>OX940977.1:47045215-47711932 GCA_954871275.1 Leptopterna dolabrata
GCAGCTATTCTCCCTAATGGCATCTGACTGGTCGGAGGTGTTGAGATTTCCAGATATGTTTCTCGGAAAATCAATTTTTCGTCCGTCCGGATGAATCAGGAGTGTCACCATTCGACTCAGCCTCTAAAATTATGTGTAAAAGGATACCTATCCAACTTCTCTAGTCATGGTTTGGTCGAGCAGAGTCGTATGTGCTGAAACACACGATTACTTTTTTTTAAACCCACTTTTTTAAATTCAAGCGCAGTTTTCTCTCTGAATTATACTGTAAAATTAAAAATGATCATATCGTTGGAAAGCTGAGATCTTAAGTTTTTCCCAGCCGGGTTGGGTAAAACGCTAGGTAAACCGGCTTTCTGAGATCGCCAAATTCCGATTTTCAAGCGAGATTTTCAGGGGTTCACACCACTCAAAAAATATTCAAATTACCAAATTCTGAAAGGAAATTAACGAGCTTCATAACGGTAGCCACCAATTGTTTTTGCAAATAATTTTACAAATGGGTGAGGGGGTGAGGCAATGAGCAGCCAAGAGCGAAATGGTCAGACCGAATTCTGATCCTCTCATTGGAGGACAGCTGATCTCGCCCGTGAAGCTGGCAAGGCAGTCGGACGAGAAACCCCTTGAAATGACCGTTACTTTACTTTTTATAACCTTATAAATTTACAAGCTCTAACAGGAACGGGTGGTCTTTGAATACTTTTGTACGGGGCAAGCGAGTTTATCAGAAAGAATAAAAAGAGGAAAACGGTCGGAATTCAAAATTCTATAAAGGTACGAGTTTCACATAGGATATTTCCAACTTGAATGGAATGCGGTTGAGAGGTGCGGGGGAGCAGAGATATGGAAAAATTGATAAAGATGAACGCAGACCGGTCAGATATTGGCGGTCGAGCACCCCCCCCCCCCCCCCCAAAGTTTTTCTTCGCCAGTCAAGCTGCACACGTGGCTCGAGACTGAAAAAAGTGAAAAGTTCCGCTGACCTCAAACCAAGAGAGAACTTCTTCGTTGAATATAATATATATTATATTGTGTTAGGAATATTCAGATTCCAAAGAAAGGTTGTGAAACTTGAAGAAACGTTGAAGTATTACTGATCGGTAAATTATTACACAACGGTTCATTATACCATCTAAGTAGAAGGGTCTGGAGTTTGTTGGAAGATTCTTTTGCAACTTGAACAACCGTTGAAGTATTACTGATGGGCAAATTATTACACAACGGTAAATTGTTACTCAAAGGTAAATTATTGCACAACGGTTCATTATACTATCTACGTAGAAGAGGCACCTATACAGGTAAATTATTACACAACGGTTTATGCTTCATGAATAACTACAAAATAATTAATGATTGAATGAAATAATGATTTGGGATTTTTTTGATAGGTACCTATTGCGTAACTTGATGAACCGCTGCGTAATAATTTGCAGCGTTTTTCGTTTAGTTCCTGTTTTCTAGTTTGTATTTTGCTTTTAAAAAACTCGTTTGCATGTACCTGGAATTTTATAATAATTATTTTTCGGAACAGCTTTTAATCTGATTCCAATGAGTAACTCATTTTGCTATTTCATTCTTCCAAAATATACAATGATGTTCAACGAACACTTTTTGTCCCCTTCTTTTTATTTATACCTACCCTAGGTAAGTAATTAAATTTTACAATTTATATAGCCATTTTATATCATTTTCAGTATTTTTAAAAAGCGAGGTGGTCTTACAGCCCAGTGTGTAGTTATGCGTGGTCAAATAAGTGTGTCATTGTCTAAACCACATCAGCTACATTCATGAACGCGAGAATTATGAACTAGGTTTATTAGAGGCACCTGTCGCTCCTATTTTTAGTTCCAGAATACATTTACTTACGTGTCCTGGGTAGGTATATTGCATTATTTTCGGAGAGAAAATCTGAATGAGCCGTGCTATTTCACATGCGATATAGTTTTTTATATATGTGACAGCATCAGACATGGTTTTCAAGTCCATCAGAATAACGGCATTGCTCCCAGTTATAACCAAATTCATGACAGCAATTTCGAGAGCGAAAGGTTAGGCACTATTAGTCGATTTGGAATGCAGAAGGAAGGCTATACAGTTATTAGTATTGCCTACATCAACCCTACATACAAGGTGATCAATTTTGGAAAACATTAAAAGGCCCACTTTACCTAGGTATTTTTTTGGGGGAAAGAAATGGCCACGAGCCAAGGACAAAAACTGAGTTAAAAAAAAAAAAAAAAAATGACAACTGACCCAAAATGGTATGATGGCGACTTAGGACAGATATTGATGCAATAGTAAGAAAATTATTTGCGACCAAATAATTTACCGGAAGTTTTGATTTTCTTACTCAACAATCAAATAGGAAAAGTGATAATTTTATACAACAAATGATCAATTTATTAGGTAGCTCAATAACAGAAACGCTTGAAGAGCGGCAAATTTTTCAAATAATCTCAATCATTATAGGAAACAGTTTTGTGTTTGTAGTTTTGTTTCCTACTATCAATAATTAACTTTAGAATCGAGTAAGAAAATGTTCCAACCGCCCTCAAGTTTGGTGTTTTACGTATCGAGGTAATTACATAGAATCGAAAAATTCTAACAAAAATCCGTTCGCCGCGCTGTTCATGGCACTCAAAATTAATGAAATTTGGCTTGAATCCATTGATAGAATTGGGTTCAGCAAGTCCTTCATTCGTTAGAGATGCATGACTGTAATTTTCTTTTGGTTTATTATTCTGTGAATAATACACCTATGTATTCGCTCAGCAAAAAAATTTTATACCACCCCCTCAAAATTTTTTGACATTTTATGTCTTTACTTTGCTACATAAACTCGAAAATGTAACGCGAAGATGTAACGCGAAAATGTAACGCGGGCATGAAACGGGACATGTAACGGAGAATTTCTGATGATTTTCGCTTACAACCGATTCGTTGCTACGGAACTTTATCTGCGCCAGTTATCATCGTACAAAAATCGTTCACCACTCGTTGGATAGCTCTCGATTTACCTAACCATATTACGTTAACCACTGCGGAGTGCGTGGCCGACAAGCTGCGGTATGAGCGTGATTGTTTAAATAATTGTTTAACTTTGAAATAAATGTGAAATAAATTGAATTGAATTGAATTAAAAAAAAAAAAAATCAACTTTAACTTCTCCGGTTATCATCGTATACAAATCGTTCACCACTCGTTGGAAACCTCAGTGACCATTACATCGCAACCACCAACGAGCACAATCAAACGTAGTTATCATTGGTCTTATAAGACGGCACTCGTTGTAATAACCTCAGTGACCGCGCGATGAAACTCGTGGAAGCACCTAGTAAACCGTCAACGAAGCGGAAGCTGCCTAAATCAGACAGGGACGGATCGTGTGAAATTCGTTTGCGTAAAAAACAACTTGCGATTGACGCGGCCATTACATTGCAACCATCAACGTCAAATACAACGTGCGTAATGACGGTACCCAAAACGTCCACGGAACGAGTGCGCGAATATCGTTTGTGCAAAAACCAACTTGCGATTGACGCGGTCAATACTTCGCAACCATCAACGTCAAATACAACGAGCGTAATGGCGGTACCCAAAACGTCCACGGAACGAGTGCGCGAATATCGTTTGCGCAAAAACCAACTTGCGATTGACGCGGTCAATACATCGCAACCATCAACATCAAATACAACGAGCGTAATGGCGGTACCCAAAACGTCCACGGAACGAGTGCGCGAATATCGTTTGCGCAAAAACCAACTTGCGATTGACGCGGTCAATACATCGCAACCATCAACGTCAAATACAACGAGCGTAATGGCGGTACCCAAAACGTCCACAGAACGAGTGCGCGAATATCGTTTGCGCAAAAACCAACTTGCGATTGACGCGGTCAATACATCGCAACCATCAACGTCAAATACAACGAGCGTAATGGCGGTACCCAAAACGTCCACGGAACGAGTGCGCGAATATCGTTTACGCAAAAATCTGCTTACGAATACTACATTATCCACAAATGAAATTGAAATTTGCGAGGTACGTGATACATTTATCGAGACGCCTCATTCTCTCGCCGACGTTGAATTTGATAAGCGTTTTACATCAAACCCTTTTGGTTTTTCGTGTTCGGTATGTGATCGACTATGGTTTGAGCGCGATTTGCGACCGGCGCCTATTCGGGCCAAACTATTATTAACGAGTGAATTTCCAAACGAAAACGTAGATACATTCCAGACGTGTGACAATTGTTATCGTTGTCTTTGTAAAAATGGTATTCCACGTTTATCACGTTCTAATGGATTTTGTTATCCCACATTTCCATCGCATTTACCGCCGTTGGACCCAATAACTGAACGACTCATTTCACCACGTCTTCCATTCATGCAAATTCGTCGATTACGATTTGTCAGAGGATCAAAAGCGATTGTCGGTCCAGTCATTAACGTCCCAGTCGATGTAAACAATATGGTACAAGCTTTACCGCGACAACTTGAAGACGACTATGCATTCAATGTCCATATCAAGAAACACCAAATTCATAAATCGTCTGCTTATAGTGGTTTTGTAAAGAAAAGTACAGTGAAAGCGTGGTTGCGTTTTTTGGTCAATACACCACTGTATCGCGAGTATGGTGTGACAATTGATGAATCATTTCTAAGCAAAAGTTCAGATACCGACGATATCCGCGCAAAAGAAGCAATTGAAATTGATCAAAGTAGCCAAGAGCCAATGTTGGAACCTATCGACGACGACCAATGCAGTGGTGTTAAATCACTACTTATGGCGAAACAACACACCATTCTTTGGAACGAAGAAAAATATCTGTCAATCGCACCAGGAATGAATCGTCCAGTAGTCGCTCTTTCTTACGACGAACACGCTGAGGAATTGTCGTTTCCTGGAATTTATCTCGGTCAGCCACGTCGTTTCACTCATCGTTTAAACGATACGTTCGAAATTGATAATGACAGCGATGACGATGCCATTCGACAGCAAATATACAACACTGTATACGCAATGGCAACGAGTGAAATTCGGCGCACTGACCGTCGTGGTGTAAAACCCGAACACATATTGTATATGGGAATGAAAGTGATGCGGTTGCGATTAACAGATGGAATGCGACAAGTATTCAAATCAACTGCTGATATTAAAACTCTGACAGTTGAAAATATACAAGACAGAGAATTGATGGATTCAATGGTCGAACAAAATTTCTCTTTCCTTAAATCAATACCGAACTCGGTGCATTACTGGTCTGCGCGCAAAAAGGATGTATTTGCCATGATTCGACAGCTCGGTAAGCCAACCGTCTTTCTGACGATGAGTGCTTCTGAATACGAATGGAACGACTTGCTCCTCTTGCTTTATCGTCTCCAAAATGGCGGTCGTCATTGGACTGGCGTGGGCGATCCAGAAACATCAATGAGCGCCGATTTGCGTACAACACTCGTCAACGAAGATCCGGTAACATGTTGTTTGTACTTTAACAAGCTCATCGATACAATTCTGTACATTCTGTCGAAACCGTATAGTCCGTTTGGAAAATATCGCGTCGTCGATTGGTTCAAGCGAATCGAATTTCAGCAGCGTGGAAGTCCACACGCTCACATCCTCATTTGGTTGGCAAATGATCCAAAAGAAAACATTGACGAACATATGCCTAACACTGTAGAATTGATTGACGCGTTATGTTGTGTGGATGACAAACAACTTAGACGACAGTATCAACAAACACATAAGCATACGTTTACATGCTACAAGAAGAGTACGGACAAAAACAATAAAGTTTGTCGATTCGGAGCTCCTTTCTGGCCAATGCGTAAAACTCGCATTTTGATTCCAATGGCTAAAGAAGACTATGGTCTTCTTTAGCCATTGGAATCAAAATGCGGATAAATAACTTCCATCCCTGGATCTACGTTCTATGAATAAACAAATAAAAATTGTTCTTTATTTTTTTCAAAAAATTGAAACGTGATTCTTTGTCATTTGTGACCGCCCAAGGACAGTTGGAAATCTTGACCAAAACAATTAAGTACGAAGTACGTGGTGTGGGTGCGGGAGGGGGCGCAAAGACATAAAATGTCCCTCGTGGTTGCGTACTTGTACGAAAGCTGTACCCACCGTTTGTGTTTTCTGTTTAAATCCAAAATGACCATCGTTCTTCAAATGAAATCTCGGAACAACCAACTCGACTTCATACAGCCATTTTCAATCCCATCTTCGTATCTGTCAATATTCCGGATATCTATTAATGAAAGTGTCTGGACACGCTGTGCTGTCGTTAAAGCCAATAAGGTTGCAAGTTTACCAGAAAGATCCTGTAAGGACATAGATTCATTGTTGCTATTTTTTAGATGGTCCAATATAATTTGTGGGTCCCATGTAGTGTCATACTTGGGTGCCGACGGTTTCAGTGCAAAAATGCCTTTGAAAAAACGTTTCAAAGTACTGTCATTACTAAAATCATTTGTTTAAACAAGAGATATGGCTGATCTATAAGAATTTAAGGTGCCGTAGGCAACACCCTTTTCTTTTCCGTTTCAAGGTACGCAGATTTCAAAAATGCAATGTCCGTCCGCCGTACGCCGTATCACGTGTACCGGCTTCATTTTCTGTCTAAAAAATTCGTTCTTTCGCACACATGCTCCATTTGGGCCCTAGTTGTGTCCCGAAACTTTTCAGGCCGATCGGAATACACCCAGGGGTGTTATGAGTGAAAATGTGTGTAAAAATAAGTACTTTTTGCGTTTTAGCAACATGTTAGTAACATGAGCTTTTGAGGTATCGTTTTCCATGTTTTGGGGGACGAGAAGACCGAATATGAAGTCGATTTTGAACAAAGAGTGGAAAATCGAGGTTCTACCAAATGTTCAGCTCCCAAAATTGATTTTTTCTGAGTCAAAAACCTGGGAAATCGTCTGAAATCACCTTCAATTTGTATAATAACACTGGAAGTAGTATCAACACGTGGATCAAGACGATTAAATGGCACTACCAATGACCAAAGATAAATTGGAAAAAAAGGGGGACGTACTTAATTCATGTTTTAGAGGCCAAAAATGGTGGAAGCCATCAGAAATAGCTATTTCAATTATTTCACATGAAATAAACAGTAAATGAACAGCCAACATTTCTGTAGGTATGTTCAGTAGAATAATAAACCCATGTGACAAGGACTTTGCAGCGTTTTTGTTTACGATGATAGGGTCACAGATCACTGTGAAATGTTGTCACTTCGGAAAACGATGTATGTGAAACCGAGAAGAAAACCGGCGTCAGTCAGGACTGCCTCTCTGTTCTGGGCTGTAGGTTAGCACAAGTTTTCCGAGGGGGGCAATACATCTTCCTGTACATGTAGAAGCAGGTCATTGTTGGAAGGGCGGTAACTGCTCTTCTGGGGAAGAATGTTCACTGGCCAAAAGGGGGTAGAGGAGCGAGTAGTAAAAAAAAAGCTTCCGAGATTTACGCCGGAGTTGAGAGAATTAAAGAGAAAAGTTCAAGGCGGATAACCAGGGCTCAAGTTGGAGATAACTTGAGGAAAGTTCGTTCGTTCATTCTCGAGCAGTAGGGGTTGACCAAGTGAGACATTCGAATTTGCTGCAGACGTTTCCGTACAGCAATTATTCCTAAAGAATGGAGGGGTGAGGTCGGGGAGAACAGATGCCAAAAAGATGGACGAATCCTACCATCAGTAAGTTACACGTATTATTAGCTAATAATACGTCGTATTATTAGCTAATACCTCGGAAATATGCAGCATTTTTCAACGCCAACATGGGTTCAAATGGTCAGCATAGACGATGAAGTTCAAGAACTTAAACCGAATGTCGGAGGAAGATTTCAAATTTTTGTGCAGCTGAAGTTCAACTTTTTGGCGGAAGATCTTTTTGTGCGGCTGAAGTTCTTGAACAACCCTCTTCATCGTCTCTCCGAATGTTATTTCTAGGAGTCTGGTACTCTCCCTAATCTCAGAAAACTCTTTGTCCACATCCTTCTTCGTCTTCCTTTCTTGTTTATCAAATTGTCCATAATAATAAAAGAAGCCACGGCCACAGTGGTTCTTGAAAGACTGGAGCCCTGGTCGGAAGGGCACTGCCAGAAAAAAAGTGGCCTAAAGTGGGTTCAACATTGCCGAACACTGACGAACAAGAATGGCTTGGTGTGGATGCGCCAAACTGCAAACACAATCGGGCCACATTGATACTTTTCAGCATCGATTAATGTTGGTTGGAACGTCCCAAGATACCTACATGCCGCCACAGGTGCCTTTTGCTGAGATAGCTAACCCCCATTGCAAGGGTGCGAACCAAGACCTATAATGTGCATTTTATCATAAAGGCGATCCTTTGAGCCTCCCTGTAAATGGCGTTCTCCCCATCCAACCTTACCTTAACCAACTACCTACTATTTCACTTTTTCAACCTGTTCATCATAATGGTTGGAAATCTAAGTGTATGAGTCAAATTGTTTTGGTCCCTGTGGGATTATTCATTAAGTTCCACTGTATATCTTAAATCTAAAACAATAGTATATTCCCACAGATTAAGAACATTTCCTTCAACGCGTACATGAATACTGGCAGAATGAAAGCCACATATACCACCAAGCAAACACAGGATATTTTAAAAAACACCGGAAAACCGCTAAAACGATGTGATATCTTGGTAGTCATAAAAATTACAGTCCACATTTTTGATAAAAGTCATTATACGAATACGAACAGCAGACAGCGCAAAGAAATGAATTGAAGATATGCGAGCTCTGGGGTAATATTGAAATGGAAGCTGAACGACGGAAGGAACAGAAATGATGAAAAAGTGCGGGAAATCCAATGGAAAACATCTTTTCTGTTTATTCATCATCATAATGAGTTTTTCCCTGTTCAAACAGTTGAAATTAAAATGTTGAAGCGCAGATATATCGTTCCTGCTGAGCTCAGCGTAATCCATAACTCTCTACAGAACCTAAGATTTAGACAACCACTCTCCGACGGTTCAGTTATAATGAGGTTACAAATGTTAAACCGAATAATAGAAAAATCAGTAAAAATATAACATCAGAGAAAATTCAGGACTTGCAAACCAGAAGTGGGCAGCCGTGCAACATCCTCTTCCCCGTTGTAGATTTGTGAACTTGTATGGATAAGTATTAAGTGCCTGTACCTAGTCGAGTAGTGCTAGATAATATATATATGTATATCTTCATAATTTAAACTTGAAATGAGTAAAAACAAGCTATTCAAGAATTCTTCCATTTTCCTCCGGCAAGTTCTTCAAAACCATTACAATTATAATTATATTGTTATGAAATTCTTTTCGCAAAGAAAATTTGTTTTAATTAATTAGTTATGTGGACTTGAGACATTTCACATATCAGTGCAGCCAAATCACGGACTACTTATCACTACAATGGGGTAGGTACTACAATTTATAGAAGGTAGGTTTCGTTCCTATAGCTAGGACGTGAAATGTAATAACTTTGTAGTTACACTTCATACTGACAGGCAAGACACAGTTATCGTTCTACATATTCTTTTATTTCTAAATCGCACTTTCTTTTTTATTTACGATTCATGCTTTCTTCAGAACTTAGGCTTCATTACACTTAATTTATTCTCATCACTGCAATCAAATTCCTCAACTAAAAATTGTCGCCTACCACTTTACCATTGAACATACGTGTATCTCTTGTTAGAACTGCTTTTTTCAGATAGGGTAATATTATCCTCCATTCTCTCAACACTGTGCAAACTGATGAGAAGTGCAATACGCCCTCTTCCGCTCGTTTATCGCACAGTACGTACTTCTTCGTTATCCCTTCCTTCCACCGTTCATAGTACTGGCTAAATCATTCAGACCCACGTACGCTCGTGCCTCTGACAAATCATGGAATGCATTTATGTAATTGATGGTGTGCGAAATCCCTTACGCCTTCCTTGTCCAACGGTCCATTTCCTCTTTGATGCCACCCATGCTTGTTTCAATGAGCTACCCATTCTGTGGCTCTTATAATTATCGCTGGTGTCCCCGGCCTCGTTGACATTTCGCCAGAAATCGTGTTCATCCAAGAGTAGAAGAATACTTGTGGCGGCATAAAAAAAAGAAAAGAAATAGAAAAATCCGGCATTTAAGGCAAAAATGTAACATATAAAATGAGATGGTAGGTAGTGGGTTCATTGATAAAATAAATTATTACAAAATTTTTTCGCATTTATCTACTTCATCTTCCGGCATGAACATGGGGGGTATAGTTACCAGTGTGTCAAGATAATGTGCAGACCAGACAGAAATGCTTGCAGTAAGATGAAATGGCCAACGACTGAAGTCCAGTAACTACAATTACCTAACCTATTTCGACTAAATATGAAGTACCGAGTACCTACCGCTGCTGTGCTACAACTTGAGACAGCAACTTTTTTCGAACAGACATTAATATTCTAATTTAATATTGTGATGATGGAGTTGAATATCTAAGCTAGAAGTTAAAACACAATTGCCATAGTTTATATATCGGAGCTCCATAATGAGGAATCACCTTTCACGAAGGACGAACAGCCGAGCATGAAGAGGACCAGGAGTGGCTTGTGACGGGAATGATGATTTACTCTCGTCAAGAGAGCACCCGCCGAGCTCCTTGTTGACATTAAAACTTCCAGTTACGACTGAGTTGTTGCTCCTCGGGAAGTGTCTGGCATAAATTATATCCCTTCTGGAGACATTCGGTAAGATGAGAAAAATCCTTTGATGGAGGTGAGAAAAGGGTTAATTACCACGAAAGAATAAGGGGAAGGACGATGGAAAGAGTGTTAAACTAAGTGGACTTTCAACACTTCTTTCAACTGCCAACTTCTTCACAGGGTGATTTCAGCAAGGTCCACAAGGTGCAGTACAACTCAACAAGGCCCATTCGATCGCAATGGAATGAATTGGGAAGAAATCAGTTTAACTGATTTTGATAAGTTTAAATGATTTTTTGAGGTTTCAATCAATCAGATTTCACGTCTCAAGTTAGAACACAGCTATGTTGTCGAGACTGCTTTAATCCTCTTACCAGTTAAGTTTGGCTGAAACCCAATGAGGAAGAGATTAGGCTGCAGCTCAATCAGCCCTGAGAGCCCTGGTACTGAGATCATTCAGCAACCCCCCTCCCCTCTACCCAAAGGTGGCGAGGCAATGAGAAGCCAAGAGCGAAATGATTAGAACAAATTCAGTCTCAACTGAGAGAGCTGATCACGTGCACGATGCTGACAGGGCAGTCGGACGTAAAGCGCCAGTCTGAAAAGGCTGTTTACTTACTTCTTACTGAGATCTCTTTCTGGGTAACTCGACGAATTTAAGTGGACTTGAGCTGAGAGCTATGATAGCTAAATTCGAAGTAGAGTGTGATCGACATGATCGAACTAAAACTGAAATGAGATGTGACAATTTAGGACAAAAGCCTCATTTGCTTCGAGAATGTTGAAATTCTTGAGCTAACATGATTTAATAGGGGCGAAATCTTGATTCAAAGCTGCAAAAGGATTGCGCCTACGCCAGACAACATCAGGCAGTCGGCGATATAAACAAGGTACCTACTTATACCTAGTCAATTCAAACATCAGTATTCCAATTGTGATTTCGTGATTTTGGTTTATTATTCTGTGAATAATACACCTATGTAATCGCTCAGCAAAAAATTTTTATAACACCCCCTCAAACTTTTTTCTTTTCCGTTTCAAGGTGCGTAGATTCCAAAAACGCTGCAAAGTCCTTGTCACATGGGTTTATTATTCTATTGGAGTTCTAGAGATTTTTGTTGGCTGTTAAATGTATTGTTTCTTTCATGTGGAATGATTGAAATAGCTATTCCTGATGATATCCACCAATTTTGGCCCCCAAAACATGAAATAGGTACGCTTTTTTTTTTAAGATCATCTTTGATCATTGGTAGTGGCATTTAATGGTCTGGATTCACCTGTTTACACTTTTTCCAATGTTATTGTACGCATTGATGGTGATTTCAGACAGTTTTCTAGGTTTTTGACTCATAAAAAACGCTGTAAAGTCCTTGTCACATGGGTTTATTATTCTATTGGAGTTCTAGAGATTTTTGTTGGCTGTTAAATGTATTGTTTCTTTCATGTGGAATGATTGAAATAGCTATTTCTGATGATTTCCACCAATTTTGGCCCCCAAAACATGAAATAGGTACGCTTTTTTCTTTTTTTTAAGATCATCTTTGATCATTGGTAGTGGCATTTAATGGTCTTGATTCACCTGTTTACCCTTTTTCCAATGTTATTGTACACATTGATGGTGATTTCAGACAGTTTTCCAGGTTTTTGACTCATAAAAAACCAATTTTGGGAGCTGAACCTTTGGTAAAACCTCAATTTCCGCGTCTTTGGTCAAAATCGACTTCATATTCGGTCTTCTCGTCCTCAAAAACATGGAAAAAGATACCTCAAAAGCTCATGTTACTAACATGTTGTTAAAACGCAAAAAGTACCTATTTTTACACACATTTTCACTCATAACACCCCTGGGTATATTCCGATCGGGCTGAAAAGTTTCAGGACACAACTAGGGCCCAAATGGAGCATGTGTGCGAAAGAACGACTTTTTTAGACCGAAAATGAAGCCTGTACACGTGATACGGCGTACGGCGTACGGCGGACGGCGGACGGACATTGCATTTTTGGAATCTACGCACCTTGAAACGGAAAAGAAAAAATTTTGAGGGGGTGTTATAAAAATTTTTTGCTGAGCGAATACATAGGTGTATTATTCACAGAATAATAAACCAAAATGCAATGTCCGTCCGCCGTACGCCGTCCGCCGTATCACGTGTACAGGCTTCATTTTCGGTCTAAAAAAGTCTTTCTTTCGCACACATGCTCCATCTGGGCCCTAGTTGTGTCCCGAAACTTTTCAGCCCGATCGGAATACACCCAGGGGTGTTATGAGTGAAAATGTGTGTAAAAATTGGTACTTTTTGCGTTTTAGCAACATGTTGGTAACATGAGCATTTTTGAGGTATCGGTTTCCATGTTTTTTTGGACGAGAAGACCGAATATTAAGTCGATTTTGACCAAGGAGTGGAAAATTGAGGTTGTACCAGATGTTCAGCTCCCAAAATTGATTTTTTATGAGTCAAAAACCTGCGAAATCGTCTGAAATCACCATCAATTTGTAGAATAACACTAGGAAAAGTGTCAAAACGTGGATCAAGACGATTAAATGGCACTACCAATGATCAACGATAATTTAAAAAAAAAAAAGGAGCGTACCACCTAATTTAAGTTTTGGGGGCCAAAATTGGTGGAAACCATCAGAAATAGCTATTTCAATTATTTTACATGAAATCAACAATAAATGAACAGCCAGCATTTCTGTAGGTATATCCAATAGAACAATAAACCCATGTGACAAGGACTTTGCAGCGTTTTTTCGACAACACATTGATCAGATAGTGAAGCGTCTAATTTGTAATCCTCCTTTAAATGAATGAAATATTAGCCTGTGGGGTTCTTTACCAGGGAAACTTTGCCCGCAGGTAGTTCAATGGCGGTACAAAGATCTTCCACTCCTTCACCCCTGTACCACTCACTCACGCCTCCTTCGAAATCTGGAAGTCCATTCTAGTAGGTATGTAGGAGTACATAGGTATACGTAAAACTCACTAATCAAAGAGAGGCAGTTGATAGGCAAAGTCAGGCATCCTAAGTAGGTACACTTGAGCAAATACCTCGTGTTGGTGTCGCTCGTCAAAACGACTTGTACCGTGAAAACCCCGTGTCACCCCAACAGGAAATTAGTCTCCTTTGTAACTAATGCGAATTAATTTAAAATCAGGCCCCACGCAACTGCAACCGAGTAACTTAATCTTCATTATGTGCTCAGCCCCGTTTCCAGAAGGTGTAAGTCGCTCCTTTGATTCCGCAATCACCTTGCGACGATGAGGGAGCCGAGTGGGTGTCGCGTTCCATCAATTTAATTATATGCGAACAACGTGACGTAACGTGCGAACTGCTGTCACAGTTAGGTCGACATCTACATGTGCCCCTCGGGAGTTTCTGGTGGATTTTGGAAATGAATCCTCCCCGAAGAAAAGGGAGTTTCTCTGGAGTCTTAGAAGACTTTATTTTAATTGCGTTTCTACGCCAATGGTGGGGGGGGGGGGGGCTGTCAAGTAGTCTTGATGCCTTGTCAGCGCTTCCATTCCACTTCTCCGTTCATCAACCCCCGTCCTTCATCTTTGATTTGGTCAATTAGAGTTTACACCTGTCCGTTCTATTCGACTCAGTGATTAATGTTCAAACAGTCCAACAAAAAAAAGATAATAATAACTGTAAGAATTCAAGCTTTAAACACGCTGCAAACTATTACACAACGGGTTTTTTTTCAGCATAGATGCCCCTTCCTCGCAGATCAACTATTTCAGTGGTCAATACTAACACTCGAGCTTCTTCCACGAAAGCCCTAATCGACAAGATACTGGAGCCGGTTGAGCAATTACAGCTTCATAAATATACGGTGGATTCATTATTTATTGTCGTGAGTCCCTCCCGGGACTACTCCTAGCAGACTTAAGTTCTCACAAACATTTCACTAGCCAACTTTAGTTCCTGTTAATAAACGGTACGAGTGGGGACCAAAGCCGCAGGAGCTGGTACACAACCTGGAACCCCTCCATCCTCTCCCAGCAAGGGAGTGGAAGGAGAAGGCTTCCAGGGCCTATAAAACCCCGGATCCTGCGACTTTTCTCTCATTCTATGATTCCTCTAGCCGCTGGCTACTCTCTCTCTCTCCTTACCATGTCTCTCTCCTACTCCCAAAAGATCTAGCCGATGGTGGAGGTTCGCCCTTAACCAGAACTAGCAAACACTCCTAAAAGATCGGTGGAGGTCCGCCCTTAACCGCACAAACATATCCAAAAAGATCCAGCCGATGGTGGAGGTAACGCCCTTAACCAGAACTGGCAAATTCACTAAAAGAACGGTGGAGGTCCGCCCTTAACCGCACATATCCAAAAAGATCCAGCCGATGGTGGAGGTCTCGCCCTTAACCAGAACTGGCAAATTCCCCCCTCGCCTCTCGTGGTGAATTTTAGCCAATTTTAAATTCATCACAGTGGTAACCTCCGACGTTCCCGCAACCTTCCCTTCTCTTCAAGATCTCACACGCCATGCCCACCCTCAGTATCGGCCATTTTCTCTATTTTCCAATTTCAAATTTCGCATTTTTTTTTTTTTTTTTTTTTTTTTTTTTTGATATTCAAATTGAAATTTCACATTTCCCCTGCACCTCATTTCATATCGGCCATTTTTTCAATGTTTTCCGCATTTAAAATTTCATCTCTCAACCTGAAATTTTAAATTCCCCTTCTCCCATTTCAACATTTTTTAAAATTCACATTTCTTCTCGAGCCGCATCACCATGGCCTCCGAGACCAACGGTAACCCCCCTCCCTTGTCTCCGCAGGAACCCACCGAATCCACCGCCACGCCTCCCATCACCGCCGACGTCATGACCGCTGCGTCCGCTCTCCCCCTTTCATTGCCTCCATTCTACACTCACGACCCTGCCTTATGGTTTTTTCAGGTCGACGCCGCCTTCTCCGCCGCCGCCGTCCGGAGCCAGAAGACTCGGTACGCCAGGATCATCTCGCTGCTACCGTATGATATCCTGCTTCAAACCTCCGACATCTCGGCCGACAGCGCCACCGCCTACGACGACCTACGCAGCCGCCTAACTTCCCTCTACCAGCCCTCGAAGTTCGCCCGGATCGCAGCGCTGTCGCAACCCCACCACCTCGGAGACCTCAAACCCTCCCACCTCTTCCGCCGCCTACGTCATCAACTCAATGACGTCATGACGGCCGACGTCACCCGGACTTTCTGGCTCCGGGCTCTCCCCCCCACCGTGCAGCTCGCCCTCGCTGCCCACCTCGACGCAGCGGACGACGACCTCCTTCGCCTTGCCGACGCAATTCACGACCTCACTTCTGCCGCCACGGTCAGCGAGGTTCGCCACCCCCCTCCTCGCCACGCCTCCTCCGACCGTCGCCGACGCTCCCTCTCCTCCGACCGTCGGCACCGATCCCCCTCCACGGACCGCAGGGGACGCCCTTCCCCCTCCGACCGACGTGGGCGCTCGCCCGAACAACGTCGGGACCCCCCACCTCCGCAACGGGCCACAAGCCAACGGCCGCGGAAGCAGCTGCTCCCCGCCGACCACCCCAACCGCTGCTTCTACCACGTAAATTTCGGGAATAAAGCCCGAAATTGCATGCCGCCCTGCGCCTTCCCGAAGGATTCGGGAAACGCCGACGCCCGCCGGTCAATCCGGCGGGCCCCCCTCCTCACACCCTCTGGGGGGACCACCGCCATCTACCCCCCGCCACCATCGCCTCCGCGACAACCTACGCAGACGCCGTCCGCCGCAACCAACCTCCCGCAGACGCCGTCCGCCGCAACCAACCCTCCGCAACCACTACCAACGCTCCCATCACGCCACCCCCTGGTGCCGCACCTGACGCCGTCCGTACGACCCGGACGACGCCCGCTTCCCCCGCCGCGGCACCAGCCCCTCACCGGGCTCGCCGTGACCGGCGCGGCCGCCGCCGCTGCACCGCCGCCGACGCATCCACCGCCGACGCATCCGCCGCCGACGCATCCAACACCGACGCACCCGCCGCCGCCGCCGCCCCTATGACCCGGGCGACGCCAACCCCTCGCCCGGCCGCTGCTGACGCCGCCGCCAACGCCGCCTGCATGAAACAGGCGGCGCCGTCTCCCCACTGCCGCACTGGCTCCGCCCACCTAGCCGGAACCCCCCACCGCAAAACTGTCTCCTTCCACCTCGAGCAGCCCCCCACCCTCCCCGACGCCCAAACGCTCGCACCCCCCTCCCCAACCACCACACCGGCACACGCCGTCTACCCCCACTCAGCTCCCTCCCACCACCGTCTCTTCGTCAAATGTGCCAAGACGAACACCTCATACCTCATCGACACAGGGGCGGCCCTGTCAATTTTTCCCAACTCCCTCCTCCGTCGGCAGGCGCGCTGCAACCGGCAACTCCTCTACGCTGCCAACGGTACGTCCATCCCCTCCTATGGCACCTATAACCACACCCTCCACCTCGGTAAAATCGCCTACGATTGGACGTTCACTGTGGCGGAGGTTGAGAAGCCCATCCTGGGGGCCGATTTCCTCTCTCATTTCGGCCTCCAGGTGGATGTAAAGCATGCGCGCCTGCTCGACCCCTCCACCAACACTAATCTCCCCGGATTCATCAACGCCATCTCACCTACCGACCAATCATCCGCTCTCCTCCGAGCCTACAAACCTAGACCCCGCCCCTCCGCCCACCTTCAGGCCATCCAGCACCACATTGAAACGACAGGACCGCCCCTCTCCGCAAAAGCCCGATGACTCCACCCCCTCCAGCTGGCGCAGGCCCGCGCCCACTTCGACCGGCTTATCGCCGACGGCATCGTTCGTCCTTCCAACTCCCCCTGGGCGTCACCCCTCCACATCGTCCAGAAACCTGATGGCGGAATCCGGCCCTGCGGCGATTACCGGCGACCCAACTCACGCACGACTCCCGATCTCTACAATGTCCCACACTTACGGGATTTCTCTTCCCACCTACATGGGGCTACTGTATTCTCAACCATCGACATCGCCCGTGCCTTCCACCATATTAACATATACCCCCCTGATATACCGAAAACGGCCATTATTATGCCGTTCGGATTGTTCGAATATGTAAAAATGGGTTTCGGCCTCCGCAACGCCGCCCAGACTTGGCAGGGGTATATGGACCAAATTCTCCGGGGACTCCCCTTTGTTTTCTGTTTTCTAGACGATGTCCTCATTGCCTCACGCTCCCCGGAGGAACACCACGACCACCTCCGCCAAGTCTTGGACATATTCGCTGCGGAGGGCCTCACCATTAACATGGAAAAGTGTGTAGTCGCTCAACCAACCGTCCGCTGTCTCGGCCATCTCGTCTCCCCCGCCGGCATCAAACCCCTCCCCGACAAAGTCCAAACCCTCCTTGATTTTCCCCCACCACGCACCGCCAAAGAGCTACGGCAGTTTCTGGGGATGATTAACTTCTACAGGCGGCACGTCAAACATGCCGCCCAGCACCAGAAACGGCTCGTAGCCGCCGTCCCCCAACCAGCCAAAAAGAATGATCGCCGCCCTATCCTCTGGACCCCCGAACTCGAAACCGCCTTCTCCCAATGCAAACAGGACCTTTCCGCCGCCGCTCTTCTTGCCCATCCCGATCCCTACGCCCCCTTCTCCATCACCACGGACGCCTCCGATTGGGCCATCGGGGCGGTCCTCCATCAACAAGCTGGCGCGGGACCTCAACCCCTTGGGTTTTTTTCCAAAACTCTCACCCCCCGACAACAAAAATACTCTACGTTTGACAGAGAACTCCTCGCCATCTACGAAGCCATCATCCATTTTCGTGACTTCGTAGAGGGCAGGCAGTTCTCTGTCATAACAGATCACAAACCCCTCACTCACGCTCTCCTCCAAAGTCGAAAACCGCCTCACCCCGCCGCCTCCGGCAGTTGGAATTCATCGGACAATTTACGTCCGATATACGCTACCTGCCGGGGGCGGAAAACTGTGTGGCGGACGCCTTATCACGCCCCACGCCCGCGCCAGTGGATGAACTCCTCCCTTTTCCCTCTCCCTCCGTCATTTCCGCCCACCAACAATCCGACTCCGACCCCGCCCTAGCCAACCTCATCGCCGCCGATAAGCTCACACAACTGCCGCCCCACAACCTCTGGTGCGACGTAACGGCTGACACCCCCCGCCCTTACGTCCCACCAGACCTCAGGCGGCAGTTGTTTGACCACTATCACGCCCTACACCACCCCGGCATCCGCGCCAGCCGAGACCTCATCAAATCGCGGTACTTCTGGCCCCGTATGAACACGGATATCCGCTATTGGGTACTCGGGTGCCAGAAGTGCCAGCGATACAAGGTCTCGGCCACCCCCTCCGTACCGCCCCAACCCATTGACGACGCCTTGCCGTGGGAGCACGTCCATCTGGACATAGTGGGTCCCCTTCCCCCGTCGGAAGGAAAAAAATTTTACCTCACAATGATCGACCGGGCGACAAATTGGGTAAAATGTATCCCCCTCGCCCACATCACCGCGGACGCCGTCGCTAACGCGTTCCTATCCAACTGGATCGCGCGCTACGGCTGTCCGCGGACTGTCACGGTCGATCAGGGGAGGCAATTCGAGTCCGCACTATTTTCCGACCTACTACGCCCCCTCGGCATCGCGAAAATCCACACCACCCCCTACCATCCCCAATCCAATGGCAAGATAGAGCGGTGGCACCTCACCCTTAAACAGGCCATATCCACTTCCTCGTCTACCCCCTCCTGGACCAAGCACCTACCCTACATCTTACTAAGCCTCCGTACCGCTCAACGTCCATCAGACAATTTCAGCCCTGCCCAGCGGGCCTTTAAAGACCCCATTCGATTACCTGCCGACGTTTTCCCCGCTAGCAACCCGTCAATTAACAGGGACCCTTCACCAATAACCCCTCAAAGCGACACCGCCTACCCCAAACGTTTCCTTTCCGCCACACAAATGTACTTAAAAGAACCCGGCATGCATAAAACCTTTCAGCCCCTTTACTCAGGTCCCTTCCATGTTATCCGCACATCAAACTCTACCGCCACCCTGTTAATTGACGGGAAACCCCATACGGTACCGCTAGCCCGTTGTAAACCCGCTCCCGTTCTTCCCAACCACTCACCTTCACTCAGTCTCCCACAAACCTCCGACCATGCAACGTCGTTCGCCGTCGCCTCCATCTCCCTTCCGCCACCTAACGTCGCCCCCCCCCGTATCCGGACTTCGATGCCGACCCGGACATCGCCGCCATCCTACGGGACGTTTTTTGCCCCGCACCCCTCTCCCCGTTACGACAGTCTCCCGAGCCCCCTTCAACGCTTTTCTTTCCTCCGCCACGGATCACCGGACCACCTCCCCGGCCCCGGCAGTGGAAACTACCCCGGTGGGCGATTATTCGCGACTATTACATCGCGAAAGCCACCGGGGTATACGAACCTTACATCCCGGTGGATCCCCGCATGCCACCCCCCCCCCCCCCCCCCCTACACCAACCCCCAAACCGCCGCCTTCTGCCCAGCCTCCGCCGTCTCTGGCACCCTCATCGGCTCGCGGGGATCCCACCGTCAGGCTGCCGGGGATATCCCCAATAGCTGCCGCCGGGACCGTCCGGCTCGGGAGACGGGAGCGCCGACAACACACCGGCCCGGCGGTCCGGACTTTCCGCCCCGTCCGCCAAACCCACGGCGGGGCCTGGGTCTCGTATGTCGGCTAAACAACCACACGGCACCCAGACCCCACATGCCCTGCCGTGCCATTCCAACTTTGAGCGACTTCACTCTTCCATGTGATATGCTAACCACTTCACCTTACACTTATACTTATATACTTACCCTTACACTTATACTTATGCTCACCTATACTTATTATGTCGCATACATTACTTATACTTATACTATATACTTATACTTATACTTATACCTATGTCGCATACATTTCTCTACTCACGTCAACAATCATTGTAAATATCCACTCCTGCTGTACATAGTCTTATGAATCTACACAAGTCAACCATCTCTGTAAATATCCACTCCCAATGTACATAATTTTAGCCGCCAACACTCATTGTACATAACCATCACCTATCCTTTTCATTTCACATACGTAGTTTTAAGTCATCACCCATTGTACGAACCACCTCGATTTAAGCTAGTATGTACTACTGTTTCCCGCGGCCCTCAGCCAGCTGTAACCTTGCGCCTTCAGAACCCCTTTTTGTTTTCCTCTCTTTCGCCTTCAGCGCCAATTCTGTTTGCAGTGGCCCTCAGCCTGTTGTAATCTTGCGCCTTCAGCCCCATCCTGTTGCTCCAGCCTTCAGCTCCTGTCAACCTGTGCCCTCAGCTCAAGAAATCTTTGCTCAAACTGGGGGGACCCATGTCGTGAGTCCCTCCCGGGACTACTCCTAGCAGACTTAAGTTCTCACAAACATTTCACTAGCCAACTTTAGTTCCTGTTAATAAACGGTACGAGTGGGGACCAAAGCCGCAGGAGCTGGTACACAACCTGGAACCCCTCCATCCTATCCCAGCAAGGGAGTGGAAGGAGAAGGCTTCCAGGGCCTATAAAACCCCGGATCCTGCGACTTTTCTCTCATTCTACGATTCCTCTAGCCGCTGGCTACTCTCTCTCTCTCCTTACCATGTCTCTCTCCTACTCACAAAAGATCTAGCCGATGGTGGAGGTTCGCCCTTAACCAGAACTAGCAAACACTCCTAAAAGATCGGTGGAGGTCCGCCCTTAACCGCACAAACATATCCAAAAAGATCCAGCCGATGGTGGAGGTAACGCCCTTAACCAGAACTGGCAAATTCACTAAAAGAACGGTGGAGGACCGCCCTTAACCGCACATATCCAAAAAGATCCAGCCGATGGTGGAGGTCTCGCCCTTAACCAGAACTGGCAAATTCCCCCCTCGCCTCTCGTGGTGAATTTTAGCCAATTTTAAATTCATCACATTTATCATAAATTATTTTTTGTTATTCATGAAGCATAACGTTTGTTCAAGTTAAAGAAGTACCTGAAAAGGGCTCTATGACACAAAACCTAAATACAGCGTTAGTACCAACTTGTTTTGTTGCCCTTACTGAATAGATGTGCGGTGGTCCAATAAATGAGAAAAACACCCGAATAGATGGATAATTTTCACACATTTCAACTGTTTAATGATGCAGTTAGTATTGTTTTACATTCAAATTTAGCTATGTAAGCATATGTAGGTATAATATTTATGATGAATGTACAATAATAGAGGCCCTAAGTGAAGCAGTATTAGTGATATTTACAAACTATTTTAATGTCCTTAAATTGTCTTTTAGTAATAGGTATAGTTCCCGTAGATATAGAAATTTAAATGTATACGTATTTTAAATTTATTTGGAGACTGCTAAGTAGGTAGGTACTGGAACGGACTAACCTCGAACCATTTGGATCGGGGTTGTTCTGATCCGGTGTCGCTCGAAGGCACTTCCATGAAGTGGTATTGGTACCAAGGTATTGTTGCACCGGTTCCTTCAAACCAAAACGCTGCAAATCCCTGCACAACGGTTTATTTTTTACAGAATTCCCTTCTGTGTTATACAGATCACAGCTCTCTGTATAGATAACCGATCTATATAATATAATATGTACTATTGTATACATATTATGTAGATCGCAGACCCTCCGTAGGTTAGTACCTTACCCCGCACACGTTACTAGGTACCTGCCTAAATCACAAGTTATATGTTGTTGCTAAAATAATTCTGTCGATGATAAACAGTACCTAACTAAAATGGCAAAAATAAACGCAAATAATGAAGTTCTAAAGGAAAATTGTTGATGTGGAGTGAAATATATTCTGCGTAGATCACTGTTTTCTGTGGTCAATACCTGCCCTCATGGTCAAGTATATTGAACCGTTGTGTAATAACTTGCCCATCAATAATACTTCAACGGTTGTTCAAGTTGCGAAAGTACCGATCAACTAAATCCAGCCCCTTCTTGGTAGATGAACAGTTGTGTAATAATTTACCGGTGTGTAATAATTTGCCGCCGTGTAATAATTTACCCATCAATAATACTTCAACGTTTGTTCAAGTTTCAGAAGTACCTACCAAAAAAATCCAATAGTCCATCACCTATCAAACGAAATAATATCGCAGAACAACCAACTCGACTTCATACAGCCATCCTTGATTATAATCAGGTGCTCCCTAGTGATGATATCCGGGCCGGATTTATACCGTTTGATTCACGATCGTGTTGACGAAGCTTTTTGGTGCACACGAACGGCTGGACGTACAATGCTCCGGGTGGTCTCAAAAAGTTGTTTAGCTCAAGACAAATTTAATAACGTATAAAAAACCATACCCTTCTATTGAAAGTTTTCGAGCTACGGCGTTCTGAAAATTTCAACCCCAATTTTTAACCCCTTAGAGATGACACAGTAACGCCGAACTTCGAGGACCAACTAGACCCCGAACGGAATCTATAACCCGAATTTCATCAATTTTTTTTCGTGGTAACTAAGAAAAGTGCTCAGTACAGCGTACGGCGTACAGACAGAAATTTTGGTTTATTATTTTCAACAATGAACCTTTGGAATCGAGCATGAAAAAATATGTTTTAACCCCCCCTCAAAATTTGACAGTTTGTGACGGTATATGGGAATCCCGTCCATCTTGGATGCGGGCTCTTCCCGATCTTTTTGACACGCGGCTGAAAGGGCGGTCGATTCGCGGAAACGAATCGTCAACTCCTGGAGGCATTGCGTTATAATCAAACCATTGTCTCCGGGGGCAGCTGTCACACTGCCTAACTACCTTTCTAGAGGATGGAGAGGGGGAAACTACGCTGTATGGGCGGCACAGTTAAACCCCTCATCCATTACAAGTTTCCATTTCAAGGTAGGTATGTAGAATCCGAAAATGCAATAAAAAAATTTCTGTCCGTCCGCTGTACGCCGTACTTCGCACTTTTCTTAGTTACCATGAGCCAAAATTGACGAAATTCGGTTTATAGGTCCCATTTGAGGCCTACTTGGTTCTCGAAGCTCGGCGTTAATATCAGTCATCCCTAAGGGGTGAAAAATAGGGGTTGAAATATCCAGCACGCCGTTATCTCGAATTGTTTTTTACGGTTTTAAATAGTTCTCGCACTTGGGAGTTTTTTAAGACCACCCGGAGCATTGTACGTCCAGTCGTTCGTTCACAGTAAGGCCCACAAGTTTGCACCGACAGGCTTTTTCAACAGCTGGGTGAATGAAATTGTAAACATTTAGCCCATATATCATCACCAGGGACGCGCTAACAATCGGGAATTGGCCCGAGATAAAATCATTGCTAGGGATCACCTGATTATAATATTCAAAGTATGACGTCGAGTTGGTTGTTCTGTGATATTATTTCATTTGAAAAATGATGGCTTTTGGAGTTTGTTGGTAGGTAGTGATTCTTGAATCAACGTTGAAGTATTATTGATGGGTAAATTATTACACGATGGTAAATTATTATACAACGGTAAATTATTACACAATGGTAAATTATTACACAGCGGTAAATTATTACACAACCGTTCATTATACCATCTACATAGAAGGAGCTGGAGTTCGTTGGTAGGTACGTTTGCAACTTTTTTCACTTCACATCAGCAATTTCACTTCAGAACTTCATTATTTGCGTTTCTTTTTGCCACTTTACCTACTGTTTGTCATCAACAGAATTATTTTAGCAACATTTAACTCGTGATTTAGGTAGGTACCTAGTAAAGAGTGCGGGGTTAGGTACTAACCTACGGAGGGTCTGCGATCTACATAATATGTATAGAATAATACATATTATATTATATAGAAGGGTTATCTATACGGAGAACTGTGGTCTGTAACAGTAGGGTATTCTGTACAAAATAATAAACCGTTGTGCAGGGATTTGCAGCGTATTTTATTGCATTTTCGTTTCTACATACCTTGAAACGGAAATAGTCAAACTTTGAGGGGTGTTAGAATTTTTTTTTTTTTTCATGCTCGATTCCAAAGGTTCATTATTGAAAAAATAATAAACCAAAATTTGGTTCAGTCCAAATTTGCCACGAACTTATTATTCCAGGCAACAGCGGGATAGTGGCTGATACTGCCCGGGTAGTATGCACTCTGTCCAGAGATTTGAATTAAGATCGCAGGTAATCCACTAAATAGCGCTTTGGATACCTTGGGGATAGAAATACGGCGACTGCGATATATTCGACGTAAGAAACGTGGTTTTTTGGTTGGAAAGGGGCGATATAGATCGGCTTTGGAATGCGTTGGGATACTGATTATGATGGTGATCAGAAAAGACGAAAGCAACGGCGACGATGGTGGGGGCGGACCAGACGACAACGATGCCCGAGCCCACGACGATTCTTCACGAGCGAGGACATAGCAAATTTCGCGCATTTGGCGTAAACAGTAGCTATCAACAAAATCCATCATGACAGCTGAGTAGGAAGTATACCGTTTTACGATCATGTAGAGTGTAGACAAAGTTTTTTTTTTCGGTGCAAACTTCAGGGCCTTAGTGAAAGAATGGCTGGATGTACTCCGGGTGGTCTCAAAAAATTCCCAAGTTCGAGATCAATTTAAAAACATACGGAAGTTCAAGATAACGGCGTCGTGGACATTTTAACCCCTATTTTTCACCCCTTATAGATAAAATTTCATTAATTTTTGTTCCTGGTAACTAAGAATCAAAAAGGAGATATTGCGATGGCAGAAATTGTTTCATTCCATTTTCGGATTCTACATACCTTGCAACGAAAACAATCAATTTTGAAGGTTAAATTTTATTTTTTTAAAGCTCGATTCCAATGGTTTATTGTTGAAAGTAATAAACCAAAAATTAAGTCGTCGAGGAGGGGACCCATCCATCTACTCGTCTCATTTTCACTAATGGTTCCCCTTATTTCGATGTTGCTATTATTTGGCCTTGGCAGATCATATAGGCATATAATATTACGAAAACCTCCGATAGCAGGCAGGTCACGAGCTGATTCTGTCCATGGTACAAAAACAACTCGACTATGATGCCCATTTGATAAACTCAGGAAGCATGTTTCGAAGGTAACACCCCCTACGACTGGAAGAACATCTGAAAAAGAGGGACAGGAAAGAGCCCAAACGGCGGTAGGATTAGAGCCGAAACACCAAGAAAACAACAAGAAAACAGCAAGTGTAATATTCATTACGTCGATGGTTCAATTTGAGTGAAACAACGGTAATAATGGTTCTACAGATATACACTCAAAGCCATTCCATTCGGACGATCCGCAATATGGCAATTTGACATTGATGCAGTGTTGGGTAAAGTTGGTACTAAGTGTAAGGCAATGAACCAAAACCCATAGAGTTACTTTGCTTGGTTGGATTTTTCAACAAAAACCCGTAAAAGTGCATTCCCGCCCCAGCAGGGTTTTTTGTTTTTCATGTAACTCAATTCAATACTATCGTTTGCAACTCACTGGCCATCCAACTAAATAAGAACGACGAATGGAAAACCTTACTGGGTCTTCGATATATCATCGCACTTGGGTAATTACACGCATCTGACTGTATGGATGGCGAACAACTAACTAATAATCATTAAAAATGAACGGAGTGAGCGAATAAAGGGCGACCTTTCGAATTAGACGCAACTTAATCAAGTAAATGACAGGTGGAGGGGTCGAGGAGACCTTACTTGCAAACAATATAGAATGACAAATTGTACTCGAGCGGCGAAGCAATAAGCGGAGAATTAAACTACGTAGCTGCAATAAAAAACTAAAAAAAACTTGGTTGAACCAGCAGGTCTCCCCATAACCGCACTTTCACTATGGCAGTTATTATACGTGCGTCGGAGAAAATGGTTTTGCGAAGAGTCTGGGTTATTGCGGAATATTAAAGGGAGTAATTTCATTTCCGAAGAAATTCATTTCCATCGCTTCCACGATGTTATTTAGGTGGCTGTACCCGCTTATTCCGACCTTTTGAGGTTTTCCGACGGCGATTATCGGATTGTAAAACTGAAATTCAGTGGGGGACCCAGTGGAGATCGGTAGACCGCATTTTGATGTTCGGACGGTATCCCTGGTGTTATCGCGAGTGGGAGAACAAAGAGTTCGGGTGATTGGAATTCGATACAGTTACTGAAGATCTCACGTGGGGGCAGCAGGGCTTGGGGCCCTTATTTCCTAAACCTGAACCTGTAGGTACCTCGGAATAATCACCACCGTCCTCCTCTTGGACCACAACATGTAAGATTATAGAGTAGGTGGAGATCAAAATGCTGTGGAACAAAGGTTTCCGCCCACATTTTTAATCATTTAAGAAACAAAAAAAACCATGCAGACTTTGGTAGAAATTGAACGCAGACTGGTTAGCTTAGTCAGCAGCCTCATCAAACCACGCGGCTATCTTAACAGCAAAGGCCAAGAAAATAGCAAAATAATTATATTATTTTAACTTTTGATGTGATTTTTCGTTATTTTTTAACATAACCTCATTTTCTTAGGTAGCTTCGCAAACCTTTCATTCTGGTTTATTATTTTCAATAATGAACCTTTGGAATCGAGCATAGAAAACAAAATTTTACCCCCCCCCCCCCCCCAACCACAAAATTTTATGGTTTACGTTTCAAGGTACGTAGAATCCGATGACCATGAACCGAAATTAATGAAATTTGGTTTGTAGGTCCCGTTTGGGGTCTAGTTGGTCCGCGAAGCTCGACGTTACTGTCAGTCATCTCCAAGGGGTGATGAAAGTTTCAGAACGAAGTAGCTCGAAACTAAAGCATTTTTTGAGACCACCCGGAGCATTGTAAGACCAGCCGTTTGTTTGCATCGAAAAGCTTCGTTAACATGATCGTGAATCAAACGGTAAGTCAAATGACCCGAATTCCGACCCCACTCCTAATTCAGGCAACCTAACTTCAACCTCGAAAAACAAGGCTTTAAATAATCGTGGAGATTCAAACTTGGAGCCAAAATGTCAAAAAAGTATATTCATTTCCGAGGTAGCCTGTTCGCGTTTGGCGGCATACCAGAAACAGCTGATGGGCATTTTCCAGTCGCGTGTGGAGATTCGAGAGTGTGGGTGGTTTTGCTAATCAGGTGGACTAAGGACGTAAGTTGTCTAGTTAAGGTTTTTCGATAAGTAACTAGCAGTATTACTAGAACAGCTGTGTGTTTTTTCAACTAGATGAATGTTGCAGATTAATGATTCAGACTGAAATCGCTCTGTTCATGTAAGATTTGGAGGCCCCTGTCGGCATTAGGAACGCTGATATCAAGTTGGTTCCTAACACCGACAGGATGAGCCATATGAACGAATTGGGATTTATTGAGGTTTCGTTCTGTAGCTGAATAATTGATTTCCTATAATAGGAACCTAATGTCGACACTACTTTCTCCAAGCGAAGAAACTGTGTTCCTAATAGCGATAGGTTCTGTCCCTAAGTAACTGCGTCATTTCACTTCTAATCTTGAAAAACCTGCGTTAATCTTAATACATCATGATTAATTTTTTCCATTGCAAGTTTTCGGTTCACGTTGCAGAGGGTTTCCGGATACCCTCCTAGCTTATGATGACACTGAAAGATTTTAATCTTTCTTTTGGAGGTAGTACTAGGTTTGTTCCAAGCACCATAACTGAATTCTTGACTTTTCGAACCCGAACCAAAAAGGTGGGGATTTTTCTCAGTTCAATAACTCATCGGTTGGAACATCGGGTACTTGCAGATGGAAACACCGCAAGCGCTAGCGTTGCATTGGTCACAGAACGCGGATAACCATCAAATGATAATCTGGTACACGCCAACACCACGCCACGCCAGCTTCGTAAAGTGTACCAACTGTCATAGTGATTTTTTTGTTCCAGCACAAAGAATGACTTCAAAAACAACAAAATACTAGGAAGAACAACAACAACAAAATAGAAAATGAGACCTGAGTAGGCTTCCACCACGTTTAGCGTGAGAGCACAGAAATGAAATTGCAAGGAGGTACTAGAAGGTTTCCTTCAGTTCGAATTTGGAAACCCATCCCTGGTGGGTCCGAAAAATTTCTTAAACTGAGTGCGGAAAATTTCTACACCCGGTGCGGTGGGAACATGGTCCGGAAATTGAGTTACAGATGTGAAGCTGCTTGAAACTGAGTTTTCGTGCTCAATGGGTTCTGCGACAAATACATTAAAAACTCGCCGCGCTTGGAACAAAGCTACTTTGAGGTACCAGTTTCCGAACTCATTATCGGCGGATTGAAATGTTGTCATTTTATTGTTTTTAGTAGTTATCCAAACTACGATCGATCTCATTCTCTCACGTTTTCAAATATTAGTCATTATTCTTTGGAATGTCATTCATTCCTTTGACGTTCTATATTCTAAAATTCACTTAAGTGATATTTTACGCAGGTAAATATGCAGTTTATTCTTGAAACTGATGGTAATATTATATGCGTGATTGTGATGATCGTCTTACTTATTCTGGCTGTTCTACATTGTCGTGACTGATAGTTTTAAGGAAATAAAGGCTTCATTACGCATGCAATATGCCAAAAATATTTGTTAATAAAAAGTTAATCATGAATTTTTCACTTTTTTTTCCAAGTGTGGGAATTAGTTACGTTGAGTGTTGGCATTAGGAACATCCCCCACTGAAGGTGTCGGAATTAGGAGCAAAAACATACTTTTGAATTTCAAATTAGAATTTGAAAACCTACGAACTTTGAACATTTTACTAGTGCATTTTGTAGAGGAGAGCTTGACGAACATTTTGAGCTAATTATGATTTCATTTTGTTGGAAAACAACGAATACATCATGGAATATGTGGGAAAATTTCCTTAAAGTGTCTGCACCTGATTATAATCACGGATGGCTGTATGAAATCGAGTTGGTTGTTCTGTGTAGTGAATGGTTGGTAGCGTGCATTCACTACTGGAGGCGTTAGGTTATGCCCAGCTTGGTTCCAACACGGAGGATGTCACCATGAAATCTGAGATCTTTTCGGGAGTGTGCCCAGCTGGTTCCAACACAGAGGCTGTCACCAATTCCAGGATCTTTTAGGTTGTGTGCCCGGTTGGTTCCAACACAGTGGCTGTCACCAACTCTGGGATCTTTTAGGGCCCGTTTGCTGGTTGGTTCCAACACAGAGGATGTCACCAATTCCAGGATCTTTCAGGTTAAGGAGAGAGAGAGAGAGGAGGAGTGAGGAGAATGAGTAGTCAGTGACTAGAGGAAGTGTAGAATGGCTAGAAAGGCGAAGGAGGCGAGTTTTTACAGCCCTGAGGGCTATCTCCCTCCATCCTCCATCTAGTGGAGGAAGGTGGGGATCCCCACTAGGTTCCTCGGTGTTCCTGCGTCCTGCCACTTCTGAGTTTATTTGTGAGATCTTAAGTTTACAGGGAGTGGTTCTGGGAGGATACCACGACATTCTGTAATATTATTCCATCTGAAAAATGGCTCTTTGGGATTTTGTTGATATAGGTACTTTTGCAGCTTGAACAAACGTTGAGGTATTATTGGGTAAATTATTACACAGCGGTAAATCATTACGCAACGGTTTATTATACTATCTAAGAAGAAGGGGCATCTATACAGGTAAATTTATTAAACAACGGTTTATTATTTACCTTATGCTTCATGAATAAGTAAAAAATAATTAATTATTGAATTATTGAATCCCGCGCATTTGTATGAAACTTTAATTCCCAGGCCGGCTCCAGTACACCTTTTAGGGCTTTCCTGGAGGGAGCTAGATGATACTGACCACAGAAAACAGTGATCTACACAGAAGGGTCATCTATACATGTAAATGACAAACCGTTGTATAATAATTTGCAGCGTTTTTCTTCCGTTTTTCAAGCATTTCAATTGGCTCATTCATTTGTCATTGAATAGAATAGAATTAAATCTGGGTTTTAGTCTCTACACCCTCAATTCTTTTCCGAAGAAGTAATGTGGAATACTGGACAGTTCCTACTGTAAAATGAAGGAAAGAAGATGAAATTGACACACAGACACGTGCTCGTGGCTCGAACATGCCACCGTTGGACTCCCAGAACGCATTTTACTGAAGAGTAAAACTGGATGAGGCTGAATATGCATAACCCGTCCGGAGGCCTGAGTAGCTATAAATTCTTTTACGTCCGTAGTTATTTTGAATCTTGAATGTACTTGTGCTTTAGAGGCTCGACGTTAAAACAAACGATCGTAAAAGACTTCAAGTAGGAAATAATTTCAGAATATTTTAGGAACCCTATAAGTAACGAGAAGTTGGGACATCCGCGTTCATCTTGAAACTTAGAGTCAAATTAAAATGTTCTGTTAAAATAGCAACGAAACCGGTTGGATAAAAGTGACATAATTACACTCCACTAATCCAGCATATGTTCAAAAGAACCTGATATGGGAATTAGGTATACAGCTCGCCCATTTCAGATTCACTATAACCAGCCATATATCATCGAAATTGCAATTAGACAAGCTGAAATATTAATGTTGAGGGTATATAGGTATCCATGAGTCTCCTCTGTCTCATATGAATGTCTGGTGATCTTGATTTTTAATGGGAGGAACTAGATAGGTGAAAATTGATCGGTTTGTTTTTGCCTGGTTTTTGGTACATATGAGAAGATACCTCGAATCTCTTTGCTCCTCTATTTTTATCAAAATATTATGCTTTTTTTTGTTGGGCGTGGCAATGTTTTGTTGGTATGGGGATGAATTAAATCGTTAAGTCAAATAATCAACGTCATACCTACTGCCTGCACAATTATGTCGTTAGTATTGCCATAGTAACATTATGATAAATAAGCCAGTACGATAAACTATAGGTTCGTTCGGACAGACAGTCCTGGACCGTTCAAACCTCCGTTCAATAGTCTGTCCGAATAGTCCTTCTTGTGTGAGGATGGCGTAAAATAGGGCGTGACATTGACAAGATTACAGAACAAGATCAGGGAAGGCACAGAAACTGGACTCAAACCTGGTATTGAATCACAACGGTTATTCCCGCTAGTAATAGAAGTAAAATTACCATAACTTCTGGAGAAATCCGTCGTCACTAGCTGGTCGAGTACAGGAGGCGAGCGCTTTCGATGTAAGGACATTATCATCAGATTTGTTTATTTGTTAATACCCTGGCCATAGCCCAATTTACAGCATTTTAATATATTAGAACAGTAAATACCTAATACGGTAAGTAATAATTGACGACAAAATTATAACGAATAAGTAAGTATATAAATGACCCTAATAATTAAAGCAGTGTTTTGGCTTTTTCGTTTAATTCACCTACAGATCCGAAATACCAACGAGTTCAACTCTCTACTCCAAATCTGTTAGCCGATTAAACTCTTTACGGCACCTAACGAGCGGATTATGATGATCAGAAGATGATACATCGAAAGCGCGAGCCTCCAGTACTCGACCAGCTAGTGACGACGGATTCCTATGGAAGGTATGGTTAATCGGACACAAACCCTGTTCACGAATCCGGTACTTAATATTTCCACCTCGCTTGACAACATTAATAATAAATTATTGGACTGTCTCTTTTCGAAAACTAACGGAAAACATTCTCAAACCTGCGAACCGTGGAATATGTGAAAAACAGAAATACGTGGATTGCAGGCTATGCATAACGTGAAGCACAGCTGAATGATCCAGGGCTGCAGAGTATGCACCACCCACCCACTGCCCGTTTTAAGTCTATCGCCCCTTAATAAGGTCAACGAAGGCCGCCTATATTCGGGCTCCGAAAAGACTTAACGGTGCAAATATCACCAACAGAAATGGAGAATGCTCTGCCGTCATTTGCTGAAACTTCGAAGTTTCGTCGGGACAAGTTCCGTCGGTTCATTGCAAATGGCGGCACAGCGTTTTCCATTTCTATTGGTCATCTGCTCTGAAAGTCTTGGCGTAGGTTCGGCAATGTTTTGGTGCCCAAATTTCGGCAATCCCCGATTCTTAGGGAATTCACTCTCATGTGACACCTCTGAAGATCCAGCCTAGCTCACCCTACAGCCCTCCGTCCCCCACTTGTGGAACCAATGACCTTGCCTGTTTCCACCCATATTTAAAACCACGTTTCAAATAGGTATAGCCAAAATAGCGTAGCGGGCGGCATTTAGCCACGGGGGCGAGCATTACAAAAGCACCATTATTTCATCAACAGCCCCTGGGCTTACAGAATGGTCACACTGATCAATCTTAAGTTATTCGAGCATTTCAGACAAACAGTATCTCACTTTTACAACTATAGAGGAAAGAGATGGGTCCTCAGTGGGTGGCCACTTAGAGGCGAAGAGCATGGTAGCGTTGGCCACTTCTGGTGCCCACCAAATTAAACTTTGTGGCTAAATAGCATCGCCTTTTCTTCAGGGAACAGCTCAATTACTTGAAAACACCGGCCAACATCTGGAGGCTCCGGGCCAACTTTTCTAACGAATGTGTCGAAAAAATTAACCTCACCTCCCCATTCCCCCGTTTCACCCAGTTTCTTCTTCTTTCCCTCAATGGTGTGTGATGGGGTGGGAGTTGAGGAGGCCAACAAATTTTGACGAGTTACTACACCCTCCCGCCCCTGTTGAATTAGAAGTTGGTGCTAACTACCTCACAACGCTTCTACAAGTCTTCCCTTCGGAATTCTTTTTCGAAAGAAGCCAACTGCGCCAACCTCCACCTCATCGGCCAACTTTGTTTCGACCGCCTCACCCTCTAGTTCGATCACACAACGGGAAAATACCCTGGGGCACACAAAAACCCTGTGGAAGTCCTTCCCGTGACCCAACGGCCGCCGCGAGGGCAGTCAATGGCCAACTTTGCCACTTCTTTTCTGCTGGAATACCGAGACAACCCTCAACAGTGCTGTAGGTAGGTACAAATAGGTGAAACCTCGCAAGACTACCGGGAACTTGGTGGTTCAATTTACGTCCTAGTGATCCTCGATAGCGTCAGCCACACAGGTATTACAATACCGAGATCTTTCCGGAACAGGGGAGGCTGACTCCAGAGATTCCGAAGACGCCTTTCGCTCTATTTCTAACGTGTTTTGTACATGTCCCTCCATTTGTTCTCACCGATCAGCCAGTACATGCTAGGTTGGTACATGAATCCTCCACTTCAAATTCTTCCACAAAGGTATACTATTTGCTCTATACCTATCCGTCTGGACAACTGTTATGTAAGCAGTTCAACCAAGAGGTACAGATAGCCGGGTGCATATATGTATATGGAGATATAGGTATCGTCGGGATTCAGCCACAAAGGAAAGAAGCAGGAGAAACCTCACAATTCTTGCATATTTTTTTTTTAAATAAATTTATAATTATATTTTTATATAATTATAATATTTTATAAAATATTTCATTTTTTAATGTAATTTTTTAAATGTTTTAAAAATAATTTTTTAATGTAATTTTTTTAAATATTTTATTTTATTCTTATTTTTTAAATATTTTATAAAATATTTCATTTTTTAAATATTTTTATAAAATATTTTATTTCTTTAAATATTTTTATAAAATATTTTATTTTTTTTAATATTTTATATAATTATAATTTTACGTTATTATATTTTTTATATTTTTTTTCCTGCTTTTTTCGTTTGTGGCTGAATCCCGGCGATACGTATATTTCAAGAGTTCAACCAAGTTCCGAGTCATTCATGAAATGTAGTAGTCCCGAAGATGTTTCCTGTTACTGAACACCAAGTACCTACCCTAACATTGTGAGTTTTGTAATTCTGCTCCCGAGTCTACGAGGAGTACGAAAATCGTTGCTCTCTGAAAATTAAATTGCCAGTCGCGTTATGAGTTTTAAACATAGTTGAAAAAATTTGGTTCTGTGTCTGTCCGTCACTTTGTTCGCAAATCCTTGCCACTCGACTTCCCGGAGGAATAGCTACAATGAGCTGAAATTTGGAGGGCATGAGCGGAATAGGCTCCAGATGTCCTATACTGTTTCCGTTTGCGCATGCAGTTGTGTTTCATTCAATTATGTACCTACAAAGCCTAATAGCCACTGCTGTGAGCCAAATGTTTTCTGAACCTATTCCTAGATTCATAAATTTATATGTCTGTATGTATATGTATGTATGTGTATTTATGAGTAGGTAATAGAAAATCTTCACCTTCATTTTTATACCAGAAATCCGAAAATATGCATTTATATTATGAAAAATGAAATATGCACGTTGGGAAGCAGTTTGGAATGATACTTTTTGATATGGATAAATACATTTTGGTCTTCCTAACATTCGTTCATGACAATATCAGGTACCTATGTAATTACAAAAAAATCCGGGCCCTATTTATGAGTTATTAGGAATGTCTACTTGGGCACTGCATTTATTTTCATTATCGTAACTTTTATTATGGAAAGCAATTTGATGCCACTCCAAAACCTCGCATTGTTTACTGTTGCCAATAATATGACTGACAATAATAGTGTAAAATACATCCTCGTGGAAGATTTTTGACCTGCTTACTCTGTCAGGAAAATATTTTAATATTATTTATACTAATTATTGTTGCGCTGTTTCTCAGTTCTGGGGTTATGGATTATCCCAGAATTGCACTGAGATAATCACGGGATTGGGAACACGTGACGGGATAGTAATCTAGTCACACGGAAAACATTTTTGCAAGGTTTGCTGTATTTTAGAGAATTTTCGAAGAACATACTTAGTTGTCGTGAGTAGGTAAGATGAATTATGGTGGTAATTGTTCATTTTATGGAAACAGTAAAATAATCGAGAAAAGTGTGATGCTGGTTTATCATCAGCAGCTTGCAGCCCATCAACAATTAATTGCTGGTCTTGCCAAGGTACGTTAATAGCGCAGTGAATTTATCTCGGGTAAGCAGCAGCCTCCTCCACATAGTAAACCGAAAAGCGCAGTAAATTGCACACAAAGGGCGATAAAAGGCGGGTAATGCGATTTTGATGGGAACCCAGAGGCCACGGAGGGAGGTCGAGGGAGTTGCACCTGGACTTACGAGGAGCGGAGGGACGTCTAATACCCCCGCGATTCGCCTGGTCCGGAGGACGATGGCAACGTGAGGTGGGGGATTCAGAAGGTCGTTGGAAAGCGGGAAACCTTCCCCTCCGTCTGTGAGATGAAACGGCGAGGGGGAAAACGATCATAAATCAAGGACGGACCGCAAACACCTCAAACTATCCGTCTTTACCGCTTTCCTTCTTCCGTGCGTGCGATCCGTGGGACGGTCTACCCATGGCGACTCCCCGGGGGTGGAGGCGGCCTGCGGGTTCTCCAGGTCCCCCGTGCTGACTCTTCGGGTTTTTTTTCTTTTCTTCGGAGGGGTTCTTTTATAAAGGATGCTCATGCGGGGGGAAGGGGGTGTAGTTTGGCAAAGCTAACTGATCGCATTAGCAGAAAAATATAGGTTCACTTATCGACCTGACTCCCCCGAAAACCCGCCGGGGGACACATCCATCTGAGGACGGCAACCTCTCCCTTCTACTACCCCCTCCTCGCCACCATCACACATCCTTATACGGGAATTTACTACTGAAACGGACTCGGCGCTGCTTTACACCCCCGATAAGAACCCCCCGTGGTATTTTACATGCGATAATTACCGAACACCTACCAGCACCCAAAGCGCGGTCGTACTCAAGGTAGATGTGGTACAAAGTTGAATTTATAGACTAACGAACAACTACACGTCAAGTGCGAGCCATCACTCACACTGCCTCTGCACTCTCTCCCATCCACGTACAGGCAATACGGTGGCCGAGTACTAAAGGTCGCATTCTGTAGAGAGCACTGTTATCTACTAGTGGGTCCCCTGACCAGGTGCTTCACGCAATTTCGAAAAAACGTTCAAATTCTGCCTATGTACCAATTTTTCGTAACGTTTTATGGCTTAATATTCATCATTCGCTCTAAGGATGATTGATAGAGCTTTCAAAGTTATTCCATTCGTCTGAGCGTGCTGAAAAACACGAAGAACTATACCAAACAAACATTTTAGGTTTATTATTTTGTGAATAATACACCCATATATTCACTCAGCAAACATTTTTTATGACACCACCTCAAAATTTTGGTTTATTATTTTCAATAATGAACCTTTGGAATCGAGCATGAAAAAAAAAAAACCACAGTCATGCAGCATGGCTATAAGAGCGAATTTTCGAAGAAATAACCACGTTCCTTAATCTTCAAAGTGCTCCAGTTTGAGAACGGAATGAGATATCGCAATTCTGATTTCACCATCGTGTTCAGCGTACAAAAACCTTTAAAATGAGGTGTCACTTGTCAGACTGTTTCATTTTGGGAATTTATGGGTAATTTTCCCCCCCTAAAACTCCCCAAAACTCCCCCTTAGAGTGACCCGATTCTGCCCATCTACGAACTTAGCCTGTCGATTGCCAAGACAGATTTTTCGTGCAAATTTGAACTTTTTATCTCAATTCTTTCGAGAGTTATCGTCTGGAATGACACATACATATATAAATATAAATATATATATATATATATATATGCAAACTTGGAAACGGGAAAACACTCTTGGTGATATAATATATAAAACTTGGTGACAGAGGGTAGAAATTTAAAGATCAACAGACAAAAAAGAAAACTTACAATTTCAAAGGGAATATTTGGGCCCAAGATTGGGCCGAAGACGCCGGCAGGCGAAATATTCCCTTTGAAATTGTAAGTTTTCTTTTTTGTCTGTTGATCTTTAAATTTCTACCCTCTGTCACCAAGTTTTATATATTATATAAATATATATATATATATATATATATATATATATATATATATATATATATATATATATATATATATATATATATTTGTTTATAACTTCGGACACAAAAAGAGGACACAGAGAAAGAAACTTACACTACGTCTGAACGTTTCGCACTCAGCGTCGTCGGCAGACTGTATATATATATATATATATATATATATATATATATATATATATATATATATATATATACATATAATTTTTGGTGTCTTTCGGCAGTGAATTCAGGATGGTCTGAAACGGATTTTGGTATAAAAATCTTTCGGAAATTCGAGTTTTAAAAATTTTGGACCGAGAACAATAGCTTCCTTTTCTTCGAAAATTCGCTAAAATCTAACCCCCCCCCCCCCCCCCCCCCACCAAAAAATTTGATGGTTTACGTTTCAAAGTATGTAGAATCCGAAAATGGAATTAAAAATTTCTGTCTGTCCGCCGTACGCCGTACTGAGCACTTTTCTTAGTTACCATGAAAAAAATTGATGAAATTCGGGTTATAGGTTCCGTTGGGGTCTAGTTGGTCCTCGAAACTCGGCGTTACTGTCACTCATCTCTAAGGGGTTCAAAATAGGGGTCGAAATTTTCAGAACGCCGTAGCTCGAAAACTTTCCATAGAAGGGTACCTATGTTTTATAACGTTATTAAATTTGTCTTGAGCTAAACAATTTTTTGAGACCACCCGGAGCATTGTACGTCCAGCCGTTCGTGTGCGCCAAAAAGCTTCGTCAACACGATCGTGAATCAAACGGTATAAATGAGGCCCGGATATCATCACTAGGGTTATTATAATAATATAGGGTTATTATAGGGAGATTATAATCAAGGATGGCTGTATGAAACCGAGTTGCTTGTTCTGCGATATTATTTCATTTGATAAGCGATGGACTATTGGATTTTGTTGGTTCCTAGGTACCTACTTCTGAAACTTGAACAAAGTTGAAGTATTATTGATGGGTAAATTATCACACAATGGGAAATTATTACACAACGGCAAATTATTACACACAGGTAAATTATTACACATCGGTTCATCTACCAAGAAGGGGCTGGATTTTGTTGATAGGTACTTTTGCAACTTGAACAACCGTTGAAGTATTATTGATGGGCAAGTTATTACACAGCGGTGCATTATACTTGACCACGAGGGCAGGTATTGACCACAGAAAACAGTGATCTACGCAGAAGGGGCATCTATTTCACTCCACATCAACAATTTTCCTGAAAAACTTCATTATTTGCGTTCATTCTTGCCATTTTAGTTACTGTTTGTCATCGACAGAATTATTTTAGCAACAACATTTAACTCGTGATTTAGGTAGGTACCTAGTAACGAGTACGGGGTTAGGTACTAACCTACGGAGGGTCTGCGATCTACATAATATGTATAGAATAGTACACATTATATTATATAGACGGGTTATCTATACAGAGAGCTGTGATCTGTAACAGAAGAGTATTCTGTACAAAATAATAAACCGTTGTGCCAGCGTTTTTCTTTTGTGTTTCAATGTGCGTAGATTCCAGAAATGCAATGTCCGTCCGCCGTTCACGTACTTCATTTTCGGTCTAAAAAATTCGCACACAGGCTCCATTTGAGCCCTAGTTATGCCCCGAAACTTAGCAGCCCGATCGGAATATACCCAGGGGTATATTCCGCTTTTGGGTGAAAAATTGGTGTAAAAATAGGGTTTTTTGGTGTTATAGTAAAATGAGCTTTTGAGGTATCTTTTTCCATGTTTTTTTGGGGCGAGAAGACTGAATATGAAGTGGATTTTGACCAAAGAGTGAAGAATTGAGGTTGTAACGATGGTTCAGCTCGCAAAATTCATTTTTTATGAGTCAAAACCCTGGGAAATTGGCTGAAATCACCATCAATTTGTATAACAACACTAGAAAAAGTGTCAACAGGTGAATCAAGACAATTAAACGGCACTATCAATAATCAAAGATAATTGGAAAAAGGAGCGTAATTTTTGTTTTTGAGGAACAAAATTGGTGGAAACCATCAGAAATAGCTATTTAATTATTGCAGATGAAAGAAACAATAAATGAACAGCCAACATTTCTGTAGGTATGTCCGATAGGGTAATAAACCCATGTGACAAAGACTTTGCAGCGTTTCTGACAGATGACACCCCTGATGCCAGCGTAGCGCCTCTCCCTGGCATCGTCAAGATACCAAACTGAGCTGGTAGTTCCCTAGCAATGATATCTGGGTTGGATATATACCGTTTCATTCACGATCATGTTAACAAGCTTTTCAGTGCAACTTAAGGGCCTTATTGTGAATGGACGGCTGGACGTACAATGCCTCGGGTGCCCTGGAAATTTCACTCCCTATTTTTCACCCCTTAGTGATGACTGACAGTAACACCAGACTTCGCGGACCAACTAGACCCCAAGTGGGACCCACATACCAAATAGACTAGACTCCAAATTCCATTTTGGTTTACATTTTCAATAATGATCTTTTGGAATCGAGCATTAAAAAAAGAAGCCCCCCCTCAAAATTTGACAGTTTCCGTTTCAAGATACGTATAATCCGAAAATTGAATAAAAAAAATTTCTGTCCGTCCGCCGTACTTCACACTTTTCTTAGCTACCAAGAACAAAAACTAGTGAAATTTATGAAACTGTAATTGCCGGGCCGGCCGGCTCCAGAACTCGATTTAGGGCTTTCCTGGGGGAGCTCGAGGGTAGGTATGGATTACAGAAAATAGTGATCTACGCAGAAGGTGCATCTATACAGGTAAATAATAAACAGTTTTGTAATCATTTGCAGAGTTTTTGGATTCTAATTACCTAATCGGAAATCATCAAATGTTGGGGGGGGGGGGGGAGGGGGTATACAAACGGAAACCATCAAATTTTGAGGGGGGTTATTCAATTGTTTACATGCTCGATTCCAAAGGCGTATTAGGTATTGAAAATAATAAACCAAAGGAATATCTCCCAAATACAACCCTGTTATAAAAATTTGCCCGCCAAGAAAACATCTTCAGCTGCAAAAAGGATTGGTATCAATTTCCCCCGCTAAAGCAGCAGGTTCGGTGAAACTCCCTCTTGGATGTGCGTATCCTTCCTCCTTATGTTGGATATGTGTATAGAAACCTTTCCTTCCTCTCTGGATGTGTATAGAAACCTGTGCCTTCACCCCCAAACCGTGAAATTGCTTTCAACTCTGTTTACCGGGCAGCCCCCCCCCCCCCCCCCCATTTTAACAATGATGTAAACATCTTTTACAACGTTTTTAGGGGCCAGAATCTTGTAAACAGAATAGTAAAGACGGGCACATATAAATAAATTCGTCTAAAACCTGCGCCTGTCTTCAAAATGTCTCCTCATTAATGCCTTTTTTTTACAGTTATGGGCATTTTGAAGCAAAGACCTGGACATGACGGGGCTCATCTAGAGAAAATAATACACCGTTGTGGAAGAATTAATAGTGGTATTGAAAAAAAGAGACGCGTTGCGTCACGCGTTCACTGAGAATAGAAGATAAATTTATCTTCTCAGTGCACGCGTTACCTCAGATCATCCCTACCCTCCGTCGCAGAGAGAAATGGAACGAGGGAGAGTACCTCCGAAACTTTCAATTTGTGCCACTTTAATCACTCGTCCGACGGTTACATTGAACAAACGAAGTGTACCTATAGGGACTCAGCATTAGTAAAGCTCAGTGAGGGGGGTGTGGGGTGGGGGGTTCGAATCCCTGCGGGGCCTGAACATTTTTTGGTCCCGTCACGCTCAGATCCTCCCTACTATCCCACCCGCCCGTCCAGTGGCGGGCTCGTGTGGCTTTTGAAAACACTGCTGAGCCTCGAATATCCGCGATGACGTCTGATCACCCGCTTACAATATGAATGCCGATGGAGGCGAAACTCGTGTCCATAGTTTGCCCACCTCCGACCATCACCGCATACGGTAAATCCTCCTGAAAGCAGCTCTAGAGCACAAGCGACGACATTGCCAGTGACCCCCTCAGGACTCATCCCTAAGGGAAACCCCCGGACTCAAGTGGTGCAGTACGTGAGAGGCATTAGTTTCCCTGGCGGTTATAATGTTAAACAGAGAGACAGCGCAGATGGGCGGCCCATCTCGAAATGTCCTTCCGCTCCTTCATTTGTAATACAATGCGCTCCCAACTCCCCACTCGAATACATCATAGAACCCCCGGCAAAAAAACCACCTACTTCTATTTAAACTCTCTCTAACCCCTCCCATCATCCCAAGATCGTAAGAGAAAACCGAGAAAAGTTCAAGCTTTTCATTTTTCCCATCTACTGTTCCTGACGTGTCTCTAGTTCTCAGCGTTTGATTTGCAATAGAAGAAATTTCCCCCGGTTCTCCCGTTCTTTCGAGATGGGGCGCTACTGCTGCTGGGACCCAGTTTCCTTTTCTGACGGCATAAATCAGTCGAGGAAAAGGAGATAGAAGTTTCGTTTTATTGCTTGGACCCGGTGTAAGGTTTCCTCTATAAGTCTTCGAGGTTATGAAGTTTTTCGATCGATAAGGAGCCGTGAGGCCGAAGTGCCGCAACTTGTGAATAGTTCCCAGCACCGCAATTGTGGAATTATGGAGAATTTTTTCGAAATTTTCGATTCTTCAACTGGCGTATTGGATTCGCATACTGGCGTTCTGCCGTGTGCGACAAATTTTACACAGACTTTCTTCCTCCGGACGGTTCCCACCAACTATCTGCTCGGTGGGCCCCTGATCACAAGCCTGCGGGAATTCAACCGTCTGGCAAGTTTTTCAGAAGTGGACCTACTCTGTTTAAGTGGAAGTGCTTTCAAGAGACAGGCAAAATTATTATTATTTGAACACAAATTTCCTTTTCTTTTATAAATAAGGTGTACCTACTATTCGGAACAATTGATTTATTTGCTAGTTATTAATCCTTGTAAATTGGGCAATTTTTGCCCGTATAATAATAATTAATAAATAAATAAATTGCGAAGGGTCCACAATTTCAACTTGATACATCGGATTTTGAAAAAATTTTCGATGCAAATCCGAATTTAACACATCGCGAATATCCCACACAAAAACGCACACTAATACTGTGTCGGTCCATTGTAGGAACGTGCTTGGAATTTTGATTCAGATACTGTGTAGAAGACATAATTACGTACTGTACAACAAACAAACAAACGAACGTTTCTAAGGCATAATACTACAGGCATTTAGCGATGCTTGAAGTGGCATTCAGTTCAAATAGGCTGCTGATCAAGCTTCAGCTGATCCTACCCACTTAAAAAATTCGAACATCTCCTAAGATACGAATTAAATCACTCGCGACGAAGTTGTGGAAACCCATTTTAATAAAAACGGAGTTATAATATAACTCCGTTTTTATCTCCTAAGATGGACAGATTACACTACTACTCACTTAGGTGGACAAATTTTGGGAAATGGGAAGTACGAAGCCCTGCGTATCAACAAAGTACATACCTGGAACTCCGGAGTTCCAGTATTCACCGATCTGCTTCCGAATCTACCAGGGTAGAGGAAGACTTGTGATAGAGGCCGGGGTGTCGAAGCGGGCTAGAGCGTCCGACCGTTATATTCCCGTTTGGTATACAAGTTCTCGTCGTCTCTGGTTCTCGTCTCGGGCGGGCACCAATACAAGCTTTGATAAGCTTGCATGTGCTTACCCGACCATCGATTAGCTCTTCACCTCTGATAATAATCATGTGAAGCCAAGAGGGACTTGCAGATCGAAATTAACGTTCGTGTAAAAAGTCCCCCCGATACCCAATGAGTTCAAATCCAGGGTTATAAAAAAAATAATAACGATAATGATAACAGGAAGCCTTGTGGTAACTTCTGTGAGGCAACAAATTTTTGTATTCTAAAATCAAAATTACCACTCGCGTTTTAAACCTTTTTGAATAAATTAGGTTATGTGTCTGCCTGCATATGTCCACCCATGTTTGCAAACCCTTACAACTCGCGTAACTATCCGACAGACAGGTCTCAACGAATTGAAAAGTGAATTATAGTTGTGCCCTAGAAGGTCCCATATGAATTTCACCAAAATCCGACTATACTGTGCGCATCCACAGCCTTGAAACGTATGCAACGCGCATGTGTGGTCGTCCACTGCAAGCGTATTGGAGCGGCGCCGCGCTTCGCGCTACATGAGCGACAACGAAACAAGCGGCAAGGGTCGTACACTACAAGCGGTTTCGCGCTGCACGCTACAGTTTGGCGCTAGGCGTTCCATCTAGCTGTTTTGAATAGCAGCTACTCTGAAGTGGTTTCCTGGAGTGTCCATTATTCTTTTTCTGGAGGAAAGGGCTATTTATTTCCTACAGAGTAGTACTCATTTTGGACGCAGGATGCTGAAGAGGCGAGCATGCTGGGTGGGACTTAGAGAGTTACCATGACTTCTGTTTATAATACTTTTCCACTTTTAAATGAAAGTGGGTTCCATTGTAAGAATTTTGAAACCAACCGCACTCTTCTACGATGAATCTTCTTCTTCAATGAGCTTCCACATTTACGGCAACGAGCGACGTCATTGTACCCCTCCCACCTAGGCGGCACCCCTTGCCAAGTGTGACGTCACTCGCTGCCGGAACATTGAAAGCTCATAGAAAAATATAAATCGTAGGAGAGTGCGACTGGTCTCAACATTTTCGGAAAGGAACCGACTTTCATTTTAAAATATATACATACTCCTCATTTTCCCTGAGAGGGATCTTTTTGGGGAGTTTCACCACCTTCATACCGGGAACTACGGGTTGACCACAAAACAATTTTTGATACCAGCCGATGGGTCCATCAACGTTTATATTTTGGAGGCAATCGAACACAAAATCAAGAAAAGCTCTACGGTAAGAGTAAGTCTCTTTGGAAATTGTAGGACAGTTTTACCGCTTTTCACGAAGTTTTCCACAATTATACGAAACTGAGCCCAACTGGTGCATAGGATCCTTCAAACCCTCTGCTGACCCCCCCCCCCACAGGGTGACGCGGAACGGTAGTTTTCTGGTTGATGAAGTCAAATAGGTGGACTCCACGCTACAGGAATTTACGAAAAAAACTACCACATGACAGGGTAGTTACTTTTTTCGGACAAATAGCATGGTGGGATTATGCAGTCGCAGGTATGGCAAACTTTACATTTGTTTGTCGTACCTATTCAGGCGGGACGTGAAATTAACGTAGGTTAGTACCTAACCCCTTACTCGTTACTAGGTATACCTACCTAAATCCCGAGTTAAATGTTGCTAAAATGATTCTGATCTGATGACAAACAGTACCTAAAATGGCAAAAAGAAACGCAAATAATGAAGTTCTGAAGGCAAATTGTTGATGTGGAGTGAAAAAAGTTGCAAACGTACCTACCAACGAACTCCAGCCCCTTCGAAGCAGATGGTAAAATGAAATGTCGTGTACTAATTTACCATTGTGTTATAATTTAGCCATCAATAATACTTCAACGTTTGTTCAAGTTTCACTAACTATCAGCAAACTCCAAAAGAGGCTTTTTCAAATGAAATAATATCCCAGAACAACCAACTCTACTTCTTCATACTCCGTGAATATAATTAGGTGCTTCCTAGCAATGATGATCTCGGGCCAATTCCCGATTGTTAGGGCGTCCCAAGTGATGATATTTGGGCTAAATGTATACAATTTCATTCACCCTGCTGTTGAAAAAGCCTGTCGGTGCAAAGTTCAGGCCTTACTGTGAACGAACGGCTGGGCGTACAATGCTCCGGGTGGTCTTAAAAAAACTCCCAAGTTCGAGAACTATTTTAAAACGTAAAAAAATCGAGATAACGGATCCCCTTAGGGATGACTGACATTGACGCCGAGCTTTGAGGACCAACTAGACCTCAAATGAGACCTATAAACCGAATTTCGACAATTTTGGCTCATGGTAGCTAAGAAAAGTGCGAAGTACGGCGTACAGCGGACGGACAGCAATTTTTTTATTGCATTTTCGGATTCTACATACCTTGAAAAGGGAAACCATAAATTTTGGGGGGGGGGGGTTAAATTTTTTTTTTCGCTCGATTCCAAAGGTTTATTATTGAAAATAATAAACCAACACGTCAAGATAAAATTGGGGGGAAAAAAAGCGTTGCCGTAGGCGTCTAGCCGCCAGTGGTCTGTGTTCATGACGGTACTTTTATTTTCGAATGAAATCTGGGGGACACCCCCAGAGCCCCGGATTATAACAGTGTAGATCAAGGATCAAAGCAAGGAAACATGGAACATGTTTTTCGAATAGGTACATGATAACAGAGGATATGGAGATATGTAGAAAAACGTCTGCCAATTCGAGTAGGCACTATAGCTTCCTCACTTGAATCACATGAACGTATAGACTAGTTGGGTAGGTTCGTTATGATACGGGACCATCTGCGATCCAACCCGCGTGTACCCTCACAATTTCATCTCTCTACGACTGTTTTTCGAGTAGTTAGAAGCGTTGTAAGGAAACGGTCGACATTTCATGTTTGCGCATGCGCAGAGGGAAATAACAGTAAGACTTAATGAAGTTCATATGGAACCATCAAAGTATTATACTGATCGACCCTCCAAATGTGAACTAATTTCAACGATAATTAAGGTAGTTATGGGCACTCCAAGTATTTCACGTTTGCGCATGCGCAGACTAAACGATTTTCATGATTTTTAAACGGGATCATCTGCGACCCAACCCGCGTATACCCCCAGCATTTCAGCTCTCTACGACTATTTACCGCGTAGTTAGAAGCGTTACAAGGAAATGGTCAACATTTCATGTTCGCGCAGGCGTAGATCAAAGTTACATTACGATTCTAATGAAATTAATTTGGAACTATCAAAGTATTATTCCTGAACCGACCTTCCAAGTTTGAACTCATTTCAACGACATTTAGGGTAGTTATGGGTGACCAATTATTTCACATTTGCGCATGCGCAGACGAAAGTTACGGTGCTTTTTCAGTGATTTTGGTGTATGGGTCCATCTGTGACTCAACCCGCACCTACCCTCGAAATTTCAGCCTACTCTGACCATTATTTCGGGTAGTTATGGGTGTTACAATGAATTACCACTGACAAACAGACACGGAACCAAATATGTTCCTCAATGTCTGAAACGGAAAATGGTAGTGGAAATTTTCATTTTGGAGGACTTTTTTTTACTCACTCACAAATCCAAGGCTTTCCTACCTTCGGTAGTGAGGAAGCAAAACAACTTCGTGGGATTTCCAAGCCTCGGACCAGCGACCTAACGCAATGTAATGTAATACATGTCGTCAGCTGCTTTCAGCGTTTTTCGGGTAGGTAGAACCCCCTTGGCAGTTTTTGGCGGAGTGGGGTCTGGCCATGCTTTCCTCGGAGAACGCACCACGTGTGGTAGGGGAGGAGGTGACTTGGGTGGCAGGAGTGGGGTAGAGGGAGAACTGTGCGGGCGACGGGGAGGGGAGCCAAGTTTACAGGACTGGACGCGGATGCTTTCCAGCCCGGTTTACTCACGTAAAAACATGTTCCATGTTAAAAAAAATCAGTCATGCAGCATGACTTAATGAGCGAATTTTCAAAGAAATATTCGAATTAATGGATATGGTTTTGAATAAAGGAAAACTTCGGTCTAAAATTTGGTTTTCTATGTATATTCTCTTCGTATTTATTTTAATTTGTACGTTTTGTCCATCCTGATTCTACCGTTTGTTTATTACGTAATTGTACTAAGTGCTTATTTATTTGATCGCTGTGGGTAAATTCAAGGAGGTGTACTAATCGTTTGCCTCCCCCTTTTTTGCTTCGAACTCTCGTCTTCAATTAATACTTCTCACATTTTTCAATCTGACCACTCTAAGGGGGTGGGGGTAAGAGTTTAAAGATTATCCTAGTTTTGGGTAATTTTTGCGCACTTTAAATGCTCTAATTTAAGAACGGATTTAGATATCTAAAATCCGATTTCACTATCGTGTTCAGCGTGCAAAAACCTTTAAAATGAGGGGTCACTTGTTAGAAAATAACATTTTGGGGATTTTTGGGTAATTTTTGCGCACTTTAAATGCTCTAATTTGAGAACGGATCAAGATATCTAAAATCCGATTCCACCATCGTGTTCAGCGTGCAAAAACCTTTAAAATGAGGGGTCACTTGTTGGAAAATAACATTTTGGGGATTTTTGGGTAATTTTTGCGCACTTTAAATGCTCTAATTTGAGAACGGATCAAGATATCTAAAATCCGATTCCACCATCGTGTTCAGCGTGCAAAAACCTTTAAAATGAGGGGTCACTTGTTAGAAAATAACATTTTGGGGATTTTTAGGTAATTTTTGCGCACTTTAAATGCTCTAATTTGAGAACGGATCAAGATATCTAAAATCCGATTCCACCATCGTGTTCAGCGTGCAAAAACCTTTAAAATGAGGGGTCACTTGTTGGAAAATAACATTTTGGGGATTTTTGGGTAATTTTTGCGCACTTTAAATGCGCCAAAACCCTCCTTAGAGTAGGCCAATTTCGCCCATCTTCGAACTTAGCCTTTCGATTGCCAAGATAGATTTTTTGTGCAAATTTGAGCTGTTTATCTCAATTCTATCGAGAGTTATCGTCTGGAGTGACACATATATAAATAAATATATATATATATACATATAAAAAAGTGTTAAATTTCAGGAATCGTTTTAGAATGGTCTGAAACGGATTTCTATGAAGCAAATTTCCAAAAATTTATATTATTTAAATTTCGAAGCCATTGCAATAGCTTCATTTTCTTTGAAAATTCGCTAAAAGAAGAAGAAAAACCCTACAGGACGCCTACCCTCCAGGAGGAGTTTGAGGTCGGCGGGGGGTTGGAACGATGTTTCTCTTCCCCATGAAAATAGGATCATCTCTATCTCTACTATATTATAAAAACGAATCTCTGTCTGTGTGTCTGTGTGTCCTTCTATGCACGGCCAAACGGCTCGACGGATATCGACCAAATTTGGCATGAATATCCAGTAGGCTCCCAAGTTGTGCAACGTCGCATTTTTAATTCCCTGACCATAGCGGAACTATGGTCGACCATGGTCAACTTCGTTAATTGAAATGGTAACCCCTATTTTTTATCGCGTATTCGTAATCTACGTGAGATTCTATCTACGATCGACCCTTCGGACTACCCCCGCGGTCGACCATAGCGCATCCATGGGCCCCTCCATGGTCGAATCCCGAATTGCTTTTCACGGCCAAACGGCTCGACGGATATCGACCAAATTTGGCACCAATATCCGGTAGCCTCCCAAGTCGAACGTAGGCGCATTTTCGATTCCCTGACCATAGCGGAACTATGGTCGACCATGGTCAACTCCTGAATGGCTTGACGGATATCGACCAAATTTGGCACGAATATCAAGTAGGCTCCCAAGTTGTGCAACGTCGCATTTTTAATTCCCTGACCATAGCGGAACTATGGTCGACCATGGTCAACTTCGTTAATTGAAATGGTAACCCCTATTTTTTATCGCGTATTCGTAATCTACGTGAGATTCTATCTACGATCGACCCTTCGGACTACCCCCGCGGTCGACCATAGCGCATCCATGGGTCCCTCCATGGTCGAATCCCGAATTGCTTTTCACGGCCAAACGGCTCGACGGATATCGACCAAATTTGGCACCAATATCCGGTAGCCTCCCAAGTCGAACGTAGGCGCATTTTCGATTCCCTGACCATAGCGGAACTATGGTCGACCATGGTCAACTCCTGAATGGCTTGACGGATATCGACCAAATTTGGCACGAATATTCAGTAGGCTCCCAAGTTGTGCAACGTCGCATTTTTAATTCCCTGACCATAGCGGAACTATGGTAAACCATGGTCAACTCCTGAATGGCTTGACGGATATCGACCAAATTTGGCACGAATATCCAGTAGGCTCCCAAGTTGTGCAACGTCGCATTTTTAATTCCCTGACCATAGCGGAACTATGGTCGACCATGGTCAACTCCTGAATGGCTTGACGGATATCGACCAAATTTGGCACGAATATCCAGTAGGCTCCCAAGTTGTGCAAGGTCGCATTTTTAATTCCCTGACCATAGCGGAACTATGGTCGACCATGGTCAACTCCTGAATGGCTTGACGGATATCGACCAAATTTGGCACGAATATCCAGTAGGCTCCCAAGTTGTGCAAGGTCGCATTTTTAATTCCCTGACCATAGCGGAACTATGGTCGACCATGGTCAACTTCGTTAATTGAAATGGTAACCCCTATTTTTTATCGCGTATTCGTAATCTACGTGAAATTCTATCTACGATCGACCCTTCGGACTACCCCCGCGGTCGACCATAGCGCATCCATGGGCCCCTCCATGGTCGAATCCCGAATTGCTCAACGGATATCGACCAAATTCGGCACGAATATCCAGTAGGCTCCCAAGTTGGGCAACGTCGGAATTTTTCGGTCCCCTTCACCATAGCGGAACTATGGTCGACCATGGTCAAATCCTGAATGGCTGGACGGATATCGACCAAATTTGACACGAATATCCAGTAGGCTCCCAAGTTGTGCAACGTCGCATTTTTAATTCCCTCACCATAGCGGAACTATGGTCGACCATGGTCAACTTCGTTAATTGAAATGGTAACCCCTATTTTTTATCGCTTATTCGTAATCTACGTGAAATTCTATCTACGATCGACCCTTCGGACTACCCCCTGCGGTCGACCATAGCGCATCCATGGGCCCCTCCATGGTCGAATCCCGAATTGCTCAACGGATATCGACCAAATTTGGCACCAATATCCGGTAGCCTCCTAAGTTGAACGTAGGCGCATTTTTAATTCCCTGATCATAGCGGAAATATGGTCGACCATGGTCAACTCCTGAATGGCTCGACGGATATCGACCAAATTTGGCACGAATATCCAGTAGGCTCCCAAGTTGGGCAACGTCGGAATTTTTCGGTCCCCTTCACCATAGCGGAACTATGGTCGACCATGGTCAACTCCTGAATGGCTGGACGGATATCGACCAAATTTGGCACGAATATCCAGTAGGCTCCCAAGTTGTGCAACGTCGCATTTTTTAATTCCCTCACCATAGCGGAACTATGGTCGACCATGGTCAACTTCGTTAATTGAAATGGTAACCCCTATTTTTTATCGCTTATTCGTAATCTACGTGAAATTCTATCTACGATCGACCCTTCGGACTACCCCCTGCGGTCGACCATAGCGCATCCATGGGCCCCTCCATGGTCGAATCCCGAATTGCTCAACGGATATCGACCAAATTTGGCACCAATATCCGGTAGCCTCCTAAGTTGAACGTAGGCGCATTTTTAATTCCCTGATCATAGCGGAAATATGGTCGACCATGGTCAACTCCTGAATGGCTGGACGGATATCGACCAAATTTGGCACGAATATCCAGTAGGCTCCCAAGTTGTGCAACGTCGCATTTTTAATTCCCTCACCATAGCGGAACTATGGTTGACCATGGTCAACTTCGTTAATTGAAATGGTAACCCCTATTTTTTATCGCTTATTCGTAATCTACGTGAAATTCTATCTACGATCGACCCTTCGGCCTACCCCCGCGGTCGACCATAGCGCATCCATGGGCCCCTCCATGGTCGAATCCCGAATTGCTCAACGGATGTCGACCAAATTTGGCACCAATATCCGGTAGCCTCCTAAGTTGAACGTAGGCGCATTTTTAATTCCCTGATCATAGCGGAAATATGGTCGACCATGGTCAACTCCTGAATGGCTCGACGGATATCGACCAAATTTGGCACGAATATCCAGTAGGCTCCCAAGTTGGGCAACGTCGGAATTTTTCGGTCCCCTTCACCATAGCGGAAATATGGTCGACCATGGTCAACTCCTGAATGGCTCGACGGATATCGACCAAATTTGGCACCAATATCCAGTAGGCTCCCAAGTTGTGCAACGTCGGAATTAAGTACGATACTGCGTATAGCGAATCTCGGATAGCGAGCGAAGCGAGCGGTCATGCTAGTTAAGATATAATGTTACTGGTATTATTAAGAGTTTTCGGTTCTCGACCGCTAGACAGTGTTTGGTTTATTCTTGAGCGCCGGTCAGGGTGATATTTCGAGATATTTATACTCCATCCTCAGGACTTGAAGAAATTAGTGGAGGGATAAGATTAGGTATTCATCATTTCGTGGGATTGTACCTACAGGAGATGCATTGCGCACTTTCACAAATTATTTGTGGTTCCACAGTAGGTAAGATTTTTGGTTTATTATTTTCAATAATGAACCTTTGGAATCGAGCATGAAAAAAAAAAAATTCAACCCCCCCCCCCCCCCCCGCCATCAAAATTTGATGGTTTACGTTTCAAGGTATGCTGAACCTGAAAATGCATTAAAAACATTTCTGTCTGTCCGCCGTACTTCACACTTTTCTTATTTAACATGAACCAAAATTAATGAAATTTGGTTTGTAGGTCCCGTTTGGGGTCTAGTTCGTCCTCGGAGCTCGGTGTTACTGTCAGTCATATATAAGGGGTGAATAGTAGGGGTCGAACGCCGTAGCATGAAAACTTTCAATCGAAGGGTAAGGTTTTTTTTACGTTTTTAAATTGATCTTGAACTAAAGAATTTTTTGAGACCACCCGGAGCATTGTGCGACCAGCCGTTCGTTTGCAACGAAAAGCTTCGTCAACGTGATCGTGAATCAAACGGTATAAATCCGGCTCAGATATCATCGCTAGGGAGCACCTGATTATAATCAACGATGGCTGTATGACGTCGAGTTGGTTGTTCTGTGATATAATTTCATTTGAAGAACGATGGATCTTTTGGATTTTGTTGATAGGTACTTTTGCAGCTTGAACAAATGTTAAAGTATTATTGGGTAAATTATTACACAACGGTTTATTATTTACCTTACGCTTCATGAATAACTAAAAACAATTAGTTATTGAATCCCGCGCATTTGTATGAAACTTTAATTCCCGGCCCGGCTCCAGTGCTCCATTTAGGGCTTTCCTGGGGGGAGCTCGAGGGTACTGACCACAGAAAACAGTGATCTACGCAGAAGGAGCATCCATACAGGTAAATAATAAACCGTTGTGCAATAATTTGCAGCGTTTTAGTTGACTAAAAGACTAGACTAACTCTGAAATGGTGTGATATTGACTAATTTCTTCAAGTCCTGAGGATGGGATGCTATAAATACCTCGAAACGTTGGCCTGAAAACGGTCTTTTATTCACCCTGACCGACTCTCAAGAATAAACCAAACTTGGCGTTACTAGTATTACTAGATGTAATACTAGTAACAATGTTACTAGACTATTATACTACAAACGTTTTAAACAACCCTGGTTTACATCTTGGTCAAATACGTGTGAGACAATGAATATTAAATAATAATTTAATAACATTTGGTCGCGTTTATCGTTTATAGAGTTCCATTGTTCCGTCCCATGGTGTTCAACCCATCAGAGTACATGAATGCAGTTATCTTTATCTTCCGTTATGACGTAGAAGGTTGTAGCGGAGGGGTTGTCATTATACATAATTTTAAATAGCCCCAACACTCCGGACCCCTAAAACAAGTAAACTAATATGAAGCGGGAGGGGCCGATGCCGTTGAAAACCCCACATTACGACACTGCCATCGAGGGGGGGGGGGGGGGTTGCCCCGTCAACGAGTTTATCTGTTAATTGGATCTCCGGAATAAATGAGCACCTTCGTCCTCGTTGTTCTATGCATCGCTAGTCGACGCCACGTATCGCACGGTGAAAAGGCGAGAGCAAGGGGTTTGTGAGTGTTGATGTGTGTGTACATATATGGCTCTCTACTCATCTATGTATCGGAAAATCAGTGTATGGATGTATGGGAGTCACGAGGATGCGGCCTGGTAAACATCATTATTATATCTAGCGCAATATCAGATTACATAAGAGGCAAGCGGTTTCGAGATAAGGACATCATTATCAGGCCATCAAGAGAACACTGAGGTCAGTTGATACCTATTTATACGGTAGACTAAGGAGACGATGGACGGAAGTGATAGTGTAAGGTGAGTGGGTTCAGGGAGCCGATGGAAGTGAAGGGAAGTTAAAGGTTGTTATTTGGTCTTTCCTATGGCGGTTGTCCTTTTCCTCTCCACTTCATAAGGCACATACGAGGTGTCTGATTCTTCATATCATAACAATTAAATAGCCTCCAAATTACAGATAATTACGACCTAAATTTTGCTGGGAACACAGGTAAGTACTCGCTTTTACGTATAAACGGACACTATTACCATGAAATGAAATCAACACTCAAAAACGGTTATCCTCCCCATCTTTTCCATTCCGAGTAAATGATTCAACGCTGCGGAATACGTTATTTGCATATAGAAACGTGAACGAGAGAAAAACGAAATGTAAATCTGCGATGACGGAGAGATCAATATTGCAGTGATAACGGATACCATCATCACTGAAGACCGATGGATGAACTTCTATGAAATAAAAGTTCATCCACACATTGTGTAGATAAAGAAAACAACCATATACATGGGTGCGTACCTATATATTGTTTATTTACTACAAAAGTTCATCCATCTGTTTCCGATGATCGCTATTTCACGCTACACGGGTGAGCCAATCACACCCGATCGTACGGTCAATGCAACTATGGGCCTGAATAATACCCGAGCGCCCCATTACAAGTATAACCACTCGGAAACTCCGAATAGTAAATACATACACATTACAAACTCGGTAAATATTATAGTAATTTTATTTTTTCCGAATATAAATAAATTACCTTGGAGTCAAGACACAAACTGGGGAACTGAACGGCAGGGCAGCCAACCTCACCTTTCCTTCCACGTCCACACCTGTAGTAAAAAGAATGATACTGGTAAATAAATGCGTGGTTATCTCAACAGAGGTTGGTATTTATATGACTGAATGGCACCTACAAACTACAAATCACAACCTACTTCCAAGGGCAAGCGGAGGGCACGGATAAAAAACCACAGTCATGCAGCATGGCTATAAGAGCGAATTTTCGAAGAAATAACTGATTTTATGTAAAATGTGATGTTTGGGATATCCCATTCAAATATGGGCAATCTTAAACTTATTGGGTAATTATAGGTATTCAAGTATGTACGTATATTGTAGTATTGGTACTACAATATACGTACAGTTACGTATCCAACATACGTACAGTACGTATGTTACGTATCCAATACAGAGTAGGTATTGGATACGTAACAAATTTTTTGTTCCATTTTTTGCCGAGTAACACCTCGGTTTGTAGATTTTCCAACGCTGAACACGATGGTGAAGTCAGAATTGCGATATCCCATTCCGTTATCAGATTAGAGCAGACGAACCAGGAAGAACATCTCAAGAAATAACCACGTTCCTTCATCTTCAAAGTGCTCCAGTTTGAGAACGGAATGAGATATCGCAATTCTGATTTCACCATCGTGTTCAGCGTACAAAAACCTTTAAAATGAGGTGTCACTTGTCAGACTGTTTCATTTTAGGAATTTATGAGTAATTTTTCCCCCCTAAAACTCCCCAAAACTCCCCCTTAGAGTGACCCGATTCTGCCCATCTGCGAACTTAGCCTGTCGATTGCCAAGACCGATTTTTCGTGCAAATTTGAACTTTTTTCTCTATTCTTTCGAGAGTTATCGTCTGGAATGACACATACATATATATATATATATATATATATATATATATATATATATATATATATATATATATATATATATATATAATTTTTGGTGTTTCGGCAGTGAATTCAGGATGGTCTGAAACGGATTTTGGTATAAAAATCTTTCGGAAATTCGAGTTTTAAAAATTTTGGACCGAGAACAATAGCTTCCTTTTCTTCGAAAAATCGCTAAAAGAACGGGATCGTGAACAATTATGGACACACTACTGGTTCCTAATCCGAAATGGTTTGCCTAAACTAGAAGTTAACGCCACCTCACCCCCTTCAAGTTCCTACTGCGGTTTTAGTGGTCATTTATATTTAGTTGGTAATAATTGAACCTCTTAGCGTCAGAAGAGTGTTGAGCTGAATGAGAGAGAAATCCATTTTCTTGTTCGAACACTGTTGAAAACAGACATTTCATATAATAATGAGTGAACCCGTCTTGAGTTGGCGTTTTTGGCAGTTTTCCTTCAAGTTATATTATTTATCGGCGAAATCAACACTAATGAAATTCATCTCAACGTTTTGGCCACTGTTTACTGATTACCTTTTTGTCCGGGGTGGCTTATTATATTATTATTATTATTATTATTATTATTATTATTATTAACCGTTCACTATTCACTTGTTCTTGTCAAATTATTATTTGACCTGTCTTGAAAGTACAGGAGAAGTTACTCACGTATCCTACAAACAGGTACCTACCTTTGCATCATCGCCATCCGATGGCTTTACATTATGCTTGTTCAACTGGGGAAAATAATCTCTCCGAAAAACGAATTGCCTGAATCGATACACAGTCACATGATTAATCTATGAGATAACTATGTTACTCCCGGAATATTCAGAAGTTATTCATTGTAATCAATACAATGAAGATTTTGGTCAGAGGAACTACTGAATTTATTCCTGGATTTTGAAGAATTATTGTCTGACGAAATTGCATATTTTTGCTCACGGAACTGAAACATCATTACAGACCATATCCCCCCCCCCCCTTCCTTCAACAGTTGATAACCACTGTTCTACATTCTACAGTAGAATTATGCGAGAAATCGGTAATTATGGAGTGTGCTGGAATAGTTTCGATGGTTCGACTGAACAATGAGTGGCGCGATGTAGCTAGTAATACAATCCAATACCTAAGAGATTCATTCTATTGCATGTTGTGATGATGAGATTGCTGCATTGAATTTAGATCCACTCAGTGCTAAACTCCATGCACAAACCATAGGATCTTCCCTGTGGCCTACGCATAGAGAAGAACCTATGCAGATGTAGATGTAAAACCAGACAGAGATGAAGATGTAAAACGCCTCTATAAATATAGACGCTGCCCGAACTTTTATTGCATTCTTCAGTCACAACCCATTCAGAAGCACATTCAATTATCAGCCGTAATATTTACATTCTCCCACCTCCACCCGCTGTCATTCTATCATCTTTACACCCCTTCGTGACTCTGATGCCTTCCATAAAAACCTCCCTTTTGTTACGACGGAGGTATAATAAAAAACGCGCTCAAAAATTGAGTTTTCTTTGTTATCACAGAAGTGATATCGACCCGGGTTTTCCCTTCCTTTTGACGCGATCCTGAAAGGACAAAAAAATATCAGAAGTGACACAATTACCCCCACTCATCCCCATCCTTTGTTATGGCATCCCCGGACGAGCCCCACAGTCGAGTCCTATACTGCAGGTCACACTACGACCATTCGATGATAACAAAAACTAGGTTGATTCCCGTTCATTTTATGTCTTTTCTCTATTTCTCTATTTTATATTCTATGGGGTGTTATTTTTAGGAACAAGAAGGAGTTTTTCTTCTCCTTCAAAATCTTTTGTTTCGCGGCCGAGCGATATTAGAAGAGTCGGCAAGAAATAGGGGTCGTGTCGACGGCGTAGGTAATAAACCGAAAGACACTTTGGCACGAACTATTGGAAAATTGATGGAATATTTTATACGGGCGGCCGACGTCCTGAGGTTCTGGAAAGCGTGGGTAGTGGGATAACAATGTCGGTTAGCGACTTTATTATCACCGATACTAGGAAACTGGATTACCCTTGCGATGCACAGGTTAATACTAGTTATGGAGCATAGCACAGGACGCAGGTACACAAACGCAGCATACCCTCCCATTCGATCGCTCTTTGTACAGCTAACTCTTTCGACGAATTTTCATATTTACGATTATTATTTTTTTTCTCCGAGTCTACCAAGGCAGCGGAAGCCTTGTGATCATTTTAGGAAGGAGAAAAGTTTTGATCCTCAACCCCCCTCCCCCCCCCCCCCCACACTAGCATTTTGCGTTTCAGGCCTTTCTGAATAAATTTGTGGTTCCGTATCTGTTGTGAGCGAATCATTGTCAAACGCATGGCTATATGAAATCACAAGGAATATTTTCCGAAAGAAAAGTGAAATTATGGTTAGACAGCTAAAGAGCTCAATTTGGTCTCATTTAACGCAGAATTTTATGGTTTTCAACTTTTCCCTCACACAAATATGTACATGGAAAACGATACCCCACGAACTCAAACCTCACTCCAATTTTGTCATTCATGAGAACTCTGGGTGTCGTCGAATCCCGCTGCCGAGCTATAGAGCAAAACTAGTGCTCAAATGGATCCAGTTAGTGAAAAAACGATTTTTGTCGCCCGAAAATTAAGCAAGGTGTTATGGACCCTGCCACTTCCCCGTGGCACCCTGCCTCTCCACCTTCACCGCGTTACACACAATCATCACACACTCATCATGCCTATTCTAAATGCTAAACTACTACTATGTACCTAAAAATTGTAAATACTAACTTACCTACGATGTCACCAAAACTGTAAATACTAACTTACAACTAGCAATTGTAAATCCTAACTTGTAATCTATACTAACTTATAACTATACTTATTACTACATCCTGAACCTATTGTAAACCCTAAGTAAGCTCTCGCCTGTCTACTATTGTAAATATTCCCCTCTATGCTCATCAATACCTGTACATACCCTCATACATACTGTAAATATTTTTATCTCTACACTCCCTTGTAAATTTTCCTAGTATTTAAGCACGTTTTTTAACTTTTTATCTAGTTTTTAAGTGAACAGCCTTCAGCACTCGTACTGTTTGCCGTGGCCCTCAGCCTTTGTAATCTTCCGCCTTCAGCCCCACGTGTACCTCTTCTCCCTAGCTGTACCCAATCGCCTTCAGCACCGCTCCTGTTTGCCGTGGCCCTCAGCTTCCTTGTAACCTTGCGCCTTCAGCCCCATCCTATTTGCCGTAGCCCTCAGCGATTGTCAAATTTTTTGCTCAAACTGGGGGGACCTCTGTAGTGAGTCCGTCCCGGAACCACTCCTAGTAGATTTAAGTTCTCGCAAATAATCTAACAGCCAACTTTAGTTTCTACCAATAAACGGTACGAGTGGGGACACAAGCCGCAGGATCCAGTGCACAACCTGGAGCCCCTCCATCCTCTCCCAACAAGGGAGTTGGAAGGAGAAGGCTTCCGGGTCTATAAAAACCCGGATCCTGCGACTTTTTACTCATTCTACGCTTCCTCTAGCCGCTGGCTACTCTCTCTCTTCCTACCCTTGCCTCTCTAAGCAATCCTCCAAAAGATGCTATGTATGGTGGTGGTCCGCCCATAACCAACAGCCAAATCTCCTAAAAGATCCCAGGAAAGGGTGGTGATTCGCTCATAACCCGCCTGGGCATATCCAAAAAGATCCTAGATGAAGGTGGTGGTCAGCCCATTACCTCCTAGGCAACATCCATCAAAAGATTCCGTGCATGGTGGTGGTCCGCCCATAACCAACGGACAAACATCCAAAAAGATCCCAGGAAAGGGTGGTGATTCGCTCATAACCCGCCTGGGCATATCCTCACATCACCGTGATGAAATTCGCCAATTTAAATTCATCACACAAGGTATCGATGGCATTGCGTACAACGCGGTCTTTGACCTAAAAGGTTGGCAAAAAGGTTGGGATTCAACATAAATTATGCTTTCATAGCTTGAGATCTCGATTTGGTCTCATTCGACGCTACATTTGTTTGCCTTTAACCTTTCGCTCATAAAAATCCATGGAAAGAGGTATCGATGCAATAGACATTTTGGTGGGGTTAGGGGGGTTGAAGTTATGGTGTATAAAGCTTATTTTACTTTGAGAGTATTATAAGCGGGTTCACGTCAATAACTCAAGTCTTCAACGTTCTTATGGATGGGACCCTAGGAGCGCGGTACAATATACTTTTACAGTGTTAGTACCTACCATCGAATTATATTACATAAAGTTATATAATTCAATGGTTAATACCTACGTGAGCTAAAGAAGTTATTGCCATTTTAGTACATAAGGTCGAAAATTAGACCATCAAAACTCAAAAAATAAGCGGTTTTTGAGATATTCGCACATTTTGTTGGAAATGGGTAATAAAATAGATCCCTGAAGTTTGGCTCGTGATACATCCCGGCATAATAATAAAACTCATTTCCAAGTTTTTCACAGCTGCACCTTGGTTTGACTGGAATTCTCGGTAAAGCTACCTAATACTAAAAGTTTAAAACAATCAGAAATAGGTAAGATAACATCACAGAACATCGGAAATAACAACAAAATTATTACATACAAAAATATGCGGACACTAAATAATGACACTATTTTTTTATTATGTATACAATTATTTATACAGGTATTTTATTAATTCAAGTTAGCAGAGAATACAAATTCTTATGTATTAGATAAGTTTTAACGCGCTTCTTGAACGATGCCATGGAGGCGGTACTGTCAGGCAGAGCATCGGTTCACAATGCTGAACCACATGAAAAGTTCCTCTTTCGAATAATGCCCGATGATTTGGCATGTTATGATTTGGTTTGGTTTGATCCGACCGTCTGATGTGCTGGTGTTGGAAGCGGAACCCGTCAAAGTAAGACCTACGTTTCCTGAAGAAGACCATCGTCTACAGTCCGGCAGCTCTGGCCTGACCCCGGAATGCAGAATTATATGCCCGACCCCGAAGTATGCGGAGCCCTCTTCCTGAGCCAGAAAAAATAGTGGCAAGTGGCACGTCAAACCATCGAAATTTAGATAACTGTCAATCTGCACAACAAGGAAAGGAGGCACTTTGGCAAACGATACGACCACAGGAGTACAAAGACCGACGGCACAGGTACGTTTACAGAACAGATACAAGTTAGAAAACATACGTGTTGTCCGTCTTTTGCGTGGGTTGCGTGCGCATCCGATATTATGACTAAGGCTTTTTTAGGATTTCACCTCATTTCTACTGCAAAACGGAAGAACGCTTCATTCATCTCTTGAAAATCACATCTTTCAGGAGAGCGCTCCAAAGTTTTGCTCAGTAACCATGTCCTAACTTCTCATCAGTCCGTCATAAAATTGTAATTCCCTCATACCGCTATAAACCTATATTTACTTGTTACTACGTAACCACATCACAGCCAAAATAATCCATTCATCAAATCAATTATGCTCATAAGGCATTTTTTGTGTTTTGGCTGAGTTATCTACTCAGAAGCCTCAAGGAAAAACGCCTCAAGGCCTTCCCTTAATCGACTTATTAAAACCACAATGTCATGGTGAGTTGAGTAAAATATAATTCAATAGTTGAGTAAAAAATTCCTTATAAATACCACAACTACTTCATAATATTGTGGCGAGAAGGACGCCTCATGTGTACCTACCTAGCTGTAGAAATAATCGGAGGAAAAACGCCACGAGGATTTGGTGACGAATGATGCTTCCCAAGGTAGAACGCCGTATCTCAATTTTCACATAGTTTATGATTTAAGGCTTTTATGCTGCCGTACATGCATGAATAATGTCACATAGAACTTAATGAGGTGAGGCATTTTACATTTTGAACACTTTTTATATTTTGTATTTATTTTTTAATAGACATAAATGAGATGGTACCTACATATTTCTCATTTGGACGACACACAAGTAGTAAATTTTTAATTAAATTTGGAAATTTTGATGACGTCATTGCCGCCTCCGTTCTGCTATATTATAGCATGGAGGAAGAAGGAGCGCCTACGACGTCAATGTCGCTCTTCACTCGATACCAGGAACTAAACGAATATAATTATGCTATTCCGGCGAACCGGACTAGAATTTCTGTCATCAACAACACAAAAGCAAATCCAAAAGGGGGAAAAATTAGCAACTCCTGAATCATGGGTGTTTCCTATTGTGTCCTTCAACCCCGTCGTAACCCCCCCCCCCCCCCAACCACAAGAAAAAACGCTGCAATTATTTGGTAAAGAAGTCAGAATTATAGAAGAAGGATATTCGAATTCCGATTTTACATGTAAGAGCTCGACGCGTAGACCACTCCGCTATGGGCGCCACCTGCCCGAGAGACAAGTGATGTGCGCTTTCAACCCAGCTTGATGCCTGCATACACGCTGCTCTTTAGGGCAAATTTCGTAGCACATTTTATGGCGACTTCGTAGAATGCTTCCCGGTGGTCTCAACAATTCAGAAAAAAATCGAACTAAGTATATAAAAATGCGAGAAAACCCACATCTCAAAATAAAATTTCCCGAGATACGGATACTCTGGATATTTCAACCCCTATTTTTCACCCCTTAGAGTTGAGTAACAGTAACGCCGAGCTTTGAGAACCAACTAAAGCCCAAATGGGACCCACACTAATTTCGTAAATTTTGGTTCATGGGAACTAAGGAAAAAGCCGGCCGCCGTACGTAAACATTTTTATTCGAAATTCGTATTCTACGTCCCTTGAAACGTAAACCATGAAATTTTGAGGGGGGGGGGGGTTAAAATTTTTCACGGTCGATTCCAAAGGTTCGTCATTGAAAATGATAAACAAAAAACTTGATTAGCGTTTTGGAAACCTCTAATTCTCTTCTGCCACTGGAGGTGTCAAAAAGATCCCACACCCCCCCTTCAACAAAAATTTCCCGATTTTAGAAAGTGGGAGCACGTATGGAACCATTTCCCCAGCGTAAAAGTGTTGCGAAAATTTAGCGATATGTGAATAAAACTAGAGAATTAGATGTTTCCAAACCGCTAAAAATAGATTTTTGTACAGTGTCTTTCGAATCAAAATTAGGGGGGATGCGCGAAACCCCCATTTTCGAAAAATTATGACAGCCGATCATGCAGAGCAGATTTCCGATGATAATAATTATGTAGAACGTAAATTTCAAAGATCTCACAACCTAAATGGCGTTAAAACCCCTAAGAACCTGAAATTGCCTGGCGAGTTTATTGAAAAATAGGCGATTTTACAGGCCAACAGCAGATTACGAAAACAGTAAATTACAAAAATAAAACCCTACATTTCTTACTAGCTTGGTAGGTCACTCTGTATTAATTACTACTGTTGATAAAAACATCAGAATATGTACCTAAGTACTTGCGATGTGCACGCAATAGCCACAATTGCCAATGTAATTTCGCACTAACTCAGAACCTTGTAAATAGTAATTTTTACAATTAAGAAAGTAGAAAAATCTGAGTGAGCCTGTTCAGCATTTTGGAGTATAAAAAAACCTGAGCCATAATTTAAAATAATCCGAGCCGTAATTCAATTACATAATTTATATATTATATCATTATATGATTTGTAGTACTGACTGCTATGACTGTTTCGTGGCTGACCTTAACTTTCTTTAAGCAGACGGTCGGAACGGGACGTCCTCGGATTGGGAAGTCGAAATGCTGAAATGAAAACCCACGTGAAAAGACGCGGAAAAGCAAGCGGTGGAATGGAAGCACAGAGCGGAACAGCGAGGGAATCTTTGCCGCGATCCGAACCGTACTGAGGGGATGCTGTACAACGGGGGTGGGCGAAGGGGCGCCAACTGCGCCGGGCAAAAAGTACCTTTTGGGGGTGGAAAAGCCTCAACTTCCTCGCACCGCCTCCTCCATCGTGGTGGAGAAGCTTAATTCCATATATTAGGTGTTGGTGGGCGTACACGATGAAGTTCCACTAGTTTTATTCCTCCAAATATGGCTTCGAATATTATGAAAATATCGTTTTAGTAGTTTTCTTGATACTGATGATATTTGACGACTGCTGAACAGCTCTCACTGAGAGTAGGGCGAATTTTTGTCTATTAGCGAATTTTATTGGAAATATTTACGGCACTGCAAAGAGTCCGAAACTTGAAAGCACGAATTTAAAATTTTCTACTGATTCTTTTCACTTTCTGATCATTTTTTGTTTGTTCCATACCTATTTTGGACCATTTTCAGTTTCAGAACGTGTTTTGTAACAGTGTGGACTCATCTTTAGACCTCCAAGTATTGAAATCCAATCTGGATCCAACATGTATAATATATACATTGTTTAATCTAGGCAATTTCATGCTGAACACGAATACACCATGTTTTACGGCCACAAAACACTAAAAAATTTAGTGAACAAATGTTTTGGAGCAACAAAAAAATGCAAATTTAAAAAAGCTCGAAATACAGGTCCGTTGTAGGAAATTTAAATCTGAATTAGACCAAGCTGAACCCTCAAAATATGCTGCAATATCTCGAATGATTATTCAGAGATTCAAGAAAAATGTGGAATTCATAATTTACACCATTTGGAGGTTTTTCATGGAAGTTCAATACATCCATTCCATAAATTTAAAGTTGATACCTGAGACGATTATTTATTTTTTGGAAATATTGTTCTTCCAATTTTTTCATGAAAAGTTGAAAATTTAATATAGATCAAAATAACATGCTTGAGGACTGAATTTGTTTTCATTCGAACATAAAATCGATAAAATTCTAATAAATTTCAACCTGAAATTTCCTTAGGACCTTCTCCAAGTTTAATTCAAATATAATAATATACCTAGGTATATTTTTCATTACTCAGGTAGTTTTCCTCTACCCCTCACCCATAAACCATACTCTCGGTCCAATATTTGAGATATTGACGATGTCAGATTCAAACATGAACTGTCCTCCACATATTTCCAAAGATTCTTCCAAATCGGATCATGTAGGCAAGAATCTTAATGTCATTAGACGGATTTCATCCATCTCCTACCCACCAAAACTCCCCACCTAGGTCGAAGATTTCAAGTTAGACCACCTCGATTGTGGGGTTTGGTACCTACACAAAGCGGGTGAGCGGGGACTTGGGGCTCCAAGAAAAATTGCGAGTATTTTGCGAAATGATGAAATGTGAGAGAAGCAAATATAAGGACTGTGGTAATATGCCTCAGACTTAAATAAAAGCGTTTTCTGCGCTCATTCTCCGTTGAGGCTGATGCTGCAGGGGGCCCCCTCGTCTGAAGATGCCGAAGCGTTGCGACGTGCGGAAAAATCGCGGCGAATATTCGCGCTTGAAGAGTTCGTCTCAGCCGGAAGGAGCGATTGGAGGGTAAAATTAAGGAATTCTTCCTAGTATGGGAACAAAAAAAGGGTATTTCACTTCTCATATGAAGAGCGAGCGCGTGCAGATAACTGAACTGAACTACTTACTGTGCCTCATGAAGGAGGTGACGTTTCGCCCTCTAGCGGATTGATAAAAGATCGCCAAAATCACATCAAGGAGCCGATAGGGGGCGTATGCAGGACGCAACATCGATATATTCATCAAGTTTCATTCAACTGGGTTGAGCCGTTTACCCGTGATGAGCTAACAAACGAACCTACAGACAGACGTACAGAGAAGAACTGAGATGATCGTCTTCCACTGGCATACAACGGAAAATTGAACGCTGCAAAGTCCTTGTTACATGGGTTTATTATTCTCGAATGAATAAGGCACGATTGCGACCTCACTGAAGAGACCCACAAAGATATATTTGACGGTTTTAAAGACGAACATTAGGTTGCTATTTCTGAATAAATTATTTTCGATCCATGAAACTGTCATTGAATTGTCTTGATTCATCTGTTAATACTACCTCCTGTCTTATTATACAAATTTCTGGTTATTACAGCCTTTTCACAGGTTTTTGACCCATAAATATTGATTTTTGAGAGTTAAAACTTCGTCAGAATCTCAATCCTTCACTCAGTCGTCAACATCAACTTCATATTTGGTCTCCTCGCGCTAAAAAAACAAAAACAAAAAAACATGGAAAACGAAATCTCACAAGCCCAAGTTCACTAAAACCTCAAAAATACCTCGAAAAGCCCTATTTTTACACCCATTTTCCCCCCATAACACCCCTGCGTGTATTTCTATTGGGCTGCCGAGCTTTGAAGCACAACTAAGACCCAAAAATGTTCCCAAACGCGGACCCAAACTTTGCGCGGAAGGAAGACGATTTCAGACCAAAACAACGTAAATTTAAGGCTAAAACTTCGTTAGAACCTCAATTTCCCACTCTTTGGTCAAAATCGACTTCATATTCGTTCTTCTCATCCCAAAAAACATGGAAAACGATACCCCAAATTTCATGTTACTAAAGCACAAAAAATGCCTATTTTTATGCCCATTTTTCACTCATAACGCCACTGGGTATATTCCGATCGGGCTGCAAAGTTTCGGCACAAACTAGGGCCCAAATGTGGGCGAAAGAACGAACTTTTTTAGACCGAAAATGAAGCCGGAAAGCATGATACGGTGTATGGACATTGCATCTTCTGAATCTACGCACCTTGCAAGAAAGCATTTTGAGGGGGTGTTATAAAAATTTTTTGGTGAGCGAATACATAGGTGTATTATTCACAGAATAATAAACCAAGAACAGCAGTGGTAAATTTCTCCATTCTGATCAATGTACAGACAGAATTACGATATTTTACTATTTATTTATACTAGATGTTCAGGGGTTGGTGGACACTTAACTGCACAACCCACGGGTCTTGCGTTCTGCTGCCTAACCATGTACCCCTTGAAGCTGATGACTTGTGAAATAACTTCTACTAGCAGAGTAACATGTACATGCATAATAATCCTACATAGGTCCATGATAACATCACTTACCGCTTGTTACTTTCTCTTCATTCATGAACATAAACAGTTCTAAATGTCCACTAGAAACAAAATTTCTACTCGCATGTTGCGTTTAAGACATCAAGGCACAAATAATTTAGTTCCGGGTTAGTCTGTCTGCAATTCCTAGTAACCAACATAATTCATTATCTGATCAATTATAGAAGAAGAATTATCCAAGGGCTGACATATATATTTTGTGATTGGGCACCCACTTTAAAATAGATTTTCGGTCGATTTGGGCTAAACTTGACCATATCTATCCAACGTAGGCGATATGGTAGACCTACGACAGGAAAATTATTGATAATGTTATAATAGGTATGTGACAACCATGAAAAAACGAAGTACCAAAAATTTCCGGTTCCGAAAATGCCGGAGTTGGGAATTGAATGAGGAGGGAGGGAGGGAGTGATCTGTGGCATTCTTAATCCGTCTTGCCAGAAATTACATCAGACGAATGAATCCCATAATAGCCAACTTCAATATTATACCAATCCTTCCTACTTGATCTACAGAACCCACTTACATGAATATTCAGGTAGGCACGGAAATCCGAGGGATGGCAATCTTCACTGAAGCGGTCAATAGCACAAAATGATTTCCAACTGTCAGGTGTCCGAGCTTTCTGTCAACACTGTGGGTGAGCCGGTGGCCGAGTGCGTTCGCGCTGTCACATGGTGGTTGGGATTAGGATCCAACGCCTAATCCCAAAGACTGCGTAAATGATTCAATTACCTACAGTGTGTGAGCCAAGGAATCCAGCTGTAATAATGGTTTTGCGGTAAAAAACCAACAAAAGCCAGTAATCACAGCTCATACCCGAAAATTATAAATTTTGCAAGATATGCAGCTTTTTTCTGAAAGTTATTTCTCACCCAGTGGTTCGTTTTGATAACTCGTCGACCCTACTTTTCTTTCATGTACCCACCCAAGTATGAGATGAAGACGAAAATTCAACGCTGATTTCGAGGAATATTCGGTTTTTCAGACGTTCAAAAGCTTCAGTGTTCTTTTCTTTGGTATTTTATCTATTCTATACATATCAAAGTAATATCTCTGTGAATTTCAGCTGCCCATCTGATTGCAGACTGTTTTAAATAATTAAGCTACTTAGCCTAAAATGTCGAAAATATAATAAACAACACTGTCTGTATACTTGAAGGAGTGTGCCTTAACTGTTACTGTTTTTTCAAGTGAAGATATCAAAAATACCGGATCATGAAAGGTTTTCTAAAAAGGTAAATGCAAATTAGGTACCTACTTATAAATCATATCATGATGGGTGCGAAATTAGAATGGAACAAATGTACCAGAGGACGTGATACAGTTTTTTTCTCCAAGATTTTTCTGTGCTTGACAAACAAAAATGTAGCCATTAGTTCTATACGAGTTTCACGCCAAAAATCCGTGAGGTCCCAAATCCGTAGTCAGCAGTGCAAAATGTAGGGTACTAGGTAAGTAATTACTACAGCCCGGATTTATCTGTGATAAAAACTGTAAAATATGTACGTATATTTATGTAGGTAATGTGCGACCTCAAAAATCGGTGCACATAAAAAAGCTACCAAACGAAGGCGACATCGTTCCCAGGCGTGTGCGCTAAGTCAGCACTACGCCTCACCGCGGCAGGGCTCTTGAAACCGTAGACAAAGAAAATCGGGGCTGTCTTCCCCGGTTACTCGACGAGTACGGAACTCTCCGCGATGAGCCCAGCGCGAGTTTTATAAACTATTGGTGCCATCCGAAGAATGGGAAAGCCCGTGGCGGATTGACGCCCCCACGACGTCGAACGTCCGGAGGTAGCGACTCTCGGACGCCCCGTTCTACTGGAGGCCCCCTTCCCAACGCTGCTGCCGCCGTCTCCGCCGCCGAAACGGACAATTCTCCGGGCACGAGTGCGCGGGCGCGAGTGGAAACGAGGCTGGAGAGCTTAGGATAGACCAAGGTATAATAAAGACAACAATTAACTACAATAAATTAATCATAGCTTAAGCAATACGTACAATACATACATACACAACATATATCCAGTGCTTTCCTTTGCTAACTCCTTGTCCCCGGCGATCGAGTGGGTATCCAGGAAACTAGTAAGGCGTGGGAACTCTCCGGCAAAGGCCATTAGCCTGCTGGAAGACCGGCCCGGAACCGAATAATATTCAGGTTCCGGGATACAAATCCTACTACTTACAATGGTGGAGATGCCTTAAACCCCCCCCCCCCCTAAACATAAAATAACATATAAACATAATTAAACACAAATTAAACGTCATAAACATAATTATATAGGTAACTCTAATTTAGAAACTAGGAAAACTGGAAACGTCGTTTCATTGGGAAAAAAAAATCAAATGAACTAAAATAATAATAATAAAATGGATAGGAGAATATGCCAACATATGAATCGAAAATAGATTTAATTGATGTGATTGAAGTGAAACAAGGAGGTATTAGAACATTGACTTCTTTGCCGTCCTTACTAATATTTTCTTACGACGGAGTTCTCATGACGGGAACCTGATACGGCTATTTCTTCCGGAAAGGCTCGGATCGCGCTGAGTAAACTGAAGACGTGCCTCACGCCTATTCAATTGTTTTTCAAGCCTCAATTTTCGAATACGCGAAACGACAAACCGCTTGTTCCACTTCAAGGAATTATTACGAAGAAAGGAGATAGAATTATTATTACCATTTACGTTTTTCGAACAAATCAACCTATAGGGCTTGTATTAAGTAACAACGCCACTGAAACTATTTTGTTGAAATAACATTACCTATTTAATAAGAGAAATTGACCGAAAATGGAAAATACACTCCTTAGTAAAAGTCTAACACATACTACAGTAAACCAATCCACCAGTAACATACTAGGTAATATTATTTCCACTAACCTTTCCCAGATGTGAAGTATTATTTATAAGAATATTTACAATATGTGTTAACAGGGATATGTATATGTTATGCCTTATGAATAGTGGACAACTATGCCACGCCGAAATATCTATGAATAACTATGTACGAATAACTATCCTCACACAGAGGAGTGTGACCAGTCAACACTTGCACCTCGATACATAGAGAAATTATCCCCACTGTATAATAAAAAAATAAAATAAAAATAAAAATAAAAAACACTATTTTTGGTGGAAGGAACGAAGTTCATACTAGAAGGAACAATAATTGAGTTATCATTATAATGAATAATAATTGAGTCATGAATGTTTACAAATTTAAAGAAACCCCCCTACATTGAAGGGTTTATACAAACGGGAAAGTAGATTGGCTAAGGGAAATTAATTAGGTAGATACCTACACCCACAACAAGAACTATCAAAAACGTTTTGGCTAAATAATTACCACAATCAACATCAAAAGATTGCTACATGTATAGGCGGAACCGATAGAAATAATATAACAAAAATAAATAAATAAATCGAATTTCCATAGTTTCAAAAAAAAAAAAATGAGTACATCAGGTCACGATTTGAGCGACATTGTTGCACAGAGAGCAGCAGAATTGCATTTCGAATTGCAGAAAATATGCGCACAGCTAGACCCACATCAGACCGAGCGAATTGTGCAGATCAGCACAAAAATTCTAGAAGAATGGAACGAGGCAGTACAACATGCTGACCCAATGGAAGCTCAAGACTACAATACCCAAATCAAAGAACTAACAGAAAGACTGAGAAGGACGGAAGCAGCATATGCACAGCTGGAAGCATGCCTGACTGATCAGGATGAGGTTGCGCAGCAAAGTGAGGACAACTTGAAGGCAAAATTGAACACTGCTCAGAACACGCCTAGCAACCAAGAAATTATACCAACCTTGACACCAAGATATTATTCAGGACAAAATGAAAACATAAAAGAGTGGTTCAACCATTTCGAGAGAATTTCCAGAATATTAAAGTGGACAGAAGAAACCACGCTGAACATATTGCCCATATACTTACTGCAGGATGCTCAAAAATTCTATACAATGACATCAGAAAAAGAGCACCCACCGAAGACCTTAAAACAATGGAAAGAAAAATTAGAAAGCAGATTCATAGATCCGATGGAATCAGAACGTAAACGAGTGCAACTGTACAATAAACGACAGCTGCCAGAACAAAGTGCACGAGAATTCATAAATGAGATCGAGACATTGGCCCATGAAACTGATCCAGCCATGAGCGAAAAAGAAAAAACCCGTATTATACAAACAGGATTAACACCAGAAATTATGGAACTCATAGCAGCTGCAAAGAAGGAAAACGTAGCAGACCTTAGGACGCTAGTATCAAGAGCTGAAATGGCGATGACATACATTGCAATGAGACAGGAAAAAACGACAAAGGAAACAAAAACCATATCAGAACTACAAAAAATAGAACAACAAATTAGTGCACTGGAGGAATTATCCACTCAAAGACCGAACAACGAAAGAAGAACTTGGAAAGAGGGATCAGTATACAAGACACCCCCACATGGCAACAGAGAAGCATCTCAATATCACCCAATGTACAATAAATACACCAACTGGAACAACTCACAGCGAAGATATACAAGAAAATGGAACCCCCACAGAGGCAATTATTACAACCAGGAGTATACAAGATATGGGAATCACAATAGACAGATGACCTACCATTGCAGAAACCATGACAACCTGATAAATAACTGGTCGCACCAGCACAGATACCAATTCCGAAACAGATACAACAACGCGTACAGAATACGAGACTACCACCAAGAAAATAATGGATATTACCGAAACCATTACCAGCCAAACAACAGTAATTGGGCACTCCAAAACCAACATTACAGAAAGTGGTATACCAAGACACAGGGACACGGATACTATGAACAACCCAAGAATGAACACCAAGAATACTGTCAACTAACTCAAGCAACAGACATAGAACATGACAAAGCTGATGAAATAAATGGTAGTAGTAATCAAGAACAGCCAAACTACTGGCCTAAAAATTCAACACTCAAAGCAGCTTGTAACACACAAATATCATTGGGGATCAACTAACCAGCAATAGAAATCCAATTTGATAACTCAAGCAGCACCAAAAAGATTAATGTTTTGATAGACAGTGGCGCATCAATAAGTATTTGGACACATGATTTGGTTGATGACTCGATGGAAATCAACCACGAGCCACAAGATTTGCGGCAAGTCAATGGAATGAGAATCCAAACTGCGGGATTCATAAACAAAGACTTCAGAATAGGAGGAACCACATTCAAACATAAATTTACGATAGTCAAAGGGATACCATCCACGATAATTTTAGGAGCAGACTGGCTCCTAGAAACAGAAGCTACATTAGACTTCGGGAAACTAGAACTACGAACAAAAAAGCCACATAAAGTTCACAAAATCTATATCAACAAAGAACACATTGAACCTATACCGAATGAGTATAAATTGAACTCAAACTACCACTATCCCAATGAACGCAAGGAACAAATGAATAACTATCCAGGGAAAATAGGAAGACCTTATCAAACTAACGAGCATAACGCTACGAGTCAAGGCAACAACACAAAACCAGAGGCAGAAAAATTAGAAAACAACAACGAAAAAATGACAGTAAAGACTCAAGAAATCCAGTACATTGAACTTCCAGCGTATGATGAGGTCGAAGTAGAGAGGAACGGAAATTGTGCACTCTACGCTCTAAAGAAGGCATTGGCCCGTATAAACATAAAAACTACAATAACAGAAATGAAAACCAGAGCAGAAATCCTTGACATTCCAGATAAAACGCATTTGACAGATGACTGTGTGGCATATGCAGCGAAAAAATTCGGTACAGACATCACAATCTACGATAAAATGAATAATGTAGCCCATGTTTACAAGTTCAAGTCACGTGCAGGTAGACCAATGGTGTACCTGGGCTACGAAGATCAAGGAGGCCCATCATCTCCAATCCAAGGAAAACAAGGCCATTACACATGTCTAAAACCTAAAACAGGCCACTGCACTCTAGTACCATCAATCAACCTACGAAAAATAAATATTAAAGAGGCGAAAAAATCAATACTACAAGGTGATAGACGGGCGAAATCAAAGGACAGCAGTCGCCAGAGTAGGACATCTGAAACAACTGACAATCGAACAATCAATACCCAGAAACAGACATTCACCCTGTCGAACGGACAGCGACCGACAGTTAACCCAAATTTGTCCACCACGCAGCACAACCAGATCATGAAATTGTTACAGCAATATCGACATGTGTTTCTGGAGAAGGACGAAGATTTCAGTATAGCAGACGTCCCACCTGCAAAACTAATTTTGAAAAACCAGGAACCAGTTCAATGCCAACCTTTCAGACGAAGCGAACGTGAAGAAGAAATTTTAAAGAAAGAGTTACAAGAACTAATTAAAATGGGTGTCATAGAAGAATCACAATCAGAATACTCAACACCAATATTCTTAACGAAGAAACCAGGAACAGATACAGAATATAGAATCCTCATGGATTACAGAAAAGTGAACGACTGTCTATACCGCCCAACGATAAATTCACCAACAGCCGAACAAATCCTTTCAAGCTTAAATCAAGCTAGATACATAACCAGAGTGGACCAATCCAACGCATACTTCTCAGTACCTTTAGATAAAGATTCACGCCATATCACAGCATTCTACGGCCAGACAGGAAAACAATACCAATACAAATCCCTCCCAATGGGATTATCAGTTAGTAGCTACCATTTCCATAGAGCAACTCAGTATGTATTTAAAGACATGATAGAAGCCAAACAAATATTCATATATGCAGATGATTTTCTACTCCCTGCTAAAAACTTTCAACAAGCATTACAAAATTTAGAAAAAGTATAACGTAAGGGTGAAAGACACAAATTTAAATTGAAATTGTCCAAAGTAGAAGTTGCAATGGAAGAGATCAAAGTTTTAGGCAGAAAAATAAGTAGCGAAGGAATGAGGCCAGATGACAGCATCATACAGACAATAAAGGCGATACCACAGCCACAAACACTCACTGAGCTTAGATCATTCCTGGGAGCAGCTAACTATTGGAAAAACCACATACCGAAATTTGCAGAAATTGCACATGCCCTTACTGAAGCCACAAAAGGTCTCCGGGAAAAACGGTCGAAAATAGAATGGACACCAGAATTGCAGCAAAGCTTTACGAAATTGAAACAATCCATCATTAATTCACCGGCATTAGAAGCTTATAGATCAGATAGAAAAAACATTTTGTTTACCGATGCATCCAGTTTAGCAATCTCAGGCATTTTCGCACAAGAAGATGAAAAAGGAAAACTGCATGTAGTTGAATTCCTATCAAAAAAACTAAATAAAACGAAACGGGAAATCCCAGCAGTGACAGCAGAGCTAATAGCATTAGTATACTGTGTGAAACAGCTAAGGCATTACATATATGATCAAACACCCCATGTATTCACAGATCATCTAAGCCTAACTCACGTCACCAATTTTTCGCACAAAAACCAACGACTACTACGACTAGCATTAGCACTAAAAGATCAAAAGCTGGAAATAAAACATGTTCCAGGGAAATTTAACAAAATCGCGGATTGGTTAAGTAGATATCCACAGACGGAAGAAACAGTTGACCAAAACATATTAGAACCTGACTATGCAATCCCCACAGCAGATGACAATTTAGTATTCCCTGAAATCAATGCAGTTCAAACAAGGGCAATGACTAAGCAACAGATCAATAAGCAACAAGATAAAACAGAAATATCGACAAACACATGGGAATATGATTATATTGAAATGTTAAAAGCAGATCCTTTCTATCAAGAGATAACCGCTATAATTAAAGATGGCAAAAAATCAACACGCACACTAAAAAATCAAGCAAAAAGATACGTCATAACTAAAGAAGGGTTTCTAATGTATAATAAATACCGTGACCCTAACCAACCAAAACTATACTATGTGCCCCACGCTAGTAGAAAGAGCATAATAGAAAAACATCATGATAAAGAAGGTCACCCAAGTGCATATTACACGATTGAAAAAATTAACAGAAAATACACATGGCCCCATATGAATCAAAACATAAAGGATTACGTGAAATCATGCCCACAATGTATGGAAAACAAGCCAATAACAGGAAAAAAACAGGGATTGCTACAAGAGCCAGATATTCCAGAATTTCCATTTGAGAAAGTTGTAATCGATCACTATGGACCAGTAGAGATACATACAGGCAAGAAAATGTGGATACTAGTAATCACAGACGTATTAACACGATTCATCAGTCTTCATCGACAGAAGAACACTTCCACAATAGAAGTTATCAAAGCACTAGAAGAGTTCGCCAATACATACGACTACCCTAAAGTAGTGCAAAGCGACAATGCCTCAGGTTACGTTTCAGCGGAAATGCAAGAATACTTCAAGACGCACAAAATCAAACACATAACTTCAGCAATCCAACGACCATCAGTAAATGGTATAACAGAAAGACGCAACAGAACACTTCAAGAATATATTAGGATGAACATGACAAATGCTGTTAGGGATTATGAATTATTTCTGAAACAAGCGGCTCATACAATGAACACCACACCAACAAAAGCTCTACAAGGAAGGACCCCATATCAATGTCTCTATGGAAGAGACCACAACTATAAAGATGGAATAAGGAATAATACAGAAAATGACGATCAACAAAGAATAGGGAATCTACAGAATACATGGGAAAAATTACCCCAGATACACAATGAAGAGTTCCAGAAGCGTAAAAAGCAATTCGACAAGAATAGGCCAGACGCAGATTTTAAAGAAGGAGAATTAGTATTAATTGAAACTAAGTTCTTGGATCCAAATGTTAACAAACGAACACAGAAATATACAGGTCCATTCCAACTAAAGAGACAAACGGGAAGATATAATTTCATCATTGAAATACCCTACAGAAATGGAATAAGAGACAGAAATTTCCATGTATCACAGTTTCGAAGGTATTACACTAGGCAAAAAATACCAGTAGATAAAGTGCCTACAAACTGAAAGAATAAAAAAAAAAAAAAAATAAAAATAAATAAGTAGGAAACTATAATATTAAATATTAATAAATTAAGAATAAATCATTATAAAAACATTTGAATGCATGAAGCGGCCGCATGAATGAAACAAAAGTAGAATGTAAGAATGATGTATTTATGTGTATGAAGGAAGAAATATGAATGTGCCATGGAAGTGTGCTACTGAAAGTGAAACACTAACCAGCGAAACTTGCATGTGTGTGAGTGAACATATATTATACGTGTATGAACGAATGTATCAAGGATGTATGTTATAAGTGTAGTATACGTGTATCATGTGGATGCGTGCGTGAGACTGGACACCCCAAGGCGCCTGGGAGCTGGACAGATGAGTGATAGTTTAATGAAACGAAGACGAATAAATGTAACGAGATGGGTGAAAGTTATGATGAATCAGGCATGTACGTATGAACAAACGTGGATGAATGAAACAGATGAAGAAAGTGAATGGACGTAAGAGTAATTGGAGACCGTGAATAAAAGCATAGATGGGTGCATGACAACATCGATATTAAAACATTAAGAAAAAAAAAAGAAAAGAATTTCATAAATAAAATGAAAAAAATAAAATAAATAATAAAAAGTGTGGTTAGAAAAAGAAGAACAAATTATTCAAAATGTTCGAGATAAATGAGGATAAACAATATTTGAATAACCATACACTAAAAGAAAGTATAAATGATGAAATAATTGAAGAAATAATAATAATGGAATTATTAAATACTAGTAATTGGAATAATATTAACGTTGAAAATTGACATAATGCTAATTGGTACACAAGGAAACAAGACTAGGTTCTGCAAAACTAGCAAAATGACAGCATGACATGAAAAATGGAAATGAAACCAATAAAAATTCGTCTAATTGTATAAGTGAACAAGTAAGCGCCAATAAAAATGGAAAGAAGAAAATAGAAAGATTCGAGACATTAACTAAGGGAATTAAATAAAAAATAAGAGACTTCGATACAAATAAGAAAATATAATAAAAATTGAGGTAAGAATAAATATTGAACACGAATAGAAATTAAGAATAAGAGAACTGGATAAAAATAGTAGAATCGAATATAATAATTAGAAGTAGAAACGAAGGACGTATCAAATAAAATACAAGAAAACCCTCCATGAAATACTAGGCAAAATGAAAAATTTAAGCAGTCGCCAGTAGCATGAGTGGACAAGGAAAAGTGGGTAATTATGTATCAAGACAAATAATACAGCGAGCAGGCAATGCAATTGTACTCCAAGCATAGCAATGGAGATAAACACAGCAAACTGTAAAATGTAATAAAAGTAATCAATTTATGTTATTCACTCAATTACATTATCATCAATAGGTTATGGATAGACGTAGAAAAGGTTAATCAACGTTAAGGCTAGAACTCAAGAATAAGAAAAAAAAATAAAGTAACAAATAAATAAAATAAAATGGTGGATAAATAAGATAACGATAAAGTAACGCAAGGTAAATGTTTAAGATAAACTACGAGTAAGATAAATCAATGAACAAATACAATAACATGATGAATAAATAAGATGCAGATAAAGAAATGTAAGATAAAGGCGTAAAATAAAGCAATGAATAAATACAATAAAATGCTGAATAAATAAGATGAAGATAAAGTAATGTAAGATAAAGGTGTACGATAAAGCAATGAACAAATACAATAAAATGATGAAGATAAAGTAATGTAAGATAAAGGTGTACGATAGAGCAATGAATAAATACAATAAAATGATGAATAAATATGATGAAGATAAAGTAATGTAAGATAAAGGTGTACGATAGAGCAATGAATAAATACAATAAGATGATGAATAAATAAGATGAAGATAAAGTAATGTAAGATAAATGTGTAAGATAAAGCAATGAATAAATAAAAAGATGAATAAATAAGATCAAAACGTCATACTTCGAAATGCGAAGTAGGTAACGATGATATACTACTGATGATTTGCACTATCTTAAATAGTAGATTTAATTCAGAAACTAACTCCGAAGTACTTTCCCTCCACAAATTCATAGGGTTGTCTGTGTATCAATAGGTCACATACACACATGTGCTTTACCTCCTGTAACTATTATTAGTGTTTCCAAAAAAAATTATGTACTGTGAATTGACTCATGCAATGATTTCATCATTTGTTGATAGAAGCTGTTATATATTTGATGTATGTGTACTGATATGATCCTGTGTATATCAGCAGATAAGCTTATGTGGCTAAACATGGTCTGATATGACCACATTGTGACGTTTTTCTCAGAGGTCATGTGTTAAAAACAAATTAGTTATTAAATTAAAAATTATGTAACCCTAAATATATATTATATGGTTTATAGAAGGCATTTAGGTATAAGACAGTGAACTAGCTCTCCAGTGAACGGTATCAATAGCAAAAGTGCAGTGCATAAAGTCTCTCCATACGCGAGTGCCGTGCCGATCCGAACGTACATAAATGTCATACATCGAACAAGCGTGTACTGCCAAGAATTTTGGACAAAATTCTTTTTCCAGCAAGGGGGACATGTGCGACCTCAAAAATCGGTGCACATAAAAAAGCTACCAAACGAAGGCGACATCGTTCCCAGGCGTGTGCGCTAAGTCAGCACTACGCCTCACCGCGGCAGGGCTCTTGAAACCGTAGACAAAGAAAATCGGGGCTGTCTTCCCCGGTTACTCGACGAGTACGGAACTCTCCGCGATGAGCCCAGCGCGAGTTTTATAAACTATTGGTGCCATCCGAAGAATGGGAAAGCCCGTGGCGGATTGACGCCCCCACGACGTCGAACGTCCGGAGGTAGCGACTCTCGGACGCCCCGTTCTACTGGAGGCCCCCTTCCCAACGCTGCTGCCGCCGTCTCCGCCGCCGAAACGGACAATTCTCCGGGCACGAGTGCGCGGGCGCGAGTGGAAACGAGGCTGGAGAGCTTAGGATAGACCAAGGTATAATAAAGACAACAATTAACTACAATAAATTAATCATAGCTTAAGCAATACGTACAATACATACATACACAACATATATCCAGTGCTTTCCTTTGCTAACTCCTTGTCCCCGGCGATCGAGTGGGTATCCAGGAAACTAGTAAGGCGTGGGAACTCTCCGGCAAAGGCCATTAGCCTGCTGGAAGACCGGCCCGGAACCGAATAATATTCAGGTTCCGGGATACAAATCCTACTACTTACAGGTAATTATTTATTGAATTGTAATATGTAAGTAAATCCCTGCACAACGGTTTATTATTTTGTATAGAATACCCTTCTGTTACAGATCACAGCTCTATGTATAGATAACCCGTCTATATAATATGATATGTACTATTCTATTATATACATATTATGTAGGTCGCAGACCCTCCGTAGGTTAGTACCTAACCCCGTACTCGTTACTAGGTACCTACCTAAATCACGAGTTAAATGTTGCTAAAATAATTCTGCCGATGACAAACAGTACCTAACAAAAAGAAACACACATAATGAAGTTCTGAAAAGAAATTGTTGATGAGGAGTGAAAAAAGTTGCAAAAGTACCTATCAACAAACTCCAGCCCCTTCTACGTAGATGGTATAATGAACCGTTGTGTAATAATTTACCGTTGAGTAATGATTTACCGTAGTAATAATTTACCCATCAATAATACTTCAACGTTTGTTCAAGTTTCACTACCTACCAACAAACTCCAAAAGAGACATCATTTTTCAAATTAAATAATATCACAGAACAACCAACTCGACTTCATACTCCGCCAATATAATCAGGTGATCCCTACCAATGATTGGCCGTATTCACAAATTCCTATTGTGGGCGCGTCTCTGGTTACGAGATTTGGTTTGAATTGTATACAATTTCATTCACACTGGAGTCGAAAATGCCTGTCGGTGCAAACTTCGGGGCCTTACTGTGAACGAACGGCTGGACGTACGATGCTCCGGATGGTCTTAAAAAACTCGCAAGTTCAAGAACTATTTAAAACCGTAAAAATAGTTACGTAAAAAAATGGTATAGGCGTTTTGAAAATTTCAACCCCTATTTTGAACCCCTTAGAGATGACTGACAGTAACGTCGAGCTTCGAGGACCAACTAGACGCCGAACGGAACCTATAACCCGAATTTCATCAATTTTTTTTCATGGTAACTAAGAAAAGTGGCCCGTACGGCGTACGGCGTACGGCGTACGGCGGACAGACAGAAATATTTTTATTGCAGTTTTGGATTCTACATACCTTGAAACGTAAACCATCAAATTTTGAGGGGGGGTAAGAATTTTTTTGTTCATGCTCGATTCCAATGGTTCATTATTGAAAATAATAAACCAAAATGTAGAACATGTAAAAACCAGGACCATTACAAAAGACTATTTTTATTTTTTAAATTGTTTGAAAACGAGAAATTGGTATTGTGGATCCATAAACTGGTACTGTAGCAAGAACAAGGTATTATTTGAAAACGAGAATCATTTTAAAATAGCTCAATTATTGTTTAAAATTGCTACATTCATCCTCAAATTACCAAAAAAAAAATAGCTAGTCTGGTCCATACACACAACCGCTGGAGAAATTGGTGCTTTTGAAACTTGATTCATCGGTGCTTGTTTCAAGATCACCTATATTATGCACGCTGTCGAATACGGGGAGGCGATGACTGACTGGTTCATCTCGTGACCCATTTTGTGTTCTTGGAATTTCAATTTATTTCATAAAAATCCGTCCCACCTACCCAAAATATGTAGGGAATATGCAGCAATAGATGGACTATGTGAAAATATGTGTTTATAGTGAAATATGTAAAAATGTGTAAAATAAAAATGGTTTCAGATGGTTCAGAATTTCCTAAAACATTATGTGCATTACGGAATCTAACTTCAGAAAAAATATGAAAATGAATCATGCAGAATCAGAGCCCTAATAATTACATCGTTCTGTTCAATCGCTGTTTATTCAACTGGAGCCTCACAATCCTGGGTAATTTCGCCATCTCGTCCAAGCTACATCGTCCGCTGGGTCGGATGGGGGTGTCGTGCCTTTTGTAACACCCAATGGCTTGCAAGATGTGATGGTCCTGAAAAGGACAGTTGATATATTTGTTGTGGGCTGAGGTTATGTGAGTTCAAGAAATGACGAATCAGGTAAATCGCCGAGTAGTCCAACTCAAATACCGCTTATAGCGCTGGTGCATCACCTTAAACGATGTACAGAACCGCAATGGATGGATGAATGGAACCATCAATTTGTAAATAAATGTTTAAAAGTGTCCTTGAACAGCAAAGGTTCTTGAAGGTTGCCAGGGAAGTTTACCATTTCTTATGTTGGGTTGCAGGCAGCATTGCGAACCTTGTCGCCGAAACTTCGCTCCGCCTCCTTTGGCCAACAGCCAGTCAGATGTCACATAGACCTGACACATAATTTGTTGCCACATTTTTACTTCTAATCGCCCTCATTTAAAAAATACTTACAGCTAACTTTTTGAAAACGGGCTCCTAACTACTATTTTCCCAAGAGTTCTAAATATGTATTCAAGGGGAAAAAACCATTAGGTAAACCACAAGAGGAATTTTCACGAGCTGCCAGATCAGTGTGAAAGTACGTACGAAGTTCAACTGTCGGGAAGGTTGTAGAAGAAGGTAGAAGGTTCTCGCCCTCAACTCAGATGGGTTAAGAAAAGTTCGAGAACTCTGTGCTGAACACGATGCGGTTGGAACAGTGCAAAATTTGAGCTCTACACCAAATTTAAGGAGAAGCGCCTAGCCAACGGACCTACTTGTGATTTCATTCCAATTGGATTGAGAGCCCCAAGAATCAAGGTTGGGAATGTGGTTTCGATAACATTTTACAACTTCGTTAATTAATTTCACGTTGGCATCGTGAGTCATGTTTCCGACATATATTAATTTATTGTCGTATATTATTATGTTAATGAATTATGATACGATGTGGGGAAGCACAGAATGAAATAATATTTCTGCCTCTCATTTGAAAAATAAGGAAGGAAATGTTATCTTTTCATTCCAAAATCGTAGTATACGACTGTTGCTGCCATCCTTACACTTTTAATTAAAGAAAAAACCTTGGAATGAACGCAGAAATTAATGGTGATGGTCGAAGAGAAGGACGGGGAAATTTGAAAGGGTCCCATCAAGACAACTATTAATTTGATTTCCTCTCTAATGAATCTAAAGGGCCGAGCTATGGATGGGCGATGGGGCGTAGAAGGGGTATACTAAGGACGCGGAGGGGTATCCTATGGACGGAGGATACAGTGGATGGGGAGGGGTGGGGATGAAGCTCATTTGTCATCATCAGACCTCCCTTTTCAAGTGAATGGTGGAATTAGGGAGCATCATTAAGTATCCTGCCCTCTCCGGAGGTTCGTCCACCATACGTTATCCCCCTCCCACCATTTACCTCGGTATACGTCTGTGTTGTACATCTTTTCTCCTCTCCCTTTCACACCACGAGGGTTTGTATGGGTTAACCACTGAGAGTTGGGGGATGGGGGGGGGATGTGATTTGGTTGAGGATTTGTTAACAATCATCTCGGCCTCGTTATTGATGATGTTTCCTCGGATGATGGGAAGATAATGGCAAAACGAGCGAGCCTGCTCCACCTTCATTCACTGTATACACATCGAAATCTTTCGGACTATGATAAGTACGCTCTTGAAATATTTATTTTAATTTACCTACAAGTTCCTTTTCCGGATACAAACTTATCAAATCACTATAAACCCATTATTGGACTCCATTCTTCTGTTCCTTATTAATTTTACCACTCGTTAATAGAAAACACTCACTCAACGCCGTGATAAGCTCTAACAACAAAGCGCTAAAGTACCAAAAATCCATATGGGTACGAGCTTTGGAACTCCACTCGTCCTTCCAATTTAATCCGACTCCAAAACACCGATCCAAAACTCCATGACCCATCTTAGATGTCCGATTTCAAGTTTCAAATGGGACTATCCACCATTAACAACCCAGTTCCAGGATTAAGAAAAAATCCAAAAAGCGTTGCCGCAGGGGCGCCTAGCCTCCAATGGTTGGTGTTCATGACGGTACGTTTATTGTCGAATGAAATCTGGGGGACACCCCCAGACCCCCAGATTATAACAGTTTAGATCAAGGATCAAAGCAAGGAAACATGGAACATGTTTTTAGAATAGGTACATGATAACAGAGGATATGGAGATAGGAGCAGGATATGGAGGATTCGAGCAGGCACTATTTAGCTTCCTCACTTGAATCACATGAACGTATAGACTAGTTGGGTAAGTTCGTTACGATACGGGACCATCTGCGATCCAACCCGCGTGTACCCTCAAAATTTCATCTCTCTACGACTATTTTTCGCGTAGTTAGAAGCGTTACAAGGAAATAGTCAACATGTCATGTTCGCGCATGCGTAGATCAAAGTTACATTACGATTCCAATAAAATTAATTTGGAACTATCAAAGTATTATTCCTTACCGACCCTCCAAGTTTGAACTCATTTCAACGATATTTAGGGTACCTACTTATGGGTGTTCCAATTATTTCACGTTTGCGCATGCGCAGACGAAAGTTACGGTAGTTTTTCAATGATTTTGGTATGGAATCATCTGTGACTCAACCCGCACCTACCCTCGAAATGTCAGCCCACTTCGACCATTATTTCGGGTAGTTATGGGTGTTGCAAGGAATTACCACTGACAGACAGACAGACACGGAACCAAATATGTTCCTCGATGTCTGAAACGGAAAATGGTAGTGGAAATTTTCATTTTGGAGGACATGAACTATTTTTTACTCAATCACGAATCCAAGGCTTCCCTGCCTTCGGTAGTGAGGAAGCAAAAAAACTTCGTTGGATTTCCAAGCCTCGGACCAGCGACTTAACGCAATGTAATGTAATACACGCCGTCAGCTGCTACAGCCTGAAACGGCGGAAGCCCCTCGGCAGTTTTCGGTGGAGTGGGGTCTGGCAATGTTCTCCTCGAAGAAGGCACCTTTGATGGAGTGGGGTCTGGCCATGTTCTCCTCGAAGAAGGCACCACGTGTGGTAGGGGAAGAGGTGAGTTGGGTGGCAGGAGTGGGGTAGAGGGAGAACTGTGCGGGCGATGGGGAGGGGAGCCGAGTTTACGCGGACGTGGACGGGACGCTCTCCAGCCTGGTTTACTCCCATAAAAACATGTTCCATGTTCAAATTGCATATATCGCTCACAGAGCATACCTATTAATCAAGAACTGCATTACCTGTAATCAAATCTTTGCGTAAACTTATGATGTCTCGTCTCCATTTATGAAATTTAAATAAAAAAGATATTGTAATAGCTATTAGATAAGAGGTACCTACCTAATACCTCTGCCGCTCAATAACCGTACGGCAGGGGAGCCCAAAGTAGGTAGGTACTGATTGATGCCATACTCATTAGGTAGTTACTACCTATTGATATAATTATGCAAAGGGTATAATAATTTATGTTTCTCTTAAATAAGTGACAGATGCGTTTAAAGGCCCTATTCAACATACCCTAACATATCTTCCCTATAACAAGCCATGAACCCTTTATAATAATTACTCTACCCAACTACGAAATCGCCATCATGCTGAAATTAATATAATTTGAAAGGACTAATATAAACAATAACATTATGACAAAACAATTAACAACAGTGGAACAAAAAACATAATTATCCATCTGAAAGCACATAATAATGTTTAGGCTGTTTTATGGAGGTTAAAAAGACCGGAAATATCCTCGTTTCACATTGGAGCGTGAATCAGGTGTTGGAGATTATTATTACCTACCGTTTTGCTAGATTTATGAAATCTTACCTAGTTGTCGGAGGCTAGATTTATGAAATCTTAGTTGTCGGAGGCAATTCTGAGAGCGTTGAATCTTGCATGCTCCTGTAATTCGAACAAACCGATTCAATTCCGACTATGTTATCCCCAACATTATCAATTTACTGCTCCGCCTAGACATCAGGACTAGGGAACGCCTAACAGTAAGGCTTGTTTCCCAATCCATATGAGGGGCACCCGATGATCCAAAGTGGGCGATAAACCAGTGGAAACAAAACGAAATTACGTCATAGGTAAAGGCCTCACCCCCGCGTCCGCCTGGAGGGAACCCTCAGCGCCATGCACTTATGACTTCATTTCGTTTTCTTTCTATCCCTTTGTTCCCCAAGCTGCACGGAGTGTTGAGATGAAAATTGGCAGTGTGGTTAAACGATATATATAGAAAAGTGCATACTCGTATATAATACGATAAAGTTAGCGGGTTATAAATGGAACGTATACTATAATACATCGGGATGAAAAAGCGAAGCTCATCTGATGATCCTTTATTGCAACGTAAACTATGAAAACGTGAACGACTCAACAAACTTGTTTCAAACGAAATTGGAAAGATTTTGCTTCAAAAGGCAGAGCAAAACACCGAACTAAATACGAAATCGTGGAACAATTGTTCATAATCACAATTATTTATAATAAAATTCATGCCCATTCATGAACTTGGTTTTCTTATGTTTCTGTACTTATATTCTTCATTATGTACTAAATATGTTATTGAATAAAGAATTGAATTGAACTGAAAAAAATAAATAAATAAAAAATGCTTCTTTAAAGAATGACAGACACTAACAGACTTGTAGTATGGTATACCAGTAGTATCGTTGATAATTTGAATTTCGGCTAGTCATGAGAAACGTTGCGGATGGAAGGCAATAGGCCACCCTCAACACGCCAAGGCTCTTTTTCAGAGACGGATAGGCGCGGCGCGAGCTCATTTATCAATGGGATGGGGCTGTGTTTTTAATGAGCTTCGCGGTAAAGGGAAGTGGACTGTAAGGGGTAAGGGGGTATTTTCCATGGATTTATGACCGGGAACCTTTTCCTCCCGAAGTGAACCCTGGGCACCTGACGTGGAGTCAACCTACTCCACTTGGCTCACTATTAATTACACCCCCCCCCCCCCCTCACCACCATAACAGCATTTACTGGGACGTCTGCTGCGCTTCCTTCCGGCGGTATAATTACGGGTTTTTCGAACGAAAAGTTTCCTGAATTTAATTTACAGATATTTTCTTATACCTTCAAGCGGAGGAAGCAAATATACGAAGCGGGTTTCGCGCCCCAGATGGGAAAATATTCACACAAGGAATAGAAAAACTTCATTAACATTGTATTAATTGCTTTGCATATAATATGCAGTTTTGAAGACTATAAGCAAGGGTTCCATTCAATCGATGAATCAAGCTCAGAGACAATTTAAAAAAAAACGCTGCAAATTGTTAGACAATGGTTCAATAATTTGTCTGAATAAATACCCCTTCTGCATAGGTCACTGTATCCTGAGGTCAATACCTACCCTCGTGCCTTCCCCCCAGGAAGGCCCAGAACCCGGCCATTTCGGAAATTCCGATGGTCGCTAACCTAAGTAGGACCCTCGCTTGGCTGTGAACAACAAACTTTTAGACTGATATCTGGGCTGGAGTTACGTAGACTGTATGATTCACACTCATGTTGACCAAGCTTTTCGGATCCAACTTCAGGTCCTTATGTGAACGAACTGCTGGATGCACAATACTCCGGGTTGTCTCGAAAAATCCTGAAATCCGGAACCAGTTTGAATACGTCATATAGTTTTTATATCCTTCTATTGAAAGGTTCGAGCTACGCCGAGCTTGGCGGACCAAATAGGCACCAAATTGACGGGGGTGGGGGGAAGGGGGGTTAAAATGGTGAATAAGAAGTGATGCCGAAATGCAAAGGATTCCCGTAGAGATCTTGTCCGCTTTACAGAAGCTAATCAGCTACAATGGCTTGGACACCTCGAACGAATGCTTAACGAAAGACCTCCCAAGATTAAACAATACGGAGACCAAGAATTGGAAAAAAAGAGAGAGAGAAGACCAGCGAAGGTGGGGAACAGGTGGATGGATGTTCGTCCTGTACCGCCAGGGAGTATGTAAGTAGTCGTAAACATAAAAGTATATTTATAAGTATACAAATATCTATATAAATATAATTTATGTTTATAAGTTATAAATATAAGTATGTAGATACCTATATAAATATAATTTAAGTTTATAATGTATAAATATAAGTATATAAATATCTATATAAATAAAATTTAAGTTTATAATTTATAAATACAAGTATATATATATCTATATAAATTACATATATTTATAAGTATATAAATATATGTAATATTCTGACCTTGGCTACGAGAAATAGCATTAGCAATCCCGCCAATTTTTTCGTAACATCAAACGAAAGGAATAGTTCAAAGACAGGAAATTTTCAAAAATGAAAACCTAGAGGTCACGAGTTTTTGTGGCCTTCAATTACATGACAACAGTAAAAACCGCTATTTAAAAAAATTATATCACCAAGTCACCATTTTTGAAAATTCACTCACGTTTTCAGCACGTAAGACTGATACTTTTCGGTTTGGGTTAGAAGTGTAGGATTGATGGGGAAAAAAAAGAAAAATTGAAGGAGAATGTTAATTTTTCTTCTGTTTCCCTTCGTCATGTCTTCATATTTACTCATATCTCAACTTCGTTCAATATTTTTCCATAGTCAACTGATTCAGTGGAGGTGAGTGCGCGATTTCCAACCGCGTTTCGATGTAATTTTGAGTTTTTCGCTCCACTTGGGTACAATAATCAAATTAAGTCAACGCAACAGAAGTTGTCGTTTCTCGTTTCCCACGGACTTGTACCCCATTTCAAATAGCGGAACAGGGGATCATTTTTTTCTGTTTGGAGAATTCACTTTGGAGAATCAGCATGGTACTTTTCTAATTACGCCACCAAGTACTGGTTCTTATCAGATCGTATTCAGCATCATTTTCATCTATGCACCACGAGTTCTGGATGATATATTTTCATTCAACTTCTATTAATATAGATCAAATTATGTAATTGTAGATCACAAAGTATAATACGTAACAGAAGAAAAAATTCAAATTTGACCCCTTAGAATTATTGAAAATTGATCATCTTTTGTTTGGCAGTACGAACGAACCGTTAAGCGAAATTTTGAATTTTTTATCATGTACCCAACAAGGTACAAAAAAATATACATTAAATTTATATTTGGTAAAAATATATTTATTAGACAAACATCAGTGAATGATGATTTTATACAATGTTTTGGGTGGAAAATAATCCTCGAATACCGTAACGAACGTAAACTACCAGGCAGGTGAGCATGGTCTAGTGGTGGGTGGTGAAGTTTGGTTTAGTTCCTTATGCAATTTAAAAAGAAATTGTTACGCTTCGATCTCGTGGCGAATTGTAATCATATTCAAATTTAATGATACCTGGTGTGAGGTTTCCATATTAATAACCCAACAGTAAGTGTTAAGGGAGGGCTCCAATATCTCAAAATAAACCCAATATTGCCAAATGTTGGCCCAGCCTGCAGCGACAAACCAATCAGCGTGGAGCTTTTTAATGACGTCATCAAAGATTCTGCTGTTTTCGTCTATATGTTACGGAGAATGTATGAAATCGGTTGAAAGGAGTAATAACGACAAATTGTAAATATTTTCAGTAGGTCAGCTACTTTATCGCCAGCATCGTGCTATGCATACAGCAGGTGCATAGAAACGTAAATGCAGAAATAACGCACGCAAAACCACCGGGTCGCTAGTACGCTGTCCTGGAACTCCTGAAATTCGAACGGTGGCCGCTAGGTAGAGATAAAGTAGAAACTCCGACGGTTTTCTTTTGATTTTCAAAACCCAGATGGTTGTGCTAAGTTAGATTATTCTAAACCCAGATTTTTCTAAGTTAGATTATTCTTGGTGTGTTCCCAATTCCTCATTCAATTCCGTTCGGAATCGGTAGAAATTGTGAGGAGCCCACACACAGAATTACGATTTCATTCTAGTAGACGGCAGTAATCGTTGTTAGATAGCATAACAATTTAAGAACGATTTTTGCCACAAAAACCCATGCCTCATAGGCGAAAGCTATAGCCAATTACTACAAACTAGTTTACTGATATATATCTGCTACGGAGATATGTTCGGTTAATCTAGCAGTGAGGCGGAAAGCCATAACCAGTACTTTTCCGCGACCAGTTAATTCAGCTAATTGAAATGTGTCTGTCCGGAAGTACTCGGTTATGTTGGATTTTGAATTTTACGGCTTCAAATAACCCTCAAGAAGCCAAAGGAATGAAAAAAATTGATTATCGACATCAAAATTAGCTAGACTAGGTTTCTTGAGTTCGAATTGCGAACTCACATGAACCCATTCCAATAACTACTAGGCATTCATTTCATAACCGAATTAACACAATCGCAAAAAGCACCTAAGGAGGTGATTCTGCGTCGAGCTGCCCCTCTCTGCTCTTCGTGAAATAGGTAGGTACCTACCTCACCAAACACTTAATAATAGCGAACGAGGCGTAAATCCATGAAACTAACAATATTAGGTATAACATTATTATCTACCCTTTGATTGTGCTATTTGTTTATCCCAACATCGTTTAGATGTTTTAGAATATATCGCGGATATTCACGATAATTTATAAATAAATAACCATTGGAAACCAACAAATCATTTTTTCATCGTATGTATTCAAATCAATAAAATTCCCGAAATATAAAAACATTTCTTTACACAATGAAACATAATGTTCCACTGTTTTGATAGAAGGTATAATAAATTATGTAAAATGAACTTGTAGTTGCCAGCTGATCAATCTAGTGCCCAACCCGCAACTGCCCTCCAAATTTCAATTTCGGAGGAGGAATTTTGATTTCGGAGGACTAACCTTTTTTGCTCCCAAAAGTGGACTTTCAAGGTTTCCACTACCTGCCTTTGTAGACTTGGAAACAAAATGTTACGAGATGTGAAGTGACTACTATGACGGGACTAATATGTTGAAAGAGATAAGGACACGTGATCATGGGCGATTACCTCGAATACCTCAGGAATTTGAAAATTAATTTACGCAGGTACCAAGTTTTTGGAGTCATGAAAAATTCATCGTTAATAATTGCCTTTCTTTGCTAATCTGCCCTCCAAAAGAGAAACACGCTTTCAATATTCAACTGGCTGTGGAATCACTAAACCCCTTTCCGCCCAACTGAAACACTGACTCAATAAAAAGGGCCACGGAGACCTCTGGTGTGTTAGTATAGCGGTGGATAAGATGAAGGGGGGAGGGGGCTCTTCATTATAAAATCATCAACGTCACACCTCGTGGGTCTTTCACAGCCCTTTGGAGGTACGACCGACCTCTAACCCTCCCGGCAAGCCACTAAAAACGTTATTACGCAGGAACACAATGTTTCAGGGAAGCGAAAGCCTGCTGGTGTAATTTAGGTGAAATGGGCAGAGAACTACAAAGAGAAAGAGAGCTGAGAAATGTTAAAAACGAGTGATGTTTATTACACACGAATGAATATGGTGTATTATTGACGGGAAAACTTTAATTTGGGCAATTCTTTAGAAATTGATTTGAAAAATTACATTCAGAACAGTATAATTATTTAGGAAATTATGCATTGAAGACCCATCAGTAATTTCTAAGAAAAATTGGTGTAAGCACAATATATGGAATTTCCCAGGTATCCAGTGGTAATAACCCTCCACATGCCTTCTCTGTAGCACTTGAACTTAACCTAACCCTGATATGACGCAGCTCAAACAGCGGGACAGGCCGAATCGAGTCTAAGTGAAGGCCAACATACTTGTAAAATGTATGTAACTTGGCTACGGGATGAAAATTTTGCCAAAATGATTGTGATGACAAACGAAGTGAGATCGAAGATGGGCAATTTTCTGAACTCGGCCGAAAGAACCGAGGAAAGACCGACACGAAACCAATTGTTCCACTTGTTCAGAAAGGTCTGAAACGCAAAATGCGAGTGGAAATTTCGATTTCGGAAGACAAGTTTTTCCTATCTACTTAAATTAATTAATTTAAGCCATTTTTTCGCCCACAAAAACTCAAATTCAACGGTTTTTTCAACGTTTCGGTAACTCAAACTGATTTTTTTGGCGATGATTTACCAATTTTTCTATCAACCAATTTTTGTCGATTAAGCAGTTTTTACACATTTTTGACCCCAAAAACTCCAATTTGACCTACATTTTATTTTTGAAAATGGCTCATATTTGAATTTATCCATTTATTTGCTATTACTAACACTCTCCCAAAATATGAAATTTTGTTATTTACCCCACTCCCCCTCATTTAGAAAAAAAGTGCGAAAAAATCGAAGAATATGTTTTCTACGTTGGCTAGGGACTGAAACCAAAGGGAAATGGTTTAAATATATTTACAGTATAGATATTAGTATTAGATATTATTGTTCTTATAAGCAAAAGTTTTACACACACTCGCCAACCCATCCGCACGCACGCACACACACACAAATTCAAAATCTAGGATTCGATTCAGAATGCTCTGAAACGGAAAAAATCAAACAAAATTTTAACAAATCCTGTACAAGAAATGTTGGACCCCTGCATTGCGCTGATAATGGAGTCTTAGGGTTATGAAATAACGTAGAAAATGACTCAAAAACTTTATGAATTCGTATGCCACTCTCACGGTCTCGCCATGGCAGGTTCCAAAGCGCGTGTCGTCACGGGTCAGGATCCAAAAGACATCAAAACACCCAAGTCATCACGGGTCAGTAAACAATCAAAATTCGAGGAATTCCCACTTCCCAGATGAATGCGCACAGAGAACCCTGACGAGCAAGGGCACTGCTCTTCCATTTCATGTGAAGTTTCGCACACCATCTAAATATTTATGCAACACAGTCAATAAACTTACTGCATTTACGGCAGCTGCCTTATTCCATCCACAGCCTTTGGTCAAGTTGATTTCCTCTCTCCCTCACTCTGTAATGTGAAATGCATTCTACGGAGTGTTTTCGTTGGAAGGATGAATAACATTGTGCTCGAATATTTAGTTATTCATGAGAGCTCCCATTTAACTGAATGCATTCAATAGGATTGCGGGTTTTGGTCCCCATTCGCTTAATTATTTCTAAAAATACATGGAGAACGACCAAGTTAAAAACACCTTCCCGACACACGACCGAGTATTTCAGCATGAATATTCTGTAATTTATCATTATGCCCGGAATTGGCCGGTAGGTTGATATAACTACAGCCAACCTATCAACAATTCAGGGCAATGGTTCTTCAAGTAGAGCCGCGATCCGTGTCCATGACACTTGTTCTAAAACCCAGTTGTCCAGCACCTGCACAATCTTCTATTATCATTGTTTTTCCAAGCCCACTTAGTCATACGAAATCATTTTACCCTTGTCATTATTAATATCAAATAAGTCAAGAATTGCTATTTCTTTACCATCGTTTGCTGGTGCGTTGTTCTTTATAATATGTTTAGCTAAATAGGAATAATATCACAGGACAACCAAATCGACTTCATACAGCCATGCGTGATTATAATCAGGTGCTCCCTAGTGATGATATTTATCTGGGCCGGATTCATACCGTTTCATTCACCATCATGTTGTTGAAGAAGCTTTTCGGTGCAAACGAACGGCTGGTCGTATAATGCTCCGGGTGGTCTCAAAAAATTCTTTAGATCAAGATCAATTTAAAAACGTAAAAAAACCATACCCTTCTATTGAAAGTTTTTGAGCTACGGCGTTCTGAAAATTTCAACCCCTAGTTTTCACCCCTTAGAGATGACTGACAGTAACGGCGAGCTTCGCGGACCAGCTAGACCCCAAACGGGATCTACAAACCAAATTTCATTAATTTCGATTCATGGTAACTAAGGAAAGTGCGGAGTACGGCGTACAGAAAGAAATTTATTTTTGGTTTATTCTTTTTGATAAATAATAAACCTTTGGAATTGAACATGAAAAAAAAATTTAACCCCCCTCGAAATTTGATGGTTCCCATTTCAAACCTACGTAAAATCCGAAAATGCAATAAAAACATTTTTAAGGTTACAGACCCTTCGAGGGCTACATTTCCTTCTAGGGCTACGAATTTTGCCAGAAGGTATAGTAATATTATTGCAGATTTGGATTCTGCACATATTTTTCCCAAAACGATTAATAAATCAAAAAATTCTTAACATTTTGGAGCTAAAATGCAGAATTTTCCAATACCTATGGACTTTTTGATTCATGATCAGGTAGGCTGTTACCTTTATTTTTTAGGTGTTAGTATGGTGTGTGAGTGGGTTGAAGTCCGACGGTATTGGCTCGAGAGGTCCGAATGCCAAGAGGGGGCGGAAGCGACGTCACTTGCTGGCCTCCAGGAAGGTGACTAGGTGCTGGGTCGGTCTCTTATCGGGACGATTAGAGGGCGAATGGCGTTTGCGTCCCCGCAGTTGTGTTGACGCTTCCTCCCTTGTTTTACTCCGGTTGAACACAACACTTTACCGAAACCGGGGAAAACGGGAAGCGAGGGCTTCGTGCTCCGGAAAGTTTGTTTTAAATTGATTAAGATGAACAGGAGAAGGGGAAAAACACCGTTAGACCATTAATATTCCCCCGCCCGAGCTCTCCCCGACGCCCTGGTTTCTTTCAACTACGCGATTCATCCACGAGGAACTAAACTGCTAACAACTAACATTTAACCGCCGTGAAATTTCCATATTCGTGGCTTGTGAAGGGGACTGATAAACCGTCTCACTTTCCCAACTTGGAAACAAGCGCGTGGCTGCCAGCGAGGCTTTCATTATTGATCTCATCTCGGTAGGGGACAATAAGAAGTAATTATACTTAACAAGTGATTAGAAAAATCTGTGTACTTGTAATACCGAAGACACTGATACTCTCGGATGGGAAATCGTTCTTAACGAGATGTATCAATGCAGTTCCAGCCATGCAGCATGACCATATGATCAAATTTTAGAAGTAACGTATAATATTAGGTAGGTACCGAAACTTTCCATCGTTTTCTACAGACTTTTTTGACCCACAAACGTTTTTAACGAATTTTCGAAGAAAATAAGCGATTGCAATGTGTCCAAAATGTTTACTTGGTACATAATTTTTTTTTAAATTCTCTGGATTCTTTTCCGTTTCAGAGCATTCTGAATCGAAATGCATTCTGAAAAACGCTGCAAAGCCCTTGTCCATATGACTTATCCCTATAAGCCCATAAACCCATATGGTTTATTATTCTATTGGACGCACCTACAGAAATGCTGAAAATGCATTTATTGTTTCTTTGATGTAAAATAATTTAAATAGCTATTTTTATGGTTTCCACCATTTTGGCCCGCAAAAACACGAATTAGGCTCCTATTTTTGACAAATTACCTTTGATATATTTATAGTGCCATTTAATTGTCTTGATTCACTTGTTGATACTACTTCTAGTGTTATTATACAATTTTATGGTGATTTCAGACTATTTCCCAGGTTTTCGGCTGATAAAAAAAGAATTTTGGGAGCTGAACCTTTTTTTACAACCTTAACTCTTCACTCTTAGGCCAAAATCAACTTCACGTTTGGTCTCCCCGCCCTAAACATGGAAAACGATACCTCACAAGTTCTTGTTCACTAAAACCTCAAAAAACCCTATGTTTACACCCATTTTTCACCCCTGGGTGTATTCCGATCGGGCTGCCGAGCTTCGGAGCACAACTAGAACCCAAATTTGTTCCCAAATGGGGACCCAAACTGTGTGCGGAAGAATGACGATTTTAGACCAGATTTTAACGTAAATTTAAGGCTGAAACTTCGTTAGAACCTCAATTTTCCACTCTTTGGTCAACATAACTTCATATTCGGTCTCCTCGCCCTAAACACCAAAAAAAAGTAGGGCCCAAATGGAGCCTGTATGCCAAACAACAAATTTTTTAGACCAAAATTAAAGTAGATATGGATAGTACGGCGGACGGATATTGCATTTCGGTTTATTATTCTGTGAATAATACACCTACTTTTGGAATCTACGCACCTTGTAACAAAACATTGGTAACAAAACATTTTTAAGGGGTTTTATTTTTTTTTAAATTTGCTGAGAGAATATATAGGTGTATTATTCACAGAAAAATAAACCAAAATGCATGTACTAAAAAATTTCCGGCTAAATGTTTGGATAAAAAATGACGTTATAGAATATTTATAATTTGTGAATGATGTTCATAATATTTATGAATAAGAATGAGTGAATTCGCACTGCAATTAATTGCTTACGTATGCACAAACCCCCAGTTAGGTAGTTGAACAATTTTGGGCCATTTCAAAGGAAGCCAAATCTGGCATGTATAAGCTCAGAAAACATTCGAGGTGAGCCGAGAGCAATGGCTAGTGTGTCGAGTGCATTAATAATTAGCGAGGCAGGGCTTTAATTAGGCTGTCACCTACAGACCGGAGTTGACCTCGAGGGCAATATTGTACATAGCTGCCTACATAGCCACGAAAGCTGCAGTTTCGCTTCGAGTCCTTCCGGAATTAATGTTGTCTTGAGCGAACTATCGAGCATGAATTCAACCGCACTGGCTATTTGACAAAAGCCATGTGGGTACTTGATACTTCTCGAATACGTATGCTAGCAAACAATTCTTGCATACCGGTCAGGTACTTGCTGTTTCAAAAGAATGCTCAGAGAAGCGGCAGAAAGTGAACTATTTACTGAGATACTGATAAATCCATCGAGATCAGAGCAGAGATCTTGATGAATAAAACCCACTAAAAAGCAATGACGGAACTATTCGAAGGCTTCGATACTTCCGTTTTAAATCCGAGATCCAAAAATATGTTATATATTACTGGGGGGGATGGGGGGGGGGGGGACCATTCAACCGAATGTGACCACTCAACCATCATTGTGGAACTGTGCATCATGTATTTCAATTCAGGATGAGAACGAATGAACGTACAAGGTTTAGGCGTCATGGAAATGAAAAGGTTGGAGGACCTTTCATGGTTGATCTGTACAAAATGTCAGAAGAGGAAATCCACTGCTGGTGACAAAAACCCAAATTTGCCCTTTTCAAACACATTCACAGTAGTATTCAAGTAGTCAGTTTAGAATTTCAAAAAAATCCAACTTCACACGTCATGACCTTTATTATTTATCAGTTATACCTATAATCTACCCCACCCCGAGTGTCAGCTTGTTAAAAAAAATAATAATAATAAATAGAACATAAATATTACCTATATGCTGTAATGTCAGGAAAGGGATGGAACGCACCACTGCGGGACAGAAAACGTTGAACCCTTCGCATTACGTTATTTTATTTGGGGGTTCTTTAAAAAAAAAAAGAGGTAGGCAGCCCATAAAAAGTTAAACCTCTTCCATTTTACTGCATAAGCAAAAGGCAACGCAATAAACGGTGAAGCAATAACTTAATTTGGAAACTCAATTAGGCTTTTGTTGCCAAGAAGAATAGAAGAGGGCGAAAAAAAAGGCTCAGTGAGAACGGTTTCCCATAAATAGCAAGGAAAAGAGGGGCCAATAGGAGTTTGCCGGTTACTGGACTTTTGTGCGGAGTTATGGCTGAGAGAGGGGTTTCTTCTCGGGCGCAATAGAGGACGGTCCTACCGAAGGACGGTGAGGGAAAAGAGGCCAACACCCTGGCTTGGTCGTTGTCGTAAAATCGTCCTTATCGTTAATCCTATTACCGGGCAGTTTCCTCCCCCCCCCACGCCCAAATACCTACATTGTCCTCGATATCTTCACTTTAAAAGATACCCCTCCCTCACACCACGTGGTATATCAACCTTTTCTTTTCACCTCCCGAAAAAGTGCGAGAAAAAAAATAAAGATTCCCAGGCAAATTAATTGGCTCACAGCAAATCCAATTCCGGCGGAGTTGGGTAGTTGGACAAATGGCTACCATCTTTTTGGAAGGGTAAAGGGAATGGGGGCAGAGGATACGGAACTTCGACTTACCTCCCCTACCGCCACACCACCTACGCCGGCACAGCTGCTCTCGCTGGCTCCTTTTGCAGATTTTCTTCCCAATTTATTTCTCGCTAATGAACTTGAGCGAGAGGGATGGTAATGTTGAGACAAGCAGGGGAAGAGAGGGGCCTAAAAACCGATAGCTAATGGGGAAATTACAGAGGTGTAATTGGAATGAAATTTCACCGGGTTTCTCTGACCCGATGCGCTCCTTTTCAACTGCCAGGCTCTTATATTTCACAAAACAAAGACCTACACAGAAGGGTAATAATAAACTTAGCTCTTCGCCCGAACAGAAGTATACTGGAACCACTTACCAAAGGGGATGTACCCGATTCTACCGATCCATAGCCATACCGATTGCCTGTTCCACGGGAAGGTGAGGATGTGTCAATTCTCAGGTAGTGCGAAGGTCGTACAACAATTCCACCGTTTTATTAGGGGTGGAATTTGAGAGTTTGTATGTTCGAAAATCGCTAAAAATTATTAAATTTTGTCATGATCAGACCTTTTTTACCCACAGCTCTATCACATTTCCAGTCTTTCAGATCTAATGTATGTCAAATATGTTTGTAAGTAGGTATGAATTATGGTGGGACGTCACACTTCTTACCCTATACCTTTATTGAGCTCTGGGGGGAAAGGGAAGCTATTTTTACGGAAGGCTTGTTTTACCCCTCCCACTACGACATCATGGTAGCAGAACGTGGTTCAGTGGGTATGTACTGAAATTAACCGTACCCCTCCACAATTCATTTTTGTCGGTATTTCCAGAAGGAAATCATAGCCAGAGATTTCCTTATGGAAATCTCATATAAACCCCTTGTGTAAAGATAGTTGTTGTGAGTGGAAGTGCTGGACGCAAAGTTCAATTTTATTATGTACAAAAACAATTATGGGCGATTTGAAAGTAGCGAACAAGCATTTTAGCTATACACAGGTATCTGAAGGTACAGGAAATAAATTCAGGACAAGGTGCAGTATGATGGGTGGGAAATGAACAGAAGTGGGTGACAAGGGACATCGAAAAAGTGTGGGACGTCATCTGGTATGTATTGCCCCCTCGCTCCCACACGTGGGAATCGAGAGAGAGAGGGTGATCGAGGGGAAGTTTTCGATCTACGGCGTTCTGAAAATTTTCACCCCTGAGATGACTTACAGTAACGCCGAGCTTCGCGGACCAATTAGACCCCAAACGGGACATACAAACCAAATTTCATTAATTCTGGTTCATGGTAACTAAGGAAAGTGCGGAGTACGGCGTACGGACAGAAAGTTTTTAATTCCATTTCGGATTCTACGTACTTTGAAACGGAAACCATCAAATTTGGGGGGTTTTAATTTTGGTTTATTATTCTGTGAATAATTAATACACCTATGTAATCGCTCAGCAAAAAATTTTTATAAAACCCCCTCAAACTTTTTTCGGGTAGGTTCCGTTATATGCCCCCAATTCTTAAACATTTTTCTATTAACTTTAAACCTTATAAAAATGATGTAGTCGAGTAACTGAACTAACATTCCATCAATCAACAAGGATTTACAGGTATTCCGGTCAGTATTGTTATCGCTGTTATCTTATCTTTCTCGGGAATTCCGAATCTATTCAGAAGTCCCAAACAACCTGCTCATTCACGGGATAGTTTCTGGGATTGTTTATCTTGTTTGAGATGCGAGCGCTAGCGAGCATCCAGATCGCTTGACAATGCGAGCGGCGGAATGGGAAGACATTGCGAATTTTTGGCCACCTCAGTAAGAACTTTTAGAAAAATTTTTGTGTGTTCATTTTGGTGTGGGAATTAAATGACTCGTTGATTGTTATTGTGTTTTTCATATATAAGCCTTTTTCTTAGCCGTTTCACAAGGTTTAAAGTTAATAGAAAAAAATTTAAGAATTGGGGGCATATAACGGAACTTACCCCTTTTTTCTTTTCCGTTTCAAGGTGCGTGGATTCCAAAAATGCAATATCCGTCCGCCGTACGCCGTATCACGTGTACGGGCTTCATTTTCGGTCTAAAAAATTCGTTCTTTCGCACACATGCTCCATTTGGGCCCTAGTTGTGGCCTGAAACTTTTCAGTCCGATCGGAATATACCCAGGGGTGTTATGAGTGAAAATGTGTGTAAAAATAGGTACTTTTTGCGTTTTAGCGACATGTTAGTAACATGAGCGTTTGAGGTGTCGTTTTCCATGTTTTTGGGGACGAGAAGACCGAATATGAAGTCGATTTTGACCAAGGAGTGGAAAATTTTTTATGAGTCAAAAACCTGCGAAATCATCTGAAATCACAATCAATTTGTAGAATAACACTAGGAAAAGTGTCAACACGTGGATCAAGACGATTAAATGACACTACCAATGATCAAAGATCATTTGAAAAAAAAAACAGAAAAAAAGGAGCGTACCTAATTAAAGTTTTGGGGGCCAAAATTGGTGGAAACCATCAGAAATAGCTATTTCGACTATTACGCATGAAAGCAACAATTAATGAACAGCCAGCATTTCTATAGGTATGTCCACTAGAATAATAAACCCATGTGACAAGGACTTTGCAGCGTTTTTTCTTTAGCTTATTCTCGCCAAACTACTCGGATTTCGGAGCTGAAAATTGGGATGCATGGGTTTGGGAGGGTGCTGAATCATCCGATTCGGAAGACCAAAGCAGCAAATTCCGACTCACGTCCATTCCTCATTCGCTCAGTATGTAGTAAAGGATAAGTTGTAATTCTACCCAGTTTTCTGTCCCCATGTTTGGAAGGACAGAATTCTAGCACTACTTACAGCCCAGTGTGGGCCTGGGCCCCCACTACGCGTCCCTGCAATTATCGTGTTCCGCACCCTCAAGACCGAGTAGTTGTGCGGGCTTGCCTAACTCCCACGAGGATGGTCTACCCGGGTCCACCACCTCAGCAATCGTACCTACGATTATTAGTCGCCCAAGCTAACAAAATACTATTAGGTGAAATTAGATAGGTAACAACTAAACAAAGTAAATTAAATTTTAATAAACATACAAACATACCATGCACAGAGAATGGTTTTTTTTTCAACACCGTAGAAACCATTCAGGAACATGAGGTGCCAGGCATATCACACTGCTTTACTTACCTACACAGGCACTCGAACAAATTGAATTGAACAACGAGGGAAGAAGTTTCAACAAAAATTTGAAAGTTTGGAGGAGGAGGGCGTCAAATATGTGCTACGATGATTTTTAGCCTAATTGTAATACTAACGTTATTCACATAATGCAAAGTGTGAGAGTATATTCAACAGTTTGCAGTCGAGAAATCCAGCCTTATTCACATAATAATCTCGAAAAGTTAATTTTTCTACAGGAGCTTTTTAGGGTAAATAATTGGAAATCGAGCTTCGAAACCGGAATTTTTTCACATCGTTCGTAGAGGCAGTAATCTTGTACATGGATGCATGGGCAGAATCTTGTACATGTTTCGGAGACATTAATAATTAAGGTAAAGGTGTGCCATCATAAATATTGGGTGAGTTGCAGAACACTTTTTTCAGGGTGACTGCAATAATTTCCTACTACCCTTCGGCCTGGGTAAGGAGAGTATAAAGAGATTCGTACAGGAACTTTCAAGAATATTTTTCCCTTCTTTATTTTTTTCCTGTTATTAAAAATATTTGCCTTTTTTCCCCAGTTGTTAAAACCCTCTTTATTTTTTTCCTGTTATTAAAAATATTTGCCTGTTTTTTCCCCAGATGTTAAAACCCTCTTTATTTTTTTCCTGTTATTAAAAATATTTGCCTGTTTTTTCCCCAGTTGTTAAAACCCTTTTTAACTTTTTTCCTGTTATTAAAAATGTTTTCCTCTTATTAAAACAGGAATGTTTTCCGGTTATTAAAACCCTTTTCCAGTTAGTTAGTAGTGCCAAAGCCGTGTAACATAAAAGTAATATTAATTGAAAATACCGTGTTCACTCTTCGAAACACTTCGCATCTATTTTTTTCGACCAGATAATGTAAATTTATTATGGGTGGGGGGGGGGGGGGGGTCAGCAGAAAAGGAAGAAACGTTATGACCATTTCGAAACAGGGTGCGAATGGGACCTACCCATCCAAACTACTCCTAGTTTCACTATCGTCATTATTTTCACGGTATTTCCATTTTGAACATTATTTGATTATTTATGTGCTGGTTTTATCGATAATGTTAATCGACCAACACCTATCATATCATCTTGATCTACAGCTAATTTACCTTAAAAACAGACGTTGACATACCTACTACATTAAAATTTCGGATTTCGAAAAATCGAGGTTTTTCTTGTATAAGATGAGGTTCCCAAATTTCATGACCCGTTTTCAGACTGTAATGCTACCCCCCCCCCCCTCCCCCCACCAAATATTGCACTATTAAAGCCATCGCCACGACGTTTGTTCCTATATAAGAAATTACGGTGCTAGTTCCCCATCTTCAAACAAACTCAGCAGGGCGTAGTTTAGTTTACCTGGGAAATAAATTAGCTCTGTGTCTTCTTTTCATGAAGGAACACACTCCAGCCAACCCTTTCGGAAGGGTGAAAACTGAAAATGAAAGACCTGCCGGGAACACATTTCATCTCTGGACCCTTCTCCCCGCCCAGGTCGAAAGTCGAAACGCGCGAGGGGAAATTTTCGCACAGTTGGTTTCCTTAAAGTGTGAGATCAGTGAGGCATGCGGCTCTCACCACCTCGCTCGACTGCTTTTTCACGAAATAGTCCCGCGTCGAAAAGCTCATCCGGTCCATGGAATCCTTTTCCATAACCTTTAATGGCGCGTCCTCAAAATTATCTTCGCAGGCGGACCCGCTCTCACACTCGCTTGTTCATTCTGGCTTTTTTCTCTCCGGGATTTAGATCGTATTAAGTATCTTTTCATTCCACGATCACTGGCCTGGAAAGAGCTGTAATCTTTTGATATCCAACAAAGAGTTTTTACAAGCAGAATAGGCAAGGTGTTAAGGTACGATTCGGTAGTCCGACTCCTCCAGCTATATTTGTATATTTTTATATTTTTATATATTTTTGTATATTTTTGTATATTTGTATAGTTTTAATATACAATAATTTAAATAAATAAAAATATATTTAAATTTAATTAAATTTAATTTAAAAACTCGGCGCTTCGCGCCTCGCCAGGGGGGCAAGCCCCCCTGGATGCTTACCGTTTGGAGCCTGCGGCTAAAAATCGAGAAACATGGAACATGCTTTAGCTATGTCTTCTTTGATTTCTTCAGTTTGGTTATTACAGGCGTAGATGTACCAGTAGAATGACGAGAACAGACACCCGACGACGTCGAAGGAGGGCAATTCGGTCCAGGGCACAACATCACCGGTGGACGGCAGGAGGTAGACTGATTAATGTAAATGAGGACTCGCGGTTCAGGTTCTTGCACAACTATAAAGGTTTATAGCACTTATGATTACTCACTACTTCTCAACTCACTATTTCTCACTACTTCTTATAGTTGTCATGACGGCAATGGATACGATGCGTCGGCTTACAAGAGAAATTCACTAAGTCAATTTTTTCAATTTTCGGTTTATTTGCTACTCCTATGTATTTTTCAACGCCCGATCGATTGGTGACGTCAATTTTGAGATCCTAGGAACCGTTCTCACGGAAAATGCGAAATAGTTTTTCACTAAGTCAGAATGTTAAAAAAATTAGTCAGGAGAAATTCACTAAGTCCTTACCATGATGATTATCGAGACTTAGTGAATTTCTCCAAAGGCAATAAATTATTGCCGTTGAAGTGAAATTCACTAAGTCACTTGAATGGATTCATATTTCTGATCATTTCGTGTGGATCCGGGATAAAAATACGACTAGGCAGAAAGGATTTTCGCGATTCACCTACCCACAGCATCAGTTACCTCGACTCGAGACAGTTATTAATGAAATAAATATAAAGAGATATAAATGAATATAAAGAACACTGTGTCAGAAAAGATGCAGCCATGAAGGAAAAGGATTTGGACAAAAAAAAAGCCACTCTTGACAAAAGCTTCATGTCGATAACTTGTGATCTTCAAAGCGTGCTTCAGATCTCCAGTTCTGGTGTAAGTTTGCTGTATTACCTCAGAAAAATAAATGTGTACAACTTTACTGTGTATGAGGCAGCACCCCCGAACAACGGATACTGTTTTTTCTGGACTGAAGTAAATGGCAAAAGAGGGAGTTAGGAGATCGGGTCCTGTTTGCTGAAGTTCATAATGGACCACGTTCCTCACACAGTAGAACACCTCACTATCTTCTCGGACACTTGTGGGGGTCAAAACCGTAACATTCAAATATCGGCACTGTTGTTGTACGCTGTACGCAATCACCCCAGCCTAGAAATCATCGAACAGAAGTTTATGGAGAGCGGCCATTCTTATATACATGGAGGTCGACTCAATGCATTCTGCAATCGAAACAGCAAAGAAAAATGTGGATGTCTTTAGTGTTCATGAATGGGAAAACATTTTTCGAATTGCACGAAAAAGTAAGGATGGATACCACACTAAAGAGCTCTGCTTTCAGGACATGTTAAACTTAAAACACCTTGTTCAGACAACAGTGTTCAACAAGAACGTGGACGATGCGGGTCAAAAGGTTAACTGGCTGAAAGTAAAAGTGTTTCAGTACAGAAGGGATGAGCCAGAATCCATTGGATATAAGTACGGTTACCAAGATGAATTCAGGAAGATTCCCTTGAGAATGGCATCAGCCAGAAAAAGCCGGGCCTCCACTTTGAGGATGACTGAAACATATTTAGCTCCACTGTACCGGAATCAGCTCCCGATTTCAGTGGCAAAAAAGAAAGACCTAAACTCTCTGCCGTAAGGGTGACATACCGCAGAATTCGCAGCAGTGGTTCTATGGTTTACAGACAAGTAACGCCATAGTTGACCGGGCTGCTGAACCTGCGCTGTCAGACGCTTCTGACGAAGAATAATAATTTTGTGAGAAGTGAAGTTTTGAACTGAATTGTGAGCATTATTTTGAATTTTAAAGTTCCTTTTTTTCCACAAAGTTTCAGATAATAATTGTATCGCAGTCGAAACTCAGATTTTAAACAATAAATTACTTTTAAAATCCTTAAAAAATACTTATTAAAATCCTTCACCCCCCTCATTAATGGATCAAAATTCAGGGAGAAATAGGTAGAAGAATCCCTAAGTCATCACATCTCAGAAGTTTTTCGACAAGTGAAAATCATTAAGTCACTATAGTCAGGTGAAATTCACTAAGTCAGGTCCCTTCGTACGAAAAGTACATTTTTAAGTTAGTTGTGAACGCGCTAACCACTTGGGGATCACGTGGAAGTAAGTAGACATCACGAAGCAGCTGCACACCAAATTTCAACCCTCTAATCCAATTTCTTCCTAGCAAAACGGGTCTCACCAAAAACTGAATTTTTCAAATTTGATTTTCTCAAAACTATAATATTTGACTTAGTGAATTTCACTTGTAAGCCGACGCGATGTATCTTTTCTAATTAGCTTCCCTGGTAATGAAGCTTCGACCCTCGCACATAAGATTGTTTACTAACCATTTATAACATCGCATTGTTGGATTAATATCTCGTAGATAAATATAAAACTGCGACATAAATGCGTGATAAATCGAGAGCTTTCCAACGAATGGAGAACGATTTTTGTCCGATGAAAACTAAAGAAGTTTCATTTCCCTAGAAACGACTCGGTTGTACGAGAAAATCATTAAAAAATTTCGTCACCCAATTTTTGTGACCATTTTTTGTGACCAATTTTTCCAAGGCTTAGTCCAAGGCTAAAGCATGTTCCATGCTAAAATTTAATAAATAAAAATATATTTGTATATTTTTACGTGAAGCTTGACCCTAACTGAACTGCTTCTACAGATGTCATCAACACATTTGTTTCGATGAAGCAAAACGAGCAGAATTGGGAGAAAATTGTTCTCCAAGTAATGGAACCCAGTTGGATTCAATAATAGAATACAGGGGGGACCTATTCTACAGACCGAGTGCTTGGTGCATCAACGTTCGGGTGCATTGCGATCCTTGAAAGGCCCGGAAATTAGTTATAAGCTACAATATAGAATTTGTGTTGACGAAATTGTGATTCTGTCGGTCAGTACATTAAATTAATATAATCACAAAATTCCATGTTTGTTTCTCTTTCATGCGATTTATAAATAAACATAAATCGGAATACATCACGAGTACTCCACCTTGAATTTGCAATCTGCAAGCATTGATATCTAGCAATTGGGACATGATGGGGAGGGGGGGGGGGGGGGTTGCTAGCGAGGCGGTTGCGGAGAGATCCATATCTGGGACAAATTACCTAGGTGCCAAAATGATATCAGATTTGAATGAATCTAGGGAACAGTGTTTAGGGAACTTCAGGTCTGAACTCGAGGAATGTGTATAGGTTATTTTAGGTTCAAATCTGAAATAATCAGAATCACTAAATATTAGACCGCGAGGGAGGGGGGATAGCTTCAGGTAAATAAGGTAAGTTGCCCGGATTTAGGCGTACTAATTATGGATTAAATAGCCCATTCGAGATTCATATCTTCATTCATATTTTTCAAATTCTAAGGACTAATCATGTTTTTGTTTGTTCATGATTTCTCAGCAAGTTTTGTCCATTTTCTTGTACTAGTTTACACCTATCCTGTGTTCAGTTAAATAAACAAATGAGGACATTGTCTGTCTAGGCCAGTTCACCTTGAAACCTGAGGTCATTCCGGTTTGAATAAAACCTGGGGAATTGTAAATTTTAGATCAATTACGAATAATTTTTATACTAACGAATAATAAGGAACTAAGCCGAAAATAGGACTCCTATGTCGTTGTCGTGGTTCCTCCCAAATCTCTACATAAACCACTCCTATGTAATAGTAAGTGATTTAACCAAATAAACGACGGGAACGTTGAGTAGGGCAGCGCCGAGGGGAAAATAACCGTAGGGTTTTTTCCCAACCACCATCGCTCCTCAACAGGCATAACGGCCGATTGTGGACGAGGGACGGGTGGGGAAGTCCCTTTAAAACAGCCCTTCAGGCCAAGCTCTCCATTGGATGATCAGACTCCCAACTTGCGACTCCTCTCTTTCCGACCACTTTCAGCACCAGGGTGCTGGCAGAAGAAGACTCCTTAGGAGCAACTAGCACCTGCTGTGGTTCATGCTGGTGGGGCGCTAGCAAAATGCTCCTAAGGAGCAACTGTTATCTGCTGTGGTTCATGCTCGCGGGATATTAGTAGCAGGTTCCTCCCGTCCCTACACTAGGAGAAAATTCCAGTCAGCGCCTGTGATCGCCTTGGATCACAGTGACGACCCCAAAATGTTCCTCACTCTACGTTGATGATAAGCACACACCCGCGGATCACCACAGTCGTGGTTCTCCATCAGTTCTACAAGAGCTCTCTTGTTTAGAAGCAGCTGAAAGGGCGGACTTGGTGAATGAGGATGCCCCTCATTGGCCACGGGTGGTGAGCAGGAGGGGAAACTCGGCCCGATTATCACTTCATATCAGAGCCCTCGAATATCCGATGTCAGCATAGAAGGCTTGAGTAGAGCGTATCGCATGTGTGCTGCTTTTCGGCGCCCTACCACATGAAGTTTGTTGCATCAAAACGAATATTTGTATGGAGCACGGGAGTTATTAATGAGGAGTTGACAACTGGGGAGATTGCTAAAACTGAACACGCACTGACACGCATCTAAACATACGTACACACAGCTGTTTCAAGGCCTTACCCAGATAAAGCTTGTTCATTTCTTGCCGTCGTTTCAGTTTATGTCCAGCCTTTCTATTATCAATACCACTGATAAATGTGTCCCTTGCATAAATTCAGAACGGTTTCAATTACTGTAAGTGCCGCACTTTGAGAAACAGAAACATTCCGGGGCGATATAGTCATCACAAGATGTCTGTTACTAGCACGACTAAGACTGACGGCGAAGTCACTTGAATTATATCGCAAGTGATGGAATATAATAACGATTCGGATCACATAATTACCGAGTCTCGCACGATCGAGAGACACACTATTCGCAACGCATGTTAGAGGAAAGCAACCGTATGATCTAGTACGAACAAAATTACTCGCGACGAAATCGTGGAAACTAATTTCAAAAAAAAATTTCCAAATAATTACACACCGGTTTACAAAAATACCTATCAACAAAATCCAAACGAGCCATCATTCTTCAAATGAAATAATATCGCAGAACAACCAACTCGACTTCATACAGCTATCCGTGACTATAATCAGGTGCTCCCTAGCAATAATATCTTGGCCGAATTTATACAGTTTCGTTCACGATCATGTTGACGAAGCTTTTCGGAGCAAACGAACGGCTGTACGTACCCAGGGTGGTTCCAAAAAATTCTCTAGTTTGAGCTAAAAAATGTAAAAACGCTTCTATTGCAAGTTTTCGAGCTACGGCGTTCAGGAAATTTCAACCCGTATTTTTCACCCCATAGATATGACTGACAGTGAAGCTAGGTTCACATGGGGCGGAAATCAGGTACGGCAATCCGGAACGGCAGCGCGTTTGCCGGTATGTTTTCCGCAGAGACGTCCACATGGCAGTACGGAGCTGGAATCCGTGGGCGGAATCATAACCAATCAAACGGCGAATTCCAATGTGGCGCGAACAACCAAACGGGAAAGGTGTGAGCAGCGACCTCTGCGCAGATCCGGCAGCTGAAAATATCTGAAGATTTTGGTATAGTATCAATCGTTCGCATTGCCGTAATCCATTTTGCGTTGGCCAACAGCACTGCAACGATTTGCCGAACCGATTTCCGCCCCATGTGCTTCGCGGATCAACTAGACCACAAATGGGACCAACAAACCATACTTCATTTCATTTGGTTCACGGTAATTAAGAAAACGCGGATTACGGCGTATGGACAAAAACAGTTTTATTCAATTTTCAGAGTCTACGTAGAATTCTACCTTGAAACGGAAACCATCAAAGTTTTCTTTTTCTTTTAATGCTCGACTTCAAATGTTCATTAGGCACTGAAAATAATAAACCGAAACGGAGTTATTGAAAGGTTGTCTATTTCCATAATACACGAAAAATACCGGTTAAACCGGTTTCTGTGATCAAACTTTAAAAAAAATAGAGAAAACAGTATATTTTTTGTGTATTAGTGGAAAGACAACCTTTTGCAATTCGAAAAATTACAAAACCCGCCATAACTTCCTCATTTCTCCTCCTAGAAAGCTCGTAATCATCTCAAATTGAAGATTTTTATGAGCTGAACAAAACCCAAAGAGAAAAATCTGAAAAATATCGTATTTTGAGGATGATATGACCATTATTATTTTTTACAGACTACGTACGTACTATAGGGAGCAATTTGTAACAAAATTCCATGGTTTTCTCGAAACCCTATTTTTGACGGTATCGCCGTACTTCCATTCCTATACCTATAATAGTGAGTAACATGGAAGTAAAATATAAAGTAGGTAGATTAGGTGCGTACTTCGCCTGATGCTTACAGATAGGTACTGTTTCAGTGTTATTAATTTGTACGTAAGTCTCACCCTGGAACTTGACGAGACAGTCTACTATCAGTCGTATCTACCAGCAGAAGAGACTCTCCATGTGTCTCTTTACAACTTATCGATCCAGAACTTCGATTTGTCAGGTTTCCGGTATTTGAACGTAGACTGCGTTGTTCCTGGTACAGATTTATTTACTAAGACGAGAAAGAAGGCTGTAACTTCACTCTTTCTAATCGGGTGCCTTCAAAACAAAACTCACTCCTGGCCACCACTGTAGGTATTCAACAGGGACTGCCATGGCGTCACAACGCCAAACATCGATTCAAACGCGCTGCTAAATTACCCAACTTTATCGCAAGGTTCCTAAGCAAAACTGGCTTCCTTAATTAAACACTTCCTTACTAACGCGCCTTTTAATTCAACTCTGCCGAGAGGCAGGCATGCAAAGAAAAGGAATTTATCTAGATCCCCCTCCTTCGCACCTAACCCGCCCCAGGAGCCTTTATTCTCGTGTCCTCCTCTTCTTCACCCTATCTCGCCGTCCTACCAAACATCCACTCTGTTACAAACAATACTCCTCCCTCTACCTCACCTGTTTAATTAGCTATTTCATTAATAGGGGCATCTCATTTCGGGTGAAAGACCTTCCACACTGTTTGAACTCCAAGGTGAAAAAGTATTCTAGAGAACTTCGGAGTTTTCCGGGCCCCTCCGAACTGGAGGAAAATTAAATATTTTAAAAGGGCGTCCGATCACGAGCTTCCGCAGGTGGAAGGGTACCTACTGCTTGCCAAGCTGAGTTTCAAGTCTATGAAAAAGAAACTTCTCCCTTTATCAAAGACTTGATGTCTTGGAGTTTCCGAGAAGGCGCTCATTGTACTTGATATTAATACAGTCAGGGGTAGCTGTTACTAACTTCCCGAATACAGTAAAAACCCGGTGCCTAGTAAGGGTAACTTTTCACTGTCTACTTCATTTTTTACCAAAAAAAGGTAAATTTCCTAAAAATTAAATTGTTGGTTCTCCATATGAATGATTTCCCTTAACTAGATTCGATATTCCATGTAGGGGTGAATTTATATATTTTGGTTTACTATTCTGTGAATAATACACCTATGTATTCGCTTAGCAAGAAATTTTTAACACCCCTGTCCTGGTACCCACCTATACCGCTCAGGCCTGTATATTAGATTACGCTCAATAAACCAAGGAAGAGGTCTACGTGATACGGGAAACGTTCACAGGCCTCCCACCAGTCTCGACCGTCGGAGGGCCAGTCTCTGTCCCTACCTTCCTATCCCTCGAAAAGACCTCGCAGATAGGGATGGCAAAATTTTTAAGTAAATCGATATGTCGGTTTTCCGATATATCGCAACATATCGATGGTACAAAAATTTCGGGTGAAAAATACCGATATATATATACGATACCTATATCGGAATTTCAATAAATCGCTAAATATAAGTCAAAATTGAGGGTTAAATGAGTGATAAAAATATCGCACAATAAACATACTTAATACATTCAATAACACATAAGTATTTAGTAAAAGTATGAAAATAAGCCTATTACATTTTTCACTTTCTTACTTACGTTACTTTAGTGCAACATGATAGTACAAACTGGCTATAGGCCTACGCACGCTACAATAACTGTAAAATAAAATAAAAACTAATTAAAGTTAGTCATAATAAAGTTAGTAAAATATCGGTACCTATACGCCAGTGATTATAATCATAAGTCAAAACGAAGGGTTGAATCAGTGATCAGAACCACGAAAACCCACTTTTTAGACGAGTGGATGTAGAATGTGCGAGTTTTTGTGCACCACTGACGACATCTACCAGGCCGATATCTCGGTTGAAAAATATCGATATTCCCGATACTATCAAAGGTCAAAAGCCGATACCAATATATCGATATATCGGAACCTGAACATCGATATTTCCGATATATCGATATTTTGTTGCCATCCCTACTCGCAGAGTAACCTGCCTGGTGAAGCCTTCGCGTATAACTGGTTTGGTGGAAACCTTCCGAGCTCGTCATCCAACACCTCACGCTCCATCAAACCCTCGCCTATCCCAGGCACCCAAACCATTCACAACCCCCTCAAAATTTTTTCTTTTAAGTTTCAAGGTGCGCAGATTCCAAAAACGCTGCAGTCCTTGTCACATGGGTTTATTATTCTACTGGACGTACATACAGAAATGTTGACTCTCCATTTATGTCCTTTCATGTGCAATAATTGAAATAGTTATTTTTGATGGTTTCCACCAATTGTGGCCCCCAAAACACGAATTAGGTAGGTACGCTTTTAATTCAACTCTGCCGAGAGGCAGGCATGCAAAGAAAAGGAATTCGTTACAACCTTAATTCTTCACTCTCTGGTCAAAATCAACTTCATGTTCAGTCTTCTCGCCCTAAAAAACTATAGGTACTTCACTAGCTTATGTACACTAAAACCTAAAGAAAAACCTTGAAACCCCTTATTTTTCCCTCATAACACCCCTGGGTGTATTCCGATCGGGCTGCCGAGCTTTGGAGTACAACTAGGGCCCAAATGTGTTCCCAAACTGTGTGAGGAAGAACAACGATTTTAGACCAAAATTAACGTAAATCTAAGGCGTTAGAACCTCGATTTTCTACTCTTTTGTACTCCAAAAAACCCTATGTTTACACCCATTTTACACTCATAATACCCCTGGGTATATTCCGATCGGGCTGCAAAGTTTCGGGACACAACTAGGGCCCGAATGGAGCTTTTAGACCGAAAAATAAGCCGATATGCCGAAATGCATGATACGGCGCACAGCGGACGGACATTGCATTTTTGGAATCTACGCACCTTGAAACGTAAAAGAAAAATATTTTGCTGAACGAATACACAGGTGCATTATTCACAGAATAATAAACCAAAATGCAATGTTCGTCCGCCGTATCTCATCCATATCTACTTCACTGTCGGTCTAAAAAAATCGTTCTTTCGCACACAGGCTCCGTTGGGGCCCCAATTGTGTTCCGAAACTTAGCAGCCCGATCGGAATATACCCAGGGGTGTTATGGGTGAAAAATTGGTTTAAAAATAGGTTTTTTTGGTGCTTTAGTAACATGAGCTTGTGCGGTATCGTTTTCCATGTGTTTCAGGACGAGGAGACCGAATATGTAGTCGATTTCAACCGAAGACTAGAAAATTGAGATTCAACCAAGTTCCTGCCTCAAATTTACGTTAAATTATGGCATAAGATCATCGTTCTTCCGCAGGCAGTTTAGCCCTGGTTGTGCTCCGAGGCTCGGCAGCTGCATCGGAATACACCCAGGGGTGTTATGGGAGAAAAATGGGAGTAAAAATAGGGTTTTTCGTGGTTTTAGTGAACATGAGCTATTTATGTACCGTTTTCCATTGTTATCAGGACGAGAAGACCGAATATGAAGTTAATTTTTACCAAAGAGTGAAGAAATGAGGTTCTAACGAAGGTTCAGCTCCCAAAATCCATTTTTTATGAGTCAAGAACATAGGAAATTGTCTGAAATTACCATAAACTTGTAACATTAGACGTAGTATCAACAGGTGAACCAAGATGATTAAAAGGCACTATCATTGATCAAGATTAATTTGTAAAAAAAAATAGGAGGCTAATTCTTGTTTTTGGGGGCCGAATTGGTGGAACCCATAAAAAAATAGGTATTTCAGTTATTGCACATGAAAGAAACCATAAGTGAACAGCCAGCATTTCTTTTCCAACAATAAACTCCTGTGACAAGGACTATGCAGCGTTTTTTTTAGTGGTCTGACCCTTATTACCTCCCAAATGTGGGTAACTAGTGGGTTTTGCATGAAAAATCAATTTTTGGCGCGCAGTAACCATATAAGAGTCCACGGCTCTGAACGTGGGAAAAAAGCAGATTTTCGAAGAAAATAATATTTATTTCAGCCGTCAACTGGTGAATAGACCATTTTCATTGAGAAAATCAAGAGGCGCATGCGTGAAGTGGGAGGTTCCAATCGATCAGGTTTACTTCCATGACCCACCTTCCTTGCGTTTGTTTACTTGCTATTTTGGGTTACGTGCTAAGTTTTAATCTGTTTTCTCGTTTTTTTTTCAAATAAAAAATTTTTAAAAATATGTCTCATTGCGTATATGGTGACTGCAATAGCGACTCGCGTGCCGGTAGGCCAGGTTTTGATAGATGTTTGAAGTTCTATCAGTTCCCGCAGCCTTGTTTACAACTGCGGGAAGCGTTTCTGTTGTGGTCAGAAGATGATGAAAAAAAGCACGTCAGGCAATTTATAAAATGACAACTTTTGGAGTACCTCTTGTGGATGATTGAAATGGTAGAGAACAAGTTCTGTAAAAGGACAAAGTCAATTTATGAAAATTTAGGATGATACCTTTTAGGTGGACTACTCTTCTACTGAACTTATCACTCTAAAAGGGTAGGGTAGTTAAAAAACTGTAAACTCACTTAATTTATAAAATGACAACTTTTGGAGTACCTACCTCTTGTGGATGATTGAAATGGTAGAGAACAAGTTCTGTAAAAGGACAAAGTCAATATATAACACGCCTTCGCCTACAAATTTTGAAGGTACCATAAAGGGTCTTGAGTTGAATGAAATAAGAAACTACCTACTTGAGTAGAAAATAAGTAGGTACACTCACCAGGGTGCTCATGCCAGGTTCATTATTGTACCTTGTGATAAATTAATTCCGTAATTAAATACCAGATATATGGAAAAATCAATTGACACGGCAGACCAATAAAATTCAAACATCCATTCAGCCTACCATGTTGAGACGAACCATTGTAGTTGACAAGTAGTCCCAAGTGTAAAAGTACGTTCCACTTCAACGAAGTATCTCCAGCTAGCGACTTCCGTAACTCGCCGTGTTAATATATTAACACATTGATTTTGAACATATTAACTTTAAGAAAAATGACTTACCTTCCTTCATACAACAACGAGGGTTTCCACGATGTCTTGTATCACCCACCAGACACGGAGCAAATGAAAAATAATTTTCCTTCATACAACAACACGAGGGTTTCCAGGAGATCTTGTACCACCTATCAGACTTGGAGCAATAATAATGAAAAATAGTTTTTAATGCCCTCTGCCGTATCTCCCGGTCAATGTTCAGAATCAATGATCAATCATAGATGAAGAACTTGAGATTGGATGTAACGGGATTTCTGTGTGTTACACTTCACTTCCAAAGACTAGAAAAAATAACGAATTTGTCATTATTCATGTATTTTCACCAGAGTTTCACCAAAGTAAATAATTTTGCTATTAATTGAATAATGGTAGTGAAGAATGTCCACTAGATAATAATGTTGACATGGGTTGAGGAAGTAAACCTGACACTGGAGGTTACGTGCGGGTTACCCGACCGTGGCGCTCCAAGCGGTTGGAAATGGTCTATTCAAAAACTTCGAGCTTGGGAGGGCGTCACTGACGTTTTCTGGTGGAACCCCTTCAACAGACACTTTGAGCTTGCTTCAACGCGCTTATTAAAGCAATTCGAAGCTGGGAAGTTAGCATAGCTCCCATTCAGGGGTCAAGGCTTGTCCGGCAGTGCCAGAACTGCCAGGAATACCGACAGTTGTGAATTGGTGTGGATAAACTGTGAATTTCGCAGTATTATACCATAAAATGCTTGCAGGAACAAATTAAAAACACATTTCAATTGGTGACTCGGGGCCAAAAATCTAAATTTGATTAACAAAAATATTTTTGCGCATAACCAGATTAAATATTTATTTTAATCAATTTATTCCAAATTAAAACAAATTCATTTTCATAACAAAACTTTAGGAAGTTGCTATTTTGATACAATAAACCTATTTGACTTCGATTATTATTTGACCTATAGACCTATTTGAACCTCAAGAACGTCTGGGGGTCAATAGCTGTTCAAATAGCTGTTCAAACTGAAAATTGTATACAAGTCCTTATTTTTTCGGACTTTTCTTTTGGTTTATTATTCTGTGAATAATACACCTATGTAATCTCGCACCTATGTAATGGAATTTCGCTCAGCGAAATATATTTAAAACACCCCCTCAAAATTTTTTCTTTTACGTTTCAAGGTGCGTAGATTCCAAAACATGGAAAACGATACCTCAAAAATTCATTTTACTATCATGTTACTAAAACACAAAAAGTACCTATTTTTATAAACATTTTCACTCATATCACCCCTGGGTATATTCCGATCGGGCTGAAAAGTTTCGGGACACAACTAGGGCCCAAATGAGCATGTGTGCGAAAGAACGACTTTTTTAGACCGAAAATGAAGCCGGTACACGTGATACGGCGTACAGCGGACGGACATTGCATTTTTGGAATCTACACACCTTGAAACGAAAAAGAAAAAAGTTTGAAGGGGTGTTATAAAAATTAATGCTGAGCGAATACAAAGGTGTATTATTCACAGAATAATAAACCAAAATGCAATGTCCGTCCGCCGTCCACCGTACGCCGTACGCCGTCCGCCGTATCACGTGTACCGGCTTCATTTTTGGTCTAAAAAAGTCGTTCTTTCGCACACATGCTCCATTTGGGCCCTAGTTGTGTCCCGAAACTTTTCAGCCCGATCGGAATATACCCAGGGGTGATATGAGTGAAAATGTTTATAAAAAAAGGTACTTTTTGTGTTTTAGTAACATGATAGTAAAATGAATTTTTGAGGTATCGTTTTCCATGTTTTTGGGGACGAGAAGACCGAATATGAAGACGATTTTGACCAAAGAGTGGAAAATTGAGGTTCTACCAAATGTTCAGCACCCAAATTTGATTTTTTATGAGGCAAAAACCTGGGAAATCGTCTGAAATCACCATCAATTTGTATAATAACACTGGAATTGGTATCAACACGTGGATCAAGACGATTAAATGGCACTACCAATGATCAAAGATGAATTGAAAGAAAAAAATGAGCGTACCTAATTCGATTTTTATGGGCCACAAATGGTGAAAACCATCAGAAATAGCTATTTCAATTATTTCACATGAAATAAACAATAAATGAATAGCCAACATTTCTGTAGGTATGTCCGATAGAATAATAAACCCATGTGACAAGGACTTTGCAGCGTTTTTCGACCAAGTGGGATTCGGCAGTCCAATTATTCCGATCTGAAATATTTTAATGAGACATTTGTCCTGGAGTTTGGTAAGTTACTTACACTCTTTGTCCTTTCATATTTGTTTTATTTTGCCAATCCCATAATCAATAGGAAGAAAATCAGTGGTACCCCTCAAACTTTTTTCTTTTCCGTTTCAAGGTGCGTAGATTCCAAAAATGCAATGTCCGTCCGCCGTACGCCGTCCGCCGTATCACGTGCACAGGCTTCATTTTCGGTCTAAAAAAGTCGTTCTTTCGCACACATGCTCCATTTGAGCCCTAGTTGTGTCCCGAAACTTTGCAGCCCGATCGGAATATACCCAGGGGTGTTATGAGTAAAAATGTCTGTAAAAACGCTGCAAAGTCTTTGTCACATATGGGTTTACTATTCTATTGGACTGGAAGCTATTTCTGATGGTTTCCATTAATTTTGGCCCCTAAAACACAAATTAGGTAGTTTTTTACGCGTTTTTTCCCCCTTTTTTTAATAAATTTTTTTAAATCATTGTTAGTACCATTTAATCGTCTTGATCCACCTGTTGACACTTTTTCCAGTTTTATTCTACAAATTGATGGTGATTTCAGACGATTTCCCAGGTTTTTGAATCATAAAAAAACAATTTCGGGAGCTGGACATCTGGTAGAACCTCAATTTTCCACTCTTTGGTCAAAATCGACTTCATATACGGTCTTCTCGTCCCCAAAAATATGGAAAACGATATCTCAGAATCTCATCTTACTACCATGTTGCTAAAACGCAAAAAGTACCTATTTTTACACACATTTTCACTCATAACACCCCTGGGTATATTCCGATCGGGCTGAAATTTTTCGGGACACAACTAGGGCCCAAATGGAGCATGTGTGCGAAAGAACGAATTTTTTAGACCAAAAATGAAGCCTGTACACGTGATACGGCGGACGGCGTACGGCGGACGGACATTGCATTTTTGTAATCTAAGTACGCACCTTGAAACGGAAAAGAAAAAATTTTGAGGGGGTGTTATAAAATTTTTTTGCTGAGTGAATACATTATTCACAGAATAATAAACCAATAGGTAGCTACTTTTTGCGTTTTAGCAACATGTCAGTAACATGAGCTTCTCAGATATAGTTTTCCATGTTTTTGGGGACAAGAAGACCGAACATGAAGTCAATTTTGATCAGAGAGTGGACAATTGAGTTCTACCAAATGTTCAGCACCCAAAATTGATTTTTTATTAGTGAAAAACCTGGGAAATCGTCTGAAATCACCATCAGTTTGAATAATAAGCCCGGAAAAAGTGTCAACACGTGGATCAAGACGATTAAATGGCACTACCAATGATCAAAGATAGTTATTTAAAAAAAAAAAAAAAGAAGGAGCGTACCTAATTTGTGTTTTAGGGGCCAAAATTAATGGAAACCACCAGAAATAGCTATTCGATTATTACGCATGAAAGAAACAATAAATGAACAGCCAACATCTCTGTAGGTATGTCCAATAGAATAATAAACCCATGTGACAAGGACTTTGCAGCGTTTTTTCCTGTTGTTTTAGAGTTGACAATGACAACCAGAGGGCTACAGAAAGCTCCTCATTAAAATATTTCAAATTGATGTGAAGTAACTGACTTTTACTGTTGAATTCCACATGATTGAAAATTCTATGCTTGAATCCATGTTTGATATAACGTAGGTAGTACATGATGTGCTTAACTGAACAAGTAAATCCGAGCAGTTTGAGTTGGCAGATGGATGATTTTTACTCCACAATAAGTACATACATAATTATTATACTATTTATAAAGTACCTTGAAATTCGGGGCCAAATAAGTGATGGTTTTCGTTCAGGGCATTTGGACTATAAGGGCGTAAGACACTTTTGGGGGAATGATTCAGGAGCAATATTTTCTTTCTTTTTACGTTTTATTTCGATATATTTAATACGAAAAAGCTGCAAAATTATTACACAAAGGTTTATTATTCACCTATATACATATGCCCTTTCTGCTTAGATCACTATCATCCGCGGACAAAACCTACCCTCGACCCCCCCCCCCCCCCCCCCCATGGAAAGTCCTAAGTCGAGTACGGGAGCCGGCCGGGGAATAACATTTCATAAACATGCCGTGGAATCAAGATTTCTATTATTAATCATTAGTTGCTACAAAATATATATATGGTATATGATTCATATATAATTCATATATCGCTGGGTCAGAAGAAGACCGGCTTAAGTGCGAATTTCGCGTTTTTCGGTTTTTGATGCTATCTTGCACAGAATTTTCTGCTCTTTCTAACATTCTAGTCGGCTTATCTCTACGTCCACCCAATCGCCACCAGAGTGCACTTACGACACTTCCTCCACTCCAAGACTTTCCTATTGTCCAATACTAGAGTGAATCATCTTCAGTTGTGTGTTGACCTTCAAGGAAGGAAGAACGTTGTTTTGTACAAAAGTGTCCTAAGTGTCGAAGTTGAACGTGTTGTGGTGGAAGACTGTCTCATAAGTGATATAGATCCATATTTCATGGGAAGGTAAGGTTATTTCAATATTGCTTAATTGTGATAGACAGGCTGAACTGCAGTTAAATCAGTCTAGGATGGGAGAGTACCTAATAATGTGCCACTATTTTCATGCGAGATAGTCTTGTCTGCAGTTGAGCCCTTCTGTAACTGTGGCAAAAGCAAGTCCCTCCCTGATGAGTTACTTCATACCGGCTTAATGAGCAAATAAGCCAGTCTTACACTCTGAAGTTCGATCAGATTTTTGTCTTATCTGTCTGTTTCTACACTCTTGCATTAGAAAAATCCAAATTTTGTCATTCTTCTTCTGATATTATTCAACTTTTCTTTTAATAATAACTATTACGCTAACAGTAATAAATTGGAAGTTCCTGTCTTATACTTCTTACTCAGATTTCTATATCAAGAGATGATGCTGTAGGACGGCATTGAATAGTTCTTGTTTGTGTTTCTGTAGGAGCTCTGGTGTTGTTGGGGAGGACCCCAAAGTCCAGTCGAGGGGGGCCCTTATGGTGAAGCTCGCCAAAACAATTGTGCGCTCTCGAAACAATTCTAGTGAAACTTGCTGGGAAGTTAAGAAGGATTCTTTGACTGCAGAGTCCAAAGGTAGGTACATGAACGTGTTTCCTCTCTGTGTATGTGTGTCCTACTTTCTGTCATGACTGTCAAAAACAGAGGCACTGAATTTTTTCTCTTATTAATTAATAGGAACAACTCTGAAATCTGAGGACTCCCAGAACCCTGTCCCAGGTCCTGATATTGAACTGGAACATGGAAAAGAACTCCTCCCCCTCGTGGAAGATGCGGCTGAACTCAACTGTGGAGGTAGGTATTTACAGTAGTGGATTCCCACAGGGCAGAACACAGTCCCAGTCAATATTTGATAGGTACCTACTACATAATTGATTTCTCTCTTCCTCAGAAAACCGTGTCAACGTTCCTGTTCCTGTTCAGGTGGACCTTGTGGAAGATGTGACTGAACCTGATTGTGCAGGTAGGTACCTAACTTTCATGATTTTTTTCCACTGCTACTGTATGTGGAATGAGACTGATTGGTTTGGTGAATTCAAATTTCAGAGAACACCCCAAGCTCTGCTTCATCGTCCGATGGTGAAAAAATGATGAGCGAGATCTTGAACTCTGATGACTCGGAAGCAGACCCAAACTACAGCTACTCCTCTTCTGATGAAGCAAGTTACGGTGAAATGTTTGAAGATCACACTGCACCAACTTCAAGCAAACGACTCGCACGCAGTTCTTGTCGACCTGCGGCTTCACCTAACGACCTGCCAACGACTTCTCATGTCCTCAAACCAAGAGCTTCACCAAACCATCGACAAACGTCTTCATCCGACAACGAACCGGAGGCCAGCTCATCACCAAAATCGCGTAAGCGTAAAAGAAGAGAAGATGGGTGGCAGAGGTCGATACAAAAAAAACATCGAAACACTGGAGTCAGTTACAAGTCTTTGAAGGTGAGGATATGTGGAGTAAAGAAACAAGTGGTGGGGATTGTGGACAGGCCTGCCAGATTGATGAGGACTCCTTGCGGTTCAAAATGTAGATTCAAATGTGCTGAAAAAATAACGCCAGAGCAGAGACAGCTCATCTTTAACGCTTACTGGAACCTGGGGGACTTGCAAAGACAGAGAGATTTCATTTCACGTCAAATGACGTCAGTAAAACCGTTATACAGGAGGGTTAAGTACACTAGAGATGATGCACCACGTCAATTGAACAGTGCTTTCCACTTCGAAATTGACGGCTTAAAAAAGAGAGTCTGCAAACAATTTTTCACATCAACGCTAGCTGTAAGCGACAGAAGGATAAAGACAGTTAAGAGTAAGGAGTCTCAAGTCGGAGGAGCTATGGCAGAAGAACTTAGAGGGAAACATGCCAGCCACTACCATATCCCTGATCCAGTCATTGATGAGGTCAGGTCTTTCCTAAAGGCAATACCACGAACCCCGAGCCACTACTGCCGTTCCGACACAAGCAAGGACTACATTGAAGGAGGAAGAACTATCATGGATCTGTACAGAGACTATCAGCAGAAACAGTATGAAGAATTTCGCCACTGCGTGAAGTATGCTTAATTCGCTGACATCTTCAATGGAGAGTTCAACACGGCTTTTTTCGTTCCTAAGAAAGACCAGTGTGCTCTTTGCGTCCAATACGACAATGCAGACGAAGACGAGAAAGCAAAGATTGAAGAGGAATATCATCGACACCAATCTGAAAAGACGCTGTCACGGGAAGAAAAGGAGCGAGACAAGCAGTCAAATAATCCGGTGATTGTTTACGACCTGCAAGCAGTAATGCCTTGTCCTAACGGAGACGTTTCATCATTTTACTACGTTTCAAAACTGAACGTACACAATTTTACAATGTTCAACGTGCAGACAAAACAAGCAACGTGCTATGTTTGGCATGAAGGAGAGGCCCACCGGGGGGCCAACGAAATTGGGTCCTGTGTGTGGCGGTATGTGCAAGAACTGAGCGAGAGTGTTGTTTCCTCCAATCAGAAACCACTTGACGTCATATTTTACTCAGATAATTGTGGGGGGCAAAACAAAAACCGATTCATATTCTCAATGTATCTTCACGCAGCAATGACCCTGGATGGAATCAATTCAGTGACCCACAAGTTTCTTGTTACAGGGCATACCCAAAATGAAGGGGGCAGTGTTCATTCTATCATAGAACGAAACATTAAAAAATACAGAAAAGCCGGAGCAATTTTTGTACCAGAGCAGTATTTTTCGTTTATCAGAACAGCAAAAAAAAAGGTGGTCCATATCGGGTCATCGAGGTCAATCACAATGACATTTTCGACTTGAAAAAATTATGCGCCGATATTGGTATTGAAGAATCACAAATTCTGAAAAACTCAGAAGGTGAAGTCTTCAAATCGTCGAAGGTTTCCGTAATCCAATTCCGGAAAGATACTCCTAACGTCTTTTTTTACAAGAACTCGTTCGACGAAGATTTTAAAAAGGTGGACATAATTACTAAGAAACCAAAACAAACGCGATCACGTAAAGTATCGGTGACCCCAGTTATTGAGTTGATTAAAGCGTATGAGAACAAACCAGGCATCTCCGAAGCAAAAAATAAAGGGATTCTCTCACTTTTTCAAAAAGGGGTGATACCTAATTACTATCTCAATTTTTTCCAAAACTTGTAATTTTTTCCAAAACTAGTGTTTTGTGATTATCGAAAACCTGTGATTTTTTCCATGGCTTTCAACTATTCAATCTTTCCGATTTTTCGAACTTTCAATTTTTTCCACTAGCAACTTGTGATTTTTCGTGATTTTCCGAAATTTGTGATTGATTACTTTTACTCAGTTTATACTTACTTGTATACAGGTAGTTGTTTACCGTCCACCCGAAAAAATGCGGGTTTTAATTCAACTTTCTTGTCATAATTTTCTTGTCATTATTTTACATGCTCAAATAAGTAATTGGTATATTATTCATTCCTTTCCTACTTGATTTTTGTAAACGGTAATACCAAAAGCTACTTTTTGTAAGACTGACAATAAGACTATTTTGTGATATTTTTGAAGGAAATAAAATATTTTACGTTTTTGGTTATAAATTGTATGCGTTATACCATGGAATGCGACTGAAATGTTGAATAATTTAGCACATACGTCTATCTTGCACGGTCTCAACCCTCAGAACAGTCCATAATTTCTAGTTCAAGACCGTCTCATCTACTAATTAAATCCTTAATTAATTGACGGAAAAATCAAAAACTTTTACCGCAATATCCTGGGGCCTCACTTAGTATGCTGTCAAAATTTCAGATCGCTAGCCACATTAGGACGAGAGTTACATACTCATGAAATTTTCAAAAACTTTCAATCGCTCCTCCTGAAAAATTTACCAATTTGCACTTAGGCCGGTCTTCTTCTGACCCAGCGATATATGAATTTTGGTAACAGGTGGTTGAAAACATTGAAGATTAACCAATGAATGGGCCGAAGACGCCGCAGGCAAAATATTCCCTCTAAAATTATTGTGAGTTCTTTATCTCTTATATCACCAAGTGTTTTCGCCTTTTCAAATGTACACATATATATATAAATATATATATATATATATATATATATATATATATATATATATATGTATAAATTATTGAAACAATTTTCGGACACTCCAATGGTTTATCACATTTTTTCTTATATAATCTATTTTAATTACCAGATTATATATATATATATATATAATGTGATAAACCATTGGAGAAGTGTCCGAAAATTGTTTCAATAATTTTTCTGTTTCATTATTCATGGTCAAGAGGGGTTACTGGTGTTCCTTTCTCAACTCTCAGTATTCGTTCGTTACTAACACTGTTTCCAATCACAGTAGAAGGTCCCTGCATTTACTGCGTCACCAGTTCAGTTCTTGACTGGCCAACGCACCCAAAAGTGATATTTTTGGTACCTACCCACAATAACACCCTCATAAAAGTCCCGGCCACATGTTTGATCAGAAAGGCCGAATGGGCATCGTAAATCCTTTCAAAAACTCAAAACGCTTTTCTTTGTCGGCACATGCGTCTTTGCGAGTTGAACCGAGGTAAGGACATGAACAAGTAGCCACGCGAAAATAGCACACGGGGATCAAAACAACATCTTTCATGTTCACTCCGGTTATGACTTGTTTTCAGACTTATATGGTCGGATGACGTCGCCTTTATTCAGGTAGCTCATTGCAACCTTTCTTAGCATACGTGAATTTTTGTCGAAAGAAGACATTATTTTCGTCCCTGGAAGAAAATATCTTTCATTGGACAGGCGACTTCGTTCGATCATTTTATGCATAACTATATCACGATTTCTAATCCCTGTATAGACCATTTTCATTGAGAAAATCAAGAGGCGCATGCGTGAAGTGGGAGGTTCCAATCGATCAGGTTTACTTCCATGACCCACCTTCCTTGCGTTTGTTTCCTTGCTATTTTGGGTTACGTGCTAAGTTTTAATCTGTTTTCTCGTTTTTTTCAAATAAAAAAGATTAAAAAATATGTCTCATTGCGTATATGGTGACTGCAATAGCGACTCGCGTGCCGGTAGGCCAGGTTTTGATAGATGTTTGAAGTTCTATCAGTTCCCGCAGCCTTGTTTACAACTGCGGGAAGCGTTTCTGTTGTGGTCAGAAGATGATGAAAAAAAGCACGTCAGGCAATTTATAAAATGACAACTTTTGGAGTACCTCTTGTGGATGATTGAAATGGTAGAGAACAAGTTCTGTAAAAGGACAAAGTCAATTTATGAAAATTTAGGATGATACCTTTTAGGTGGACTACTCTTCTACTGAACTTATCACTCTAAAAGGGTAGGGTAGTTAAAAAACTTTAAACTCACTTAATTCATAAAATGACACCTTTCGGAGTACCTACCTCTTGTGGATGATTGAAATGGTAGAGAACAAGTTCTGTAAAAGGACAAAGTCAATATATAACACGCCTACGCCTACAAATTTTGAAGGTACCATAAAGGGTCTTGAGTTGAATGAAATAAGAAACTACCTACTTGAGTAGAAAATAAGTAGGTACACTCACCAGGGTGCTCATGCCAGGTTCATTATTGTACCTTGTGATAAATTAATTCCGTAATTAAATACCAGATATATGGAAAAATCAATTGACACGGCAGACCAATAAAATTCAAACATCCATTCAGCCTACCATGTTGAGACGAACCATTGTAGTTGACAAGTAGTCCCAAGTGTATAAGTACGTTCCACTTCAACGAAGTATCTCCAGCTAGCGACTTCCGTAACTCGCCGTGTTAATATATTAACACATTGATTTTGAACATATTAACTTTAAGAAAAATGACTTACCTTCCTTCATACAACAACGAGGGTTTCCACGATGTCTTGTATCACCCATCAGACACGGAGCAAATGAAAAATAATTTTCCTTCATACAACAACACGAGGGTTTCCAGGAGATCTTGTACCACCTATCAGACTTGGAGCAATAATAATGAAAAATAGTTTTTAATGCCCTCTGCCGTATCTCCCGGTCAATGTTCAGAATCAATGATCAATCATAGATGAAGAACTTGAGATTGGATGTAACGGGATTTCTGTGTGTTACACTTCACTTCCAAAGACTAGAAAAAATAACGAATTTGTCATTATTCATGTATTTTCACCAGAGTTTCACCAAAGTAAATAATTGTGCTATTAATTGAATAATGGTAGTGAGGAATGTCCACTAGATAATAATGTTGACATGGGTTGAGGAAGTAAACCTGACACTGGAGGTTACGTGCGGGTTACCCGACCGTTGGCGCTCCAAGCGGTTGGAAATGGTCTATTGGAACTTTCAGGACCGAGCTGTTTGTCCTGAGCATTGACACGCATTTCGCAATGCAAATTAACCAGCACTTTGGCAATTGCAAATAATTATTTTTTGTCAGAATTTCAATAATTTTGGCAACCTAAATATGTAAATTTTTATGTAAATATGTCAATATCTTAGTATATTCGACAAGAGTTACGTCGAATAAACGCCAGCCAGAGGTTAGCCAGAGAGTTTTTAATCCTGGGCTCCATTTTATGTCCGCAAAAAAATTTAAAATTCCATGTTATAAAATACGGGCGGATCCTAAGCTTTTCTCTCATTGCACGGCAGTTATTAAGTAAGGACTTCAACCCTCTTAGGTTAGGACTAGTATAGACTCTGTTAGGGCTATGCTATGAAAGTAGTCAAAAGGGTATCATCCCTAGTTTCTATATTTCACGTGGGACCGCGAAATGTCAGACTGGCCGTTTCGGAATGTGGTCAAATAATACCATATAAGTTTTACTATCCAAGCTTTCACACCATCCAAACTCTATTCTGACAGATCGCATCCTTCATGTTTCCTATAAGTACCTATCTATTTCGGGAGGGGTTGGCCAGGTAAGGGACGGCCACCCCACTACTCTTCTTTGACACGAGGGTTGAAAACTGGCTGAGCAGGGAGTATGTTCTGAAGTGTCCACTGAGACGGTACCTAGTTGCGATTATACCAAACTTTCTTTTAAAACGATCAGTTATTTTTATTTAACATCCTTTTTTTAATTTTTAATTTATTTAATAGTACTCTTCTCGAAATCAGAAGTGGGATCAGTTCGTTATTTCCGCGTCCACGCGAATTATTTTCTGTTTATTATCAGTTTTTTTTCGTCTTTACCTGAATTCCCGGTTTTATTTAATTTCTATTTAGTTTCGTTTTCGTGTTTGAAACAAGTTTTCACGACGGGATCTCACTCGAGCATCTGCGAGATGTCGGACTATGAAGGCGACGATCTCGAAGTCGGACAACAGGAGGACGACATCCCGGTAGAGGGAAATGGACAACAAATCCCCGCCGATCCTCCATTCGCCCAGTTTATCGACCTCCAACGTGAAATGTTGGGGGCGATCCTACACAGACTTCCGACTGGACCAACCGATACACAGAAAATAATCAAATTCCCTGAATTTGACCCCGCAAAAAATAACCCCAAAGCGTGGATAAGAACCGCAGATCTGAACATGAAGGATGCGATCTGTCAGAATAGAGTTTGGATGGTATGAAAGCTAGGATAGTAAAACTTATATGGCATTATTTGACCACATTCCGATATATATATATATATATATATATATATATATATATATATATATATATATATATATATATATATATATATATATATATATATATATATATATATATATATATATATATATATACCTAAATGTAGACTTGTGGCGACGATCATCTTTGTAAGCCCCTGCCAGACTAGCCATATTGTGAGAATAACCATCAAATAAATATCCTACAGGATTGGGCCTTCAGAGTGCATCTCAATATATTTTCCTACTATAGGGGCGACGTAGAGGCTATTGCAGCCCACAGAACAGGATGAGAAGGTTACCTCCTCCCCTTGGATTTTTTTCATACACTCATCACTTGTGACAGTGTAGAAGGCTTATTCCGATGCATTAATTCAGTCATAATAATCGTGAAAGGGTGTCCTTCAGCTGTTGAAAGTCATCATTCTGTTTTATCATCCAAACGTTTGTGTACAACAGTGAATAATGTTTATTGCTATGTGAACGCCTCGTTTTAAAAAGTGCGCGAAGCTCCTGCTCCTGTTGCTCAGTATTCTATGGGAAGATGGCCGTGTCCTCTGGTTTCACAAGTTGTTAGTTATTTTCCGCGATGCTTCAATATCTCACACAATAGAAGTGAACGTACCTAGTATAGTAGTGTTTTCTGTGGAAGTGAATAGAACACGTCATTAAACAACGAGAAGGAGAAAGGAATAGCACCAAACAACAACAACAAGTTGGAAGGATCGTCTATGGAGAAATCAGAAAGTTCGTGTAAGAAGAGTATTCACGTAAGTTCCCTACGAATATTCAGTAATGCAGTACCTACTTTTTCATGTATGGATAAATTGTTTGAGGTAGGATCTAATGAGGTAGTCGTCAATTAGTTCCTTACAACGTAGTAACGTAGGTACCTCCCTAATTTCGATCCTCAAGTAGGTAGTGCATAATTATGTTGTAGTTAGGCAGTAAAATTGTGCGGTTCATCTTCCTTTGGGTTCACTAAATATGTATGTGTATGTGATAGAAGCTTTCAAACGTCATCACCCTTTGAATATTGAGGTATAATATCGTGTAACCTCTCGCACACAGTCACGTATGTACGTCGGGGTTGGGCGAGAACAGGATTTTCCGTGACGGTTCAGTATTTCGTTTATTTGTCGTGTGTCCCCGCTGGTCTCCTCCCAAGGACGTACATAATGTTTCCGGCAGAATAGGTATGTACCTAATACCATCCTCATCGATATTCCGTCGATTTTATCTCCTGATATCCTTGTTGATGTTCATCCCCTGCTGTCAGTTGACAGATGAGTCAACATTCTGATTAGAGCCCCCCCAGTCGAACAACAAATATGGGTAGGTAGGTAACGTGATTATAAAAAATTAGATTGATGCCGAACATTCAGAAATAAAAAACGATAAAATTCGATATATGATTAGAAAATTGCATGAATTAGCGAAATGTTGAAGAAATTAGTCCAAAAATGTTTTCTGTGGTCAATACCATTGAGCTCCCCCCAGGATTTTTTTTATTGCATTTTTCGGATTCTCCATACCTTGAAACGTAAACCGTCAAATTTTGAGAATTTGTTTATTTCATGCTCGATTCCAAAGCCTCATTATTTCAAATAATAAACAAAAAACGGTAGGTCACTGCAAACACACATCTGACGATTGACGTAGTACCCCATGCATTTGGTCGTACGATAAAAAATTGATTGAACCAATAATTGATTGGGAGCAGCAACGTAAAATTTCAAAAATGCAAGAAACAGTAGTTGGGTGGGAGCCAGTCTTGAGATTAAATTATTAGGAAAACGCTGCAAATTATTACACAACGTTTATTATTTACCTGTATAGATGCCCCTTCTGCGTAAATAACTAGTTTTCTGTGGTCAGTACTTACACTCCTACTCCCTCCAGCCCGGGAATTACATTTTGTAAAACTGCGTGGGAGTCAATAATTCTATAGTGAACACATTTATTTTTTGTAATTCATGAAGCATAACGCATGTTCAAGTTGGAAAAGTACCTTCCAACAAAATCCAAAAGATTCTGTGTTGTGTTGACTAGCCCAATTATGACAGTACTTACTACCAGAAAATTTTGAATTGTATAGGTACCTGTGTAAAATAAAGGAACGTACATAACATAAAAAAATGAAGTGAGCTATTTCTCATTCATTAGGTATCAACATAATTTTTCCAAAATATACAGTACACATTTTTGTGTGTTGTCTACCTACATATTGTGTTGATTTTACTTAGTATTGGTATGCAAATTACGAACATTCAACAGGGGGGGGGGGGGGGGTCATGGTGCATGACTGGAATTTTGTAATAAGTTCGACGAACTTGTCGTTTGTGGTTTCAAGTTCGCACGCAAAATTATGAAAGTGAATATTTAAAATACGGTAGGTCTCTGCAAAGGGACATCTGAAGATTTTTGCAGTATCCATGCATTTGGTCGTACGATACAAAATTGATTGAGTGAACCAACAATTGATTAGGAGGAGGAAGGTAAAATTTAAAAAATACAGGAAATAGGACTTCGGAGCCATTGAGATGGAATTATCAGGAAAACGCTGCAAATTATTACACAACGTTTATCTTTTATTTTTAGTTTTAGCAGGTTTTGTATGTTGGGCTCAGCTTAGCCACCACACGCAAAAGAAATGAGGTATTTGTTGTTGCATCAATTTTTAATATTCACGTACCTTACGTACGTTCCTTCAACAGTTGCACTGATATTTGGAATTCCATCAAATTCGCACAGGACGCAACATGCAATTTTCCATGTGAATCCAAACCCTATTTATTAGCAATGGAGCCTGTCAAAACCATTCCCCCACCTTCTACCGATGACTTGATTTTGCTTCTGATTTTGCTAATTATGTGGTCCGTATTTTTGCCAGGATACCTCGTCACCCTCATGTAGGTTCATTTAAAAAAAAAAATTTACATAACCTTTTTTCAGCAGGCGCCAATATCTACTTTGGAATACCGAAACGTCAACATGTCAACACACGAAGAACAAGTTACTACCGGTTTTGCTGACAATGAAAATGAAAAACTCAAGAACCCACCGAAACTTCTCACGTACACGACCCAAATATGGGTAGGTAAGTTAATTATAAAAAATGACAAGCATTCAGAAGTGTGTAAAACAGGTACATTAAAAAGTTGCATGGATTAGCGAATTTTTGAGGAAAATGAAGGTACCTACTTATGGGAGGGGTTCAAAAGTATTGGTATGCAAATTACGAACATTCAACAGGGGGGGGGGGGGGGGTCATGGTGCATGACTGGAATTTTGTAATAAGTTCGACGAACTTGTCGTTTGTGGTTTCAAGTTCGCACGCAAAATTATGAAAGTGAATATTTAAAATACGGTAGGTCTCTGCAAAGGGACATCTGAAGATTTTTGCAGTATCCATGCATTTGGTCGTACGATACAAAATTGATTGAGTGAACCAACAATTGATTAGGAGGAGGAAGGTAAAATTTAAAAAATACAGGACATAGGACTTCGGAGCCATTGAGATGGAATTATCAGGAAAACGCTGCAAATTATTACACAACGTTTATCTTTTATTTTTTGTTTTAGCAGGCTTTGTATGTTGGGCTCAGCTTAGCCACCACACGCAAAAGAAATGAGGTATTTGTTGTTGCATCAATTTTTAATATTCACGTACCTTACGTACGTTCCTTCAACAGTTGCACTGATATTTGGAATTCCATCAAATTCGCACAGGACGCAACATGCAATTTTCCATGTGAATCCAAACCCTATTTATTAGCAATGGAGCCTGTCAAAACCATTCCCCCACCATCTACCGATGACTTGATTTTGCTTCTGATTTTGCTAATTATGTGGTCCGTATTTTTGCCAGGATACCTCGTCACCCTCATGTAGGTTCATTTAAAAAAAAAAATTTACATAACCTTTTTTCAGCAGGCGCCAATATCTACTTTGGAATACCGAAACGTCAACATGTCAACACACGAAGAACAAGTTACTACCGGTTTTGCTGACAATGAAAATGAAAAACTCAAGAACCCACCGAAACTTCTCTCGTACACGACCCAAATATGGGTAGGTAAGTTAATTATAAAAAATGACAAGCATTCAGAAGTGTGTAAAACAGGTACATTAAAAAGTTGCATGGATTAGCGAATTTTTGAGGAAAATGAAGGTACCTACTTATGGGAGGGGTTCAAAAGTATTGGTATGCAAATTACGAACATTCAACAGGGGGGGGGGGGGGGGGGTCATGGTGCATGACTGGAATTTTGTAATAAGTTCGACGAACTTGTCGTTTGTGGTTTCAAGTTCGCACGCAAAATTATGAAAGTGAATATTTAAAATACGGTAGGTCTCTGCAAAGGGACATCTGAAGATTTTTGCAGTATCCATGCATTTGGTCGTACGATACAAAATTGATTGAGTGAACCAACAATTGATTAGGAGGAGGAAGGTAAAATTTAAAAAATACAGGAAATAGGACTTCGGAGCCATTGAGATGGAATTATCAGGAAAACGCTGCAAATTATTACACAACGTTTATCTTTTATTTTTAGTTTTAGCAGGTTTTGTATGTTGGGCTCAGCTTAGCCACCACACGCAAAAGAAATGAGGTATTTGTTGTTGCATCAATTTTTAATATTCACGTACCTTACGTACGTTCCTTCAACAGTTGCACTGATATTTGGAATTCCATCAAATTCGCACAGGACGCAACATGCAATTTTCCATGTGAATCCAAACCCTATTTATTAGCAATGGAGCCTGTCAAAACCATTCCCCCACCTTCTACCGATGACTTGATTTTGCTTCTGATTTTGCTAATTATGTGGTCCGTATTTTTGCCAGGATACCTCGTCACCCTCATGTAGGTTCATTAAAAAAAAAAAATTTACATAACCTTTTTTCAGCAGGCGCCAATATCTACTTTGGAATACCGAAACGTCAACATGTCAACACACGAAGAACAAGTTACTACCGGTTTTGCTGACAATGAAAATGAAAAACTCAAGAACCCACCGAAACTTCTCTCGTACACGACCCAAATATGGGTAGGTAAGTTAATTATAAAAAATGACAAGCATTCAGAAGTGTGTAAAACAGGTACATTAACCCATTAACGCCCAAAACTTTTTTCTCTCGATATTTTGAAATTTTTTTTTAATATTCTGACTCCAAATGGTCCTCAGAACACGGGAAAAATGATTCAAAAAATCTCGTGGTCAAATTTCAAGGCTTTAGGGCACGTTGCCATATGGCAACACTGGGCGCTACAAGAACTTTTTTCCATTTTTTCAAAACTGAGATTTTTACAACGGGGATTGGTATAAATTGATCTGAATTACAGTTTCAAAGCATTGTTTTTATTTCAGTCTAACAATTTACAATACAGGAATACAGTTAGTCTCAATAATATAGTGAATAGGTACTACTTAAATAACGGAAATCAACTTCCTGTACAGCATGGAGGAATGCAATTAGTCTAAAAAATATTAGGAATTATTGACTTATCACAACGGATAATATTAGCACTAGAAACTTATCACAATGCTCCATTTAGGGAAAATCGAATCAAGTAGGAACTAATAAGTGAGACTTGGTAGGCTACATGAAATACTCAGTGGCAACTCAAAATGTAAAATAATTAAAACATGTGTAAGCATAGAATCCAAACCTCAATATATAAGTGCACAGATTTAAGTTTGCTGAGTATAAAATCTTGAAAAGCAGCTTATGCAAAGGCCAACTTTGCATTTTTGGCACATGGTTCTCATGATTGACGTGCAATCTTTACCAACACATCATTTTTTCCCTTCACCTTCGGTTTCGCGGACGAAGCGCCCTTTGTGGTCGAACCTCACCTCATTGAAAACATTTTTGGCTGTTTTGGGCTGGCCAGCTGGTCCAGGATGATATGCTCTAGGCTTCCCATATTTAGTCAAGTAGGTGATCACGACTGTTCCCCTCCCCCCCACACTCAAAATGATGGTTTATGTTTCAAGGTATGTAGAAAAATTATGAAAGTGAATATTTAAAATACGGTAGGTCTCTGCAAAGGGACATCTGAAGATTTTTACAGTATCCATGCATTTGGTCGTCCGATATATTTAATCCAAGGTTACGATATTTTTATCCATTTCGATCCAAGACTAACAGAAGTAAGGTTGCTAAAGGAGGGAACCCTTGCATCTGTTGATGAGGGATGGTTGTTTTATATGTGGATTTGTCGATTTGGTAGATATTAGGAAGATATTATTATAGGTGTCATGAAAACTTCCCCTAAAACGCTGCAGTCCTTGTCACATGGATTTACTATTCTATTCAACGTACAGAAATGTTGGCTGTTCATTTATTGTTTCTTTCACGTCTAATGATTGGAACCTTTTCATGGTTTTCACCAATGTTGGTCGCAAAAATTAGAAATGGGCTCCTATTTTTGACGGGTCATCTTCGATCGTTGAAACTGTCATTCAGCTATAGCTACTGATTCACCTGTAGTACTGCATTCTGATTAATACACATTTCTGGTGATGTCACCCGTTTTCACATATTTTTGATCTATACAAATTGAATTTTGGGAGTTGAAAATACAGTTCTTCACTTTTTGTCAACATCAACTTCACATTATTGGACTCGTCACCCTAAAACATCTAAAACGATACCTCACATCCCCAAGTTCACTACAATCAGCCAATTTTGCACCCAATTTCACCGCTAATACCCCTGGGTGTTTTCCGATCGGGCTGCCAAGCTAGGGGACATCACTAGAGCCCAAATGGAGCCTGTGTGTGAAAGAACGATTTTTGTAGACCAGAAATTGACGTAGATACCTACCGATGACACCGCTACAGTTAGGTGCTACAGAAAACAGTTCGAGAGGTGTTAAAAAACAGTTTCCCTAAGGTAATACATAGACGTGTATTATTTAGAGAATAATACACAAAATACGTAGCAGGTGAGGTTATTCATTGGGTACCTACTTCTCTTTCTCTCCACCAATCATACAAAACAATGTTGGTAAACATTCAAGACTAGGTAGGTACCTAACTGTAAATATTGGCGAGTACCTAGTCATTGCAGAGTTATTGAGTAGAAAGGTACCTAGTTCAACTAAATCATGTAGGTCATTACGAATAGGTAATCTTCAACAGAATAATTAAAAAACTGGTTCCTAATAAATAGCTGGCTTCAAAAAGTAGGCACAAGCATGCGAAACCACTGGTTTTACGTAAGTACCTACCTCATTGATTTATTTTTCCATGTTTTGGTAGCCAAAACTTGAACGAAACAGAGTTGAACAAACAATTGACAAGCAAGGCGATAACGTGACTCTGTTGCTAAGATTTTGGTTACTATGTGACTGCACTCAAGCGACAGCGGGGGAAGTAGCGCCCGTTCGATACCTACTGTCGAATGTGTGTTTATACTTCTTGGTGTCGGTGGGAAATTTTAGACTGTCCCCCAACCCAACAACATATCCATGTGTGTAAATGAAGTTATTTATTTTTAAAAAGTTCAACTTGTGTATTGGTATTTGTTTGATATGTCACTTTTTTTTTCCCAAGGTAGCAACGTCCCCTCTATCACAGTCAGCAACTTAGACGCGAAGTGGTGGAAGATTTAATGGATTCGTACACCACAAGTGAGATGAGGAGTTGTCTATGTGCATACCTTATCAACTCCTTCAGACCTCAAAGAAAAAGACCCAGGCAGCACAACTCGAACCTCTGTTCTACATCTACACCCAGAAGACGAAGTGGCGCTGTTGCCTAAGTATTATTCTTATGTAGTTCACTAACCTACATATGTGATACCTAGTCACAATACCTCGACCATCTGATGGTTATCTGACCGTCAGAAAGGCGTTAGCCCGTTCGCACTGATTATCGGATGCTTTTCTGACTGTATAGTATCCATGACCGGCTCATTGCCATGTGTTCCTGACCATCCACAGCCGGGTTTCTGATTGTTCATTCCTCTCTACAAAACATCGGGCCGACATGAACTGGACAGTACCGCCTTCTTCATTCCACACCCTTTTCAAACGCCTTTCATTGATGGTTTCTTAGGGTTTTCTGGGAGTCAGGTAACCATCAGAAAATGCCACTTCGAGTTAACCTCATAACTTGCACATTACCTACTATAAGTTAAGTCAAATAGGTACCTAACATACCGATCGTAATGGTACTAATACTGGAAGAGGTAGGTTTTTAAGAATATTTACCATAATTTTTGTTGACATCACAGACAATTTTTACTTTTGCTTCCTCACTAATGAAGGTGGGGAAGCCTTGGATTCGTGATTGAGTAACAAAAATAAAAAAAATGCATGTCCTCCAAAATGAAAATGTACAGTACCATTTTCCGTTTCAGACATGAAGGAGCTTTTTTGGTTTCGTGAGTGGTGTGTCCCTCTGTGATCAATTCCTTGTAACGCCCATAACTGCCCGTAATAATGGTCGAAATGGTCTGAAATTTGGAGGTTAGGTGTGGGTGGGTCCCATACCAACATCACTGAAAAACTACTGTGACTTCCGTCTGTGCATGCGCAAACGCCCATAACTATCTTATCGTTGAAATGAGTTCAAACTGGGAGGGTCGATCAGGTATAATACAATTGATGATTCCATATGAATTTCATTGGAATCGTACTGTAACTTTCCTCTGCGTATGGGTGAACATGAAATGTTGACTATTTCCTTGTAACCCTTCTAAATACGCGCAAAATAGTCGTAGAGAGTTGAACCTACCTAACTAATTCTGCTAGTCCATGTGACCTGGCAGTGAAAGTGGCATGGAAGGTTGGCATGTGAAAGTGGCATGGAAGGTTGAGTAAAGACACCAAAATACCATTTCAGTTGTTTTTCACACAGAACAGGGGTCAGATTTTGACTTTTGTGGGTAAAAAATTGGTATTAATGGTAAAATCAATATTAATTCACCTGACGTTGTGTGGGATGATAAAACTATTTTTATCAAAAGCAAGTGGGTCAAATTTGACTTTATTAGGGTCAAACATCGGTCCAAATGGCTGAAATCACGACAAATTATGTAATTTTAAGAAAAGTGGTATGGTTTCTCGCTATATCATCTTTTTACACAATATCAGTAATATTTCTTTGAACATTCGGTCTCATAGCCATGGTACATGACAGGAATTGTATTTCTATTTCCGATAACCCCATTCAACTATCCTGGCTACGCCACTGCGTTCACGTGATTCAAGCTATACTGCCTACTCCAATTGGCAGACTTTTTTGTCTACACTTGTTGGCCATGCAAAAAGCTATAGAAAAAGTGTACTTATTTTCACTTTGAAAATAATAATAGGTTGTTATTGGGTTAAGAAATACAAATATCGTATGCAGTATTTTCAACATTGAATGAAAATTATCAGTAGGTATTTAGGATAACATCAGGATTCCTGCGAACCCGGTAGTAAGTTACTGTAGTTGTCATAAAATCCTGTGGGCTTGATTTCTTTGGATCATGTACTCCAAGTAATATATTATGTGGTTGAGTGAGAGGAAAAAAAGTTTTTGTTGATTTTATTGAACATTCTAATTTTCATTGCTACATCTCTTCAAAATAATTTCATTATTCCTTCATATTATGTCTGGCCCTCCTCATTCCTGCAGGGTACTCGTGAAGGGGAGCATCAATATTAGGTTTGTTCGTTGTGGCAAAAACGCCACTCACAAACCGCTAGAAACTTTTTTTTTGTCCTCTATAATATCCATGACCTCCTTTTCGCTGCGTTCTTGCGACCACTTGTGGACGATTTGCTAGTCGACAGATTTGTCAGAGGACCCACCCGTACTGTATCTGTTAACTGTTTTCAGTGGTTCCTGTTGACAAGCGATGGTGGCACCTACACAACGAAAGGCGGTTCCCCCTCAGTGATCGCCACCCTCAACGCTATCCTGCCTGAGCTACTTGCTGGGTGGATACAGAACACCATCAGAACATCAAATCCCCTATAAATCTTCAGTCTCCATTTTTGATTTTGCTGATTTGTGTTATGTTGCTAATTTGGATTCATCAGAGAGATTACGTTGAGCAATCAATTCGAGATTTTCTTTTCAATAATTTTATTTTTGCAATTTTTGATTTTTTTCTAGTGCAGCCAAATGCTCTTCTTTTTCCCTGTTCTTAACTTTCCTGCCACTCTTGCCTTGTTATTGTTATCCACTCCAAATGAATCCCACTTGATGATTTACTTACTTTTTCCTTTAATTTTGAATTATTTAATTTAGCTACCGTATTATTTGCATAAAATGTGGGTTTCAGTACTAACTCACTTTACTGCTTTTTACCTAATATTAATTCATTGAGGATTGGTTCAAGTAAATATCCTTCTGTAGTGTACACTTTTTTGTTGGCTGCGAATTTCCTTGACACTGTTTATGTTTTTTTCATAGTTACCTATTAACGTACAACTAACTATTGAGGTGTGTCTTCACTTTATGACGTTTCTCACATTGGTACTGTTTTCATTGTGTGAATCATTCAACGAAACCATGGTAATTTTTAAGTGCAGGGGTTATTGGATGCTTTTTGAATAACACAATTTATGCAAATGAAGGTTTTCTGTACATTGTGAAATCAGTCTCATTATTTTGCAATGGGTCCAAAATTTTTGAAATTTCAAAACTTCATTTTTTTTGTTGAAATCCGTTTCAGAGCATCCTGAATGCATACCAACATTTTAACAAAAGTGTATATAGTATGTACCTACATATTTATTAATAACCTATGTGTCTCTCTAGACGACGTCTTACCTTGGGTAAATGATAACAATTCCGAAATTCGCCACAATGTTGGTATTATCAAACAAAACTGTAAGTTCGGCAGGTTCAGCTAATCACTAGCCTCATTTTCTTATCTGGTTTGTGCGACTGCATTAAACCCTATAAAGATGGTGGTTTTGGATTCATGTTTTCACAATACCACTTCGTTTTCATGAGATCCTTGTACTTTTTCACAAATGTTTCAATTTCTTACAACTATGAGTTTCTAAGTGGTATTCTGTTATTTCAAACACGGAATCCTTTTGAAGGAATCATTCATTTCTTAGTAAATAGGTCAAAATAGTAATCGAATTCCCCTTATCAGCTTTTGTTAGAATTAGATTGTTATTACGTAAAATAATGTATAGGTATGTTTCAGTTCATCGAATATTTTCTTTCTCGGATACAACTTTGTCTACATCCTTGAAATTGACATTGGTTTCATCTGTTAACTAACCTCCAATTGTTGTAAATGCTGTGTCTGAATCCAATATAAATTATTTAAAATACATCACACCATTGTGACACACGATTGAGGTCTTTCTTTGTTCAGTAAATTGGTGTCTCTTATATTTCAGTCCCTCTTAAATTTACGACCGTAGGGAAATACAGTATCACCTCACAGTTTTTGAGTACATCTATAAATTACTATAGCCTATTATTACCTGATGTATTACTGTATGTTGACAGTGGGACCAACTGATTTCATTACTCAGCCCACTTCAATTCCCACCGTTACACTAATTTGATATTTACCCAATTACCATGTGCTCAAAATTTGCGAGACACCTAACAACTTGTTAGTTCAGGTACCTACTAACTTGTTTGTACAAAGGGTTCCTACCACTTGTAACCCATTTCCTTGTTGAGGCTAGGTTTTTTATGTTTACATAATATTTACGTTCAAATAAACGGCTTTACAGTGTTTCTGCCTTCTGTTCATTCCCTGCTGCTTTGTCATGATTTTTTTTTTTTTTTTCCCTTGTGATGATACCTACGTTACTTACTTTAACTTTAATGCCGAATATATTGTTTAGGTACCAACTAATTTAGGTAAACCATGGTTAAGAAAGTAAGTACCTACTTATTTTCATACTATTCCTTTCTTTTTAGTGAATCACGCAATTATGAACGTTGGTGACTATGATTACATGATCTGAATTTTATATATAATATACAAGTTGTGATAGTGGTTGGTCGTCAACAGTTTTCTTCAAAACACGGAGTTATAGGGGACGTAGGCTAACAGGTAACTGAAATGCCGGTTAAGTGGGGGCGTGTATTATTATAAGTGCTGATTATAAGGTACTAGGTACATGGGTAGGAAGTCCGACTGCAGATTGCTAATAACTGGTGATGGTAACGTGTTCATTAACGCGCTGCTTTGACCTATTTCGATAGTGCTACAACGTAACTAACATACACCTACGTCAACTTGGTCACGTGACTGGCTCATACTCACATTGAGATAGTAACGTACAAATTCCTATCCATTGATGGCTTAACTAACGGCGAAGTGATTATTGGCGTGGTGATTACTGTTGGGGAAGCAGGTAGGTTACGTACCTTGCCCAGGGGCGGATCCAGAATTTTTTTCTGGAGGATGTCACAGGGTAGAACAATATAAAAAATAACAAAATAACCAAACGAACAATTCAAACCGAATTTTCAACCTTATGCCTAAACTCGTCCAATTTGTCTACTTACAAAATTAATTGTATTTATTTATAAAATTCATTGTTTATGTACAAAATATTTTTCAATATATATTAATTATTTAACTGATAGATGTATTTATTTTCAATTTTCTTCTAAAAAAGTGTCCTAATGTGTTTTCAAACAAATTGGCGCATTTTATGGCAGCGTAGCTAACTTCAGAGTTTGCAAATCAAAACATTGAAACCACAACAATCTATTGTTGATCTCAGTGAGTTCAGTATCGTTTTTACTGAATTTGGCAGGAAAGATAACGAGAACGAAACAAAAACAAGATAATAATTAACAAAAATAAGAAGAAATAAACAAGGTGTAATTTGACGGATACACCAACGTAAATTTATTGACATAATTGTAGGTATATAAAGTAACATTGGTAGGACCAAGTGTACGATTCGACTAATTTTGACATTTTTGATCGAATCTTTTTAGATTTTTTATAGTACAGGGTTTTCAGTGTACAAAATACGTTTGTTCTTTGGAAGAATTACAGCTGTCGGAGATTTTTCATAACAATATGTTTCCCCTAACCATCCCTAATTCCCCACAAACTGGGAACACAGATTGAAAAATGACGCAACCTTTCACAAAACAAACTGATGAAACATGATGCAATTCCTTATTCTTATTTGACGGTTTCCATGTTGTTGTCCTGGCCATGGTTGAACTTTGTCATTTCCTTGCATTACCTGTGCTCATGTGCAAATTGCTTAACTCCTACTGGTACTTTACTCAGTACCTAAAATTTAAAAAAGTTGCGGTCACAGAAACTAATCATGCGGTCACGGTGAAACTCAGGAAATAATCTTTTCTAGTAATAACCAAACATCCCTAAAAATTTCATCGAAATTGCTTAACTCCTACTGGGACTTTACTCAGTACCTAAAATTTAAGAAAGTTGCGGTCACAAAAACTAATAATGCGGTCACGGTGAAACTCAGGAAATAATCTTTTCTAGTAATAACCAAACATCCCTAAAAATTTCATCGAAATTGCTTAACTCCTACTGGGACTTTACTCAGTACCTAAAATTTAAGAAAGTTGCGGTCACAAAAACTAATAATGCGGTCACGGTGAAACTCAGGAAATATTCATTTCTACTAATAACCAACCATCCCCGAAAATTTCATCGAAGTCGGTCAACTCCTACTGGTACTTTACTCAGTACCTAAAATTTAAAAAAAGTTGCGGCCACAGAAACTAATGATGCGGTCACGGTGAAACTCAGGAAATAATCTTTTCTAGTAATAACCAAACATCCCCGAAAATTTCATCGAAATTGCTTAACTCCTACTGGGACTTTACTCAGTACCTAAAATTTAAGAAAGTTGCGGTCACAAAAACTAATAATGCGGTCACGCTGAAACTCAGGAAATATTCATTTCTACTAATAACCAACCATCCCCGAAAATTTCATCGAAGTCGGTCAACTCCTACTGGTACTTTACTCAGTACCTAAAATTTAAAAAAAGTTGCGGCCACAGAAACTAATAACGCGGTCACGCTAAAACTCAGGAAATATTCATTTCTACTAATAACCAACCATCCCCGAAAATTTCATCGAAGTTGGTTAACTCCTACTGGTACTTTTTTCAGTACCTAAAATTTAAAAAAAGTTGCGGCCACAGAAACTAATAATGCGGTCACGCTGAAACTCAGGAAATAATCTTTTCTAGTAATAACCAAACATCCCTAAAAATTTCATCGAAATTGCTTAACTCCTACTGGGACTTTACTCAGTACCTAAAATTTAAGAAAGTTGCGGTCACAAAAACTAATAATGCGGTCACGCTGAAACTCAGGAAATATTCATTTCTACTAATAACCAACCATCCCCGAAAATGTCAACAACATCCAGTCCACTTGTACATACCTACCTTACTTAGCGTAATTGTGCGATCGAAGTAGGTACATCATAATTCATTTTCCTCAATATGCACGGTATTATTTCAAATTTGGAACACACACAAAAAAAACAGTAAATGAATGGAGTTATCTCTCGGGCGATGGAAGGAAACGGATGTATCTACGTTTTTTCCTGTCACCTTTTTCATGCAAAATATTAATGAACATTGAAAAACATAATTTGTAATAAACAACTACGGACCTACCGTAGTTACCTACTCATTTTAAGAGAGAACAAAGAGAATACTGTTACCTACTTATCGTAGGTACATCTTTCACCCTAGCGACGCCAGTGGTACCGCCATATGAACTTGACACACGTATCTGATTAATCAATTTCGTTGAAAGAAAAGAATTCAGCACACCCATCCTCACTATAGTTACATGATAGGTAGTATCTCTTCGTTGTACCTACAGCCACCATTACGGACAGTGGTGACGCCATACATTGGCACCTGTAAGGAGGTTGGTACATTTTTCAAAAATTACACTGAATCACAGAATTCATAGGATGACAAAAGATGAGAAGGAGTCCCAATTTCCTTTTTGATGCCCACTTTCACCTCACATCGAAATTGGAACTAACAATTTTGTTATCCTCCGCGTAGCCATATACTAAAATTTTATTCCACATTATTAGTTAATAAGTATTTGGGTAGTAGGGGTTACTAGACTGATATAGGTATTGTGTCAGCGACGAGGGCTCGTTTATGTCGAGCACCCGTAGCAAAGAGAAGAATTCCGTAACACGATCAAAATATGAAACTGAGTCACAATTCCATTTCGTCGAGACCACTATAACTTCACATCAAAATTACATGGGATAACATATTTTTATCACCCACCTAGGTGTATGAATATGTTTAGAAAAACCGCATTATTCCTTATTTACATTACTACTACAGCGATTAGAGTAGCATTATTGCGGGGGAGTAGCATTAATTCCCGAGGATGCAGAAGGTGTCAGGAGCCCTTCATGATATCAAGAAATATCTCCAAACCGGGAAATCGGTAGTACTACTCAAGGGTTGGGGAAAACTTATATAATTACCCCCACCTTGTCAAAACACAACGAGTAACTCAATTCAACTGTGAAAAAAGAAATGTGTACACAAAGATACCTTTTTTCCCCTATTTTCCACTGTTATGACTAACGAATTCATATAATTACCCCCACTCCGGTCCTACCATCATCAGACCAAAAAAATTGAATTCCTTGTGATTTTTACACAAACATACCTTTTTTCCCCGATTTTCTACTGTTACACTACGGAATTCGTATAATTACCCCCACTCCGGTCCTACCATCATCAGACCAAAAAAATTGAATTCCATGTGATTTTTACACAAACATACCTTTTTTCCCGATTTTTCTACTGTTACACTACCGAATTCGTATAGTTACCCCCACTCCGGTCCTACCATCATCAGACCAAAAAAATTGAATTCCTCGTGATTTTTACACAAACATACCTTTTTTCGCCGATTTTCTGCTGTTACTCTACCGAATTCGTATAATTACCCCCACTCCGGTCCTACCATCATCAGACCAAAAAAATTGAATTCCTCGTGATTTTTACACAAACTTACCTTTTTTCGCCGATTTTCTGCTGTTACTCTACCGAATTCGTATAATTACCCCCACTCCGGTCCTACCATCATCAGACCAAAAAAATTGAATTCCTCGTGATTTTTACACAAACATACCTTTTTTCGCCGATTTTCTGCTGTTACTCTACCGAATTCGTATAATTACCCCCACTCCGGTCCTACCATCATCAGACCAAAAAAATTGAATTCCTCGTGATTTTTACACAAACATACCTTTTTTCGCCGATTTTCTGCTGTTACTCTACCGAATTCGTATAATTACCCCCACTCCGGTCCTACCATCATCAGACCAAAAAAATTGAAATCCGCGTGATTTTTACACAAACATACCTTTTTTCGCCGATTTTCTGCTGTTACTCTACCGAATTCGTATAATTACCCCCACTCCGGTCCTACCATCATCAGACCAAAAAAATTGAAATCCGCGTGATTTTTACACAAACATACCTTTTTTTCGCCGATTTTCTGCTGTTACTCTACCGAATTCGTATAATTACCCCCCACTCCGGTCCTACCATCATCAGACCAAAAAAATTGAATTCCTCGTGATTTTTACACAAACATACGTTTTTTCGCGGATTTTCTACTGTTACTACTACCGAATTCGTATAATTACCCCCACTCCGGTCCTACCATCATCAGACCAAAAAAATTGAATTCCTCGTGATTTTTACACAAACATACCTTTTTTCGCCGATTTTCTGCTGTTACTCTACCGAATTCGTATAATTACCCCCACTCCGGTCCTACCATCATCAGACCAAAAAAATTGAATTCCTCGTGATTTTTACACAAACTTACCTTTTTTCGCCGATTTTCTGCTGTTACTCTACCGAATTCGTATAATTACCCCCACTCCGGTCCTACCATCATCAGACCAAAAAAATTGAATTCCTCGTGATTTTTACACAAACATACCTTTTTCGCGATTTTCTGCTGTTACTCTACCGAATTCGTATAATTACCCCCACTCCGGGTCCTACCATCATCAGACCAAAAAAATTGAATTCCTCGTGATTTTTACACAAACATACCTTTTTCGCCGATTTTCTGCTGTTACTCTACCGAATTCGTATAATTACCCCCACTCCGGTCCTACCATCATCAGACCAAAAAAATTGAAATCCGCGTGATTTTTACACAAACATACCTTTTTTCGCCGATTTTCTGCTGTTACTCTACCGAATTCGTATAATTACCCCCACTCCGGTCCTACCATCATCAGACCAAAAAAATTGAAATCCGCGTGATTTTTACACAAACATACCTTTTTTCGCCGATTTTCTGCTGTTACTCTACCGAATTCGTATAATTACCCCCACTCCGGTCCTACCATCATCAGACCAAAAAAATTGAATTCCTCGTGATTTTTACACAAACATACGTTTTTTCGCGGATTTTCTACTGTTACTACTACCGAATTCGTATAATTACCCCCACTCCGGTCCTACCATCATCAGACCAAACAAATTGAATTACTCGTAATTTTTACAAAATAATGCATTTTTTCCCTGATTTTCTACTGTTACAACTAATTAATGCGTATAATTACCCCCACTCTGGTGCAACCAGGGTCATTAACTCAATCACACAATGGAAATTCTAATCCCCTTAATCATTAGTGGATGAAACTTATTGTTCTCGATTTCTTACTGTTTGAATTCTAATATTCATTAATTGCCACCACTATACTGCAAATACCACCCCTACCCAATTTTGCCTGAACATTAAATTCAACATATTTTTTTCATAATTTAAGTTTTTCCGGTTCCTATAATAATATTGGTATAATTACCTACACTTAGTCCAACCATCCACTTCTAACCTTGTAAGGCTGACATCTAAAACTCACTTTTACACAATAACCCTTTTAAACACGATTTTGTACTGTTAGAGATTTATAATAATTACCATAATTATCACCACTCTACTCCAAGTACCATACTTTACCTAATAAAATCCTTTTTCTTAACCCAACTGAGGGTTTCAGAGCTTCTTACACTCTGAATATATTTTGCTACCACTGGGGCGACAGACAGGGCTTTGTAGTCACCTCTGGGATTGCGGTGGAGAACAAAATATCTATTCCTAACCTAACTTGGGCTTTCAGATATTTTCCTACTATAGGGGCGACGAACATGACATAGTAATCACCATCCTAATATCTTAGCTTCACAAGAGCTTCCCCATCCTTGAGGGAAGTTACCAACCTCACAAAAACACATTCCCCTGTGTTACAGAGCTATTGCAGTCATTAAGAGGTTTGTTACCACAAACCTACCAAAATATCTGACATGGGACTGCTAGGTACTCCTTTACAGTCCCCATCTCTAGAGGCCCACATTGGGACTCCTAAGCTACCATCGTCGCCCCTAACCTACCAAAATATACATATATATATATATATATATATATATATATATATATATATATATATATCTCGGAAATGGAGAAACTACCAAGCTAGTTATGTCTTCTCCACTTCCATAATGTAATATTGGACTGGTCAAAAACCTACCACAATATAAATGAATATAAATTTTTGTTAAAATCGGGATGAATTCAGGATTCTCTGACACCGGGTTGCCTTTAAAAATATTTCAAAAATTCACGTTCTGAAATTGTTAGCCCCATTGCAATAGGTCAGTTTTCTTAGAAAATTCGGTAAAATCAATTTTTTGCCCCCGATTTAAATTGTTGCCGAGAAACTGCGAACTGCAACCCGCGCGCAGTTTAATGCTGGGGGGGGGGGGGGGGCTAACTGCGAAGTTCCGACCCGCGAAGTTATGTGGGATGGCGGCTCTACTACGACGCGGCCTTACAACCCGGCGCCTCACGAAAAAGTGAGCCCCTTCCTAAGCCTGGTCTGTTTACGCAACCGTTCAGCATCCGGGTTAATTGAACGTAGGAGAAAAGTGATCGTGGACAGAGAGGGGCGGAAAGTGGAGGGGGCAACGAACCGTCTTCTTCAAGGCCACGATTTCAGGGGGGGGAAAACCCCACTGCGACGCCAAAACAAAGGCGCGTTGGCACCCCCGCCAAAAGAGCCACTACGACACTGACCCCCTCCCCCCCTCACCATTCCACTCTTCAACCATTAACCGACAAACCAGCCCGCGTCCACGAACGTCTAGTAAACGTCAAGCGACCACAGCGCGGTGAAGAGCGTAGAAATCCCGCGTTTCATCGCCAGATTACGTTGTCCCGCTATCTCGGAAAACCCTGACCCCCGTCGTCCGCGAAAGGGGGGGGCGTCCGAGAAAAAAAAGACGTCCGAAAAGATAAGGACGGGAGCAGACGACGTCCGAGTGCCCCATAACGCATGTCGACCCGTGCTCGAGACGGCGCTGGTACTCGCAGCACAAACGTCGGTACTCGTTCCAGCACAAACGTCGGCACTCGTTCCAGCACAAACGTCGGCACTCGCTCCAGCATAACCGTCCACGATGGGTGAGAAAGTTCTGTACGCGTCTTGCCCTCAGCTCGGGTCCCAAATCTACGTGACGACGACCAAACCGAGTCCGCCGACTTTGTTGGACAAAATCAAAAACTTTTTCGTTTGCGAGTCGATCGAGCGGAAAAAGAAAAACAAAGAGCTGCCAGAAAACGCTTTCAGACTCAGGAAATTTCTGGGTAAGTCGAATTTCAACAAATTTATCTGACGAAATGTGTCAAAATTTACTCAGGCGAAATTTCAATGCGCTCGTTGCTAACGTCTGGTTGTGATCACAGCGGCTGTACTTATACTTTAAATAACACATTCGACATAGGATGTCAGTACACGTAATACCGGGTATAAAATAATGTACAACTTGTCATTAAATGGGAGGACTAATGCCATTTTACAATTATTATAATTTTTATACCTTACTACTTACAAATCAACAGATACAAATCAATTACTTGGTTTGCGATTCAAAATATGAGTTAGTTAGGATTAGATGGGGTGGGGGGGTATATCACACAGTGATCACTCGGTTGGGCAGAACAACGCGCACGAAGTGAGGACCGTCGGTTTGAAACAACAATACACGAAATGAAGACCAAACACCACACCACAACACCACACCACACATTGAACTCCATGGTGGAGGGGGGGGGGGGGGCACATGTCCATATGTGGGGCAACGCCACAAAGTTGTCCATATGTGGGGGGGGGGGGGGGACACCAAAAATAGAGCTGTCCATTATTGGTGATTTAGGTGCACAATGCCACACACAGTGATGACCCAAAAGGGGGCCACAGCGCCACGCATCTTGATGTCCACAGGAAGGAGGAGAGGAGGCAGTATTACCACACAATGTGGCCATAAGCGACTAAGGGGGGGGGGGGGGGGTGTCCAGCATGTCCATTGGTGGGGGAGGGGAAGGACAACACCAAAAAAAAAGTGATGACAATAGGTAGGGGCCACCACACATGAATGGGTGGGGGGGGGGACAACACCACACAGAGATTACCTGAAGTTTATGTTGTTGGGGTGGGCATATATATATATATACACGAACTTGAAAAAGGGAAAACGCTCTTGGTGATATATGAAATTTGGTGACAGGGTAAAAATTTAAGGATCGACAGACTAAAAACTTACAACAATTTCAGAGGGAACTGTTGTAAGTTTTTAGCCTGTTGGTCCTTAAATTTCTACCCTGTCACCAAATTTCATATATATATTGTTATTCATGTTCATATATAGTTATATAAATAACATAAATATAAATATATTTTATTTATGTTTATATATAGTTATATAAATAACATAAATATAAATAAATTTTATTTATGTTCCTATATAGTTATATAAATAAATTCTTTTATATATATATATATATATATTTTTTTTTTGTTATTTTATGTTATCACCTATCGATAATGTACCTAATGAAATAATGAAAAATGAAATAAGTACAGTGAATGATATAATGAAAAATGGCGGCCCTGCGACAGTTATCTACTAATTTTCATATAATCAACTATGAATCAATTCACTGATTGGCTACCAAAAGAAAAGTCTGCAATAAAACAATACCGGTTCAAACGTATTAATTCGAAGGCCGATCGGTCGGTAGGAAGGTGCGCTCGATTCCTCCAGCCTGTTCCTTTCATAATAAAATCAAGGACTGCGGCTCCCTGTTCGCTGCGCAGTGTTTCAAATGACCAATTTAGGAGGACATGAAAGATTATAAATTTTGAAATATTATTATTATTTCAATTAAACAAAAACGCTGCTAATTTTGAAACAAAGGTTGGTTATTTATTCGTATGGAGGCCCCTCCTACGTAGAACACTGTTTTCTGTGGTCAATACCCTCGCGCTCCCCCCAGGAAAGCCCTAGTAAATCGAGTACTGGAGCCGGCCCGGGAAATACAGTTTCATAAAAATGCGCGGGGTTCAATAATCCCATCATTAATTTATTATTTGTTGTTATTCATGAAGCGTAATGTTTCGAATTGCAAAATATACCTATCAAGAAAATTCCAAACAGCCATCAATCTTCAAATGAAATATCACAGAACAACCAACTCGACTTCATACAGCCATCCGTGATTTGATTATAATCAGGTGCTCCCTAGCGAAGATATCTGGGCAGGATTTGTACTGTTTCATTCATCAAGCTTTTCAGCGGGTGGTCTCAAAAAAAATTATTTAGTTCGAGATTTACTTAAATCGTAAAAACGCTGCAAAGTCCTTGTCACACGGGTTTACTATTCTATTGGACTTACCTACAGAAATGCTGGCTGTTCATTTATTGTTTCACAAAAACACCAATTTTTAGGCTCCTTCTTTTTACAAATTATCTTTGACTATTGACAGTGCAATTTAATTGTCTTGATTCACCTGTTGATACTACTTCTAGTGTTATTATACAATTTATGGTGATTTCAGATAATTTCCCAGGTTTTTGACCCATAAACAATGAATTTTGGGAGCTCAAACTTCGTTACAACCTCAATTCTTCACTCTTTGGTCAAAATCAACTTCATATTCGGTCTTCTCGCCTTAAAAAAAACCGTACCCTTCTATTGAAAGTTTTCGTGCTACGGCTTTCTGATAATTTCAACCCCCATTTTTCACCCCTTACAGATGACAGACAGTAACGCCGAGCTTGGCAGACCAACTAGACCCTAAATGGGACCTGCAAACCAAATTTCATCCATTTTGGTTCATGGCAACTAAGGGAGATGCAAAGTACAGCGTACGGACTGAATTTTTTTGTTTTTCGGATTCTATGTACCATCAAACGGAAACCATCAACTTATGAGGGACACTACTTCTAGTGTTATTATAGATACAATTTATGGTGATTTCAGATAATTTCCCAGGTTTTTGACCCATAAAAAATGAATTTTGGGATCTCAACCTTCGTTACAACCTCAATTCTTCACTCTTTGGTCAAAATCAACTTCATATTCGGTCTTCTCGCCTTAAAAAAGCCGTACCCTTCTATTGAAAGTTTTCGTGCTACGGCTTCCTGAAAATTTCAACCCTTACAGATGACTGACAGTAACGCCGAGCTTGGCAGACCAACTAGACCCCAAATGGGACCTGCAAACCAAATTTCATTCATTTTGGTGCATGGCAACTAAGGGAGGTGCGAAGTACGGCGTACGGACAGAATTTTTTGTTGTTTTTCGGATTCTACATACCTTCAAACGGAAACCATCAACTTTTGAGGGATGGGAGGGGTTTATTTTATTTTATTTTATTTTTTTCCTTTCCATTCTCGATTCTGAAGGTTCATTATTGAAAATAATAAACCAAAAGCTAAAGTAAAACGGAGTTACTGAAAAAATATTCTATTTCCACTAATACACGAAAAACTCCAAAAAAATTGTATACAGGTTTCGGTGATCAAACCATCGTCAGTAACAAACAATAACCGTTATTGTTTGATCACCGAAACCGGTATAACAGTGTTTTTTGCGTTTTACGTGTATTAGTGGAAATAGACTATTTTTTCAATAACTCCGTTTTTCTTTGAAATGGGTTTCCACGATTTCTTCGCGAGTGATTTAGTTCGAATCAAAAGCTAGTGGAAATTTCGATTTTGGAGAACATCAACACTAGCCTGAACACTTCAGTAGTGTGAAAGCAAGAAATTATCGTTTGTTCCTCTTAAATAACGTTGCCTTAGGTTACAAGACACGTAGAATCCGAAAATCTAATAATTATTTCGATCCGTACATCCGCTTACACAGTCAGGTCAGTTAGGGTTAGCAGGTACTTGCGTACACAACACACCTACAGACCAAGTAGAGCTTTTTGTGTTCTAAGGAAAGAATTGTTTCACGCTTAACCCCAGACATGAAATCCGCATGTTACTGATTGAACAATTAGGTACTTACCTAATGTATTCATAGGTATTCTCGACTACCAATGGAAGGTTGCACGTGGTGGATAACTTGTTACTGGATTCATATTACACTCGCTTAAGAACCGGCTTCGGGGATTCTACCCATCTTGTTGGCACTGAATAAACAACCAGCTTGAGGATGAAAATGCTGGTCACAAATTCGAATCGGCGGAACCGTTCAAGTGTGGATGCCCCTTCTGCGTAGATCACTGTTTGCTCCTGCCATCGTCCCCCAAGGAAAGCCCGAAACCGAGTAAATGCCGCCAATAATCCGAGTAATTCATAGGGGACAATCTAGAAGCTACACCCCAACTGCCCTACGAATTTGAGCAAAAACGGGCCGTTCATTCGTGAGAAATTGAGTACCTCTGATTCACGTTTGAACTTGCGCAGGGCCGCAAATGATAAGATCGTTCTTTAATTCATAGGGCCCATCCAGAAGCTACACCCCAACTACCCAACGAATTTGATCACAATAGGGCCATTCATTCGTGAGAAACAAGGTAATCCGGATTCGTGTTTGAGCATGCGCTGTGGCCGTACTAATGATACGATCGTTCTTTAATTCATAGGGACCACCTAGAAGCTACACCCCAACTACCCAACGAATTTGATCGAAATAGGGCCAGTTATTCGTGAGAAATAGGGTACCCCGGATTCGCGTTTGAGCATGCGCAGTGGCCGAAATAATGATCCGATCGCTCTGTAATTCATAGGGGACCATCTGGGGCCCAACCTGCACGATCCACGACAATTTCAACAAAAACGGATTCGAATGAGCAAGTTGCGCAAGGAGCGATGAAAGTTCAAAATCGGAAGATCGACTTGATCGTTTCGAATTTTACTGGGAGACAATGATACTGGCGACATTGACAAAAGACGTTGACTATTCACTGTGATAACATTTACTCCAAGTTTAGATCATCAGTAGCTCTCAAACGACCAAGCGAGGATGACTGATTTTTTTAATTAAAAAGTGAAACGGACATTTCAAATCCTCAAATCCTTGCTAAGTCAAGTACATTTCCATAAAAGAAACCAAAGAGAAGGGGAATCATTGAGCGAATTAAGCAATAAGGGAAACAGCCGACGACTTTGACTCGGGAAATTATTTCGTATGATAAAATCCTTAAATAAAGCACGAACTCCTTATTGCCAAGATTTGCTCTGCTAATCGCTTATTATTAGAACGTTAGTGCCAAAGATTAAATGGGATGAAGTGAACGATCCGCCACAAGAACTTCCCAGAACAGAATATCAGCAGGTTGAGTGCTCCATTTTCCCTTTCTGAAATCCTGAGGAACTGCGCGCTCAGTTACCTTTGCTGGCCTTCAGTATGAATTCAAAATTTTCCAAAACAATGTTGAAAAAATTAAAATAATATAGTAAAAATGAAATAGAGTACTTGCAAACGTGCAAATAAAAAATAAGATAACTTGAATACAAATGATTCAAAAAAGTATCCGGAAAATTCCAGAGGTGGGTACTGGTACCGACAGCCTTGAAAAAGGACAAGCTACCACAGATTTTACAGATTGAATTATAGGAATCATTTCAAGAATTTTCTGTTTCAATCTGGTAACTCAATAAAATTATAGGTACCTACTCAACAATTTTTTTTTTTCCAGCGAAATTGTAAAAATAGGTAGGAATAGGTAAAAATATTGGGAAAATGAAGAACGAGACAAGTACTATCACAAAAAGAAGTCCGTCCGCCAGTTTTTACCTGTTATTATAGAATCGTAATGCATAAACGTAAGTATTCTATTACAAGCATATTAAGAGTGTACTTACAAGAGCTATCAATGACGTAATAAAACGAAGAGTGAGGTAACTGGCTCAACTACGAGTATGCTGTCTCCAAATTGTACTCGTAGCTATATATAGGTAGGTAGGTACTAGGGAATTGCGATGCAGAAAACTGTCATTAGCCCAGTGGCTTTAGCCCAAAAATGGCTCAAAAAACATTAAATGGTATAGTTCTCATTATTGCTGGAAATGTTACACTAGAGCTTCCTACTCAGTGATATGGAAAGCCGCCGTCTTGGATTTTAAGTCCTTTTTTGCTTCAACGGGTTGGTCGGAATCGGTTGTCAATAATAGGTGAATTTTTCCGTTTTGACTCGGAAGTGCTCACGTTTCACACTCCTGTTAACGATAGCACGAACTTTCAAAGAACAGTTTGTTGTTCTTGCTAATGTGTAAAAAGATGATATAGCGCGAAACCATACCACTTTTCGTAATATTATATCATTTTTTCCGTGATTTTTAGCCATTTTTACAGATTTCTGACCCTCACGAAGTTAAATTTAACCCACTCTTTTTTAAGAAAAACATTTTTCTCGTCGAAATAAACGTTAGATGAGATAATATGGACTTTAGCCCTTAAAAGCAATTTTTAACCCCCAAAATATCCAAATTTGACCCCTACTCTGTATGAAAAACCACTGAAATGGTATTTTTCCGTCTTTACTCACCCTTCCGTACCACTTTTAGTGATTTTATATCAACTGTTTGCGATTTTAGCCGTTTTTACCGATTTTTGACCCCTAAAAACTCAAATTTGACCCTCTTAGAATTTGTGAAAACTGCAGATCTTCGAATTTATCTTTTTGTTTGGCAATACGAACATTTTGGCGAAATCTGGAGTTATTATCATGTACCCAAGATCAGAAACCGTCTGGAGTGACACAATCAAATTTATATAAATATATATATTTACATACTTATAGGTATATATACATATACATTTTTATTGACGGATGAGTATTTCAGGTTGCTCTGCAACGAATTTGCCGGTAAAAATTTTTCAAAAATTCATGTTCCGATAGGTAGTTTTGAAAATCAAAACATCATTTTCTTTCAAAATTTGCTAAAATTGTTATTTCGAATTAAAAACGTCATATTTCAAGTTGTGGAGCATACAATTCTGCGGTAAAATTTCAAGTTTTAGTCAACAATCTAAATTGAATATTGCATGCAGAATTTGATACTCTACCACTTAAGTTATTCTGACTATCCGAATTTGGAATATTATATATATTATACGCATTTTCCGCTGCTTTTTTCGATAAAATTCACAATAAAAGCGGCAGGTATAAGTATCTCAGAATTAGTGATGGTCGATTATGTAGGATTGCTTCTCTTTCATTGAGGAGTTTTGCGATAAAATCAACCGTTCTCGAGATTTTGCATTAAAAAAAGGTGATTTTTGGTTTATTATTTTCAATAATGAACCATTGGAATCGAGCATGAAAAAAAATTCTTCCCCCTCAAAATTTGATGGTTTACGTTTCAAGGTATGCAGAATCCAAAACTGCAATAAAAATATTTCTGTCTGTCCGCTATATGCCGTACGCCGTACGGGCCACTTTTCTTAGTTACCATGAAACAAAATTGATGAAATTCGGGTTATAGGTTCCGTTCGGGGTCTAGTTAGTCCTCAAAGCTCGACGTTACTGTCAGTCATCAAAATAGGGGTTGAAATTTTCAGAACGCCGTACTCGAAAACTTTCGATAGAAGGGTATGGGTTTTTTCACGTTATTAAATATGTCTTGAACTAAACAATTTTTTGAGACCACCCGGAGCATCGTACGTCCAGCCGTTCGTGAACACCAAAGAGCTTCGTCAACACGATCGTGAATCAAACGGTATAAATCCGGCCGGGATTTCATCACTCAGGAGCACCTGATTATAATCGAGGATGGCTGTATGAAGCCGAGTTGCTTGTTCTGCGATATTATTTCATTTGATAAGTGATGGACTATTGGATTTTGTTGGTAGGTACTTCTGAAACTTGAACAAACTTTGAAGTATTATTGATGGGTAAATTATTACACAACGGTAAATTATTACACAACGGCAAATTATTACACAACGGTAAATTACTACATAACGGTAAATTATTATACAACGGTAAATTATTACACAACGGTTCATCTACCAAGAAGGGGCTGGATTTTGTTGGTAGGTACTTGTGAAACTTGAACAAACTTTGAAGTATTATTGATGGGTAAATTATTATACAACGGTAAATTATTACACAACGGTAAATTATTACACAACTGTTCATCTACCAAGAACGGGCTGGATTTTGTTGAGCGGTACTTTTGCAACTTGACCAACCGTTGAAATATTATTGATGGGCATGCTATTACACAACGGTTCATTATACTTGACCAGAGGGTAGGTACTGACCACAGAAAACAGTCATCTACGCAGCAGAGGCATCTATTTCACTCCACATCAACAATTTTCCTTCAGAACTTCATTATTTGCGTTTCTTTTCGCCATTTTAGTTACCTACTGTTTGTCATCGACAGAATTATTTTAGCAACAACATTGAACTCGTGATTTAGGTAGGTTCCTAGTAACGAGTACGGGGTTAGGTACTAACCTACGGAGGGTCTGCGATCTACATAATATATAGAATAGTACACATTATATTATATAGACGGGTTATCTGTACAGAGAGCTGTGATCTGTAAAAGAAGGGTATTCTGTACAAAATAATAAACCGTTGTGCAGGGATTTGCAGCGTTTTTTCATAAGTCGCGGGCTGCTACGAATTGTGGTGCTAGAAGGTAATGGTCCACATTTTCTAGGTGATTACATGTTTGCACCTAGGGATGCCATTTCCACTGTTTTTTTTTGTTTTTTTTTAGGTAGTCTGTTTTTTTAGTTAGGTGGTCGATTGTTTTTCGCTCTCAAAAGTCTAAAAAAAAGTAGGTACGGCATTGTGGCAAGGAGAGATCGGGTTCCCTCTTCTACGTTCGACTTCCATGCTAGTGAAGTGATAGCACAAATCAACAGCCGAATATGATAGTCAACAGTCGACGGGAATAGAAAGTGAACTATATTTACCTACCTTTGCCAATCCGAGACTGACCTGTATGTATCTATTTTCGTGTTTACAGAGGCAGATGTACTGTATTCTTGATTTTACTGTTCGTTTTCCCTTTTTTGTAACAAACCAGACTCCAAAAACTCGTCAAGAAGGCCACGTTCCAACTAAACTAAGTAAACCTATGAAGGAGACTGCAGAGGATATCAGCACTTAGTACTGTTTCGGTTTATTGTTACGACCTACTTTTTCTTGCAAGTGCACTTTAAAAGAAAAACATGCAATTTTTAAAAAACCTGTGATAGACTTGGTATTTTTTCAAGTAGGGAGGTAGCAGTGTTGTTGATTGTATTGAGTTGGGTTCCCTATGATATAAACCCATAGGTTAAAAGTTATTCTGTAAACAAACTTGCTTTGATTCAATAATTAAGTATAGTTAAAGAAATACTTGAAAAGTGATGTTTTGCTCCTTCCACCCCGTATAATTTTGCACCATTGTTTTATGGCCAAAATGGACGTAGCATTGCCATTACCTGAATATTTTCTTTTTCCTCTGTCCTTTGAAAGGCCATGAATTAATGAAACAACGTTGAGCTTTCAAAAACGGAGTTTTTAAATTGATCAAAAAATGGGCAAAAAACCGACTGGGCCTATGGAGGTAGAGGTAGGTAGGCATCATCTATTACTTGGCGAAGGCTAATAATTGCTCAGTAGATAGATACCCACAGATCAAAGAGAACTGATTGACACTGAGGAAGAAACGGAACGAAATAAGTTATCAGACGGGCAAAAATAAATATGAAGTCTTCACGAAGAAAAAACGCTGCGAAGTCCTTGTCACATGGGTTTATTATTCTGTTGGACTTACCTACAGAAATGTTGGCTGTTACTATTTCTTTCATGTGCAACAATTGAAATGGTTATTGTTGATGGTTTCCACCAATTTTGGCCCCCAAAAACACGAATTAGGCTCGTTTTTTTCTAAAAACAGATTATCTCTGATCACTGACAGTACCAATCAATTGTACTGACTCACCTTTATACTACTTCTAGTAGTATAAAGTGTTATTATACAAATTTATGGTGATTTCAGACAATTTCCCAGGTTTTTGACTCATAAAAGATGAATTTCGAGAGCTTAACCTTCGTTACAACCTCAATTCTTCACTCTTCGGTCAAAATCAACTAAATATTCGGTCTTTTCGCCCTAAAAAACATGGAAAACGATACCTCACAAGCTCTTGTTAACTAAAACTTAAAAAATCCCTGGAAAACCCCTATTTTTACACCCATTTTTCTCCCATAACACCCCTGGGTGTATGCCGATCGGGCTGCCTAGCTGGATCACAACTAGGACGCAAATGTGTTCCCAAATGGGGAACCAAACTATGCGGAAGAACGTCGATTTTAGACAAAAAATTTACGTAAATTTAAGGCTGAAACTTCGTTAGAACCTCAATTTTCCACTCTTTGGTCAAAATCGACTTCATATTCGGTCTTCTCGTCCCCAAAAACATGGAAAACGAAACCAAAAGCTCATGTTACTGAAACAGAAAAAAATAACTATTTTTATACCCATTTTCACTCATAACACCCCTGGGTACATTCCGATCGGGCTGCAAAGTTTCGGGACACTACTACGGCCCAGTGGAGTATGTGTAAGACAGTACTACAAAGTTTTTAGAACGAAAATTAAGCCGGTATGCAGATACGGCGGACGGCGTATAGCGGACGGACATTGGATTTTCTAAATCTACGCACCTTGAAACGCAAAAGAAAATTTTTAGGTATACATTAGGTATACTCAGTTTGCTGAGTGAATACATAGGTGGAATAATAAACCAAAAGATAGGTACCTAAGTATGTCTAATAATAATGTGCTTAGGTTTGTCTAATAATAATATTTTTATTTTGTGGACGGAAAAAAATCCAACCTCGCGCACTACAAAACAGAGTTATTATAAAAGATGTTTAAAAAGACTAACAGACGTTACCTACTTCGCTACCTACTTACACGAAAAGAAGTTCAGCCATCCGAATAACGTATAAAATAAGGGGGGAAAATTCTATTATAGAAAAGGAAATCAAAGGTAAAAAAGCTGCTTCTAATAAAGAATTTTTTTTCTAATTACTTTTGATAATAAATCTAGGACATTTTTATGTAATGAGTTGGCACGGAACGTTTTCGGTTTCGCAAATGACATAACGAAGCAAAAACCTGGATAAGTGGATAACTAAAGCCGATTTTGATGAAGAATTTGTGTTGGACTATGCAGGTACATAGAATTGGTTATATACCTACTTATATAACCGGCCTAACGGGTCATGGTGGGAAACCCATTCGGAATAGGAAGAAAATATGGAAAAAACCGACGTAGGTACTAGTTTAGTCCTAAACTGCCAAAGAGAAATAATATCGAACGCCGCCTAGAAAATACCTGTGTAAAGAAATCGTCCGACCTCCCTTCTCCTTGGGTCAGCCATTTTTATTGGTTGCGGACGCTTTCCCCAAGCCGCTACTGGGCAAAAAGTTTTCTGGTATTTGCGCTTAGTGCGAGTGGGTTCAGTACGAAATCAAAGGTTCTAGGCAACGTACGAATGAATTACTTCTGAACATTTTGTAAAACTCTACAACCGTTTTCAACCCGAAAAAACCAGCTAGTGTTGTTGGCATCATGCTGTAGAACGACCGCTGTAGCGAAGGGGAAGGTCTGCTATATTCCCCTGTGTGCAAACCCGAATAACGGTTTGGGGCTTCAAGTTTTGTTGAACTTGTACGGATGGAGTACGTCATCGACCGATTCGGCCGGAGTCCGTCAAAACCTTGTTCAAGGAAAAGACGCCACCTTCCGCCATTGCCCCCGTCCACAATCTAACAAAACCGCTAAATTCTCCAATATTCACCCTTAAGTAGTTTTTTCATTCTTTCGTGTATCAATGACTTTAACAATATAAGAAAAAATTGAGACTTACCCTCACTCCTGAATGGATGGAATGTGAAATCAAATGCACTAAAACTCGCGACACGGGGCGCATCTTGGCACCGATAGTCCGATACCGTTACCGTAACCGAAAGAATCGATTCTTCTCCTTCAGCTACATTCTACATTGGGAAGGACTTGTGTGGGGAGTGGACTTCAGGGATCAGCGCACACCCACACCGGTGCCATTCGCCCTCTCCCTTCTACAGTAGGTACCTACCTACTACTTAGTTCCTTATGGATATTGTTGGTAGCTACAGGTAGGTATCGTTACCATAGAAACATAAGCCTCCTGAGTTCTTCATCGTGAAAGTCGTTCAATTGCATTACTACCTAATGTAAATTATTATGACCACACATTTTTCGTCCTAGCAGAAACGTTCAGATTCTGCTTTATTATCAAAGCCATATGGAAAAATTGGCATCGATATCACAATTTTATTATTCATTCGATAGGTACCTACCAAGAAAACATTATTGGTAGGTAGCTGAATACTAGGTATTGTAGGAACTCCATTTTGACGCAACCTCTAGTTATAACCGTGATTACCGTCTTACCGTGATTACTTAAGTGTATCGAACGATATTCTTGTATAAATACATAGGTAGGTACCTCCCTCCTCTGTGTATCTCTTCCCACCATCCATATCACTGGTACTAGGTAGGTAATTAAAAATCTTTATTACATGATTGTGTGACGACGGTACTTACCTACTTTCATAATACATACATTACAATTTCTTCTAGGGTTAACTGGGGTAGAAACATTAACTGAATGGGTCCTGTCAAATATATATATTTTTAAATGTAGACGCAATAAGTATTTATGTACTTATATATATATAATTTTCTTCACACATTTTTCAACTAAGTAGGTAATTCAATTTTATTTTATTCTACTGCTATTTTAGAGATTAAAAAATATATGACCGTTTCAGAAGGTGAATATCAATTTTTATTGATGTTTTATAAAAAGCACTCTGGGTGGTTCACTCAACAGCACAGAAAAACCCATGAAGAGTTTTCAAATTCGGAAAGAAGAAAATGGAAAAGTAGGGAGGTATAGACAACATCAATATCGTTTCGATACTGCATACATACGTATATCATATCACGATAATATCGAATCTCTGGTATCGAATACGAATATCTCAAGTAACGGCAGCACGAAGAGAAGTTTTTCTTGAAAACAAAAAAGTATCTATCGATATTAGTAAATACCTAACTATCGAAAGTATCGGAACATCGCTATCATCAGACGATCATCATCATCATTATCATTCATTCATCATTATCATTTATTCATTATCATTAACATTCGTATGTTTACCTACATGAAACTGTGTTTTAATTTTTTTTCATGCCGAGGGTGTGTGAAGATTGCGATACTTCAAAAAATTGTGGTAGGCACCTAATTTGATTTCTATTGATTAGTTACCTACCTACCCACCTATGTATTAACTCTTCCTTCATTCATACTGTACTTACCTTTGTCATAAAATGAAAAATAATAGTGCATCTCTACCTATTTCTGATGATAATGCAGTCAATTTGACATTACTCGTAAAAGTTTTAAAAATGCATTCCCAACAAACTAACAATGAAATATTCCACGTACTTCCATGCAACGAAAAAGAGAAGGAATTTTGGGGGTGAATTTTTTGGTGTGAGGTCACACCCTACTTTTTTTTAACGAGGGAAACAGTGGGGAAAATCTTGAAAAAGACTTACGCTTTGGAAGGTCCGCCACTCCGCAGCCGTGTGAGGTTTCACTAACTAAAAATCCACTAACCCTGATCCTCTTGACCTAATCCACCCCGGAATCACTTGTTCAGCATTACTTCGGAGTCATCCCCTACATTCGTAGTCGAGAATTTATGGAAGTTAGGTACCTTCTTCATACTTTTGCGTAGAATTCAGAATCTCCCTCCTCTCAGGTCATTCGGATAGGGAGATTCGAATAGGGAGCCTATTCACTAAGCCAAAGAGACATCTCTTTCAGGTCCGACTCTCTTTTGGCAAAATATTTTTTTATAGTATCCATGACAGGAGAGAGTTGGCGGCCATCTTGGCATTCTCGATCTCTTTCAGAGAGACAGCTAATTAGGTGTCTTTCCTCGAAAGAGAGAGTCTATTTCTCGTTTGTTTTACAGTGATCGTGTAATATCCTCGTTCATCCGCGACCACATCGGTAATTTTGATCGTGTATTTTTTCATTTCATAAAGTTTTTCATCATAAAGTTTTTCATTTCATAAAGATTAAATTTTTCATTTCAATTTTAATTAAAAATATATACATAATTATTGATTCATGAGTAAAAACGTCCAAGTACGGGTTGAGGTAGGTACCTACCTACCTAAGAAAGAGTGGCCGTTCATTAGGTGTAGATATAACACGTTAATGCGTTCATTATTAAGGAATTGAACTCCCGGAGGCACAAACATCTCGCACTTCATGGATACTATGGCATTTTCGTGTATTAGGATCCATAACTCTTTCTCAAGGTCTCTGGAGCTATTCTGTAAAATAGATGAACCCGGGAGACATTGGAAGAGCTGTCTCCCAGGGGAGACTATCTCTCACGGGAGATTTTCAAAACAGATAATCTCTTTCCAGTATCCATTTTAGTGAATAGGCCCCCAGCTGCACTTCTTGCACATCACAGTTATGCTGTTCAAATTAATTACCCTAAGTACCTACCTAGAGGTTGTTTTGAGCATGGCAAACCCACCGTCTGGTGCCAAATACTGAGCAGAAAATGTTGTATTTTTACGAGTTTACGTTCTAAATTTATTACAAGTCAGAAGAAAATGCGACAAGTGATGCAGCAAAAAAGACACGTCAAGTAAAGATGGAGTAGGTAATACCAGGGGGTGGACGATCTCCCGCTAGTTTCTGGAAAATATATCATGCAGATACCTGAGAACATTGATTGAAAAACGCGCAGTCCTGTAATAATGGATTGATGAATTCAAGTGACGAGGCAGGTACCTATTTCAAAAGTCATAAAAAATATTTTTTCTGAAAAAAAAAGTAAGCGAAATTCTAGTTTTCGTGGATCTAAAACGGTTAAAAATGTAATTGGTAAGTGTCCGAAATTAGGATCAATTTAGTAAACTTAACAAAATGGGGGAAGGTGGTATTTGACATGAAAAACTGTTCCCAATACAAAACTATTTAGCATTTAGAGACAATGGAGATCAAAACGTTTGCGGACAAACCATGAAAAATATTCGGTTGAAATTAAGTACCTACCTACATTATTTCAAAAATTCTGTCAAAATCACGTTTGTGCCTCATAAACTGTAACAAAAACTGGGAAGACTGTTAATGAAGCCATGCATGACCTAACAGTTATACTTCTATGGATGAGCCAAAATAATTTAACACTGAATTCACAAAAATGCTTACTGTGTTCCAATTTACTAAAACCATAATCAAAGACCAGAAGAAGGTACGTAATTTATTCATGCCGGTATGTGTAACGGGCACACGCCATGTGTAAACTGTCTGACAGTATTTAAAGCGGAGCAAGCTAAATACCTGGGTATTATAATATTGATTCTAGGATGTCTTGGAAGGCTCACACAATATACTTCATAGGTACGTAGGTACCTACCTGTTTACGGAACGAACACCTATTTTTTAAGGTACTTCCACAGGTACTTCCATTCCTATATAACAGGAACATGGAAGTAAAAACGAAATGTGGCGGTACTTATTTATCTTTGTGTTCGTAGTTTAGGTGCCTAGGTTTTTAAGTGGTGGTGGGGGGTGGGGGGGAACTCTTTATGAAGGAAGTAGAGGGTCCCCTCTCCACAACATTCAGTGATTGGAGACAGCGGTGTGGGTGTGCGCCGATGGTCAAGTCTGGAGGCGTGAAGATCTCACAGGAGTGGAGGAGTGTTGGAGGGTAGTGAGAGGGGAAGGTTTTCTGCCTCTGCTACACTCAAGCCCGTATGATGGCAGGGCGAGTAGTGGTGGGGGGGGGGGGGGGCTTCTGTGAGCAGTGCTGCCAACGTGCCAACTCTTTTTTAAGAGCTCTCAGAGCCTAGGGGTGATGAGTTATGTAGAGGGGATTTTTGAGGGATTTTCGAGCTTCTACCAACATTTGATTTCCATTATGAAAACAGTTCTACCTAATAACATAGTAAACAATTCACAGAAACTCCCTCCACACAGATACGCAGTATTTTAAGAGTTAGGGACTCGGTGGGAAAAGAGGTAGGTACTACCTATATGAAAAGAGAAATTCGAACCACCTAGGCCTAGGGAAATGATCCTCTCCAGCATAAATTTAGGATACATAATGTATTGATCTCTTCCATTCTCTCTATGATCGTTTCTAGAGGGTAGATTTCTATTATAAAAAAAATTTCTATTATAGATTGTAATTAGACATACATCGTGATTTCTAGATTTGCTACTTGAATGATTGTAATTAACTTACTCAGACCCTTAATGCCTTTTGACAATTATTGTAATTAGGACTGAGATTGTATACAGGGTGTTTCTTAAGTAGTGAACCACCCTTTCTAACTACGTTATTTTCAGGAAAATGAAAAAAAGCTTCTAAAGTAACCCCCCTTCATTTTTTACAATGAATTCAAATATCTCATTCCCGCACTTTGCGCATGCGCGGAAACATGCGCAATTGACACCAACTTCGGTTTTTCAAATGGTTACCCTAATTTTTTATTGCAGATTCAGATTCTACGTAAAATTTCATGAACATTTGACCCCTCAATCGATGAATTTGACTGCGCAGAACCTGTTCTGCGAGCGTGCAAAGTTGCTCAGCTGCCAAATTTCGCAAAACTTGGCGTCTAGTAATCCCCAAGTGTGGCACATGATTTTTCATTGTTTTTCAACGCTGATTCACATGGTGCTATCCGTTTTTTGATTTGACTCGATTTGAACGAAATAATGGCCAAAAGTCGGTTATTTTGTACGAAAAAAAACGTGTTTTGAGGCGTGTGTTTGCACATGAATTACATAATTTGCTATTCCCATCCTCTCTTCCAGTCTCAACAGAAGCGAAGGAATTTGTAAAATAAAATAATAATACCTTGCAGCTGCACCTGAAATTACATAATCCGTTCTAAAAGTGGCCCTCGTTTTCCTCCGTTCAAATCGAACTCTGTCCCTCGTGTCTCCACTTGATGACTGTTGAACCTTTCCAATATGCGAGCAAGTGACTGCATGTCTCATATTATCGCTCAGATCAAGTAATTTGCAGTCTGGGAGGCCCAATAGTTAGGTTTAATCTACTTCTCGTGCAAACTATTTTTCTCAGTTTCTATCAAGATGCCTCCCCGATTCAACGCAACTCAAATGACCGAGATCGTCGAGGTATACTACCAAGAGGGCAGTCGTGCTCGGAGAGCAGCCAGGGTTTATTAATTCATGTGCAAACACACGCCTCAAAACACGTTTTTTTTTTTTCGTACAAAATAACCGACTTTTGGCCATTATTTCGTTCAAATCGAGTCAAATCAAAAAACGGATAGCACCATGTGAATCAGCGTTGAAAAACAATGAAAAATCATGTGCCACACTTGAGGATTACTAGACGCCGCCAAGTTTTGCGAAATTTGGCAGCTGAGCAACTTTGCACGCTCGCAGAACAGGTTCTGCGCAGTCAAATTCATCGATTGAGGGGTCAAATGTTCATGAAATTTTACGTAGAATCTGAATCTGCAATAAAAAATTAGGGTACCCATTTGAAAAACCGAAGTTGGTGTCAATTGCGCATGTTTCCGCGCATGCGCAAAGTGCGGGAATGAGATATTTGAATTCATTGTAAAAAATGAAGGGGGGTTACTTTAGAAGCTTTTTTTCATTTTCCTGAAAATAACGTAGTTAGAAAGGGTGGTTCACTACTTAAGAAACACCCTGTATATGCGTGCATCCAATAAATAGTTTTAAGAAACTGTTTAGAATTGCAGACAATTAACATTAATTATGTTATGATCTTTCTGCAGATTATGAAAATGCGCTCATTAGTTAAGTCATAGGGAGTAGGTAGGTACCGGGATGTAGGTACCTGTCTGTGGGTACTTGCATTTTTTACTGTTCCTGCTACTAATCTTAGTTGTAGGATGTAGGGTCACAGTTTTTAATGATCTGTTCTGTTTATGTAAGCCTATTTAAATTTTACTAATGTGGAAGTTACCCATCATTTTATTTACAACATGAACACCAGTTGATATTGGAGTTTTCGTGGTAGCAAACCGCAGTTTCATTTTTTTATGTATATTTTTTTACAATGTTGACCTTTATAGTTAACATTATAATTAATATTTAAAAAATTACATAGATTAAACAAAGATAATGATGATTCAACTTCGGAAATTTGTGATAAACATTGTGTTCAGGATCCCATTTTTTAGACATCTATATGGGTGGGGGGGGGGGGGATATTTGGGGGATTTTCTGATTCATCCTGGGGGATATTTCCCTTGGACTTGAGGGATTTTTCGCTAAATGGGATGGCAGCACTGGCTGTGTGTGAGTGAAACCCATTAGGCTCAGGACTGGCGCTGACATAATTTAATTGCCCTTGTACGCCCATTTTCTGTGCTGTTGTACTTCCATTTTCTGGTGCTCAATTTTGAGACGAAGCTGTCGAATATGCCTCAGTCTCCCATGCCTGCACTTAGCACAGTTATATAGCACCTACTCACGCATTCATCTTGGTGTAGGTATATACCTAATACGAATCACAGCAGCGATGGAATTTTCTATCGGCAGATTGTTTGGACCATCGGCACATTGAAAAACCATATAACTCACTGCCAAGGCCAAGACGGTCCCATAAAACGTAAGTAACAACCGCCAACTGACGGTCAATGGCAATCCCAATTATATCTCACTCTTCTCTCTGTTGGGATCTAACTACCCAGAAGAAACTCATTATAGGTTATGGAGGTCTGGAGAACACTCTAGAAACCGTCACCTTCACAGAAACAAAAAATAGAGCAGTTTTATAATTTACTGACGTAAAATTTATCTCCGCAACAAATAAAATAAGAAAATAGGATCATGAATGCTAGATAGGACCCTTATCTGTCCAATGGCTCAATATTACCATTCTAGAAACGTTGATTGTTGAAGGTTTATAATATTATGAGAATGCCACATCGATTTATAATTTACTGCAGTCAAGGTGTGAAGGTTGGAATGAATCGAATTTACAAGAGGGTGAAATGTCAAGGGAATATAATTTAAAAAAGTTCCAGCCCTGTATAGTCGCTTAAATGAGCGAATATTTGATGCACTCAGGTAACGCACTCTATCAACCCACCCTAGATATACACGTAAGTAGGCATTATTTTGACGGTTTTGAACCATAAAATTATAAATTTGGAAAGTGTTTACCCCACAACAGAATACCTTCCAAATTAGTTTGTCATTAAAATACCAGATTACTTCTGTTAATTCTAAGGATTTTTGGTTTATTGTTTTTAATATCTAATGAACCTTTGGCATCGTTCATGGAAAAAAACTTAAAATTTGTTGGTTTCCGTTTCAAGGTATGCAGAATTTGAATTGGATTAAAAAAACGCTGCAAATTATTTATTATTTACCTGTACCCTGCTGCTTAGATCGCTGTTTTCTGTGGTCAATAACTACCCTCATGATCCCCCACAGAAGGCCCTAAATCCAGTGCTGGAGCCGGCCTGGGAATTACAGTTTCATAAAAATGCGCGGGATTTAATAATTCAATCATTAATTATTTGTTGTTATTCATGAAGCATTGTTCAAGTTGCAAAAGTACCATTCAACAAAATCCAAAACAGCCATCATTCTTCAAATGAAATAATGTCACAGAACAACCGTCTCGATATATACAGCCGTGATTATAACAGGTGTTCCCTAGCAATGATATCTGGGCCGGATTTATACCGTTTCATTCATGATCATGTTGACGAAGCTTTTCGGTGCACACGAACGAACGGCTAGACTTACTAACTGTTGTGATCGGCTGCTCCTCCACAACTCAATCTATGTCTGAACATGCTGTAACTCAGAGTGGGGACCCCCCGACCCCCCTCTGATCTTGTCAGGGGACTATATAAGAGCCAGGGTGCCACCAATAAACTAACCATTCTCTCAAATGCGATCGACTCGTCTATCCGACTCCCAATCACTACACTGGTGACATCCGACGTGTGAGCTCCACCGCCAGCGCCCGCCGTTTGACAGCGTCGCAGCCTCCGCCTCCGCTTCAACGAGCCCCACCACGCGCGGCCCCCACCGACGCCACAGCGGCGCCCCACTCCGACGCCCGCCTCGACGGCTATCGCAGCGCCTCCCGCTACTTCGCCCCACCATCACCGATCCTTACATAAGGAAACGGACGCCGGCGCCGAGCACACTTCAAGCTGACACCTCACCGGACTGGCACCGAAGAGAAAACCGAAGATGACGGAGCAGAAACCGCAAAAAACGCCCGAAGCGAGCGCTCCTTCGATTCTCAAGCTCCAGCCGTTCGACCCCGCATTCCCGCACGTCTGGTTCGCCCAACTCGAGCTCATCCTCGCACACGAAGGCCTCACGACGCCACATGCGAAATTCGCCCGAGCCTTCCTCGCCCTCGAACCCCGACAAGCGGATCTATGCGCCGACATCAACCCCTCGCACACCAGTAGTTACCAGACGCTCAAAACTCGCCTTCTAGCGACACACGCACCTTCCGATGGTTCACGGCTCACCGCCCTCCTCCAGCCGACATCCGACGACGAACTACCGTCGATCCTCGCTCGCCGACTCACCCGAGCACTTCCGGCTGACACACCCGCACCGCTCGTCCGACAGCTCTTCCTCCGCACCCTACCCGAGAGCATACGTCTACACATAGCGGCCCGTGACGAACCCGACATATTGAAACTCGCTGCGCTCGCCGATCGCCTCCTACCATTCGCCCCGCCTCCTCGGGTGGCTACCGTCTCCGAAGAGGTCGAAGTGATCAACGATAGACGACAACGGCGATCCCCGACGCAGCCGGCGACGAACACACGCCGAACAACGAACACCCTATGTTTCTACCACCGCACATGGGGCCCACGAGCACAGAAATGCCGCAGCCCCTGCACCTGGCGCCCGAAACCGACGGGAAACGACACCGCACGGCCCGACCAGCCGTAACGGCCGTGCGTAACCCACCAACATCTCGGCTCTTCATCCGCTGTAAAAAAACCTCGCTACACTTCCTCGTGGACACCGGCTCCGACGTCTCGATCGTCCCGAACACCCTGCTCAACCGAAAAACAACACGTCCAAGCGCTCTACGTGCCGCAAACGGCACCGAGATCAAGATGTACGGCACACACTCCGCATCGGTACACCTACCAGATCTCCCTCCGTACGAGTGGACCTTCACAGTCGCCGACGTATCAACCCCGATCCTCGGCTCCGACTTCTTGACGTACCACGGCCTACTCGTTGACCTACCCAACGCCCGACTCATCAACGCGGCCACGCAGCGGTACATCACCGGGACAGTAGACCTCGTACCTCCGAGCCAATCCATCTGTACGACAACAGCGAACGAGCCCCGTTTTCAAGCCCTCCTCGACGCCTACAAACCTTCATCGACACCATGCGATGCTCCTGTCGAACATCACATCGTCACGAAGGGCCCCCCGTGTCACGCGAAACTTCGCCGATTATCCCCGGACCTATACGCGAAAGCGAAGGCCCATTTCGGTGAATTACTAGCGGCGGGGGTCATCGAACCTTCGGAGGCGCCGTGGTCCAGCCCGCTCCACATCGTTCCGAAACCCGACGGTGACATTCGCCCCGTCGGTGACTACAGAGCGCTGAACCGACTCACTGTGCCCGATCGCTACACCGTCCCACACCTACACGACTTCACAACGGCCCTGTACGGGACTACAGTGTACAGCACATTCGACCTCGCCCGTGCATTTTTTCACTGCAAAATCAGCGAACGCGACGTGCCAAAAACAACGATCTTAACACCCTTCGGCGCCTACCAATTCAAGTGAATGAATTTCGGCTTACGAAACGCAGCGCAAACGTGGCAACGCTACATGGACCACGTCCTACGCAACCTACCTTTCGTGTACTGTTACCTCGATGACATACTGGTCGCCTCGGCCACCCCGTCTGAACACTACACCCACGTACGCACGCTCCTCGAGACCCTCGCTAAATACGGCCTACAAATAAATACAGCCAAATGCCAGCTCGCACGGCCCTCAGTCAAATTTCTCGGCCACAACGTTTCAACCGACGGGATAACACCCCTACCGGAACGCACGGACCTCATTAAGAAATTCCCGCGACCCACTACCGTGCACGAGCTTCGAACATTCCTCGGCCTCATTAACTTCTATCACCGAGCGATACCACGAGCCGCACCTACGCTCCGCCCCCTAGTGGAAATGATTCCACCCGACGCGAAGAAAAAGGACAAACGCACGCTCACGTGGACCACCGACGCAGCTGACGCATTCGACCGCGCAAAACGCTTACTCGAAACCTCCGTCACACTCGCCCACCCGGCCCCGACCCAACCTCTCGTCCTACACACGGACTCGTCGGATTTCGCCGTCGGCGCAGCGCTGCATTTCATCGACAACACGCACTTACGCCCGCTAGGTTTCTTCTCACGCACCCTCAACCCGGCTCAACGTAACTACAGCGCGTTCGACCGCGAACTACTGGCTATCTACCTCGCCATAGTACATTTTCGCCAACAAATAGAAGGGCGCCCACTCACCGTATATACGGACCATAAGCCCCTCACGACCTCACTAACGACTCAGTCAAATACGGCCCCACCAACACGGCTCCGGCACCTTCGATTCATCTCAGAATTCACGACTGACATCAGGTACGCCGAGGGCCCAACAAACATCGTCGCCGACTACCTTTCGCGACTACCACCCACAGCCAACATGGCCCACGCAGTCACGGACTACGGCACCCCCTTCACGCTACAACAGCTAGCCGACGCACAGGCCGCCGATGACCACATCGCCAATATGAATCTCACACCACACCGAATACAAGGCCACGAGATCATGTGCGAAAATACCGACGCCTCGCCTCGCCCCTACATCCCTACGCCGCTACGCCTCGCGGTTTTTAAACACATACACGGGATGACACATCCGGGGATAAAGGCCACCACAGCCCTCATCCGCGCTCGATATTATTGGCCCGTCATGACCTCGTCGATACGGTTGTTCACCCGCGCCTGCCCGAGTTGTAACCGAGCGAAAACAACTCGACACATCAGGGCTCCCCTCGGCGAATTTCCCGACGCCGCGCCACTCGAACACCTACATATCGACCTATTCGGCCCTCTACCGCCATCGGCTACGAAAAAGTACATATTATCAATGATTGACCGCGCCACTGGCTGGTTTGAATGCGCACCCCTCTCGACCATTTCCGCCGACGCAGTGATTACGGCCCTACACAACCACTGGATCGCCCGCTACGGCTCCCCGGCACGCGTAACCACTGACCAGGGCACCCAGTTCACCTCAGCCGAATTCCATAAATACTGCACGTCCATGGGCACGGAGGTACACCATACCAATACCTACCACCCTCAAGCCAACGGCCTCGTCGAACGACTGCATAGGGTCCTAAAAGACGCAATTCTCGCAACAGCCACTTCCCGCACATGGGCCACCCAACTTAGCGGCCTCCTCCTCGGCCTACGAAACCGCCCGGGCCCCGACGGCTACTCACCGGCCCAACGCCTCTTCTCGGCCACACCACGCCTCCCAGGGGATCTATTCACTCAACCGCCACCATCAACTGTGCCCCTACGCACCAACGAATCGTACCGCCACTACACACAGTCCTACGTGCCAGCAACTATGCGCACAGCGACCCACGTGTACGTGCGCGTAGACACGCCAAGGGGTAAACTCGAGCCACCTTACACCGGCCCCCATCAGGTGTTGACAAACGATGGAAAAACGATAACTTACCTCACGGACGATCGACAAACACCATCAGTCTCAATCGACCGATGTAAGCCGGCACCCCCACCTACGCACAACACGGGACCCACCACGACGCCGCAAATCGCCCCCAACCACACAGCGATGGCCACAACATCACCACCACAGCACCCACGGCAACAACCGCTCCCGCGGAACCACGCCCGGAGCCCGAGCCTCGCCCGCCAACGCTACGCGCTCTACGCCACCGCCCCACGACACCGACCACAGCAGCCACCCGGACAGCCCACACGGACCCAACACACGCACCTCCCACGCCCGGCCACAGCCACAGCGACATCAACAAAATTTAATTAAAATTGAAAATTACTTAAATTCTGGGGGGAGCAGTGTTGTGATCGGCTGCTCCTCCACAACTCAATCTATGTCTGAACATGCTGTAACTCAGAGTGGGGACCCCCCGACCCCCCTCTGATCTTGTCAGGGGACTATATAAGAGCCAGGGTGCCACCAATAAACTAACCATTCTCTCAAATGCGATCGACTCGTCTATCCGACTCCCAATCACTACACTAACACTAGAAGTAGTATTAGCAGGTGAATCAAGACACAATCAGTGATCAAAAATAATTATTTTAAAAAAGTAGCGTCGTTCGTGCGTAGTTCGTAAAACCACCAGAAATGGCTATTCCGGTTATTGCACATGAAAGAAACAATAAATGAACAGGCAACATTTCTGTAGGTCTGTCCAATAGTGTTTTGGTTTATTATTCTGTGAATAATACACCTATGTATTCGCTCAGCAAAAAATTTTTATAACACCCCCTCAAACTTTTTTCTTTTCCGTTTCAAGGTGCATAGATTCCAAAAATGCAATGTCCGTCCGCCGTACGCCGTCCGCCGTACGCCGTCCGCCGTCCGCCGTCCGCCGTACGCCGTCCGCCGTATCACGTGTACAGGCTTCATTCTCGGTCTAAAAAAATCGTTCTTTCGCACACATGCTCCATTTGGGCCCTAGTTGTGTCCCGAAACTTTTCAGCCCAATCGGAATATACCCAGGGGTGTTATGAGTGAAAATGTGTGTAAAAATAGGTACTTTTTACGTTTTAGCAACATATTGGTAACATGAGCTTCTGAGATATCGTTTTCTATGTTTTTGGGGACGAGAAGACCGAATATGAAGTCGATTTTGACCAAAGAGTGGAAAATTGAGTTCTACCAAATGTTCAGCTCCCAGAATTGATTTTTTATGAGTGAAAAACCTGGGAAATCGTCTGAAATCACCATCAATTTGTAGAATAACACTAGGAAAAGTGTCAACACGTGGATCAAGACGATTAAATGGCACTACCAATGATCAAAGATAGTTTAAAAAAAAAGAGCGTACCTAATTTGTGTTTTGGGGGCCAAAATTAATGGAAACCATCAGAAGTAGCTATTTCGATTATTACGCATGAAAGAAACAATTAATGAACAGCCAACCTTTCTGTAGGTATGTCCAATAGAATAATAAACCCATGTGACAAGGACTTTGCAGCGTTTTTTGTTTGTTGTGTAGTGTTGTTAAATTTTTTTTCTTCTCAAATTCTCTAAAACGCCTCACATTTTTATAGAACAGCAATCCGTAATTACTTGAGAAAGAAATCGATTGACGTAGGTACCTCGCTGCATGAAGTAGAAATGCACTTGGAACCCGGTCGAAGCTTCACGTTGACGTTTTCTTTAGACGTAGGTATCTGTAGAATGGTTAGTGGAAAACAGCCTCGCGGTAAGAACCGTTCGATTTGGCTTTGAATTAATTTTCATAATCCATACGAAATAGGCCCCCTCATGCGTAAGAAGCAAAGTAATCCACCGCAAATACCCTTGTCATAAGTACGTACAACAATGCACAACGTAATACGTACTAGGTCAATGTTAGGAATGTTGCGTGCATACAAAAAACATAAAACACACTCAAAAGCTTCCACAACGATTATTTGCGCACTTCCATATTCAGCTGAAGAATTTTTAATAAATCTACCTAACTGGCAGTTGAGAGCTGTCTCAACGATGTGTCGATGAGTTTTAGATCTAAATTCTCCTGTTTACTGGTCAGGTTCAAACAACAAATTTTTTCAGTATCCTCATTTTCCCTTCCAGTCCCATTCATAGTGTGCTTTATCTGCGAAGGCTGTTCTTGGCTGTTCACCTACCTAAACTGTACATTTCTATCAAAAACCAAAACGTTCTTGAGTACCAACCAATATCCGTAACTGGCAGGTAGTTCATTAACGATGGATTTATCGATCGTTTGTTTAACTTAAACAAACGGAATGCAGAAAGGGTTACTGATTTGATCAGCGTTCTAAGAGCTAAGTACCTTGTTCTTAGAACTTCATCCAAAAGATTTCAATCAGCTGCTGCTTGCTAACTCCATGAAGAAACCTGAGGGAAGTAAAAGCATGCAGGTTGGGTAGAATTCGTGTGGATAATTTACCAAAACCCTTGAGTTTTATCGGGTTTTGTTACAATATAAGAAAACTTACGTATATCCGCACCCCGTCAGTAGATTGTAGAAAGGTTTTAATATTGGTAGTAAGTTAGAGTATTCAACCCAAATCAGTGCTACCCTGTGAAACGCATCCAGCTCTTAATAAACCAGACATTCATCTACAGCCATAACGAAGAAAACATTGTATAAAGGCCCAGTTGGCGTTCGTTATCGGCCGGAAATTCCTATTCCCGTAAGATATGAATTGTACCCCTGCGTCGTGATTTCCAACGCTGATCAGATCGGTAACCCTTTCTGCATTCCGTTTGTTTGAGTTACAGTCGATAAATCCATCTTTAATGAACTACCTACCTATTGTTCTTCGGCTGTTTCGAGGAATAGCGCCCGTGTTTTTCATTTTGATCCAACATTTCAACTATTGATTGTGAATGGTGCCGAATGAAGGCAGCTATTATTATATTAGCGTATCGAAACTGACTCTGAATTGGAGCTGTATGTTAATATTGCAGCTGTCGGATTGTTAATTTTTTTTTTTTTTTAAATCCTCTCTTTCTAACTATCCTAGAAAATATCCTACAGAATACTACCTATTATGAACAAGGACAACCAGTTCCACCCACAGTATACCAATACCGAGCCATGTAATGGTAATCCATGGATCATTCTTTACCACATCTTTTTACGGTTTTTACGGTACCTAGTTTTTCATCTGATTTGCATTTCAGCACTTCCGTACTATTTTGACAGTTGAATCATATCTGTATAACCCGTCTCTAAATACAGCCTTACGCTGCCACTACAGGAAGTAGCGGAATCGAAGGGTACATACCTATACCACAAACATTTCCTTTCTTTCACGAATAATGTCGAGGCTGAGCTCATTTAATCGCCTTGCTCTGGATTGAGCTAAATATACTTGGTGAATTTCCTAACAAAGAATGTTGGGCTGAACGACGGAGCACATATTGACACAGATAATAGATTTAGCCCCATTATGATACACGTAACTAGACTCTGTCTCTGTTCGTACCAATTTTTGATTCATTAGGTGCCAATTCTGCCACAGTTCAAACAAAATTATTCTATCCTGACTGCCAGTAAGAGTTATTTTTCGTCTGGAACGAGTACAGTTTGCTTAGGTGTTCGAAATAATATAGCGAAGCAATGTGAAGGGGTTGGTTAATTGAGAAACTCATTTCGTCTGAAGCAGTTCGTTTCATGTCGCGATATCTTGAGAGGTTCGACTCAGCGCTAGTTACTCGCTAATCTGTCACGTGTGATAAGATTACAATATCTTCGAAGTCGAATCTCGAATCTCTGGGAACTGACTCTACCGTAGGGTCTGGTGGACGTATAACGGATGGTTTATGGAACTACCCACTGAAAAGGAATAATTTAGGTACCTGCTGTGTCAACTACAATAACGGGATCTCGGCGACTTCAAACTTGTCTTCGAATGAACAAAACGCATGTCCGCATAGCATAAATGAATAATCGCCACTTGTTCCGTTCTATAACGACGGCCTCAGAATTAAATATCTAAGCTCTACAGCAGTCGTGATTCGTAAGTTTTTTTTTTTTAACGGCACCCATTTCGGTTAATCCTATAACTTGCGACACCCCACCGTCCCCGTAGAAATTTTGGAGATTTTAGGTAGGTACCTATGTCATGAAAGCGAAATGCAACGATTTTCACGAAGAAAAGCCGTGAAGAATTAAATCATAGAAATATTGGATTATAAAACGAAGACTAGCTGGGGGACCTACCTACTTATATTTTCAGATCCAACCAGAACGAAGAAAAATCATAAATCAATCAGTGCCGCACACTCGCGAGTCATGCTACAAAGTTGTTCCTGTCATTCTTTTAAATTTTGTTTTTGTTTATAACGAAGTTTTAGCGCAGAAACAAGCCACAGTCTTCCTTGTTATCTGTGGACATAAATATTATTCTGCCAGAACAATCCAAAAGCTGCTTAGCGAGACTTCATTGTTGAACATTCTTTAATTTGCCAGTTATCTACAGTTAGCTACAGAGGATTTTTATTAGTAAATCGAAATAAAATGTTGTTAACCCAACAATCTAATGACGCTTTGAGACAATTCCGGGGCTAATACCGTTTTGAGACAAGGAAAATGGGGGAAAACCCACCCCGCAAAAGGGGGAAATAACTCCATTTGACCATAAATTGAGGCTCACACTCGTTTTTAGGGCGGCAGCACCGTAGACAATGCATTTCAGATCCAGGAGAATCCATCCAGCCTTTTAAAATCAAATAAGAAATTAAAGAACCTTACTTCCTACTTATAAGAAAACACGTTTTTAGAGGACTCTGCAGAACCTTTCAAGAGGCGATGCACGTTTAATGTGCACCACCGGGATCAGGCACCAAAATTTGGGGGGTTAGTTTGGGAAAAATCTGAGTATGCATAGGGAAAATTCATATTTTGATTATACTGAAACATTCTGTGGGGGAGAGGGACAGCAACCTGTAAACACTATTCTGTACGTGGTAGGCACCTAAGGACGTTATTCATTCATGTTCCTTGCAACGCCTCTTTTTCTTTCTCCCTCATTTCGTTTGGCAACTGGTTTCTTCCTGCTCTTCCTAGATCGCAATTTCCGTCTCGTAAATAAAAATATGCTCGTCAGCTTCACAGCAATAATTATTGTTTAACCAAAATATGAATCCAGGTGGTTCATTCGCTGGGATGGATCGCCAGCGTATAAAAAATTGTTGTCAACGGCAGAGCAAGCTGTGGGCTACAACCGTCGAATTATACATAGTATAATTCGATGGCTACAACCGAGGCAAGTGATTTTCAAAGCCAATGACGATGAAATTCGTCTCTCCGCGTACAGCTTACCGGGAAGCCAGATCCGACGTGGGTAGTTGTTTTGGCTCGCACCCAAACTGTTTGTCATTTTCAAAGTTCAAACGTCTTTCGCAAGACCCACGTGTTGTATTGATGCTGTTTCTGGACCGAAATCTAGCAGCGCCATTAACGACATGAATACATCGAGAATGGTCTTCGAGGGCATCAAAATAAGCTGGATTAGTAAAACATCTAATAACACAACGTTTGGGCTGGACAGCATTTGCTGTGGCTTTGCTCTTGACGTGCATCACTTGAAAAAAAGTAGGCCTCTACTTGTTGATTGCTGTAAGCTCGGAAGGCCTATTAGGTATAAATAATCAGTCTATTACAATTTATAATCTCCAGAGAGAGATAAAGGATCTTGTTTGACGCGTAGGAAAAGAACTAGGGAGCAATTTGAATGACGTAGGCACGGAAGAGTGCGTAGACCCCTTGGCGATTTATTGACGAATAAGACAGTCTCTGGGGCAACAGAAATCAGCTCCTTCGATAATTCATCAAATACGCGAAACATCAAGCTGCGCCACAACTTTATGGAAAACATGATTCCAATTCATGATTTCCACAACTATTTATTTATATACATAGTTCTGCAAACGTTGTGCGCAAGGTGATTTGCCTTTTTAATTAAACCTTTTGCCAAATGATTCAGAATTCACTTTTTCTTTCCACATCCATTTCTTCGCATGAGGTTTAACTGAAAAGGAAAAAGGTTTACTGGCAAGGAGTTAGTTCGACTATTGGCAAAGGGTTCAGTTCTTTTGGCAAAACGTTTAATTGATTTGGTAAAAAAGGTTTAATTAAGAAGGCAAATCCTATAGTTTACTATATTTATTTCTATCTTGAAATTTGATGGACTTACCTAGGTTACAAAAGCATGACGTATTTACCTTGACCGGCTGAAAATGTATTAGAAGCTCATTGTTGCACAAATGGAGGTTAATAACCTGGGTATGTACTCAAAGTAAGTTTATCTCAAGCTTAAAACACCCCGTCAGTCTTATGACAGTTATACAGTTCAGATATCAATATTAAACTAACGGAAAACAATCAAGAGTGTGATCGTCCTACTAACTTCTTCTGTTATCACTTGTGGCCGAGGACGCATGGATTGTATCTAACCTGCTCCAGAATGTCCCCTGTTTGATGATCCCTGTACGTAAACTACATTCGTAGTTTCTTAATTGAAAGGATTTTAATAGGGTACTAACATTGAGTTCATCGTCATTCCAGAGGAATAAGTAGGTGTCGTAAAACTGAATGTTCTTCATCGATTATGAATGAAAAATGTTCAAACAAGTTCAACAACACCCGATTTTTTTGGTGAGCAAATTCGTAAAAAGGTTCCGGCTCCCGGTTGTTATTGTTGCGTAGGTACCTAATAGATTATTTTATTATGTTTAGCTAAATAAATAAAATACAATAGATGTACATACCTTGAGCTGATAGGAACCTATGACAGCACCTTCACAAAATATGAATGTAGAGCCTGTAAATAATAATAATTATATTTTAGGTACTTAGTTACAAAATGCGAGGCTAAGAGAACATGTTCATTGTACAATAATTATGTAGTGAAACTACTGGAAAGACGTTCCAGTGGTGATTGTAAAATAGGCAGGAAATTTATTGGAGCGGAATGTCGAATATACTCGTAATTCAATCCGTTAGCCTAAATGAACGAGAAATAAATTATATGAGGCAGGAGGCCTTTACTGCTCCTTCCTACGCTATTTCTACCTACTTATCTGGTATCTTTTCTATACCTACACGAAGCAAAACCGCAGTCACATCGAGTCATTAGCACATGCGCGACAGCTCGAAACGCGAAATCTACAATAACAAAACAAATTCAAATCAGAAAATTTCAAGAAGCACAACATAGATTGCCTTATAACCTGCGTAATGCGTAGTAAATTACTTTTTACTTTTTTTTAAGGAAACTTGTGGTTTTTTTGTCGCGAAAGCAACTTAAACCCATTTCTTATGGTTTAATAAGTAATGGGTAATTATGAACGCAGGACTGAAAAGGGTTCATAATATTATTATAATAATTACGAACACAGGACTGAAAAAGGTACATCTGGGGGATATTTCTTATACGTCAAAGTGCTTATAAAGAAGGGAAATTGGATATCTAAAAATTGTATTCATAACCTAATTATTATGTTACATTATGTGTTATTATGTTACATAATTATTATGTTTTGTTCTGATTAAAAATGAACACATATCTACCTGTTTAACGTACACGTAATATTTCAATTCTTCCAGTATATTCTCCCCAAAGTGAATGTGAAGTTTAAAGAAGGAACGCTTATAAAGGCACTGAAAAATTTTTATTGCCTGATCTATTTCTATTTCTTAATTTGTCGCCCATGAACAAAAATCGAGTGATTATTTTTGTAATGTTGATTTTATTTGTGTTGCTAATAATTGATTCATTTGGTTTTTTGCGTAGGTATTAAATTTACTGGCGCTTTGTTTAGCGTATTACTGCTATATGATTTGTTCAGCTTATTACTACTATGTGGTTATTTTGACTCCACCAAAGAGCAAGTTCATATGAACTTTTGCTTTGGTGGGCAATGTCTTCAATATTAAAACTGTTATACTTTGTTAATTTGTCTCAGTGCCTATTTCATGTATTCTTTATTATGCAGGTTTTGGTTTATTGCCAGTAAATGATTGGTTACTTATTAGGTAGCTACCTACTACGGGTTAGGTACTTACTACATACTACATCTTTCATTCGATGGTGGCGGCACCTTGCGGATTATGTTCATGTTGTCGTTGTTGCGGATTATGCTCGTGTTGTTGTGTTCATGAGCAGTAGTACGAGAACTTATGACCCTGTTTTGCTGAAGAATCCACTTTATTATTAACTGCGTTATTAATGGCGTATTTTCCGCGGATTCTGCAATGGTAGTGATGTATCCTTGCCTAACCGGGATCACCCTTTTGAGTAGGTAGATGAGTGATTTTATGGACTTCCTGAGCTTTACATCGTAAAACAATCTTATTCTTGATTTATTCGTTCCGTTTAGGTTTGTATTGAGATTTGATTGCTAAATCTCCGTTTCACTGTTTTCCTCGCATCCACATTTCTATGTTTTTCCGTGAAGTGGAAAAAATGAGGGAGAGCGAAGGGCTCAAGGTTTTTTGTATGAACAGTAATTTATAGTCGTGCTCATTATTTAAGATACCATGACTCCGTTTCCTCAGTATTAATTTATTACCAATCAGCTTTAGTCCGCAGGTACTGTTTATGACCGGCAATGAAAAATCGAAGAGGCAATAATTAGGTATGTTAGGTCAGGTAGGCTTCATCATCTGCACTGCACCCTGATAGACGCTGTTACCTCACTATTTTGTGATTTTTGTGTTATTAACAATAATTATTTTATTACCTATATTATGTATTAAATATAACTAACTGCATTACGTTATTTATTACATATAGGTAAATAATACATAGGTATTATTTTACAATATAATATTTGTCGTGAGTCCCTCCCGGGAACACTCCACTACAACCTTAAAGCTCTCACCAATATTCCTATGTAAAAATTACCTTCCGTTAATAAACATCTGAGTGGGGAGACAGGCGACAGAATCCGGGGGACACAACCTGGTGCCCCACTACCAGCTCCCAGCAGGGAGCTGGAGGGAGAGGACTCCAAGTCCTATATAACCCCGGATCCTGGAGCTTTAGCTTCTTTCGACACTTCCTCTAACCAGCTCTCTCTTCTCTCTCTACCTTCCTCCTCCCAGATGCCTGGTGGTATCCGCCGCTCTGGGAATTCACCTCCTACCTTCTCCTCTTGTCTACATCGGTGGATATCCGCCGCCTAGACAAGCACCTTCCTTCCTTCACCCACATCGGTGGATTACCGCCGCCTGGGTGAATTTCCTTCCTCTCGCCTACATCGGTGGATTACCGCCGCCTAGACGAGATTCCTTCCACTCACCTACATCGGTGGATTACCGCCGCCTAGGTGAATTTCCTTCCTCTCACCTACATCGGTGGATTACCGCCGCCTAGGTGAAATTCCCTCGCTCTCTTCTATTCACTCCTTCACGCCACCGTGATGATAAATTTAAATTCATCACAGTGGTGAACCCGACGTTCATCCAACCTTCTACCTTCTACCTTCTTACCACCTCATGTGTCGCCCCAGTCTAGTTCGGTGTCCCGCATTTTAAATTCACATTTAAAATAGTCAGTTTAAATTCGCAATTTTTGGCCCACCCGCAACCACACAACTCTCAACTCTCCGCCGCATCCAAACCCGCCGCCGCTCATTGCGAATTTTCAAATTCAACCGCTCAAATTTGGATTTTGTTCACAGCCACCATGGACCCGAACTCGCCATCACCGCCGCTCCTCCGGCCGTCCCTACTGCAGCCGCCGACCGCTGCGACTTCTGACGCAACCGACAACCCCTTCACTAGCCTCTCACCACCCGGCTCCACCGCATCCGCCGCCGCCGCTGCCGCCGCCGCTGCAGCTGCCGCACACGCCGCCGCCGACGTCACGACGGCCTCGGCGTCATTCCCGCTGTCGCTGCCCCCCTTCTACACGCACGACCCCGCACTCTGGTTCTTCCAGGTCGACGCTGCGTTCTCTGCCGCCAACATCCGCAGCCAGCGTACCCGCTACTCCCGCATCATCTCTCTGTTACCATATGAGATCCTCCTGCAGACGTCGGACATCTCCCCCGACGCCACGGCCGCCTACGACGACCTCCGCGGCCGCCTCATCAACTTATACCAACCCTCCAAGATCGCACGTGTCGCAGCGCTATCCCAGCCCCAACATCTCGGCGATTTGAAGCCCTCCCACCTGTACCGTCGCCTGCGTCATCAGCTACACGACGTCGTGACGGCCGACATCGCTCGGACGTTCTGGCTGCGAGCCCTACCCCACCCCATCCAGATGGCGCTCGCCAGCCACCTCGACGGACCGGACGAGCCGCTACTCCGTCTAGCCGACACGGTCTACGACCTCGCCGCGGCCGCCAGCGTCACGGAGGTCGCCGCACCCCGCTTCCCCACCCCACGCAGGGACCGATCGCCGTCTGAAGAGCGCCGCCGGCCCCCCTCCCTCCACCGGCGCCGCTCCCTCTCCGTCGATCGCCGGCCGAACCCCTCCTCCGACCACCGACGCCAGCGCTCGGCCGACCGCCGCACCGTCTCCCCCACCCGGCAACGGAGGGAGAGGTCCCCAAAAACGGCGCCCCCCTCCAACTCCACGCGCCCCACCAGGACCTACCTCCCGGCGGACCCCCCCCACCGATGTTTCTACCATGTGAACTTCGGTGGGGAGGCCCGCAAATGCCAGCCCCCCTGCTCCTACTCCTCCAAGCAGGGAAACGCGGACGCCCGCCGGTAAATCCGGCGGGCTCCCCTCCTCGCCAACACGGGGGGGACCACCACCAACCCCTCCCCGCCCGCATTCACACCACCTCCACCACGCCTCGCTACCCCTCCTACGCCGCCGCCACGGCTGCCAACCTCCCGGCCACGTCTGACGGCGCCGCAAAACACCCCACCTCTCCATCAACTGTCCCCCCACCCCGGGTCAGCCCCCCCAAGCCCGCCTCCAGGGCAGCCAACCTTCCGGCCGCCACTAGCGCCGCCGCTCCCGTTCCCCCACCCCGGAACGGCTCCTCCAAGCCCGCCTCCAGGGCAGCCAACCCTCCGGCCGCCACTAGCGCCGCCGCTACCGTTCCCCCACCCCGGAACGGCCCCTCCAAGCCCGCCTCCAGGGCAGCCAACCCTCCGGCCGCCACTAGCGCCGCCGCTACCGTTCCCCCACCACGGAACGGCCCCTCCAAGCCCGCCTCCAGGGCAGCCAACCCTCCGGCCGCCACTAGCGCCGCCGCTACCGTTCCCCCACCACGGAACGGCCCCTCCAACCCCGCCCCCAAGACGGCCACCCCTCCGGCCGCCACTCGCGCCGCCACTACCGTTCCCCCTCCCCGGAACGGCAAAAAATCACCCCGCGTCTCCTTCGCGGGGGACCAACCACCGCCATCGCACCCGCCCATCACCTCGGACGAACCAAGCCCCCCCCCTCCGACGGACTCCAACACCTCACCAATTTTACCTCACTCCGCCCCAGCTCATCAACGCCTGTTCCTGAAATGCTCGAAAACGCACGTCCCCTTCCTCGTCGACACAGGGGCGGCGCTCTCTATCTTCCCCAATAATATTCTCCGGCGACAGGCGCGTTGTTACCGGCAACTCCTCTACGCCGCCAACGGTACCACCATCCCCTCGTACGGGACGTACCGCTCATCAATTCATATGAGCGGGCTCGCGTACGAGTGGGAATTTACCGTGGCGGACGTAGAGAAAGCTATCCTGGGGGCCGACTTCCTCGCATATTTCGGCCTCCAGGTAGACGTCCGTAACGCGCGCCTGCTCGACCCCTCCACCCAGAAACCCATCCCCGGTTTCATCCATGCGGTGGATCAGCCCCCCTCCCAGTTTGAACAACTCCTCCTCCACTACAAACCCCAGCGCCGCCCCTCAGCCCACATCTCACAGACCCAGCACTACATAGAAACCTCTGGCCCTCCAATATCCGCGAAAGCAGGACGCCTCCACCCCCTCCAACTCTCACAGGCCCGCAAACATTTTGATCTCCTCATCAAGGACGGCATTATCCGTCCCTCCAAATCCCCGTGGGCTTCTCCACTACATATTGTGCAGAAGCCTAACGGGGATATCCGCCCATGCGGCGACTACCGCCGCCTCAATGCCCGTACGACCCCAGACCTTTACAACGTCCCGCATCTCCGGGATTTCTCTTCCCACCTCCACAACACAACCATCTTTTCTACACTCGACATCGCCCGTGCCTTCCATCACATTCACATCTACCCCCCTGACGTTCCTAAAACAGCTATCATCACCCCTTTCGGCCTGTTCGAGTATATCAAAATGGGTTTCGGCCTCCGTAACGCTGCCCAAACATGGCAGCGTTACATGGACAACATACTACGAGGCCTACCCTTCGTCTTCTGTTTTTTGGACGACGTACTGATCGCTTCCCGAGACCCAATCGAACACCTCGCACACCTGAAACAGGTACTTGACATCTTCGCCGCCGAGGGCCTCACCATTAACACTCCGAAATGCGTCCTCGCCCAGCCCTCCGTCCGCTGCCTCGGCCACCAGGTTTCGTCCGAAGGAATAAAACCCCTACCGGACAAAGTTCACACCCTCACCGATTTCCCACGACCCAACACTGTCTCAGAACTCCGCCGTTTCCTGGGTATGTTGAACTTTTACCGTAGACACATCAAACACGCAGCACAACACCAACAACCACTCATACACGCTATCCCACAACCGGCAAAGAAAAACGATAAACGCCCCATTTCCTGGACCCCCGCCCTCACAACCGCCTTCCAACAATGCAAACAGGACCTAGTTGACGCCGCTCTATTGGCCCATCCCGATCCCCATGCCCCCCTCTCCATCACCACAGATGCGTCCGACTGGGCCATCGGGGCAGTACTCCACCAACACACCGGCGCCACCCCCCAACCTCTCGGCTTTTTCTCCAAAACTCTGTCCCCCACACAAAAAAATTACTCCACCTTTGACAGAGAACTCCTCGCCATCCACGAAGCCATCAAACACTTCCGTGACTTCGTGGAGGGCAGGCAGTTCTCTGTCATAACCGACCACAAGCCCCTCACCCACGCCCTCCTCCAAAACCGAAAATCAGCCTCCCCCCGTCGCCTCCGGCAACTCGAATTTATCGGACAATTCACGTCCGATATTCGTTATTTGCCGGGGGCCGACAACTGCGTCGCCGACGCACTCTCCCGCCCCACCCCTGCGCCGGTGGCGGAATTACTGCCCTTCCCTTCCCCGCAAACCCTCAAAAACCACCAAACTCCTACCTCCGATCCCGCACTTTCCCATCTCATCTCCGCCTCAAAATTGGAGCAGCTGCCTCCCCTAGATCTCTGGTGCGACGTATCGGCCGACACACCGCGCCCGTACGTCCCACCGGAGCTACGGAGGCAGTTGTTCCTACATTACCACTCCCTCCATCATCCCGGCATTCGGGCGAGCCGGGACCTCATCAAAACGCGGTACTTCTGGCCCCATATGAACACGGATATACGTACCTGGGTTCTTGGGTGCCAGAAGTGCCAGCAATTCAAGGTCTCGGCTCACCCCCATGTACCTCCTCAACCTATCCCCGATTCTCTCCCGTGGGAACACGTCCACTTGGATCTGGTCGGCCCTCTTCCCCCCTCCGAGGGGAAGAGGTATTGCCTCACCATGATCGACCGTGCGACAAATTGGGTAGAGTGTATCCCACTCGCCCACATTACCGCGGACGCCGTCGCCGCGGCCTTCCTCAATCAATGGATCAGCCGCTACGGTTGTCCGCGGACACTCACGGTCGATCAGGGGAGGCAATTTGAATCAGCCCACTTTGCCGACCTGCTCCGTTCCCTCGGGATTCAGAAAATCCGCACCACTCCTTATCACCCCCAATCCAACGGGAAAATAGAGCGGTGGCACTCGGTCCTCAAGCAAGCCATCTCCACATCAGCCACTTCCCCTTCATGGACCAAAACCCTCCCCTACGTTCTACTTAGCCTCCGCACTTCCGCCCGTCCTTCAGACAACACAAGTCCCGCACAACACGCATTCAGAGACCCCATTCGTTTACCGGCCGACATTTTCCCTCCACACAACACCCCGTCCATTAACAGGGAACCGTTACACACCTCAACACCGACAAACGACACCACTTACCCAAAACGCTTTTACACTTCCACGCATATGTACTTGAAAGAGCCCGGCATGCATAAAACCTTTCAGCCCCTTTATGCCGGGCCCTTTCAAGTCATCCGCACAACACCGACCACCGCGACCCTGCTAATGGACGGGAAACCCCACACCGTCCCTTTCGCCCGCTGCAAGCCCGCCCCTGTTCTCCCTCAACCAACGTCCACTATCAGTCTCCCGCCGTCTGTTTGCAATGCAACACCTCTCTCCACCGAATCAGTCTCCCCCGTCGCCGTTTCCGGATTTCGATTCGGATCCGGAAATGGCGGCGATACTCCGGGACGTGTACGTCCCGGACCCGCTCTCCCCCCTACCCCCTTCGCCCGGACCTACACCATCGCTTCAGTTTTTCCCGCGAAGGATTTCCGGACTTCCTCCCCGGCCCCGGCGGTGGAAGTACCCCCAGTGGCGCATACTGCGCGAATTTCGCGCAGCGCAAGCCACCGGGGTACATCCCCCCTACATCCCGTCCGACCCCCTTATAGATCCGCTCCTCCACCAACTTCAACTCACCCTACTTATGCCACCCCCACCGCCCCTTCCAAACATCAAAACCCCCGTCCTCAACGAACCCCCGCCCCCCAAATTTCAACAACCCCCGCCCCCCAAATTTCAGCCCCCTCTTGCTCCTCCATTTTTTTCAATTTTCGACCCCCCAGTTTTAGATTCAACCCCAAAAACGCCCCAGCCCACCAAACCTACAACACCCCCTCTTCCCCCACCACCGCCGAGGATATCCGAAATAGCCTCCGCCGGGACGAAAAGGTCCGGGCGCCGCAACAGACGACGGGAGCGTCCCTCGCCCCGCGTCCCGGCGGCCAAGTCCCCCGCCCCGCTCTGAGAAATCACGGCGGGGCCTTGAGATTTCGGGACAGTGTTTGTGTTCCATTATCCCACAGACACTGTACCGAACCTCACAGCCCCGCCGTGGCCACTTCGTCGCAGCGGGCATCTTCAACACCCACCCACACACTACACCCACCTTTTCACTACAAACAAACACTCGATACACTAAGCCACACACAACCCGCACCCAGGGAACGGCGGATCTCGCAACCCCGCTCAATTCTCTCTCCCCTGAAACCGTACCAAAAATTTGTACATACCTGTAAATACCTGTACATACCTGTAAATATTTCCTGTAAATACCTTGCACCTGTAAATATCTAATGTAAATATCTAACATACTACCATCATCATCATCGAACTCATCACCTTTGTAAATATTGTCACCTCATCAAATTTTTCATCACGCCCTCTTTGTACATATGTTTCCCATCATCAAATTTCGTCTACTTACATCTACTTACATCTACTTATGTCTTACATCTACTTACATCTACTTACATCTACTTACATCTACTTATCTACTTATGTCTCCTTATGTCTACTTTTGTCTACTTAGCCCTACTTATGTCTACTTATGTCAACTTATGCCTACTTATTCTACTACTTGTATATCACCCTAGATTTAAGACACCTCCGGTCACTCTTCTGCCTTCAGCACTACAATTGTTTGTTTCAGCCTTCAGCTCCTGTATCCTTGCGCCTTCAGCTCCCCTTTTTGTTTCCGCAGCCCTCAGCCACTGTCAACTTGAGCCTTCAGCTACCTCACTCATTGGTTCGAACTGGGGGGACCTCTGTCGTGAGTCCCTCCCGGGAACACTCCACTACAACCTTAAAGCTCTCACCAATATTCCTATGTAAAAATTACCTTCCGTTAATAAACATCTGAGTGGGGAGACAGGCGACAGAATCCGGGGGACACAACCTGGTGCCCCACTACCAGCTCCCAGCAGGGAGCTGGAGGGAGAGGACTCCAAGTCCTATATAACCCCGGATCCTGGAGCTTTAGCTTCTTTCGACACTTCCTCTAACCAGCTCTCTCTTCTCTCTCTACCTTCCTCCTCCCAGATGCCTGGTGGTATCCGCCGCTCTGGGAATTCACCTCCTACCTTCTCCTCTTGTCTACATCGGTGGATATCCGCCGCCTAGACAAGCACCTTCCTTCCTTCACCCACATCGGTGGATTACCGCCGCCTGGGTGAATTTCCTTCCTCTCGCCTACATCGGTGGATTACCGCCGCCTAGACGAGATTCCTTCCACTCACCTACATCGGTGGATTACCGCCGCCTAGGTGAATTTCCTTCCTCTCACCTACATCGGTGGATTACCGCCGCCTAGGTGAAATTCCCTCGCTCTCTTCTATTCACTCCTTCACGCCACCGTGATGATAAATTTAAATTCATCACAATATTATTTATTAAATAATATTATATTGTACATTGTAATATTTAATTGGCATTAGGTTATTTATTAAATATAAATAATACATAGGTAGGTATTATTTATTTACAATATATGTTATTTGTTAAATATTATATTGTAATATTTACCTGGTGGACCGTTACATTTTGTGTCGTCACGTAAATTTCAGATTCAGAATGACCCCCAGCCCGTAAACCTCCGTGTTGAAAACCAAAAACTCAAAAACCTGTCCGGTTTACAAGCATTTCTCAACGATCCACCGTTCTCCCGCCGTTAGTTTTTGAAACGAATACAATTTCGATTCGGCAGTAATAACAATAAAAATAATGATAATATTGCTTGGTCCATTTCATGTGGTACCAAGCTAGTACCTAACTACAACGCCACGCATTCCTGTTATTTTTAATTGACCGCCTCAAGCTTACCTTCCCTTTTACTCGCTAGTCCTAGTCGATCAGCTTATGTTTTGTACACTGTTTATGATAACCTTCCCGGAAGATCTTAGTTTCGTAGCGTATGGTAGTTCGTACGTTCGTAAATCTAGACAATCCTTCACAGACCACAACCCCTTCTAGAGGATCCTTTCACAGACAATAGTTTTCATTAATTTAATTAGTGTTCGCATCTTCTATCTAATACCGTGTAATTCGACTGCTCGACTCAAATTCGTTCGCTGTGCTGCTGTGATCCGCCTCCAAGTCACCACTTCGCTTAACACCCGCTATCAGCAGGTATTTGTCCGCTATCAGCAGCTTGAATTCTCCCTGCTTTTTTCATCTGAGCTATTGAAAATTAGTTTTAAAAAAAACTCATTACCATTGCACCACTATTCAGTAGGCTTGAACCTCTATTCAGTAGGCTTGAACCTCAAATTGGTCATTATACCTACTCCCTGAGGTACTCCAATATTGTAACAGAAACACAACTGCCAATATTGATGCAATATCTGAAGCAATTATTTAAAAGTGAAAGGAACTTTATTATAATGAGTTGCCTAATCGAAGGTTTCATATCTAGGGAACTAGCGTCAAAAGAATTGAGAAACGAGTGGGTTGCTCTCAAGCGGTTTATGGCCTCATTTCTACAGATACCAAACGCCACTACATATTTTTGTTGAAGTTGATATAGGTAGGTTGGTACTTAGCTTCCATAAAAATTGGTCAGGCTCTGAAGATATTTTCGGTTCGAGTTTACTTTCATCTACTTGTGTGTGTGTGAGTAGTACATAGGTACTTCATACATCTTTCTCTTTGATGTGGTTGCTTTAAATCTGTTGCTCTTCAAGTTCAAAGAGTTTTGTTTATCTATACATATAATAAAACAGTGTCTGTCTGTTTGTTTGTTTGTTTGTTTGTCTCGGCATCAATTGAGAACGGCTGAACGTAGAAAGTTGCGGCTGGTACCATTTGACGCAGAATTTATCTGGGAAGGTTTATGAAAAAACCGCATTTGAATCTGTCCATCTGTTGAAACGCTATGAATGAAATACTACTAAAAAACGTGTTATAATCACTTCTATGAGGACGTTTATGCTTATAATGTCTCGGCATCAATTGAGAACGGCTGAACGTAGAAAGTTGCGGCTGGTACCATTTGACGCAGAATTTATCTGGGAAGGTTTATGAAAAAACCGCATTTGAATCTGTCCATCTGTTGAAACGCTATGAATGAAATACTACTAAAAAACGTGTTATAATCACTTCTATGAGGACGTTTATGCTTATAATGTCTCGGCATCAATTGAGAACGGCTGAACGTAGAAAGTTGCGGCTGGTACCATTTGACGCAGAATTTATCTGGGAAGGTTTATGAAAAATCCGCATTTGAATCTGTCCATCCGTTGAAACGCTATGAATGAAATACTACTAAAAAACGTGTTATAATCACTTCTATGAGGACGTTTATGCTCATAATAACTTTGAACGGTTGGACGTAAATCCGATTGTAATTAGATTCTGGATTCAGCTCGACGAGTACATTCAAGTGGTACTTCAATCAGGATGTTAGTGGGAGGGGGGTACAGGTTACGAGAGGGGGGGGGGGGGGGCTACAGAAATTCCAAAACTACTTGACCAATTGGAGTGCAACTTTGGGAATTTGTTGTGTGAACATTGAGGAATGTTTCTAACCAGGTAGGGAGGGTTCATAAGATACGGGGGGGGGGGGGGGGTTAAAGGCAGTTAGGGTTGGCATTGGGGAAGGTTTCTGATCAGTTGGGGAGGGGGGGATACAGGGGGTGTCTGTTCTACCGTTGCGAAGCGCGGGTGCACAGCTAGTTCTGATATAAGGAGTAAGATCATTTTACGCAGTTAGTGGTGTAAATTGAGGTCACAGTGAGCTCCGAGTTGATATCGAGAGTCTGAATCGGCCAAGCGACAATGCAGCCGACTAGATAAATATTTAGAAAAGGAATTTTATTTTGTAAGACTACATACCTTGATTGCCAAAAAATGAGACACTAACACAATAGAGGTATGGTTTTCCTGATTTTTGTTCATATTTGGTTGCCACGAGAAAAAATCTAATGGCCATTTGCATGAAAGTTGAATTTAGACAGTAGAAAGTTTCGGTCATGCAGCATAGGTAGGTAACGTGACTACCCTTTGAACCCAGGGCCATTTAATTTTGATCTCATTTCAATTATGGAAGAGCTCTACTTTTTTAATCAGTCAGTATTCATTGGTAAACAATTGTTAACAGCACAACAGCGCCTATGAAGTTTTTAACAAATAGGGAAAAAGACCTTGTGTGGGTTTTGTACAGTGGAGGATAATAAAGGGTTAGTAGGCCGAAACTAACAATGCTTCACGTGTCTATACTATTGGGACTGCATGGCTAGCAAGTCCAAACTTATAAGATTGTCCTCCAACCCTCCAAGTCATGTGTTGCAGTGGTGATGAGACGTTCGAGACAGCACCCGGACCGTGGACCCCGGCCCTGGTGGCGCCCGGGGTGTCGGTCTTGGAAACTGCTTCACATTCTTATCAGCCAAAGTTGCCAGCCACAAGTTGACGAATAATGAACTTCTCTTCTCAGTCTCACTCTTGATCTTGAACGTAGAAATGTACCTACTATCTACTTACTAGTTACACAGAATGTGGTTTTCATCAACTTTTCTCTAATACGATACCTAATCAGTTTAATTGTTACCAATGGCCTAAAATGTGAAATTTTGGGTTTGTCAGGCTATTGAACTATCAAAGTTAGGTACACTAGGTAGTTACAATAGAAAAACGGGGAATTTTCGAAGTTTGCACAAGATGATGGGCAGTTTTTGTGCGTTACGAATTCTCCTTTTGGTTTATTATTTTCAATAATGAACCATTGGAATCGAGCATGAAAAAAAAAATTCTTACCCCCCCTCAAAATTTGATGGTTTACGTTTCAAGATATGTAGAATCCAAAACTGCAATAAAAATATTTCTGTCTGTCCGCCGTACGCCGTACGCCGTACGCCGTACGCCGTACGGGCCACTTTTCTTAGTTACCATGAAAAAAAATTGATGAAATTCGGGTTATAGGTTCCGTTCGGCGTCTAGTTGGTCCTCGAAGCTCGACGTTACTGTGAGTCATCTCTAAGGGGTTCAAAATAGGGGTTGAAATTTTCAAAACGCCTATACCATTTTTTTTACGTAAATATTTTTACGGTTTTAAATAGTCCTTGAACTTGCGAGTTTTTTAAGCCCATCCGGAGCATCGTACGTCCAGCCGTTCGTTCACAGTAAGGCCCCGAAGTTTGCACCGACAGGCATTTTCGACTCCAGTGTCAATGAAATTGTATACAATTCAAACCAAATCTCGTAACCAGAGACGCGCCCACAATAGGAATTTGTGAATACGGCCAATCATTGGTAGGGATCACCTGGTTATATTGGCGGAGTATGAAGTCGAGTTGGTTGTTCTGTGATATTATTTAATTTGAAAAATGATGGCTCTTTTGGAGTTTGTTGGTAGGTAGTGAAACTTGAACAAACGTTGAAGTATTATTGATGGGTAAATTATTACTACGGTAAATCATTACTCAACGGTAAATTATTACACAACGGTTCATTATACCATCTACGTAGAAGGGGCTGGAGTTTGTTGGTAGGTACTTTTGCAACTTTTTTCACTCCTCATCAACAATTTCTTTTCAGAACTTCATTATGTGTGTTTCTTTTTGTTAGTTACTGTTTGTCATCGGCAGAATTATTTTAGCAACATTTAACTCGTGATTTAGGTAGGTACCTAGTAACGAGTACGGGGTTAGGTACTAACCTACGGAGGGTCTGCGATCTACATAATATGTATATAATAGTACATATCATATTATATAGACGGGTTATCTATACATAGAGCGGTGATCTGTAACAGAAGGGTATTCTATACAAAATAATAAACCGTTGTGCAGGGATTTGCAGCGTTTTTGTTTTGCAAGAACAAATCCTGATCAATAACGGAAATTAACATTTACCGACCACATAATGAGGTGTTTATGACGGAAAGTTATGAGTTCCCGCTAGAAATGACGTATCAGGTAAACTACTGAGTAGTTCAACTCAAATCCTTAGAGCGCTAGTGCATCACTTCAAACGATGTACAGAACCGCAGTGGATGGATGGCTGGAACCGCAAGTTATAAAAAATTTTAAAAACACGTCCTCAAACCGGCAAAGGTTCTAGAAGGTTGCCACAAAGGTTTGACATTTCTAATGTTGGGTTGTTGGCAGCTTGAGAATCTTCGCATCCGAGGCTTCGCTCCGCCTCCGTGGACCAATAGCCAATCAGATGTCAGTAGACTGAAACGTCATTTTAACTTTTTCCCGCATTTTAACTTTTAATCGCCCTCATTTAAAAATAACGTTTATTTTGAAAACGGGCTTCAAACTACCGTTTTCCGCCCAAAGTTTTGACTTTGAAGATTCCCCATTGAAGATTTTCCCTTTGACGATTCGAATGAAGATTCCCCATGATCCTCCATTTGACGTTAAATTCATAAAATTTCTTTTGTCTCAGTCTAGATCACCGTATTATATTGTGCATCTAATCGTATCACATCACAACCCGTAGACGAGAATATTATTTTTAGCGTTCTGCCCCTTCTATCTTATTGGAACGGCGGAGATAGAGGCGGTCATGGGACTGTTGACTATGAGATATCCACGCTGATCGGGCGGTACAACTGTACTGGAATATTCACTGCCTCGGTATCTGTGAACTGAGACTTTTGGTTTATTATTCTGTGAATAATACACCTATGTATTCGCTCAGCAAAAAATTTTTATAACACCCCCTCAAACTTTTTTCTTTTACGTTTCAAGGTGCATAGATTCCAAAAATGCAATGTCCGTCCGCCGTACGCCGTCCGCCGTCCGCCGTATCACGTGTACAGGCTTCATTTTCGGTCTAAAAAAATCGTTCTTTCGCACACATGCTCCATTTGGGCCCTAGTTGTGTCCCGAAACTTTTCAGCCCGATCGGAATATACCCAGGGGTGTTATGAGTGAAAATGTGTGTAAAAATAGGTACTTTTTACGTTTTAGCAACATATTGGTAACATGAGCTTCTGAGATATCGTTTTCTATGTTTTTGGGGACGAGAAGACCGAATATGAAGTCGATTTTGACCAAAGAGTGGAAAATTGAGTTCTACCAAATGTTCAGCTCCCAGAATTGATTTTTTATGAGTGAAAAACCTGGGAAATCGTCTGAAATCACCATCAGTTTGTATAGTAACACTGGAAAAAGTGTCAAGACGTGGTTCAGGACGATTAAATGGCACTACCAATGATCAAAGATAGTTAAAAAAAAAAGAAAAAAAAGAGCGTACCTAATTTGTGTTTTGGGGGCCAAAATTAATGGAAACCATCAGAAGTAGCTATTTCGATTATTACGCATGAAAGAAACAATTAATGAACAGCCAACGTTTCTGTAGGTATGTCCAATAGAATAATAAACCCATGTGACAAGGACTTTGCAGCGTTTTTTTTTTTTTTGCTCCGTTCTTTCTGTTTCAGATATTCCTCAAGTCGAGGTATTTCATTACTTCTGTCTGAAAATACTAAGTATTCTATTATCATTGTGCTCAATGCAAATACAAATGCAAATGCAAATAGAAATAGAAATGCAAATTTCAGCTCAAAATTCTGCACAGCAATGAAAAGGGTGGAAAGAATCCGAATTACGCGAGACTGTCCTGGTTTTTGAAGTTCTCTGTCCTGTATCACGTATTTCGACTGCGTAGGTAGGTACCTACCTATAAGTATTAATGAAAACTCAAGAATTACAAACTCAGAATTATTGCAAAATTTTGATTACTCCGTTTTCATGATCTACTTGGCTGTTAGGTAGGTAGATACGAGTTATTAAGTTTCTATTCCTAAAACAATATTAGGTACGATAGCAAGTGTACTTGTTGTGTACCTTGATAATATTGTGAAGGTAGCGAGAACAGGTTGAGATTCTTTAATGAGACCAACCCTCGATAACCTCAACCTGTTTAAATAAAAAAGTTGCTAAGCAAACTCGAATTCGCTAGCAAGACCCTTTGTGGTCGACGTTGCAATCTTAGTATTATTATTTCCGTTAACGTTCAGAGAGGCTATTGGAGTAATAAGTTCATGCTGTCACTGGATGTCATAACTACACTGAGCTAAAGAGAGCGGCACAAGATGGATGGAGAGCTGCTGCCAGCCAATCTTTGGATTGATATATGAAGAAGTAGAGAAGTGCCTTCTCCATTATTTAGGTGCATCATTTATAGAGCAATATGGTTATTGACCATTAACCAGTAAGTGACAAAAAATAAAATAAATACGACTTTATTGAAGATAGTAGGTATTGCAAGTTCGAAGTATCTTTCACTTACTAAGGTTCCCGTAATATTCTTTCAAGTCGATGAAAAAAAATCCCAATCCTAGAATAATTGATATTGTTACTTACCATCCAAAAAGGTTAACGATGATTCTTATGATAAGTTCATTATCCTTTTGTATTTGTACTTTCTACAAAAATACAGAACAGTCTCAACTAATCTTGCCAATTTGCCGAGGTTTCAAAATCACCCTTTATCTGATTTACTGAGGAATGAGTAAAATGAATAGAATGTCTGATTCATGTGAAAACCTACCTCTATCTCCTGCAGTCTTGAACGTCTCGGTCTACGATAAACCTAGGATTTACTTACATATTGCCTATTGGTAGGGCAGCTCCGTCCTGCACATCATTGCTAATAAAGCTTAGGAATCGTACCGAATTTTTCTGACTCAAATGTGGCAACCCTGGCTGAGTGTGAAGTCACACGGATCAGCTTGAATGCATTATCACGTGGACCTTAACAGGTGGCCTTTTTAGTTCCATGCATTTACAAGACTCGTTTTCGCCCACTTCTAATCGTTGGGTTCCCATCAAAGCGCAACTTGTTGAAAAGTTCTCGCCGAGAACTATAATTTGAAACAATGAAACTACTAGGAACACTTCATTGTATTTCCTAGCCTGTTCAGCAAGTTAGCTCAGTCTCAAGTGTCATGTTTGATAGCGTTATAGTGGTTGAGAGCTCTGATGAGACACGAACCAGAGCTGATCCGTTTCAAGTGTTTGTGTGATTAGCTTTCGGTTTCATGTGAGTTGTTTGAAGTATCATTCTGATTATAACCACCTTACGACACATGCAATGGTTCGAGCTTTACGCAATTAGGTAGCAGAAATCGTTCAGTTTGCACAGAAATCTCTGAAGGTACTTTAGTCGAGTTTGTGCAGAATAAATTATTGTCCTGAGGAGGCCTGCGCCATCTCTACCGGTATTTAATGGAAATTAACGTAATCCCTGCCTTCCTCACTGCAAAACATCCCAAGTTCATGCCAGAACCGAAGAAAATTGCATTTTCTCTAAAATACTAAGCTGTATTTAAATAGGTACCTACCTTCTTAGTTGATTAATTGTATCCGACTGTGTATCATAAATATCACTACCTACCTTTTGTAAAACTCGTTTCTACTATATGTTTTTGGATAAGACGCTGTTTCCCGAGTTGGTGGCGGTATTTCGGTGAACATTTGGCTATGAACAGATGAATTCCGCTTGTTTTCATGCCGCCTTTAAAAGATAGGATAGAATACTTTATTTAAAATTTGAACCCAATGAACGCCCGAAAAGATGTTCACATCGCAGAGTTCATGTTGTGTCTTTTGAGCAGGTCGCTTGAGCGGCTGACATTTTGAGGGTATGAGCGGGTGAAAATCTAATAAGAATTGGTTCTGGAATTGCTGATTTTTCAGATTTCTTTTTGTGTTTAAAAAAAAGAATTTATTTGTTTATGTTACAACAATGTGTTGTTTGTGATGAGAAAAACAGAATCGGTTCGCCGAAATAGCATATATTATACATATACTTATTTGCTGAGTTTCCAAGATTACGTGAAAAGCGGCAATTTTCTCGTCAAAATGAGAAACACGTACCATCTCACCTCAGTATCTCTAAAGAGCGCCCTATCTATATATCCCCGTTTGGGATAAAAGTTCGAGGCGTCTTTGGTTCCAATGCAGTCCTTGAAAAATTTGCATGAGCTTATCCGACCAGCGATTAGCTCTTCACTTCTTATTTGAATCCCGTGAAGCCTGCAGGGATTAAAAGGTTCAAACAGCGGTCTTAAACGTGCCAGTAAAAAGTTCCCCCGGGATATACCCAAAGGTTAAATCCAGGGTAATTTTTAAAAAAGACAAAAAAAGAACATAGATATTCGCCGTTCTACCTTTTTAGTTACTACTACTACCTACTAATCAAAATTCGTCGACGCTATCGTGTTATTAACTGAAATTTTATGATAGGATGAAAATGGTTGCTTCCACCGTACGTCAAATCTTTCTATTCTTGATTTCTATCCTTCTGAAATATTTCAACTCGGGAGCTCTCGATTCGTGCCGTACAATGCGTTTTGTAGACGTCCGTAGTCAAACTTCTAGGTCAGCTAAGGGCCTTCGAGGAGAAGGGCATCATTAGATGCGTCTGTAAGAAATATGATGACGATTCTAATTTGTACGGGTTTCTCGAGGTTTACGCCTTCCAGTTGAACGAACGGGATGACCGTGGACATGATGCTCTTCGTGAAGATACCTCAGTTCACGCAACAGATCTTTCGTAAGTTCACATTACAAGTACCCTCGCCCTATTGCCTTGAACTAGGAATTCCGTTCTTTCATTTGTAAGTAGTTAATGCCTTTTCACTCTAGTCTGCATAACCAAAAACGCTTCAAATTCTTTGAAATAGGTACCTACGGTTTACTTTCATTGTGGATTGCTGTTTCTGATCTCTTCAATTGGGTACCTACCTGGCTTTCAAACCAACCTATTGTGTAGTAAACCCGTTGTCTTGTGGGTTCACTACTGTGTGATTTGCGTCCTCGTGAATGAGCAGTACCTACCTACGACTTCTGTTAATATTTTTGAATGAAATTAGATTCCATCCTAAGAATTTTGAGACCAACCGCACTCTCCTAAGATGAATAGTTCTTTTTCTATGAGCTTTTAAAGTTTCGGCAAGTGTCGTCACACTGGGCAGCTGTTTCCGCCCAGACAGGAGGGGTACGATGACATAATTTATTGCCAAAACTTTGAAAGCCCGTAGGAAAAAAACTATTCATCGTAGGAGAGTGCGGTTCGTCTCAAAATTTTTAGAATGGAACCTACTTTTATTTCAAAATGGGAAAGTAACATAAACAGAAATTATGGGTACTCCTGGTTGTTCAAATCGTAAGTTTATATCAAGAATTTAAAATACTTTTAGGGGAAAAATCATACAGAAAAAGTCAAAATAACTAAAACAAGATAAATATCCCCCACAAAATTCATAATATAAAAAATTATAAAAATGAAAACACATAGAACCTAATATTCCATACTCAATAAAGTCGACAAAATATGCTTGCTAAGACCTGGTGGTGGGCAAAAAATTTAGGAATGCTGGAAATCATTTTAATCGCTTTATTTGAAATCTATTTGAAGCAGCCTAGTTTCCACCATCCTCCGCTGCGAGCTAAAACATGAAAGCTTTTTCAGATTTTGCTTATTACCTACTCCTAAAATATGCACCCAACAGAAAACTCATACATCTCATCCAGTTCGAACTCATTGTCAAATTCGGTACTACAAATAGAAAATTCAAATTTTCGATTTCTGTTATCAGCGAATTTGACATTGTATGGCTTGTTGAACGCAGAATTCGATGATCTACAACTTTCACACTTTTTTCATTTAGAACAACCGTTTCGACGGTACGGACGTTTAAATTCACATTATCAACATTATCAGCGATGTTGGTAAAAATTGTCATTTTTTGACCATTGATTTCGGCCATACTGCCGGGTCGAATTACAAGTTGTGGGTAGTCAATCGCCGCAGAATTTAATGCTCTTTAATTTGTGTACATTTTTCTGTAGGATGATTGTTTTAGGAGCAGGTAATGAGCAAAAAATCTGAAAAAAAAAGTTCAAAATTTTCGTGGTTTTTCGGACCTCTCCGTTGAAGCTCGCACCGGAGGATTGCAAACCTGGGATACTTCACTTAGATATATATAATAAAGCGATTAAACTAATTTCCAGCTTTTCTGCAATTTTTTTCCACCGGCGGCTTATTTAACTGGGCTAAGAAGCTCCGATCGCAGTGAAATTCGTAGGAAGTTGATAGGTACCCACCTACCCTACTGTCTGATGCTGGTTGAATAAAGATCTGAACTTAACTACATTACATAAATGTACTCGACCTCTTACATCTTATAGTAAGCACTTCTTATCGGCCAAGTGGTTCGGTTGGTATTTTCGACGATAGTTTCAGACAGATTTCTCGCAAATTATCTCGAGGAGATCGCAGTTATCTCGGCTGGCAGTTAATCTTATTAATAAAGTAATTAATTACTTACGTCCTTACGTAATTCCCCCGTTACAATGTAACTCACGATTGAGAAAACTACGTCGTCCGGGCGAAACAATGTGGTCGACGTGAAACAGTTTTCAATTTGGCGCATGGAGAGTTTGAGAGGGAATGATAAGGCACACTCAACACACTCATTGCCGCTGATGACAGCAATACGCCGAAACAAAGAATTCTCTTCATCCTTCATCACCGTCCTCGTAAACAATGATATGCCTACTACCACAGAGTAGAGATAGGTACGTAATTTTATTTTCCTCTCCCAAATGTGATTGAATAACTCTCTTATGATAGGTAGGTATATTTATACTTATACTCCTTCTTTGAAAGACCTCTTCATATTTTTTCTGCCTCAACAAGACATTGATGTGTTTGCGTAGGTAGATCAAAGTTTCATGCGCGCATACCGTGAATGACTGGAGATCGTAGCTACTTGAACGTTCCTATTGTCTGGATTGTGAATCAGTTATCTGGATAATTATAATGGCAGGTTTCGGTGTCCTTGCTATTCAGACAATCGGTTGGTACTACAATTTCGGCGATAGTCTCAAATCAAATATCCTAACGACAAAGTGTTGGATGACTGTGTTTCCACCGTTGACTTTGAAATAGATAGCAGTAAGAGACCATGCCAGTTCAATGATAATATATTGTTGGCTGCCTCGGCCTGACTCATTTTGGTCTACGCCTTTAATATCACAAGTCGAAATACGAATCGAGAAAGCAATAAAGCACGTTGTTCAACTTCAAACGAAAAACTCACACACTTTATTGGTTACCATAATTTGTTAGGCAAACATAAACAACTGTTATAAACGGGGTTGAAGATTCTTTTGTAGTCCACCCAACACTACCCCCCCTTCCTTTTCAAAGCGTCGCAAATGGTCGACGTGAACGATCCTTAGCTTCCGGTTTGGCGTCCTGATGCGAACGGTGACATCTGACAAGAGGGTCACCACCTGACATGGACCCTGCCAGGAAGACTGTAGCTTCTGACGTATACGCCCTTTTTACGACGAGGCCACCAGTACCAAACCAGGTCGCCCTCCTTGAACTGCGGTGCCTTGGCCCGGACGTTGTATCGCCTCTTACACTCTTCAGCGGCTCCAACCAGCCGCTCACGAGCCATGTTATGGGTCCTCTGCAACGTGTCTTGAAGCTCCTGTGCGTAGGTCCCTGGTTTCCACGTCGCGTTGCCTGGCGTACAGCCTGTCAGTAGGATCAAAGGGAGTTCTAAACGGCGCCCAAATGTGAGCTCAGCTGGCGAGAACCCTGTCGCCTTGTGTTCTGTACCACGATACGCCAGTAGAGCCCCGGGTAGATGCTTGTCCCAAGTAGCCTGGTCACCCCCTTGAACCATCTTGGCTAGGGTCTCTATCAAGGTACGATTGAATCGCTCCACCAAGCCATTCCCTTGCGGCCTCATAGGACAGGTTCTCGTCTTCTGCACGCCTAATAATTCCAACACTTCTTTGAACACTGTCGATTCAAAGTTGGTGCCCTGATCTGAATGGATTTCCCGTGGCACGCCAAACCTGGAGACCACATGCTCCACCAGCCCTTCTGCAACAGTCTTCGCCGTTTGATCCGGTACAGCCCACGCTTCTGGCCATTTTGTAAAGTGGTCAACAACCACCACAATAAATTTATTTCCCTTTTTAGTCTCCGGGAAGGGCCCCACCACATCAATTGACAAGCGCTCAAAGGGGGTCCCCGTCACATAGCTCTGCATCGGAGCCTTCCCCAGGCTTTGCCTGCGTAGCCCACAGACTTCGCATACCTGACAAAAGCGCTTGACCGCCCCCTGCAACGCTGGCCAGCAGAACCCCGTGCGAACCAGCGTTAGGGTGCGTCGTCTGCCAAAATGCCCCACGCTGTGGGCTGTTGCCAAAACTCGGGTCCGTTCTCGCACAGGTACTACGATCTGTTCCGAGATGGTCGTCCCCGCACCATTCTCCCACCTTCGTACCAGCACCCCGTGTTTGATATGCAACCTACTGAAGGCAGCCCACAGAGCCTTGGTGTCCTCATCCAGAGCAACCACGTCCTTCCACGGCAGCCGCTGTCCAGCTGTGACCCACTGCCTTACCCTGTTTGTCACTGGGTCCTCCCGCTGCACCACTTCCCACTGAATGTCGGGCTCCACTTTGACGGCAAACACCTCCTCCACGGCAGCCGCTTTCCGCTCAATCCTGCTGCAGTGTGTACATCCCTTTTCAACGCAGGGTCGGCGAGACATACCATCGGCGTTCAGGTGTTCCTTCCCCGCCCGGTGCTGTACCCGGAAGTGGTACCGAGACAAGATTTCATTCCATCTGGCCAACTGCCCATCGATGTTCTTGAACGTCCTCAGCCATTGCAAAGAAGCGTGATCTGTCCTCACCAAAAATTCGGTTTCCCCTTGCAAACCATAGGAGTGGAAATGCTCAAGGGCCAACACCAGACTTCTTAGCTCCTTTCGGGTCACACAGTAGTTCCGTTCCTGTCTAGACAAGCACTTGCTGAAGTATGCAATAACCTTTTCAGTTCCTCCTTGCAGCTGTGACAGGACAGCTCCCACAGTCTTGTCGCTTGTGTCCGTGTCCAATATGAACATGGCCCCAGTCTCCGGATGGCTCAGCACGGGTGGGGTGGTCAAAGCACGCTTCATACCATCGAAGGCCTCCTGACATTCCGGGGTCCACTCAAACCCTTTGCTGCTATCCTGCAGTGCATACAAGGGGACCATTTCCTAAGCGAAATCCTTGATAAAGAAGCGGTAATACGAGCAGAACCCAACGAATGTGCGTACCTCTTTTGTAGTGGTTGGGACTGGCCAGCTGGACACTTGCTCAATCTTCCTAGGGTCTGCGGCTATTCCCCCTCCCGAGATCACCACTCCTAGGTAGTCAACCTGCTTTCCAAATAGGCGACATTTGTTCGGGTTGAGTTTCACCCCCGCATTCTTCATTGTCGTGAACACTCTCCTCATCATTTGCACTGTCTTCGGCTCGCGTATTCTCTCCCTCCCTAACCTCAGCCACCCGCACAGGCAGATGGACAGTCTCCTGCACAACGGCTAGTACAGACTCTAACTTTAGGGACATTTCCAGGGCCTGTGACATATCCCTAGGCCCAGCAGTTAGGACTTTCTCTTTCAGCTGCATATCCCGAAGGCCCCTAACAAACAGGTGGGTCACCATTAGCTCTGTACCTACCGAGGTCTCAGGAAGGGCCCTACGAGCTAAAGTTTTGATGGCTTGATGAAAGGCTGTAAGCTGTTCCCCCTGTAGTTGTTTCCGGTTCATTAGTAGGGTCATGTTCTTCTCTTCCTGCCCCAGCTGCCCGAAACTACGTTCCAATGCGCCTACGAGTTGGGAGTAGCTACAGCCCAGCCCTACCTCTGGCAGAACATCCCGCGCTGGCCCAGCCAACACGGCTGATAGCTCACTGGCCATTTCACTGCTATTCCAACCGTTACTGGGGGCTAACACTATGACCGAACAGCCCAGTCAAGGTAGAAGCAAACAGGTTCGCGTGCTCCTGGAGTGCTGTCATTAAGGCCATGTGTTGCTCATTCATGATCCTTCGAAGTTCATGCATTGTGGGGTCCTGTGGAGTGGGGTTCACCGGCGGGTCCTCCGCGGGAGTTGACGCGGCTCCCTCGGCATTCTCCACTTCCCCGGCTAAGGCGAAAACTTCGTCTTCCCTCTCTGGTGGTTCAGTCGCTTGAACGGTCCGGCCACTACGTAGCTGGATCCCACCGCTGCCACCACTGTTGGCTGCCTCGGCCTGACTCATTTTGGTCTACGCCTTTAATATCACAAGTCGAAATACGAATCGAGAAAGCAATAAAGCACGTTGTTCAACTTCAAACGAAAAACTCACACACTTTATTGGTTACCATAATTTGTTAGGCAAACATAAACAACTGTTATAAACGGGGTTGGAGATTCTTTTGTAGTCCACCCAACACTATTATGTACTTACCTTTTGTACTTCAAGGTTGACAGTAACAAATTTCATGTTCTTTGTCAGATTTTTTTCAATGCAAAGCTATAAGTATTTGGAGCTTTCTGCATGCACATAAATCCGGGTTTATTATTTTCAAGTCGAATTTTAGGAGCATGAAAAATGGCTTGCAGTTCAAGGTAGGTGCGTAGGGTACGGTAATGGAATAACCGTCCGCTGTACACCGCACGCCGTAAAGATTTACTTCCCTTAGTTACCATGAACCAAAATTGATGAAATTTGGTTTGCAGGTCCCGTTTGGGGTCTAGCTTGTCCGCCAAGCTCGATGTTACTGTCAGTCATCTCTAAGGGGTGAAAAATAGGGGTTGATGTTTTCAAAACGCCGTAGCTCGATAACTTTCAACAGTAGGGTATGGTTTTTATGACTCCTCAAATTGATTCCGAACTTTAGGATTTTTGAGAACACCCGGAGCACTGAACGTCCAGCCGTTCATTTACAGTAGGTAAGGCCCAGAACTTTGAACCGAAAATCTGTCAACGTGAATGAGAATCATACGGTATATGGTATAACTCCAGTCCAGACAATATTGTCATTGCTAGGGAACAGTTTATTATAATCGCGCATGGCTTTATGAAATCGAGTTTGTTTTTCCGTGATATTATTTCATTTGAAGAAAGATGATTATTTTGGATCTTGTTGATAGACCTAATAGATAAAGTTTCGGTTGTTCACGGCCAAACGAATCATCCAACTTAGATGAAAATTTGGGAATACATCGAGGACCCTACCAGCGTCAGAATTTCAAATGGCAAATGGCCGAAGCGTCGGAAAAATACATATTTATGTAGTTATACTGCTCGGCAGGCTCCGTTACCTCCTCGATTTAGGACACGAGGGTAGGTGACCTCAGAAAATAGTGATATAATAGATCTACGCACAAGGGGGATCTATGCAGGAAAATTATAAACCATTGCTGTAATAGTTTGCAGCGTTATTTTGATTGATTTTGTTATTATTTTTTTTATCCTCCTACATAGGTATATACCTAGGTAGTTTCCCTTGTCGAAAGTTTCTGTATCACTCCAAAACTCGCAGTAAGGGGTACCCAAGCTCTACCTTACCCAATAAAATCTTTTTATAGAGTAGTGAAAGCTAACTACGCCGCTATATTGCTACAACAAAGGCTTAGCTTGCGGAAGCACATTATCAGGAAGGCTCAGTTCGTGAATACAGTAGGGAAGGTCAGGGCAGACGTGTCTTCGGACATGGTTGAACGAGCTATTATGTGTTAGGAACAAAGGAATAGCCCGATTAATTTCAGAAATGAATGTGCAGTTGGTTGGAGAAAGAGACGAAACTGTAAGCAGGAGGACGCAGAAGATGATTATTTTTATCTAGCCGTTGTTTACTACTCTCAAGGCCGACAAGGTAGAATGCCTAAAACCTGTTTGAGGGCCGACCTTTGTATCGGGCAGAGCTTGCCTTTACGTTTTACCTACGCTCATTTAGGTTAAGAAGGGATTAGGTAGGTACCTATTTATTATGTCTCTCTGAACGTTACCCGCCAACATTACCTAACAGCTCTTGAAACGCATAACAACGCTTGACGCGAAAACATCCCGAGAAGATGGGCGTGGATTAACTATGATGACGGCAAGACGACACAACGGACTAAAATAAAGTCAACCTACATTATTTATACGTCGACAGGATGAACGATGGCCAAAAGTGATGAAGCTGAACGAATTTCAATTAAAGACACTAGAAACGAGGTATGCTTAGGTAAAAGTACTAACAGTTGGTTAATATACCTATGTTTTTTTAGAAAACAATTTTACATACAAACAATTTTAGTGAAATAGGAAACTAGAAAAAGGAAAAGTTGTAAGCATAAATGCCTGCAAATGATATGATTTTATTATGAATCCGAAAGCGCAAAACTCTTACATGTTTTGAATTGATTCCTGTCTTCTATAGGCTTCTATAATACCTACCTAGTTCATAAGACACATTTTGTTTGATTCTGATTCAGCGTATTGACAAGAGCGGCGAGGGAGGAAGGGGTTGGCCAAGGTTCATAGTATCGGAAACTAAAGCAAAATCAGTTTGTGCTGGAGAAAACTAATTTTTCCTGCAACTTATTTTTGTCTGTGCCTACGTCTGCCTACCCCCTCAATCAGAAGTTGCCTAAGTAGGAGTCGCTGGTCACAGGACAAATTGGGCAACCAGACTCTTGCTTCTCATCGAACTTACCAAACACAAGGTAGGTAGTAACCTACCAACGGGTTTTTAAGAAATTTCGGAAGATCTTGCTGGTTGGGTCCCTGACCCATAGCTCAGCCAGTCACTGTAAAACCTAAGTTTTCAAAACAGAAGGAAGCAGGTTTAAGGACCTTTAAAATTTATTCACTCTCGCCAAACTATCCCCCCCCCCCGGAAAAAACCCTGTTGTAAACATTTACCCGCCAAGAAAACCGCCTCAGCCTCCAAAAGGTTGGATATCTATTTTGCCCCCAAAGTAGCGTGGTCGGTGCTTCGCACTTCACTCTTGGATGTGCATACCTATAAACCTGTTCCTTCCTCCTCTGTTGGATATGAGTGTAAAAACCTTCCTTCCTCCCAAACCTTGAAATTTCTTTTAACGCTGTTTGGCGGGGGCTTTTCGCCTGAGAGAACAAAATGAGAAAAAAGGCGCTTATTCCTTGGAGCATAATGAACATGTGTGCAGAATTTATGTCTCTGAGGCTGTAGTATCCCTGTCAAAGAAGAAGAACAACAACAACAAAAAATGAACAAGAAAAACTTGAAAAATAGCGATTTTCAAACTTCAATAACTCCGGCACCTGATTGACTCGAAGGTTGAAGTTTGGTACACTACCTCAGAATGGGCTTACAAAAAACCAACACCGAATATCCCCAGGGGGTCTAGTTATCGGAGGGGGGGAGGGGGTTAAAAAACCTGCTTGCAGTTCCCTGTAAGCAGTGTTCTTGGTCGCTTTCGAGTTTTTCGGTATTCTTGGCTCCCACGTCCCCAGATAGTTAGGTACGTAGGTATGCACCTACCTGCAATTTTTCTGGGACCAGGGAGAGAGAACAAACAGCTCTGTCATGCATCCAAAGTAATAACAAACTCAACAGGCCTCATGAATATTTAATAGTTGCCGCGAAATGTGGTCTTCACCGGAGTCCGGTAAACTAAAAAGGGTAAAAGACGTAAAGCCAAGGTCGGGATCGAAGAGGCTTGTGTATCGATAAAGCCTCGCGTACTTACACCATTTCTGTTCCGAGGTCACAAAGCATCAAGGAACCAATTCCTATTCAAAAAAGACCGTTCAGAGATGTTGGAATGAGACCGAACCCAGCAGGTATAACTTCGCCATTTCAGTCAGGATGTTACCTTCCTAATTAGGAAATAAACTGCATATTGCAATAGGTCTGGAAATGTCAAGTTTCATTCTGCCACGTTGACATCAACTAAGGAGTTATCTAAATCATCTTACGAAAAATAGGTCAAATCTGAAACAAAGTACCTCGGTGAATGAATTCACATAATAAAGAGATGTTTGCCCAAATCATACAACTTCTAATATTGTGATCTAATTTGCGTATTTCTTTGTGTGTTTCAGGAATAACGATATTGTCCAGCGTATTTTTAGTGACATTAGTCGGAACTGGAGTAATGTGGTTCACGGATATTTACGTAGAAGAAATTATAAACGTAAGTAATTTCTCTATTTCAATTTCGCATTAATATTCCAGTAACAATCATACCTTGAAATGTTTGCAATACCTACCCCATCAAAGATACAGACAAACGCTGAAAAAATTGAATGTCCGAGTGTTTGTTATCAAAATGTTTCTGAGTTATTATTTTCAAATAATGTAGAGGTTAAAAAATAAATAAATAAATAATTTATTATAGACTCGACGGTGGCAGCTATGCTTTAGGTACCTACCTTACTAAATTTGATTTTTTGAAAGTTCCTACTTCCTGAGATTTTAGCCCCAACTCCTAATAAAATAGGTACATTTTGAGGCCAGTAATTTTCTGTGAACAAACCAAATATCACAGGGCCCCGAATCCTTCCCACTGATTGACTGACGTTTAGTCGATTATTTTCTTACGTAACATTATATAAATGGATAGTGGGGATATTCCACCTAGTTTGTAGTGCCCATTTGATCTCGGCGAGGGCTATCGATTTCGATTTAGTTTACGACAGTACCTGATCAGAAGAAGGTGATGATAATAATACTGTTACCTACCTACCTCGCCGCCACCTGTTTGGACCTGTGGGACTTTGGCTTCAAGCAAATAGAGCACATTAGCTGTAAAATTTCAAGAAATCCATCAAAATTTTGGTTTTAGGGACACCCCTCCGGGGATAAAATACGGAAGTTCGGTTTTCTTTGGTTTTAGTTACATGGTTGCAGTGTCAGAACAAATTTTTCGAATTTCATTATTGTGGGATGTGGGTGGCTCTAGAGAAGGCCACGGCGCAAGATATGGCAACGCTGTAATAGCTTCTTGGTTCCGGCCCCTCTCATAACCTCTGAGTTCTTTCAGCTCCATGAATGAATCCTTCAGTTAGTTTATTATTATATATTACGATTATGTATAAGTAATGAAAAAACAGGCTTGTGAATAATGCTTTATTTAAAATGAAAGGTAGTGAACTAATACCTAGAACAACCAGGTAGGTAAGCCCTATTTATAATTATTATTTTCTATCGTATGGAAGAGCCTGTTATGATAGTATGGACCATGTATGAGTATGAGTATGATAGTATGGTACCTACCGTGAAGTCATTACTGTAATGTACAAATCGAACTGTGCAATTATTTACACACAGCAGTATAGTGTGTTCGCGAGGTATTTTTACATTTTCGCAAGGATGTGAAAACTCATTAGGTAGGCCCATAATTGACCTCGTTCGTTATCACTTTGTGAACTGAAATTAGGCTGAAGATGTTTTCCATTTGGCCTACTCTGTATTTATCCTTAGTTTGAAAATATTTAAATTGCAGCAAACAAAACTTAGGTATGTTGTGGGAACAGGAAGAAAGTAGGGCGTATATTACCTACCATGTTACGAGTAGAAGAATCGTCACATTGTCAACGTTTGAGTTGTAACGATAAACGTGTTGTAAGGATAAAAGTTTACATATTATAACTAAGATTTGTATATTGCAGCAAATGACCATCCGAGAAGGGTCGGACGTCTTCGAAGCGTGGCGGAAACCCCCAATGAAGCCTGTTATATGCATTCACATATTCAACTACACAAATATGCCCGAGTATACGGCTAAAATTGACGAGAAAATAAAGCTGCAGGAAGTTGGTCCATACTGCTACAGGTATGAGGCCCAAAAATTGCAATATTTTCAATATATCGACTCTTCCACCAAGTGCACGTCGTAACCCACAAATGGGCAATTTTCGTGGTTAGGAATTCCCATTTTTTTCGTCAAATTCTGTCATTAATGGAAATTGACAAAGAAATTTACCACCTAAAGAGGTTTTTATGTCGGAAAGTAAGGGAAGAAAACGAGTGTGAAATCTGAATTTCAGCTAGAAATGACGTAAGAGGTAAATCCTGAGTAGTTCAACTCAAATCCCACTTGGAGCGCTAGTGCATCACTTTGAACGATGTACAGAACGGCAATAGGTGGATGGATGGAACCATAAATTTATAAATAAATTAAAAAACCGTCCTCAAAATCAAACCACGGGGAGGTTCACGAAAACTCACAGCATAATGTTTTTGAAGGTTGTCGAGAAGGCTTGCAGTTCTAATGTTGGACTGTTGGCAGCATTGAGAAGCTTCACTCCACCTCCTTGGACCAACAGCTAGCCAGGTGTCAATTGACTTGATACGTCATCTTGCCGAATTTTTACTTTCAATCACCTTAATTTAAAAAATATCGCTTATTTTTGAAAACGGGCTTCAAACTATAATTTTTTCGTGAGTTCTGATTTTTTTTTCCAAGAAAATTGTTGATGAAAATTCCCCATTATTAATTTTACAGGAGAGCCGAAAAACTAAAATCATCTCCAGCTGGGCTTGTTAGGAGATAGGTACTTTGAAACCAATAAAATAATAAAAACTCAAAAATTGTATTCAAATCACAATTTGACAGCAAAAAAAGTTTCAAGTCAGCAATCAAATCATTCCGTAGAGAGTTGGGATAAATCATGCCATGACCTTGAACGTCCTCACTGAAATAAACTAATGCGCTATGTAAAAGGAATGCGCTATGTAAAACTTGGAACTCGAAAACTTCTATTATTTAATCAGTTATTAATTTAAAAAACGTCTGCCAATTCGAGTAGGCAGTATAGCTTCCTCACTTGAATCACATGAACTTATAGGGGGGGGGGGGGGGGGGGGGGGGGGTAGGTTCGTTTTGATAGGGGACCATCTGCGATCCAACCCGCGTATGCCCTCGAAATTTCAGCTCTCCGACTATTTTTCGCGTAGTCAGAAGCGTTACAAAGAAATTGTCAACATTTCATGTTCGCGCATGCGCAGACGAAAGTTACATTACGATTCCAATGAAATTCATACGGAAATATCAAAGAATTATTCCTGATCGACACTCCAAATCTGAACTCATTTCAATGATATTTAAGGTAGTGATGGGCGTTTCAAGTTTTCACGTTTGCGCATGCGCAGACAAACGATTTCCATGATTTTTAAACGGGACCATCTGCGATCCAATCTGTACCCAAAAAATTTCATCTATCTAGACGACTATTTTTCGCTTAGTTAGAAGCGTTGTCCAAGGAAATAGTCAACATTTCATGTTCGCGCATGCGCAGAAGAAAATTGCATTACGATTCCAGTGAAATTCATTTGGAACGATCGAAGTATTCACGATTGGAAGGTCGATCCAACCAAGTTTGAACCAAGTTTGAACCGACCTTCCAAGTTTGAACTCATATCAACGATATGGGTAGTTATGGGCGTTCCAAGTATTTCACGTTTGCGCAAGCGCAGACGAATGTTACGGTACTGTTTCAATGATTTAGGTACGGGACCATCTGTGGCGCAACCCGCACCTACCCTCAAAATTTCAGCCCATTTCGATCATTATTTCGGGTAGTTACGGGCGTTACAAGGGATTGACCACAGACGGAACCAAAAATGTTCCTCGATGTCTGAGACACAAAACGGTAGTGGATATTTTCATTTTGGAGGACATGAAATTTCATGAAATTTTTTTCGTCAGCAGCGAAGAAGCAAAAAATGTTATTTTAAATCAATGAGTATTCAGTTCTAGCATTCAATCCAAGTGATTATTCAGTCACTCGTCCATCTTCCTTTGCATTCATAGGAGTGTATCGTTGTGTCGGATTGTAGAAAAATGTGGTGAAATCAACGAAACTAGCGTGTGATATTTTGGCAATTTCATAGGGTTGAGGGGTTTTCCGGGCTTTTTTTATTATTGTATTCCATTCAGATGGCGCCATAGGTACGGTTTTGCCACGTGAGACAATTTCTGGCATGGACCGAATCGGCTGAAATCAAGGAAATTAGCTTACCAAAACGTGCGTATTTTATAGTTACCTAGTACCTGCTAAAACGAGCGTTTGTCGTAATCCACAACGCTAGACTTTCCATGGTGGTTACTGCTATTAGGAGATCCGTTACGTTTGCCGGGGGCCTCCCTAGAGGGGGATGTTTCTTGGTTACGACAAGTGTACCTATGAAATGAGAATTACTCAAGTAGTAAACAGTTCAAGTAGAGTTTCCTCGTTGGTTGCGACAGATGTTGTCAACTCATTTGAATTTTTGGAAAATCCGGATTTCCAACCTGACCCCCCGAAGTTCTCTGCCAAGGTACCTACCATGTATTTTTGCAATCGATTCAGTTTTGGGTGTAGTTGCACAACGAAGTTCTGGAGGGGCCGTAACAGAGAGAAGTGATACCTAAATTTCTTTTTATTACTACATGCATTTATTTAACTCGCTCTGTCCGTGTGCCCAGTCCCAGTCAGTTAATTAATTAATTAACTAAGTAGGTACCTAATTAAGTAGTCCATCTTTAAAAGTAAAATATAAAATTATTTCTTTCTGCTACTTGGGAACGACCGAATTTTTAAGAGTAAAAATGAAAGCGTGGGGCGCCCATATATATATTTCATAGGTATATCTACAAGATATAGGAATATCTAAAATCATAATTTTTACGAAATTTAGAAACTAGGTACCATCTATAAAAGTAAAACATCTCCTAACTCCCCACACTTTTATTTTTAGCGTAAAAAATTCCTGTTCCCGAGTAGTGGAAAGGAATAATTTTATTCCTTTTATTTTTTTTATTTTTTTATTTTTTTTTTTTGAAATTTACGGGCAGGGCCCAATTACAAAGTTCAATAAAATATAGGAAAGGAATACTAAAATTTAAAACAGGTACATAATATGACTAACGGTAATAAATTCGAAACATTTCCAACATAGTAGGTAAGTATCAGAAAACAATATTGTGAACACTGAACATTGTATACAAGTTATATAGTTTTGATAATAATAATCGATGAAAATATAATTATTAAATGAAAGTTAGGTAGGTAAGTAATTAATTTTTGGTAAATTATAGTTTTCAAACTAGTAATTGGAAAGGAAAAATCCAAGTCGCAGGACAAAGTATTCACTAGTCTGCAAGTTTAGGAGGTAATTGGAGCGATGGAAAGCTGATGTAAAAATTTGCACGTTACGGAAATTTTGGGAAGGTAATTTGAAATTGAGAGTGAAGAGCAGATCAGGGCAGTCTATTAAATTTAAAATGAGTTTGACAAGAAATATAGCATCGAATTGTAAACGTCTGGTCTGAAGGGTTTGAATATTTAAAAATTTTGAGGCAACTTGATAATCAAAATTAAAATAAGTTCCTCAATCCAGTTTGAATTTAAACGCTATATGACGGAGGAATTTATGTTGAACAAGTTCTAATGCATGACAGTCGGTTTGATAAAAGGGAGACCAAACAACAGTTGTGTATTCTAACCGAGATCTAACTAAGGTAAAGTATAGAAGCTTTAAGGAATTTACATTTTTGAAATCTTCCGTGGAAACCAAGCATTTGTAAGGCTCTATGCTGAACTTGCTCATAATGATTTTTAAACGTTAAGGATACATCAAGTAAAACCCTCAAGTCACGTACACATGAAACTCTATGAAGTAGTGACCCGCCAATTTTATAGTCAAAACTAATGGGTGCAATTTTACGAGCGAAAGTAATTATGTTACACTTTGTTGAGTTGGAGTCCATTAAATGTGAACCAATGGTGAACATCGTTCAGTTTGTCCTGTAATACCTGAGCATCACCAGAATTTCGAATGGTAGTGTACAGCTTTAGGTCATCTGCAAATATTAGATATGGAAAGTCGTCACCAAGGGCTGAGTTAATGTCATTAATAAACAAAACGAAAAATAATGGACCTAGATGTGAGCCTTGAGGCACCCAGAGGAAACTAGAAAAGGATTTAAGAAAGAATTTCCAATTTTGACAATCAGTTCTCTATTGTTTAAATAGCTTGCAAACCAATTTAAGAGTTGGCAATGGATTCCTAGTGCAGCTAGTTTAGCTAGGAGGAGGGGATGACATACTCTATCAAAAGCTTTAGATATATAGGTATAAACCGCATCAACCTGACTATGTTCCTCAAAGGAAGACATGACGTAGGTATGTAACAAAGGTTGTAAGGTTAGTTACTGTTGAGCGTTTAGAAACAAAACCATGTTGCTGAGCATTAAGGCTAAATGTAACGACAAGTTAGTGAGATTCTCAGATAAGAGATGGCAGCACTATCGGGGGCAAATTTCCTTGACTCCTCACAGGAGAACGAATCAAGATATTTTTAATCTGAAAACGGATTTGATAAGATATCAACCCATAGTTTGGACGAAATCGGTTTAAAAAATTTGCACAATTTTTTTGCGCACTGTTCAAAAAAATTTTTGATTAAATTGAGACTTTTTCAAAAATGTCGCCTTATACAGCAGTGTGCCCATGCATACAGTGTACAAATCCGTTTTCAGAATTGAGATTGGTCAAAAATTACGATCGTAATCCTTAAGATTGGTGAAACAATAGTAGGGCTGACGGGGTGGAGGAGTGCGCTCGAGCGAGGGGGGCAGTTTGGTGAGGTGGTGCCGGCCGCCTGGACCCCTCGTATGAACGTTCTCCGAATTCTCCTACTCAAGGTCGGCATCAAAATCGAGTCTTCCTGATGTTGGTTGGAAAAGAAGTTTTGTCTGTGAACAGGATTGGGTCAAGCCTTGTCTCACGTTTGTGGACTACGAGAAAAGGGGGGCCTAAGTTGGGGGTAGTAGATTTCGTTTTTTTCTTGTAGGGGATGTGACTGATACGCAAAATCCATGTTTTTGACAACGGTGGCCCCCAAAACTTTGGTCAAAATGCGAGAAACCTCAAAATTTTCGCACTTTTTTGTTTTCCCCCCATTTTGGCCATGATAGAGCGCGTTTTTGACAAAAAGTGTACATTTTGAAACTGAATTAGATTTGCTAGAATACTAGAATAGGCTCGGTAGACTCAATAGTTTCCGAGATACAGCTAAAATACCATACCTACCACCACTCTCAAAACCGCGTTGTGAAATCCAATTTTTTTTCTCGCATTTTTGGCTATATCTCCAAAACGTATTGTTGTCACATCCGGAATTTAGTAGTGAAGTATTTCAAAACTCAAATAATTTTAGATTGTATTGCAAGTTGTGTCCCTAAATACATACATACAGACTACATACACACTTTCAAAATAATTTTGTTACTTTTGCGCACTGCAACAATTTTGTATTGTTCACAAAGATTGGCAGGTACCTACAACAGCGTGCCTACATGCATATAGATGTTTCAAAAAATACAAGTCGATAATGAATCTAGTCTTGAAAAATTAAACTGGGTATTTCAAATCTGAGCAGTATCGAAATTAGGGGACATATAGGTACAGATCATCAAACACTTGAAACATTTCTGCTGTTGAATATACTATATTTGCTTTCAAAATAAAGTATTATACTTTGAGGAATTTTCATCCCAAGTCCTGGGTAGGCTCCCGTATTTCCAGCGAACGTGGTATCCTTGGATCAATAATTTCTGGGAGCAGAACATTTTCATAACAATATTTCAACTTTGTTATCATTTTGTCCTCCCAGAATGAGCGATCCCTTTGTATTATCTCGTAATGTAGATCCCTAGGGGTCCACACTACGAAAAAACAACGCTCTCTCATCGTTATTTCCAATTGTCCTTGAATTTGGAAGAAGTAGTCGCTAGTTTTTCCAAGTTTTTTATCTTTACCCAAACAAAAATTTTTAAATTTGTGTCCAGAGTTTTCGCTCTGGAAACACTAAAGTTTCGTACCATAGTAATGCACCAAACAGACTCATGAAACCTACTAAACACTATGATCGCAACATTTTCCATGGAAATTGGGTAACGGAGTTACGAAATATGGACGCACGCGTTGTTGTAGAAGTCCATTTTTGTGAAGCCAATTTTTGTTGGAGCAGTGCAATAAAGTTTTGGCACATCAAAAACATCAGGTAGGTACATACTGTTGGCAAAGTAAATACCATTCAGATTCATCGACTATAATAGTTATGTAAACACAGTTGCATAAACGTCACCTGATTTCGAAAAAATCAAATCCAAATCAAATCGAAGTGTCGGCTTCTTGGAATTTGGGCAACCTTTTTGGCGAGTTCATAAGAGGAACTATCTAGGTACTCTGTAAGCAGATACCTCGTGACATGGATATATGTGTAGGGGTTATTATTATCTCTATCTCTATCCTTATTATATTATAAATTCGAATCTTTGTCTGTTTGTGAAACTGTGATTCTTTTCACGGCAAAAAGCATATATACCTATTTATGTTATCACAATATATGTACAAAAGTAAATAAAAAACGCTGCAAAGTACTTGTCACATGGGTTTATTATTCTTGCGGACATATAGAACTGTACTCCATCAATATCAAAATGTCAAACAATTTTTTCACCATTTATAAACAATGTGCCATTAATTCGTTTTTCCCGTGTTTTTTCCCGATACTTTTAGGTAACAAACATCCCTAATATAGATACCATCTTTGGACCAACCCCCACCTACCCTCCAAATTTGAATCACATTCGACCATTTTTACGGTAATTATGGGCGTTACTACCCGTTCAACGGTTTTCACTTCAAAACTCCTAAAAAACGCCTCATTTTTGCCAGTTTTTTGTCCATAAAATCCAAACCGTTGGTCCGATCGAGCTGAAAAGCTTGCGGGCACCATGTCTGCCCTAGATGAGTATTTGGTGCAAATTTCGACTCAATTGGACCAATTTTGAGGCAGTTATGCGTGACACGGCGGACGGCGACGGACATTGCATTTTTTGAATCTAGACACCTTGAAACGTGTAAGAAAAAATTTTGAGGGGGTGTTCCAAAAAATTTTTGCTGAACGACTACATAGGTGTATTATTCACAGAATAATAAACCAAAACGATTTATTCATCTTCTAATAGACAATCACACTCTAGGATACCGCACCAAGCCAGTTTCCGAAAATACCAATTTTGGGAAAAAGTATCTAAAAATGTGAAATTTGAGCCTATTTTGAAAAATATGTGCTTTTAGGAATCACGTATCAAAATTTTAGGGACGTATCGACAAATTTGGGAAAAATCGAAATAATTCTTATTTTTGGCGATTTTAGCTAAATGGCTGAAGCGATTTTGACGTACTAAACTCCAATCGACGCGCAATTTTATGCTCCTTATTCTAGCATAATTATAGTGAAAATAGTTTTTGATAAGCGAAAAAGCTTTAAAAGGTCCGAAAATTTCGCAGTTTTTTGGCTCTCAAAAGTTTAGCACAAGCCAGAGTCCGTCGCAAACTCACATTACTCGTATTATGCCCAAATTCGATTAAAATAATTTCCAGCTAGTGCACATTTATTAGGCAGCAAGCACAAGTCCAATTTGACTTGGCTATGACCCAATCCTGCTCACAGACAAAACTTCTTTTCCAGCCAACATCAGGAAGACTCGATTCCGAGAATGTTCATGCGAGGGGTCCAAGCGGCCGAGGGGTCGAGGCGGCGGGCCCCACCTCACTAAAATGCCCCCCTCTCGCGCGCGCACTCCTCCACCCCGTCAGCCCTACTATTGTTTCACCAATCTTAAGGATTACGATCGTAATTTTTGACCGATCGAAATTCTGAAAACGGATTTGTACACTGTATGCATGGGCACACTGCTGTATAAGGCCACATTTTTGAAAAAGTCTCAATTTAATCAAAAATTTTTTTGAACAGTGCGCAAAAAATTGTGCAAATTTTTTAAACCAATTTCGTCCAAACTATGGGTTGATATCTTATCAAATCCGTTTTCAGATTCAAAATATCTTGATTCGTTCTCCTGTGAGGAGTCAAGGAAATTTCCTTCATTTTGGTGCTGCCACGTGGTGGCAGGTTTTGCTACTAAAAGCGTTACATTTAGCCTTAATGATACTTTGAAAAGAACTTTTCGATCAAAAGACTTTTAGATCATAGCGAAATGAAAGCGTGTTTTTAAGCAGTTTATTAAATTTTTTAATGCTCGAATTTATCAATAATTTACAATTTTTTTTAATTTAGCAATTTATGTAAAACTGAAAGAAACTAGATTTTTAGTGCATAAAAAACTAAGTAGGTGGTAGAGACCCATTTTCATTAAGCACGAAACTAACATTTCTTCGAACTTTTCTGACTAGCACTTTACTATTAACATAGAACTTTTTTTTTTTTTTTACAACATTGGAACTATTGAATTTTACCCAGGGAAACGCTGGAAAAGAAAAACGTCACGTTCAACTCTGACGGCACAGTGACCTACGGGGACATAAGGAAACATCAGTTCGAGCCCAATTTGTCAAAAGGTTCGCCGAATGACACGCTCGTTGTCCCGAATTTGGCACTCATCGTAAGTACAAAGTAGTTTAATTATTATTCAAGTCTCTACTTGCAAGGAAAGTGTAAGTTTCCATTTTTAGTGTAAACATAGATAATATCAGTTTATTAACCCAAAACTGTGATCGAGACGACTTTGTGAGAAAGCCTTTATGGAAACTCTTGTTGCAACGTTGTAGCACTGATGAATTTCAACGTTTTACTCAAGGGAAAAAAATTCGACAGTGTGTCATTTGGGAGGAGCAAGAAATAGAAAAAAGGGACCCTCAAGCCCTCCAGTCTTCAGCCTCCTTAAGATTGGGCTCCGGGCCAGAATAGAAACCTCTTGTCAATTTGCCTGCACATTTACGGATTTGTTCCGGCAAAACAACCTCCAATTCCCCTAGTTTCATCTGAATCTACAGACTTCTTCAAGCGCCATCCCACTAGCTTTCCCACCAACTTTGTGAGGGCTGCAGTGCTCTAGGTACCTCTCTAAGCCAAATGGCAGCCATGGTAGAACGTAGGTATGGCTGAAAGTTTTTCATTGGTTGGAAGGATATGTATGAAATATCCGTGTATATTTTCTATGTACACTCCAAGGCCTGCCAGATACAGTCACATAGATGGCTTCCAATAATAACTAATTTATTCTGCATATGCCAACATGTCACTGCTCTTTCTCTGGTAGTGCGGATTCTTTCTCTTTCTTCATAGATCGGATCGCGCCCCGCTGCCAGCAGTTGTATGGGTACCACCACACCAGCGAGGACGAGTATTGCTGGCTTGATATGTCCTGTGGCACATGCAATCTGGAGTCCTCCTCTTTGCTGCATTGCTATCATAGCTTCCTGTAATAAGCAACATTCAGAGCATCTGCTCACACCTCGGCCCTGAATAGGAGGATTGAGTGTACCGCTGGCTGTCAGGGGCTGTTTGCATGGCCTAGGCCCATTTACGTTTCTCATTAGGCAACTCAGAACGGTGCTGCCGTATCTGCTGCTTGACTGACTGGCCACAAAAAATGAGCTTAGTGTCCAGATGGCGAGCATAGCGTGATGAGCTTAGTGTCTGCTAGTGGCGAGCATAGCGTGACACTAGTGGCCACCAAGACACGGGTAGTAGTTTTTACCCATAAGCACATACCCACCATCCGGCCAATCCAAATCAAGATACCACTGGTTGGAAGTATCCAGGTGGTTTCTTATAGTATCCATGTAGAAATGTTTTGGTGGAACTGCAGTTGTAACACACACTTGGGCGCCTGACCTGATATGGAGCTTGAAATCCTTCGTTCTTAAGTTTCACCAATGCCATGGAGTTTCTTGAACAACCATTAATCTACTTGTTCTGAATGAACACTAATGTCCGTACCTTTATTATTGCAGGCAACCCTGGGGATGACCAAGAACCTCAGCTATGCAGCAAAGCTGTTGATATCCTCCTTCTTGAACTTCGTCATGCATTACTCATCTTCAACAGTCACAGTATCAGCAAACGAGTTCATCCTTGGCTATGATGACAGGCTCGTCAAACTGGGGGTGTACTTGGCCAAATGGATGCAGCAAGATGTACCTTTCAACAAATTTGGCCTTCTCACGTCGGTTAGCTTTATTTATATTATTTATTGCTCAAGAATGTATTTATGGTAGCTAATATTTTCTGACTACAAAGATAGCTAGCAAAAAATTTGATAATTCCATGCTGTACTCGAGGAACATTTGTGTTCAACAGAGATCGGCAATTACTGATGAAACGACAACTGTACGAACTGGGACAAATGACGTGGACAGAATCGGAATAGTCACTGAGATCAATGGGCAGACGAAGCTGGACGCCTGGGGAGCAGAAGAATGCAACCGGATTGATGGGAGTGATGGGGCTTTCTTCCCGAGACGTACCATCAACGAGAGTGCTACCCTCTACCTCTTCCACAAGGATATGTGCCGGAAAATGCCGTTCGTTTTCGATAAGGAAGTCACTGTAAGTAAAATACAGACGTATTGTGAGGAACAAAATATCACTTTTTTGGCGGACTTGAGGGGAGGTGGTAGCCATCAGGATGACCCGTTCTTCGAGCACGATTTTTGTCAAAGCTGTACATTCTTACTGATAATAAGAATGTAACAGCAGGCCTCAGGAAGTGTTAGTGTATGCTAGTGGATGAAATTATCAATTGGACATGGTGGAAACCGCTGGTCACCACCCTGTCTCTCCTGAACGCTTCCTAAATGGCTATTTAAAGCGCTGCACGAGCAAGGTGTGGGGAGCAAAGTGAGTGCTTTTCCATGCTTCACCAACTCTACACCAACAGTGTATGGCGTCTATGGATGGCCCATTCCTGCATAAAGCATTTTCCTACTCAGTATTTAGAAAAAGAAAGAAAAAACTCTCAATAATCAAGCTCCCAGCTAGACTGCTTACGGGTTACCTGCTACCAGCTTCCTTCTTGCATGTAGTTGCTATGTGAAAGTGTGGCGGTCTCTGCCCATACACATTTTTTTCCATTTGGAAATCTTTCCTGTGATTGCGCTATCTGATCAATGGGAATTGTTATAAACATTTTGGTGCCTTGACTTCTGTGCTTGAGCGTAATATTGTTGGCTCTGGGCCATATGGCCACATGAGTGTAAGGCAGAGACAGGCTGTAACAGCAGGCCTCACGAAGTGTTAGTGTATGCTAGTGGATGAAATTATCAATTGGACATGTGAGCTGTCTGGCTTGACAAGCAGAAAATGTAGAGAAGACAAAATAATTAGGTAGCCAACAAATTGGTTGATGAGGAACATGGGTTACAGTACAAGATTCGTCGCACATGTCTGTGAAGGTGTGGCTGTTCTCGAGTCGTTTTTTCTTCCATTGGAGACGGTGTCGTTTGATGGAAGCCTAATCGATATCCCTTCTTAACCGGTGATAATCTTGCTGGTCTAGGAGGGGTACTCTCGAGGGTCTACCGTCACTCTCCTCACTCTGTCACATGGTAGCAGAGCGCAGTTTGGTATTATGCGCAGAGTAATTCACCATACTCCATCCAATTTGTATGGGCTTTCCAGAAGGATAAGCGCAATGGTTTTCAGAAGGATTCCGTTACAAACATCCTGTCCCTTTGATAATACATACATCTATGGCTTCCCCACCCCATTTCTCCTCTTTAGATTGTCAATATAATAAAAAGATATTGAGCTCATTTGAGGGCGTGTAATGACGTGTGCCAATTTACAAGTCCCAATAGTTGTTCCATCCTAACGATGGAGGTTGATCACCTAGAGGTTGCACAGATGATCAATTCACTGGACAACAACCTCTGACAACATTTTTCTCCACCAATACTCGTATGTAGGAGCTTTGTTCTCCATCAATAAATATTATTGAGGTAGTACCATTACGATGGAGGTTAGTCATCTTGAAGTTGTCCTTTCCTGAACCAGAACTTCATACTGCTTTTCATTCCCCCTTTTCCCTCTCATACTTCTGCCAGAAGTTTGTCACGTGGGGAGGAGTGTGACAGTGTGGTTGTTCCCGAGTCGTTTTTTCTTTCGATGGAGACAGCCTTTTTTTCAAACTCCCAATTTCTATTTGTTTCTCTAATTTTATGTAAAAATTTTCTCGACGACCCGATTTTCGTTAACCCCAAGCAGTATATTACTCTGATACAAAAACTGACCGGAATACCACATTGCGTAGACATGCTACAGGCACTGCATCCTATGATCTCGTGTACCTAAGACGTGTAGGTAACAGCGAGCATATCGTCGAGACAGCCCTGAGACACTATAAGCCTCCAAAGACATACATACAGTGATCCAACTTGGCTGAATGAGAGTAGCAACTAGACATGATAGTTCGTTATGAGATTGACCAATCCCCAATCTATTCCTACAAAACTGATGCTAAACTCAAGCCCAAAATTGTTTTCGTTTTCCCATACTTCCACGAATTTGACGATGGTTTTAAACCTGAGTTGAGGAATTCGGAAAAACATACTCGTATTCTCTGCTTTCCAGTAACTATACTTTTATTTTTATTGCTGTCAGTGGTGAAATAGGAGTTGCCAAACTTTTTTATTACTAAGGTAGATTTAGTTTAGCCTGTTTTATTACCTATTTCTTCATTTTCGTTTTCAGTTCCAGGAGGAAGTCACAGCTATGAGGTTCATCCCTGCACCAGACATGTTCAACACAAAAGGCACCTGTTTCTGCATCAACAACACCAACTGTGCACCGGATGGAGTCTTTGATACCTCCCCCTGCCACGTAGGTCAGTATGTTGCAAAATGGCCAAACTTTTGGCCAAATGAATAGTGTCAATGGCCTATACCTCATATCGCCCATTTCGATCAATCTGGCATAACCAAGTACTATTACAATCGGCGTATTCAATTTGTTAAAAACTTTTATAATGATTGTGGAATAAATGGCCAGTCAAAAGTGGCTCAGCTCAATTCAGGAATTCGCCTTTAGGTAAGTACCTTAAGACAAAATATTGAATTGTTAATACTTGATGTTGATTCTCAGGAGTGCCAGTATTCATGTCTTTCCCCCACTTCCTGCGTGGAGATCCAGTTCTAAGCGAGCCTTTTGAAGGGCTTCACCCGGACCCTGAAAAACACTTTTTTTACATCGACATACAAAGGGTGAGTTCAAGTAGGCCTAACCCTAAATTAAAAATCGGCTCTAAATAGAGATTCGCGTTTTGATTTGAATGAAACGACGTTTTGGTGATGTTACGATCAAATTTCAGATGCTGGGATTCACACTGGGTACAGTATCAAGGATACAGCTCAACATCCAGGTTCAGAAATCCAAAGGCTACAACCGTTTCCTTAAAGAGTTTCCAGATAAACTTATTCTCCCTATCGCTTGGTTACAAGTGGTAAGTACTTCGTAACTATGATTGTAACGTTAGTCAGGGGAAAATAATGAAATGAGTGCCTAGAAAAAACAAGCTGCGAGTTATTACACAGCGGTTTATTATTTACCTGTATATGCCCCTTCTGCGTAGATCACTGTTTCCTGTGATCAATACCTACCCTCGTGCTTCCCCCCAGGAAAGCCCGAGAATTACAGTTTCATAAAAATGCGCGGGATTCAATAATTCAACCATTAACTATTTGTTGTTAATTCATGAAGCATAAGGTTTGTTCAAGTTACAAACCATTCTTCAAATTAAATAATATCACAAACAACCAACTCGACTAAATACAACCATCCGAAATTATAATCAGGTGCTCCCTAGCAATAATACGTGGGCCGGATTTATACCGTGTCATTCACAATCATGTTGGCAAAACTTTTTGGTGCAAACGAACGGCTGGACTTACAGTGCTCCTCCGGGTGGTCTCAAAACCTCCGGGTGGTCTCAAAACATTCTTTAGTTCGAGATCAATTTAAAAACGTAAAAAAAAACATAGAAAACGATATCTCAGAAGCTCATGTTACCAATATGTTGCTAAAACGTAAAAAGTACCTATTTTTACACACATTTTCACTCATAACACCCCTGGGTATATTCCGATCGGGCTGAAAAGTTTCGGGACACAACTAGGGCCCAAATGGAGCATGTGTGCGAAAGAACGATTTTTTTAGACCGAAAATGAAGCCTGTACACGTGATACGGCGGACGGCGGACGGCGTACGGCGGACGGCGTACGGCGGACGGACATTGCATTTTTGGAATCTACGCACCTTGAAACGTAAAAGAAAAAAGTTTGAGGGGGTGTTATAAAAATTTTTTGCTGAGCGAATACATAGGTGTATTATTCACAGAATAATAAACCAAAACCATACCCTTCTATTGAAAGTTTTCGATCTACGGCGTTCTGAAAATTTTCACCCCTGAGATGACTTACAGTAACGCCGAGCTTCGCGGACCAATTAGACCCCAAACGGGACATACAAACCAAATTTCATTAATTCTGGTTCATGGTAACTAAGGAAAGTGCGGAGTACGGCGCGGCGTACGGACAGAAAGTTTTTAATTCCATTTCGGATTCTCTACGTACTTTGAAACGGAAACCATCAAATTTGGGGGGTTTTAATTTTGGTTTATTATTCTGTGAATAATTAATACACCTATGTAATCGCTCAGCAAAAAATTTTTATAAAACACCCTCAAACTTTTTTCTTTTCCGTTTCAAGGTGCGTGGATTCCAAAAATGCAATATCCGTCCGCCGTATCACGTGTACCGGCTTCATTTTCGGTCTAAAAAATTCGTTCTTTCGCACACATGCTCCATTTGGGCCCTAGTTGTGGCCTGAAACAATTCAGCCCGATCGGAATATACCCAGGGGTGTTATGAGTGAAAATGTGTGTAAAAATAGGTACTTTTTGCGTTTTAGTAACATGTTAGTAACATGAGCTTCTGAGATATCATTTTCCATGTTTTTGGGGACGAGAAGACCGAATATGAAGTCGATTTTGACCAAAGAGTGGAAAATTGAGTTCTACCAAATGTTCAGCTCCCAAAATTGATTTTGGTTTATTATTCTGTGAATAATACACCTATGTATTCGCTCAGCAAACAAATTTTATAACACCCCCTCAAACTTTTTTCTTTTCCGTTTCAAGGTGCGTAGATTCCAAAAACGCTGCAAAGTCCTTGTCACATGGGTTTATTATTCTGTTGGACATACCTACAGAAATGTTGGCTGTTCATTTATTGTTTCTTTTATGCGTAATAATCGAAATAGCTATTCCTGATGGTTTCCATTAATTTTGGCCCCTAAAACACAAATTAGGTAGGTACCTACGCTCCTTTTTTTTTAATAACTATCTTTGATCATAAATAGTGCCATTTAATCGACTTGATCCACGTGTTGACACTTTTTCCAGTGTTAATTATACAAACTGATGGTGATTTCAGACGATTTCCCAGGTTTTTCACTCATAAAAAATCAATTTTGGGAGCTGAACATTTGGTAGAACTCAATTTTCCACTCCTTGGTCAAAATCGACTTCATATTCGGTCTTCTCGTCCTCAAAACATGGAAAACGACACCTCAAACGCTCATGTTACTACCATGTTGCTAAAACGCAAAAAGTACCTATTTTTACACAAATTTTCACTCATAACACCCCTGGGTATATTCCGATCGGGCTGAAAAGTTTCGGGACACAACTAGGGCCCAAATGGAGCATGTGTGCGAAAGAACGAATTTTTTAGACCGAAAATGAAGCCGGTACACGTGATACGGCGTACGGCGTACGGACATTGCATTTTTTGAATCTACGCACCTTGAAACGTAAAAGAAAAAAATTTGAGGGGGCGTTCAAAAATTTTCTGAACCGAATACATAGATAGGAACCAAAAACGGATTTCCACTTTTTTCTGCCCTTTTCGTTTATTATTCTGTGAATAATACACCTAGATATTCGCTCAGCAAAAAATTTTCATAACACCCCCTCAAACTTTTTTCTTTTCCGTTTCAAGGTGCGGCGATGTCTGTCCGCCGTGTCATCCATATCTACCTTAATTTTCGGTCTAAAAATAAAAAAACGTTCTTTGGCACACAGGCTCCATTTGGGCCCTAGTTGTGTCCCCTCTCTCAGCAGCCCGATCGAAAATCACCCAGGGGTGTTATGGGTGAAAAACGGGTGTCAAATTAGGTACCTACTTTTGAGGCTAAAGCGAACTTGGGCTTGTGTGATATCGTTTTCTATGTTTCTTAGGGTGAGGAGACCAAAATATAAAGTTGATTTTGACCGCTGAGTGAAGGACTGAGGTTCTAACGAAGTTTTAACTCTCAGAATTCAATATTTACAGGTCAAAAACCTGTGAAAATTACTGTAATCACCAGAAATTTGTATCGCAGGAGGTTAATAGGTGATTTTAACTAGAACAAACGTTATGCTCCATGAATAACAACAAATAATGAGTGATACAATTCTTGACTACACCGCATATTTATGAAATGGTTTTGCCCGGCTGGCTCGAGTACCTACTCGATTTAGGACTCTCTTGGGGTCTTGGGGGAAGCATGAGGGTAGCTACTGACCATAAAAAACAGAGCTCTGATCAGAAGGGACATCTATACAGGTAAATAATAAACCGTTGTGTAATCATTTGGGTTTTTTCTACAGGAACTATTATTTGGGTTTTACTGTACCAGAACTCATCTTCAGGCTTTGGCCTAACCCAAAATGTTTCCTAATTTTCCATAGAAGAACCAAAAATCATGAACAACCGGTCGCCCTTTCTGACCCCCTTCAAGTGCACTGTTTTCGGTTTTTGATTCAAACTCGCAAACAAATTGTCCTGGGAAGACATCCTTTCGCCTACACTAACTTAGATGATATAATAATAAACTTACCAAGGAAATTGATGCAGGTCCGAACAACCGAGGGTTTCAAAGAGTTTGTTGGGAGGGCAAAAACACGGTAACTTTTAAAACTAATAATAGGAGCTTTAAAAAAACTTTCAACAAGGTAACCCACCTGCATTCACCATACTAGAACGCCACCTAGTACTAGACAGGTAGTGCCAAATGCCAACAAAAAAAAAAACGCTGCAAAGTCCTTGTCACATGGGTTTATTATTCTATTGGACATACATACAGAAATGTTGGCTGTTCATTTATTGTTAATTTCATGAGAAATAATTTAAATAGATATTTCTTGTTGTTTCCACCAATTTTGGCCCCAAAACACGAATTAGGTACGCTCCTTTTTTTCCAAACTATCTTTGATCATTGATAGTGCCATTCAATTGTCTTGATTCACCTGTTGACACTTTTTACAGTTTTATCATACAAATTGATGGTGATTTCAGACAATTTCCCAGGTTTTTGACTCATAAAAAATTGATTTTGGGTGCAGAACCATGGTAGAACCTCAATTTTCCACTCTTTGGTCAAAATTGACTTCAAATTCGGTATTCTTGTCCCAAAAAACATGGAAAACGATACCTCAAACGCTCATGTTACTAACATGTTAGTAAAACACCAAAAGTACCTACTTTTATACCCATTTTCACTCATAACATCCCTCGGTATATTCCGATCGGGCTGCAAAGTTTCGGGACACAACTAGGGCCCAAATGGAACATGTGTGCGAATGATCGAATTTTTTAGACCGAAAATGAAGCCGGTACACGTGGTACGGCGGACGGACATTGCATTTTTGGAATCTACTCACCTTGAAACGTAAAAGAACAAATTTTGAAGCGGTGTTATAACAATGTTTTGCTGAGCGATTACATATTATAGTGTATTATTCACAGAATAATAATCCAAACTGAATTGGACCTCTCGCCCCGTTTTGCGGATAAGCACACTTAGGATGCCGGCAATCTGTAGGAGCTTGGGTATGTGTAGCTTGACATGGTACCTGCGTAAAACATAATGAGAGATCCATCTATTTCAGTCGGCCGGTGAGATGCCCGAGTCGCTGTTCCGAGTGATTTACCACGCCACGTTCACAGTGAAAAGGATGCAGGTCGCATTAAGATGGGGCTGTCTCCTCATCACCGTCATCACCTTCTACTACCTCATCAGGTACATCCGAAGGAAACCGGCCAGCCCCGACGCAGAGACATCAAAAGAGAACAAAGTGGCCAGCCAGGAAATGCTTGCCAGTGGCCCCAGTGCCGACGGAGATTGGTGTACCAAGCTGTGAAATCTCCTTTGACTGTACGCCAAGAGACTTTTGTTGGTATGATCCAACCGTATACCAGAATCAACGGTCCGAGTGTTCCTAAGAGGATTGTAGTTGTGTTCAGTTGCAGGGCAAAAACTTCAATATTAGGCCAAGTCAATGAAACTGCAGAAGTAATTACTGGAATACTCAGAACTCGAATATAAAAAAATGCACACAACGCATTTGTGTCTGCATTGACAGCAGGATATTAACAAGACAATAAGTAAATAACAACTGCTATTTGCAATGTAAATAAGTATGTTTATAATTTAGTCACTAGTCATTCCGGGTGCTGATCACGATAGGTATGACTGGTTTCAGTTAAGGTAGCCACGGGCCATGGCTGCTCCAGCATTTCTTTCGGTATCCTCCGACATTCCCAAACTGCCTACCAGGCAAATATCCCTGGAGTTCAAGTAGATTTCGTTTTCACTTTGGAGACAGAGATGAAACTCATTGGATTGATCACTTAGATACCTGTAAGGATATTACTTGCACCTGCTTCATCAGTGATTGCACGGAGAACGTGTCATGACAAGAACTTACAGAGAAGACAAAGACATTAGGTTTTGACCTAAGGTTTTGGAAGGGAATCTTAGCCTGGGACAGACATAACCACAAGGTAGTGTTATAACTACCAACGTAATTCGTAGGAAATGTTTGCTGTTATTATGGGAGAACTGACAGATCATGTTGCCAACATCCTGTAGTAAAATGTGGGACAGAAGGTGAAGGATATCGCTAGCACAACCTAGTAGTTACGTGCATCAAGATCCTTTAAACAGATATGAAATAGGTTTCATGACAAGCTAGAGCCGTTGATGATGTTTGCAGTGTAGATGAAACTTTGTACAACATGACTATGGTAGATAGGTAATAATTAGGTTTTGCAATTTGCCACACTGAACGGATTTCTCTCCAAACTCATCATAAACTCGGTCATTGCTGGACGATGGTTTCTTATAAATGTGATGGTATGCTCTCTGCAGTTGTGTGAGCCAAGACAACGACGCGACGGTGGGCTTCGGTATTTTAGTTGCATGTGTACGAATACCAACTGAAGGGTTGTGGAACCTACGAATCTCTGGAACGGAACTTTCTTGGAACCAGTTTTTCAGGTTGGAGCATAGCTGCTCTTTCTGTTCTGCTCTAACATGTCACTCCGGTAAGAGAACAGGGTAGCTAAAGGTATGTTTGCATCGTACCAAACATAATACACAAACAAGATACGATACTGTAGTTTGTTTACAGGGCTTCTTCCAGCCAGCCAAACGTGTGCCCTACAAAAAAGGCGGTACTCTACTCGAACGCTATCTACCCTCCTTCCACAATGCTCACATGCTATCTACTTGGATGGTGCTATTTTGCAATCGAGAAAATAATGTATCACGAGTAGTGGGAAGTATTGTTAATTATTTGACGATCTTTAGTAATTTCTCTAATTTGAAGATCTTCGTCATGGTCATGGGTCGATACTGCATGAGAGATGCAGTTCTCCACCACACTTCATCCCCCCCCCCCCCCTTTATTGGCTTCAGGCATTACCTATACAGCCGCCATTTTACAATTTACATCAATATATCAATAAATACTACAATTATATATTCAGTTTGGATTCAAATATAGTCGTTGTCTGTTTCCAAAAACACTACAGTTTGAGTCCGCATTCACTTAAAAACTTCACCACTGCGTCGTAAACTTCAATATTCTCGTACGTCAATATAGCTTCAAGGTTGAAAGGTCTTTGAATTATGGATCAACTTTCCTGAACGGGGTCTGGCGATTAGCGGAGAAACGCGGACACAGCATGATCAGATGCTCCACATCCTCCACCTCCAAACAGTGCCGACAGAGGTCCGTAGCACCCACCCCAATCCACTTCAAGTAAGCATTGGTGACACAGTGACCGCTCCTAATTCTTGCAAGCACCCTGTAAAATGTCTTTGGACGAGGTGGCATAATGTTTGCTGACCACAACTTAGTGCTCGGATTGGGGAACTTTCTTATGTATTTTTGCAGCTTCTTTTGCCAATGAGTCAGCCATCGTGCTTCCAGGTTTGGCGCAATGACCCCTGATCGAAATAAACCGGGATTGGACACCAGCTGCCCCTATTATTCCTGCCGTATGGATGATTTCTTTTTCTATGGAGCTCATATTCTTGGAGTGGTTCATAGCTCTGATCTTCGTGAGTAGTGATTGAGAATGAGAGATAATGACTACAGAGACTAATTTTTTTATTTTAGTATACGAGGGTCACTCAATAAGTAAGGTCTCCACATTTCAAAATAATCAAAAATGTTTTATTAAAAATTTTTTTACATTTTCTTTTAGCACTACTATAAACTATTTCTCCACATAATCCCCATTCCGATCGATGCACTTCTGGAGTCTTTCCACCAGCTTTGATATACCTGTGTCATAAAATTCTCCCGCCTGCTCTCAACCAGCGTTGCACTTCCTCCTTGACCTCCTTCATCATCAAAGCGTTGGCCGCTCAGGTGCTCTTTTAGGTCGGTGAAAAGTTGGAAATCACTCGGTGCCAAATCCGGACTGTAAGGTGGGTGGGTCACAACGTCCCATCCGAAGTGGTTCAAAAGGTCCGATGTTTTGTGTGCCACATGAGGGCAGGCGTCGTCATGCTTTAGTGACACTCCTTTGGTCAACATCCCCCTCCTGCGATTCTGTATTGCTCTTCGCAGTTTTTTGAGCGTCTCACCATATGCATCGGCATTTACTGTTGTACCACGGGCCAACAACCAAGACCACACATTTTCGGCCCCAAAAAATGCCATGATTTTTCGCGCAGATTGAACTTGTTTTAATTTCCTTGGTTTTGGCGAGGTGGCTTGTTTGAAAGAGGGTAGCCTCAGGTAAACGGCAAGCGTGCCAACCTTCTTCTTACAAACTTCCTTCCAACCGCTATCGCGTTGGAGACCTTACGTATTGAGTGACCCTCGTATTTCATCCGGCAACACTCCAGGTAGATAGCATACGAATATAGTACCCGAAGGCATTATGTAGATGCACCCAACCTCAAGATTTGACATTCAAAATCATTGGACCATCAGATTTATAAATCCAAAAAGGACAATAACTGTTAATAATATTTTATGTACCTACTAGTAACAAAATACCTACATCGGCCAGTTAGTAAGATTCATTTGGAAGAGAGATAACGAAATTGTGTGTGTATGACCGAATGTAGGTACCTACTTTTAATGGATTTGCCAATGACGACTGTATTTTTTATTACTATAGCTGTTTTAATTAGATATAGACTTTTTGTAAGCTTAGATTATTCAACGAAGTGCCATACTGCCTTTTAAAAGGTGGCAACATGGCATGCAATTTTATATATATACAAAATATATATAATATAATATACAAAAACAAATCATCCATTATGTGATAGGAGTTATGAGTCAATATGAAGAAAACATTCCTACATAATAAGAATATCACAGTGACTTGAAATCGCTGTGGGAGGTGGTCACACGCAGGTTGAAACCTTTGTGATACTAATTAAATTAAGTTAATGAAGTCGCACAAAATCATTAAGAATTTACGCAGTTATTTACATCTACGTGCCGATGAAGGAGTTATTAAGAGTATGTTACTACCCCTTAGAAATCCCAGCTGGTCACGAGAGTTACCGAAGTAGTTCTTGATAGTTTCTTCGTTCTGTTGTTTTTTAAGCAGAACTTCAACGTGACGGAACGATACAGATTTCTACGTGAAAATCTATACAGATCAATAACGAATGCCACGCGTATCATAGTTTGTTAAGATAGACTCGATTTCAAAGCACAGTAGTAACTCGCTATCCTAGCTTTATGACTGGTGAAATTATATTGTGATAATTCAATAAAAATCATGTAATGTTAAGTTTATCACTTGAATTTTATCGCTACAAAAATTTGGGTCGGTATCGTGTATTGTTTAGACTATAAGACCGTTCAATATTGCCACGTGTCATAAATTTCAAAATAATTGTGGTCCTGCCGTTTTTATTGATTTATTAAATTTCATTTGTACAAAAAAGGCCTGCGTAGAAAAACGCAGAGACTGACTGAATATAATTTTAAACAAATATGTACAAAATTGTTATTTCTTACCCAAAACTATAGTTTAATTTTCTTGATTAAAACTTTTTTCTTCATTTCGTTTTTCTTGATGAGCTCTTCATTAATTTTGAGGGGTTTCGGTGGTGAAGGACCACGACAGGGGAAACGTGAATCGATCATTTTGGTTCGCTTGGACGGTGGATCGTCTGGACTAATGGTCGGTTCCCAAGGCTTCCCTGTCTTTCTATCGCTCGCGGATATCAATTCGTCGTCATCTGCTAGACCCTGAAAGAGGTTGGAGAACTGTGGAAAATGTTATGTAAATTTAATTCTAAACTTACAGTGAAGCAACCGATAAGGCTGGCTTTGGAAAGAACAATAAATTACCCACCAAATTCCATGATAAATTGGAGAGTTCCTACTATCTATAAACCTGTGTTAATGGCAAACGTATCATATCAGCTGGACGTTAAGCTGGGTTCACATTGACGCGTAATCGACGCAGAGCGCGTGAAACGCGAAGGCCGTAAAGGTTCGCATAAAGCGCGTAATCGTCGAGATACAGCCTGTGCTCCAGCCTCCGCATGTGCAAAAACCCACGTGCAGATCCGTAAAGCGCGTAAATATCGGGATTTTTTCTATCTTGGACACTGGCTCAAAGTCGTCACGTGTAAAGAGCGTAAACCTGATGAGCCAATCAAATTCAATTACTGATTTGAGTTTTGCGCGTTTTACGTGGATTACGCGTCAATGTGAACCCAGCTTTAGGATATCACAATGTATCTCGATCCCGTTGATACTAACTCGTAACGGCATTGTAAAGTAACCTAAACATGCCAATGACACTTTTTTGTTATTTATTTATTTATTTATGTGTTGGAGATGTTTCGCACATCTCCAAAGGTGAAAAAAAATGGGTGGATATTCCGAGATAGGAGCTGTGCTTCCGCTACCTCCTGTATTATTGACATCAACTCCGGTTGCAGAGATGGAATGTTCGGGACATTCGTGAGGAAATTTGTAATTTTTTAAATGTATTCATATCTACTGATATTTGAGCATACTACTGACCGATTCCCATGCAAATAAGAACAACTAGTTGGGATATAATTCATTGTCTCGTGAACTGTTAATTGAACGGTTAATTGTTTCTCCTCCACCGTCGATATGAGAAACCTTTTTTGCTGCTTTCATGTACACAACAAACTGCCAAACTAGCTTGTTAATTTCTTATTACCCTCTCTTCACCGGATTTTCGATAATCGGTGTTCTACTGTATAGGTATATAGTACAATGCTACAGAATACTAGGAAGAATAGGATTACCCTTCACCGTGACAGTTACAAACTGCAGACTGGAACAGGTTGCAAAGTGGAGGGATTTCAAATTCAAAAATAAAAAATCAAAGCTCCGCTGTGATACTTTATATGACTCACCTGGAAAATGTCGTCATCACAAAACGAATCCTCCAGCAGCTGGTGGTCGGAAGAAGTATTTTTCACGCCAAACTCTTGTGCTGAACTCAGCCGGTCTCGAACTGGAGGCCTGCAGCTCCCTCCAGGTTGCTCATCAGATACCGACAGCATGTTACTATGCGATATCAATTCTTCATCATTCGCCAGATTCTCGAAAACGTCATCATCACAAAAGGAGACTTCCAGACAGTGATCAGCAGTGACGTCTTTCGATCTGGACTTTACCTCCACGGATCCATCTTGTGGTGAAGACACCGAGGGTTCTCCATTGGTATTCCCATCGGTGTCTCCGTCAGAGTCGTACCTAGAATAACAAACAGGTGCAACTGAACCCGAAAACTTAGCTACAGAACTTAACAGAAACAAGTTCTATAGCTACGTTTTCGGGTGGGATGTGGCAAACTGATACAAGAGTAACTCGAGGCCGAGCAATGCACGAAGCTCCTGTGAACATAGGAAAGCACGTTCCTCCTTATCCTTACAATTTTTGTTTCCCTCAGTGGATATGATTCACGGAATCATGGCCCATTTACATACCTAGATGAATGGTTACTTCAATACTATGCTAAGTACCACTACATCACACTTCAGAGCAGATCAGCTGGTCGGCAGCAAATCTCTTACAGTTTAATAAAGCAAGAAGAAAGCATTGCTCAAGCTTCAGGGCAATTGTAAGCCACACGCTCTGCGATATTATATTACAAAGATATATGGGTACTTCCTAACTTCTTACAACTTCTGCTCTACTTATTTTCCAACACTTTCTGGCCTTCTAAATGTTTAAATAGTTGCTCTCCTTGGTTTATTATTGTGGATCATAATGCTTCCTGAGAATTCCAATTAGGGGGTAGTGTGCACTTCTTGCTCAACCACAATATTTCAAAGTTAGGTTAGAATACTTACGCCATGACTTTCTTCACTTTGGAAAACTGCTTCACATTCCTGGTATCACTGAGAACATCAAATAAAATTATTCAAATAGGTAACAATAATTAACATCTGGAAGTGTAAGCGGCCACGAATCAATTCAAATTTAAATGGGACCTACAGCGCTTAATGGTTACACTCAGACACTACTGGTAAGTTAATAGGTGAGATAATGACGGCTCAAACTAAGTGGCTAATAACTGTTAGTTTCTATAAACGTATGCAAGTACCTAGTTGAAATTCCTTGTTCGTGATTTTTCCGGGCAGTTTCAATGCATTTCAAACAAGCGGCTCCGAATTTTTCCACTTTAGCGTCAGTGATACCTTCGACTGGAAAATAACCAAAACATACATACAGTGTGGACGACCAATGCTTTACTTGAATGGGTAGATACTTTTATCAACATACAGAACGCTGGGGAGATCAGTGATGAAACCATGGAGTAAATATTGTTCATACTGTAAAGCGAGCAGGCCCGTTGGGAACTATTAAATAGTTCCCAACACAAATCTGAACACAAATTCTGAACACAAATTTCCCAAACAGTACACCACACTATTTTCCTACATAAAACCAACTCTAACTGCCGGACAAAAAGCTTTTTGTGCACAATATGTTGGGCTCTGCCCACCACCACTTCCTGAAACCCCATCCAAGAGTTCCTGTCATACCCTTGGCGGTCCATTCGTCCTCTTCAAACTCCTCTACCTCCTAAAAATCCTGATCATCACGCACTGGTGTTGCTCGGCGGCCTTCTCTTTTTGAGATCATTAGGTACTTGGCAACTACCTCCTGTAGTGGCAGCGACCGGTATACCCATAGCTCAGTTCTAATGGTTGTACAGAGTTTGCCTTTACAGGGTTCTTTTCTGCCATGGAAACTTTCCCACAATAATAGTTTTGAAGCCCCTTCCTGGACGCTATCCACTGAACTTCTAGTCTGTTCTTCTTGACATCTATAGCTCCAGTCTCTCCTGTGGGTGGTTCGCTGTTGACGACCAGCAATTTCCAAACAGGTGATCTCTTTGGCCCCAACACGCGTAAGGCACTAATACGGCGCCCCAAAGCTTTAATTTGAGCACAACATCCTCTTGACATATGCCTCAATCCAGCAAACTTCCAGTGCTCCATGGGCGCAGTAATCCTTCACTCATGCCGACCCCAGCGTCCACTGGGAATTTGATGCAGTTCCTTTTGTCACAGGTTCCTGGTCCTACCTAGCCCGACTCTTACTCAGCCAAGATAGTCCTAAATGCTTTCAAGTTTATTCCGTCTGGATTTGTGAATCCTGGCCGGGAGGTAGTCCGGGAGATAGTTTTGGCCAGTACCAATCAACCACTTTCAAGTACTGTCGTACAAAACCATGTCCTCTATCTTACAAACACATCCAAAATGTTGGCGGCATCTCCTGCCCAACCTATGCTGATGCTCAAACTTGGTCCAGTCCCCCGACAATTTTCACCACCTCTTCCTCCCCCAAATGGCGTGGCATATTGTAAAGGGAGTGGTTCCGTTTTTACTTTCCAAACACTACACCAAACTACTTTCCTACACAAAACCAACTCAATCTGCTGGACAAAAAGATTATTGTTGGAAACACATGTAAGGCACCGCCCAACTATATGAACGAATTTCAAATAATTTATCGCAATGTTGAATAAGTTAGGCCACGCTGACACCTCTCTAAATTATTTGCGTCAATCAATCGCAAAATGTGGGTGCTATATAGCAGAAAAGTTGCCAAAAACATTAAAAAATACTTTACTTTTAGCCAATTCTTCAATGGTCGCAGGCGGGTGTTGGGCCAACAGCTGGATAGTGTGATTATCTAATATCATGTAGGGCATGCAATCCAGTTCGCCAGCCACCATGGTCCTGAATTTGAGGAGAGCTCCTAACACGGTTTCCTGAGACAAAAACCAATATTATGTTGCAAAAAATTATATTTAAAGCCCTTGTCGTAAGGGTTTTCAATGGCAATGCAATTAGGTACATCGCAGATTCTATCATAAATTATAACTATAAATATCATAACTAAATCATAATCAGAAGTTCTCCCATGTTTAGCCGTGAGCAAAAAACTTTTTGGGGGGGGGGGGGGGGGGGGATAGGCACCAATATGTAGTACTGCGATACACAGTAGGTGCTGGTGCAATACAATAATTACTGGTGCCTACTGTTCGGAGTTTTTGTTTAAAGGTAGGCTCCTACTTCATAATCACCACCCCAGAACTACATTGATGCATCAACAAAAAATATACTTGAAGCTGATGAGACGTTGGATCAGAGCAACGACTGGACGATAGACTGGAAAATTGACAGAACAACAAGGACACAAGAACCCTGTGGTGTCCACCACAGACCACCACTGACGGTCGTAACTCCATTTCACTGAAATGAGCAGTCTCGTCATTGATGTTTTGGGGCGGTTTTGCGTTCGGCCTGGTTCCGATGACAGATTTGTATCCGTGGTACCTACGTGCGTTTTGCTCTGTTTGCTGTTTGTGCTTTGTGGATTGATCGGCGTCGTAACACACAGATAGCTACCTAGCTTTTAGTCAATAGCCTCTCCATTCAAGTAGATACCGGCTGACGGGTCATAGTCATTGTTTTGTTGTATCTTTAGTTTAATATATTTTTGTAACACATGAATTCGGTAGCTAATTTGCAGTAGAAATTGTCGACGTTTTCCTACGATGACAGAGTGTTGATTAAAAGAGATGAGCTTTGCTGAACATCACTCAATCAGTAAATAAAAGGGAAGGGTGTTGTTGCCTTGGAGTATTTTGTAGACAGAATTATTGGTTTTGTGTTCCGGTTTGGTGCCCCACTGTTTTCAAAGCCCAAGCACCTCTACTGGTTATTTGAAAGTAAGACGGGTTAGTACATATCTTGGGTTTGCCCCAAACGTTCAGTTATTTCAAGGAGTTGATGATATTCGAATACATCCTGGGCTATCATCACACAACAAATGAGGGACAATAACCTACCTCTAAAGAAATTTTGTGAACTCCGTCAGTGGAATCGCCTGTTCGACCTCCTATCCAAGTTCCGGGTTGAATGGGCCTAGAATACATTAAAAATGTCCAAGTTAATTCAAACAGCCATATACATACCACACCACCTACCGCACTTGATTTCAATTATAAAATTAACTTCAAAATACACAAACAGCGACAGTGTAAACATTTAATAGTAGAAAGCTCTAAGGCGTAAGTACAACCTGAGTCGGTTGAGCTTGATAAGATGAGGGCGCATTTCAGGGGTGGCCTTGAGCGAGAACCCACTACGGTAGCTTTCACTGAAATACAATGCCTATTATTCAGTTGTAGATATCAATAAATTGAAACTACACAGACGTAGACGCTGCCACTGATTGTGGCTACCCCAAACGACTCTTACTTATTAATAAAATCATATCCTGTTCCAGAGACTTTTACTGTTTTCACAGGGAAGCCTCCGAAACTCCCGCCAACATTGACGAATTTGTCTTCCAGCAGGAACTCTCTGAGCATCAGTCCCCCTGCAAATAATTTTGGTTTAGTAATGTAAGCTGAGATTTGAGGGTTAACTTTCATTACCCACATTCCGGTTACTATGGGTTGTATCGTTGAACAGCATTGTTGTCTATTATAGAGTGTGGTTTTTAGAATAATGTTAGTAGGTACCCACGCCAGTTACCTGTGACTGAATACGAACAGTTCAAATTTCACATCTATAACCGCATAACGTGAGTCCATGTTACCATCAAAGTGACGCGGAGACCCAAGTATGACAGTATTGTTTGGAGTCCCTACAACGCAATCCACAAGCGACAGATAGGGAGTTTTCAGCAAGTGTTTACCAGCTACCATGAATTCATGATGGGCATTGCAAGCAACCTGTACAGAGGGTTGGCCTCGTTTCAGTCAACCCAATTCAAACTTGATGTGGGCATTTTCCACAAGTGTGAACCAAAACAACTTGCCTAATAGTTTCCAATACTCGTCGGGCTTGTCGTTTCCTGCGCCGAATAGTTCTGAGGTGTGGTATTTGGAAGGAAGTTTCTTGTTAGTAGAACCTCTCAGTAAATAAATCGGGACTTGTAGGCCGTAACAGCCCCTTGTGTCCCTTATGGCCTTCAGCAGAAGTACAGCGTCTTCCGTCAGATTATATTCGGAGTCGCTGCATTTAGTGTTACCTTTGGTTTGACTGAAACAACGGACAGAATGAGAGCGGCACATAAGACATAGTTCATCACAGCAAAATATTATATATGAAGCAAATACGTGCAACACAAAGGGGATATATTATTATACATGTGCAATGGTAAGGACTTAAGTGAGTTATTTACTTTTTCAAGCAGTTATCACAGCACTGCGGATTATCCTGGATTACCCCAGAAGGATCAAAATGGGAGATTAAGATTTTCCGTCGGCACTCATCTGTTTGGAGATAACGTTCCATTTTCCTGGTCATACCCTCTTTATAACTTCGGTACTTGTGGTCTAGAGTCGACAGAAAATGCCTACAAAACAATAAAAATGTACGGTTGGGACACAATTTTGAGATTATTAGAGCACGTGAGAAAATAGAAACGTACTTAGCCAGGCCGAAGTCGCTTTGTTGATAGAAAACGTGACAGTGGGATGGCTCGCCATCTCTCCCAGCCCTGCCAATCTCTTGGTAGTATGTCTCAATCTCTTGTGGGGCCCCATAATGAATTATACGCCTTACATCTAAATTGTGGAGCAATGTATGGTTATCACAGTGGCAATTAAACTTGGGTATGTTTAAGAGTTGAAGGACAAAAATGTTGGGCCTGAATAGACGTCCAATCTAAATCGTCCTCAGATAGAGTATTATAGATTATAATACTGAACATTCGATAAATCGAACACCAATTAGTCGGTGCACCAGGTTGTGAAATCAATGGGATAAAACGCCAAAAAATTCATTCACAGAGCATATTTCGTTAGTGATTAAAAACTCGTTTATCAGCTTTATGGTGGGGCGTTGAGGCTTCGATCGAGATGCCAGACGAAGTGGTTGATGATTCAGATGATATATTAGGATAACGTTGCAGCAATTCTAAATGAATCAAAGGTGGTTGGAGACTGAATGGGCCCCACGAACCTCCCTCAACAGTTCCTGTCCGGACAAACGTATCATCCAATACTCTATAGAAGGTATCAACACTCATTCCACAAAACACAGGGGGCGCATTGCGACCCACACCCAGGACTCAGAAAGTGTTGCGACTCACACCCGGTCGAGTCAAAAGGGAGCTGAGTTGCGAATCACACACGCCCAGATCAAAAATGAGATCTTCCCTCTCTCCGACAAAATGCCCAATGCACCAACCATCACAGCCGTGCACCGGGGCGGTCTGGTTAAAAATGTTGTGGTGTGCAATCATCCCATCTTGGTACTTGTCCAAAGTTGTCGTCCTGATTTGAGACTCGTCGAATAAAGCAAAAAAAGGTAAAAATGTGTGGTGTGCAATCGTCCTATGTTGGGACTTGTCGGTATACATCTGAAGTTGTCGTCCTGATTTGAGACTCGTCCAATAAAGTAAAAACAGGTAGGTATATTATGTTCAGTTGATTACAGCGCTACTGGCTACCACGTCTTGGAAGTGTGGCCTAAGTTTCAACGATAGCTTCCTAACATAAATTATTTGCAAGGGAAGTTCACCAGCTTCGTTCTTTTCAATGTTTCAAGTGATCCTTGTTGTGATCGAGTTGTTTTTTGACGATTTCGGTCCTGGGCTGGTGATACTTTCCTTGCTCAATAGAGTGGATTTTGGGGCAGACCTCCGTCTGTACTTCCAAGAGCTGACTCACGGGCATTCATCGTATGCGTGATATCCGCCGTTTTTCAGGCCCATTTCGTTGGAGGAAATAGTGCGTTGTCAGCAATGTAGTTGCAGTAACGGTATTCGACAAAATCTTGAACACGGTCTAAGTGAGCTGGCTTGAAGAATCCATTCGGAGAATACATCGCATTGAACCTTACTGTTCTGATCCTCATTTCACCGAGTTGAGAGTTCGGTTGACTACGTAACTCCCGTGAGTCGAGCTGGGAAAGTATTCCACAACAAACAGGAAAACTTCCCCGTGTTCTAGCAAGCCTTGGTGAGCTGCAACTACCTCTCAGCGGCCAACCACGGATTTTTGATGAGGCCGGATGTGAGTCACAACCAGGCCAAAATGCCTTTCACTTGTCCTCTCTCAAAAGTTAACCTACGAGTGTGAGTTGTCACTCCTTCAACACAGGCAGGGAGGAGCTGTGATCAGAAGATGGATGTTATGTTAAAGCATTCTCCTATGGTAGGGGGGAGGAAGAAGTATGGAGGGGGTTCCGGGTCATGCAGTTTGGCCCTAACCAGGCCTAGTTCAAAACTTGCATCAATTCCAACCAACCCTGGGGTATGACATGCCTTGGACTCTAAAATTGGTTTTCATAATTTCATGAGGTTGCTGATTAGGGCCTAAGGTGCAAAGCAAGGGCAATGTATAGGTTACAGAGCTTTGAACCATCAATGGCAATCATTTACTGTCCTGCCATCTCCCTGCCTCTTGAGATGCATAACCACCAACATTTCCAAAAGGACTCAATTTCTGATAGACCGTTTCAGCCAGTCAATGGGTAGGTGAAGCCCAGCACTCGTATTTTCCAGTCAATGTGATTAAGCCACGGAACTTGAAGCCATAAGCATAGCCTAAAATATGCCCCAAGGGCTCAGAATACCAGCCTCAAGCTGCGTACACACCTGTAACAAACTGGCGTTCCGTTCCTCCGCTCCGATCCTCTGCAGGTTCGGGGCGGCAAAACTTCAAAGGAATGAGGATCGGAGGAACGGAACGCAGTCCGATCGCTCTGTTGGCGGTTTTTCCCTGCACATCAAAGAAATGTACGGAGCGGCGTGAGCCTAGTGTGGACGGGGTCTAGATGCGCCGCTCCACTCTCCCGAACGTTCTACCGCTCCTCAATAATTCCGTGAATCGTCGTAGCGCAGTTCTTTGAATTTTCGCAATTTTAGGACCTATTTTGGGGAGCAAAAATTCCAAATCCGTCGGATGCATCCAAGTCAAATTTTTGTAGAGCCCGCTGACCTGAAACTTCAGCTCAGCCAACAGGCTGCTCCCACCAGATTGTTCTCGGTTTGAATACAACTTCGTTATCCACCAACGCAGTTTTCTGTTCTTTTTTTTTCAAAATAGCATCTATAACAATGTACGCAGCTGCGGCCACTTGCTGTTGAGAAGCCATGACTGAGGAACGCTCGATTCTCCCGATCGCCCTCCTGTGGGTACAGAGCGAGATTCGGAGCGCTGCGATGTTCGATGAAAAGTTCCTTGAATTGTTCGGAACGGAGGAACGGAACGCCAGTTTGTTACAGGTGTGTACGCACCTTTACAAGAAACAAGATTATTTATGACAACTCCCTGGCGACGCATGTCCTGCCCGCAAATGTACTGTTGGGAGAGTGCAGGGAGGGTTTCTGCACTTCTTCTCCTTCAAATGTGGAACGCCCTTGTCGGAGTATAGTGCATCTGATTCATTGGGGGTGAGTGGTTTGATGCCTCTGGATAAGCGCAGGGTGTTAGCAGACATGCTGCTCCTATACAAACTCGACCATAACCTAACAGATGCTCCCAACTTGCTTGAGGCTCTGAACTTCTTTATTCCACCTTACCCGAACCGAACGGCGCCAATTTCTTACATCCAACCCCCACACCACCACAACCAACTACCAGTTAAACTCTCCACGGAATCGCATAGAGAGAATTTAATGCCATGAATATCGACCTCTTTGAGACCAGCCTTCCTCCGTTCCACAGGCGTGTGACTCAAGTCCTTCAATGACTTAAAAAATATATTGTCTAGTGTTGAAATAAACTTATCTCGTTCTCGTTCTCTTAAAAATTTGTATTCCTTTTCATTTCCTTTGTTTAATATTTAATTGATAGTCAGCTAGTTTATTTGTTTTTTATGAGTACTATTTTCTTCTTCTTTTTTGTTGCTGTTGTAAACAGGGCACTAGCCCGTTACATAATAAATAAATAAATAAACAACTGACTCACCAGGTTTGTCTATCCCCATGCCGAAGGCGACCGTAGCAACTACAACTTGAATTTTGTCTCTCACAAAGTCCTTGTGAACCCTTTCTCTAACTGACAAACTCAGATCTGCGTGGTACATTTCACACTTGATTCCGTCTTCTGGAAATTAATAAACCAGAAGGTAAGCAACAAGCAAGTCGGTCAATATTGGTGGGATTAACACAACTAAACGGTTTCCTATAACTATAACGTGCAGAAACTGAATGAATAGCCAAACATTAGGGCAAAAACACCTATGTTGATCAGGAAGGAACCATGTCATTGAACTAGGCTCCATACCCACCTGATCTAACAACTTGTACAAAAAATATATAAATCAAAATAGAAAGGACAAATATCTACCTAATAAACAAGATGCAACTTCATCCACTTTCTTTTTCGTTGGGCAATATATTATGCATGAGCCTGTCTTCTCTATACGAGATAACACGGAGTTTTGAGAATGAAACAAAGATTTGATATCTGACAATATAGAAGCTCCCTTCACGGAGCAGGACAAGAATAAATTTGGCCGATCGAAACTCGTACACGTCATTTGTGGTAGGCTGTCATGAACAGAAGCAAAAAATGTTTTTTATTAGGGTGGAAGGTACATGAAACTGTAGGTAACAACAAATTCGACTGAATTCACCTCCTGCATAAAAATAGGTAGGTAGCTCATGTAGGTGATGGAATGTAATGTTACCTGAGATTCAGGGAGTTGCAAATGTCCTTTTGCACGATGGGAGTGGCTGTGGCAGTCAAAGCCAAGAAAGGAACACACGGCAAGGACGTCTTCAGTGAGCCGAGTCGCCTGAAAACAAGTTTCACTCACAAGTTCAGGTTCTCCACAGTCCGATTAGCGAAAAATTCCAATATTTAGTTAAATGTAAAGGGTTATTTCCGCTATTGTTGGAAGTAAAATTACCATCGGTTTTTATTGAAAGGGGCCATGTGGCATTTCCGGCCATTTTCACTTTTTTGCATTTTTTTGGTTCTCAAATTCGACACATCGTTTGTGATTGAAAGGAACCTCGAAAAAATGATATTATTACGACGCTATAGCGTTGTGAAATCTTTGATTCCTGTTGAAACGCTATGTGAGACACATAGCCCCTTTCAAATGAGATCTGATAGGTAAATTGTTAGGGTGCCAAAAATGTGATTTGAGTATACGCAAAAATCGCGCACCATAGTTCTGATTAATTATTGTCCAGGGGGTCCTACTGCCACCTGGGAAAGTGGTAGGTTTAGGTTTAGGCTGTAGGGGGGCTGGGCGGTGCTATGTAAAGCTGTTGGTCAACTCCCTACAACTTGGCCACCGACAGTCGTAGGAACTAGAATTTGGTCTCAAATTGTTTGTAATTCAATACTAAACACTTTTTGTTATTACATTATTTTAAGTAAGTCCAATAGTTTCCCAAAGTACTTGTTGTTAATCTCTAAAGTTATTGTACCTACTCCCGACGCGTGTACCCACACTGTCAACCGGCAGCGGCTTGGGTCTTCAAATGGAAGAATTCTTGGTCACCCATGATCGATCAAACTGATAATAGAGAAAATTTGGCTGGGAATTTAAAAACAACAATCTTTACCCTAAACTGACAACAAAGGCGAAGCTACCCCCGACAATGACTGAGCCATGCTATGTAACGCTGTTGGTCAACTCCCTAGAGCGCTGTAGGGCCTCGAATTTGGTCTCAAATTGTTAGTATTTCAATACTAAACAATTCTTGGTAATACGATTTTTTAAATTTTTACAAGATTAGGTTTAGGTACGTGGGACGGGACTATACTCCCAATCTGCTGCAATAAAACCTAGGGTTGTTGAGCGAAATATTTTCTTGTCTACAAAAGATTTTCATAGCAACTTCTCATCCTAATTTTGAGTTATCTTTGTTTCACTTCATTAAAAAATGTTCAGTGAGGTTCATACCTGTTCAAGTGTTTACACCCTGCTCTACCATACATTTCGATCTAAAACCACGCATTTTTTTAAAGAGGCTTTGTGGCCGACTTTCAAATCGAAGTTTGTGATGGTGGACCCTCGAGAGTCCCCCCCCCCCCCCCGCCCCCCTCACTAGACCAGCGAGATCATCACCAGTTAAGAAGGGATATCGATTAGGGTTCCACCACACGCCCCGATCTTCACCGGAAAAAGAAACGACTCGAGAACAGCCACCGTCACACTCCTCCCCACATGACATACTTCTGGGTAGAAGAAGTAAGAGAGGGAAAAGCGGCGTTGAAAAGTAGTATGAAGTTCTGGTTCAGGAAACGACATCTGAACAACTTCAAGCTGAATAACCTCCATCGTAATATTTTGCTGGTCCTACATACGAGTACTGGCGGAGAACAAATGTTGTCAGAGGTTGTTGTCCAGTGAATTGAGCCCATCTGGGCAACCTCTAGGTGATCAACCTCCATCGTTAGGATGGAACAACTATTGGGCCTTGTAAATTGGGACACGGCATTAATCGCCTTCAAATGAGCTCAATATATTTTAACTATATTGACACTCTAAAGGGAGAAAGGGGGGTGGGGACTGAAAACTTGCCACAAAATGTGCAATACTTTCCTTTTGAGAAATATGGACGAAATGTTGAGATGTTACCAGCATTTGGGAAATGGGGAAGTTTCTTGTGTTTTCCCAAAAGTTTGTAGAATGTCAAGATTCCAATTTTAGCATTCATCCTAAAGGGTTATTTCCGATAGCATTAAAGTAAAATTACCATACCTTCCAGAGGAATCCGTCCTCACCAGCTGGTCGAGTACCTATTGGGAGCGAGCGCTTTCGATGTAAGGACATCACCATCAAGCTGTCGTGAGAAATCTCACCTCCGATTCTTCCGGAAGTTATGGTAGTTTCCAATATCTAGTTTCCACGTTTAAGAAAATCATATTCATATATAGATAAGGTATTATAAAAAACCTGTAGGATTTTCTGAAATCCATTCCCCACTGACTAACGCAGTGAGCTTCATCGATGGCTACGACTGTTACGTTGACTGTCTTGCTTGCGGCCAACTCTTTGAGAAACTGTTCGCCCCCATCAGAAGCAGACCACTCAGGTGTTACGTAAACCAGTCTGTATTTCCCTCTCCTGATATCTTCCATTGTGGCGAATTTGTCTTTTTGAGCAGTGCCTAAAAGCGTGGCGGGTATGTTTTTGACCTGAAAAAACGGCAGTGAAACTAAATTGGTTGGTGGCAAAGTCAGAGAGATAGTTGACAAGGGTTACCATCTCATTTTTTAATTTTTTCTTAAGGTAACCCACATGACCACATGAAAACTTAGGATATTCACCACCTAATGTAGGTCATACCACATAACAATGTAGGACCTAATGAAGGTACTATGTTCATAACTAAAAAATAAAATAATGCCATTCGCTTTTTGACAACACTGTTACCAATACTTTGAAAACAGAGATTTGAACACATGTGAACATGACTGAGAAAGTTTCAGTTTTGTACGATACATTTCGGCACACTACACCCTCCTCACTCCTCAGGCCTGAAACACCTAAAGTCAAAAAACTCGATCTAAGGGAATGACAGAAATGGCCAGGCAATAGGAACTATTCTTGTTCGATTAATAATTATGACAACAGTCAAACTTACAGTTGTTGTGAAGGGATAAGATCATTCTATGTAGGCATCCAGAAAAATGGTAGCTTGACTACAATTTTCAAAATAAACAGTATTTTTTAAATTAGGGTGATTAAAAGAATAAATTATGAGGTCTATTGACATCCGATCGGCTGTTGGCCCAAGGAGGTGGAGCAAAGCCTGGAGGTTCTCAATGCTGCCAACAACTCAACATTAGAAATGGCAAACCTTGAAAACCTTCGAGACTTTTCGAGACCCTCCCCGTGGTTTGATTTTGAGGACTGTTTTTTAATTTATTCATAATTTTTTGGTTCTCTACATCATTTAAAGTGATGCAATAGCTCTAAGCGAGATTTGAGTTGATGATGATTGACCTGATACGTAATTTCTAGCAGGAACTCAGAAATTCAAAGCTCACACTCGTTTTCTTCCTAGTATACTTTCTGACATATACACCTCATAATGTGGTCAATAAGTGTTAATTTCCGTTAGAACAGATTTTGGAGAAATGGGAATTTTTAACCCACGAAAACTGCCCATTGGATGCCCTTTTTAGGGTGAGGAACAGGTGGGGGTGAGAATCGCTAGTGAGTGATGCCCAGGGTGCAATATTATAATCCTACTAAATAGGATTATAATCTCTTTGAATTTTCGTGGGATTTTTTTAACAGTTTGCTCATTTGCTTTCCCCGATTTTCATATCATTAAATAGCATTTTGTAGGTGCAAGAAGTTTAGACAAGTCTTTCAAAAGAGGGTGGTATGGATGTTGTTGATTTTAAGGAGGACCATTAAAAATTAGCAGTAGTATTACGGATCGCAGAGCTAAATCATAATCTTGTCCTTTTATCAACTCGTCGAATGCCATCATCTCTGTCCAGCAAGCAACCAGTCTTGGCTAGGAGAAAAATATCAGGATATATCTACGTAGCATCCACGTGCAGCCAGTGTCCATGTTGGTAGTAGAAATTAGGATTATAGGATTGACAGACTGCTTTATTGCTGTACCAGATAACGAGCAGATTGATAACTGTGACATGAATGTGAGACCTGCATGTTGCCTACCTCCGTAGTTAAATATTACACGCTCAACCAGGTCGTTCACTAAAGTTATTTAGGAAAAGAAAATTACATAATTATCCCTATTTAGACAAGTGATACGATAAAGAGTTAAATACCTGAAGAGACAGAACTTGGTCTTGCATCAAGGAAATCAGTGGTGATATGACGATCCCCACACCGTTGCAGAATACTGGTGGGAACTGGTAGCACAAACTCTTCCCATACCCAGTGGCCATAACGACACAATTGTCTTTGCGCTCCTAAAGGTAAATAGTTAAATGAGAGATATGTAAGGGGATAAACTATTTTTTGTTAGATACCCAAGTAGGTAACTACGATTAAACTCAATGCAAGAAGACGAGCGACCTACTCGATGTCATCATTCTAAGTGAAATAAATAAAGTCATCTGAGCTCACGTTCAACACTGAATTGATGATCTTCCATTGCATTGGTCGGAATTCGTTGTAGCCAAAATATTTTTTGAGAACGCTCAAACACTTGGCAGGAGGAGGATTCGCAGTCATCGTCTTCCGTTTTGATTGCTTCCTCAAAAATCAGTCGCTATGAGCGTTAACTGTATTATTTGCAGTTTGCCGTATTATATTCAACAGAATTCACTAAAGAAATTAACAAAACAACAGAGAACCGAACTTTGTTGCGGGCTTCCACGTAGAAAACAACCGCCCAACATAACTAAACGTGACCGTTGCTCCCGCCATGATCGATATTGGTGTAGGTTTAAGATGAATTAACATATATTATGATACGAAAAAACTTGACTTTAATGTATCATAATTAAATAAATTCTAAATCATGAAGAAAATTTAAGCCACAAAAACAAAAATAGCGCTAAACCACCATAGCATGCCACATCCATGATAACACTGTAACATCCATGGAACCGTGGTGGTGGTTTCCAACATTTTGTTAGTACTGGCTATAGAAGTGTAAACTTAGCGGATCAGTGTGAGAAATGTAAAATAATTTCTACGTTCTGATCGAAACCGAATCTGAAGTTTATTTTAAACTAAAAACGATCGGCGAAAAACATTTTCAAATTTTTACCAAATTCTTCATCTATAATTAGATAAATGCAATCAAGTAAATGTATTAGGTTTGTTCGCAGTTGCAGTGGACGGTTATTTGACCATCAGAATGGCGTTTGGCCGTAGATATGCTCCAGCCACCAGAACTGGTTTTAAACGTTTTAAAACCAGAAATCAAGTTTTTCTGAAGGGTGGGGATGAGTTTTACAACTGCTTCAGTTCGAGAACTCAACGGCTGCAGCACCTTGGAAACACACCAAACACCTGCGATGATGGGCCGAAAAACTGTTGAGTAGGTAACGCAGAGAATAAAGATCCGTTTAACGTAAATGTTGGAGGGAAATGAGATTTTGGGAAGGTTCCAGCAGGGTTATATTCAGTTCTGTTGGGAAAAACCCATCCTGGGTCAGGTACAAAAGTTTGGGAGCAAAAGGTGCAGATATCCGGGAAGCTCAAACAACTCATTTCCCGGACCTGACACGGTTGGAACAGTGTGTAGATAAAACCTCAAGTTTATAATAGACAAAACCGTCAACACTCTTCGTGGTTGGAACACAGTTTTTGTGCGCAGTGGGTAGTGCGCAGAACTCATTACAAAATTCGCATCTGCTGGAACAAAGCTACGGATTCTCGGACTTTTTTCTGACTGTATATTATCCATGACAGCCTGTACAAGTGTTTTCCTGAATATCCAACAGCATCGTTTCAGTACACAGAAAGTACGGCGGAGGGCGGGGGAGAAATAAGACCATGCACTGCCTTCTTGATTCCCAACCATTATCAAGCTCAGACTCAAACCCCATTCAAACAGTTTATCAAGATGGTACTGGAACATGGATGGTTTCTTACAGTTTTCTAGGAGTCCGCTAACCGCCAGAAAAAGCCAGTGTGAACAAAATATCTTGTGACCACTTTTTGGGGAAAAAGTGTTTTCCTCCAAAATTAAAATTTCCACTCGCTTTTCGCGTTTTGAACATTTCTGAATAAATTCGGTTTCGTGTCTTGTCTGTCTGGGGTCCACAAATCCTTGTGATGAGCACGACGATTTGTAAAAATGGTCTTTTGGATTGAAATTTGGTGTTTAGGTGTGGGGTTGTCCCTTAGGTAGATGGTCCCGTATTTATGATTTCACCAAAATCGGACTAACTTTCATCTCCCAATGGGCGATTTGATACCAGCATTCCAGCCATCGGAAGATTAGAGAATTGTAGATAGGTACCTAGGAAGGAGCAAACTTTTTTTACTGTCTCTCTCAGTATAATTGCTAGAAGGGAGTTTAATATTTATGTAGGTACCTACCTACCTAACTTTGAACTGACAGACGGAATTTGTCTTCTAATTTTCATGTTGGATTTGATTAGGGTAGGTACCTACATTTTTTAATTGGTGCTCCCTGTTTAGCAACCCACACTTACCAACCACTTACCACTTTAACAAGCATTTTTTAAAAATGCGGATGATTAAAAGTAAAAATGCGGCAAAAAATGACGTATGAGGTCTATTGATATCTGATTACCAGTTGGCCCTCCCTTTGTGGGAACCTTCAAGAACCTTTGCTGCGACTTTTCATGTACCTCCTCTCGGTTTGATTTTGAGGACGTGTTTTTTAAATTTATTAATACATTTGCGGTTCCATTCATCCACCCATTGTAGTTCTGAACATCGTTTAAAGTCATACACTAGCGCCCTAAGCGGGATTTTGGTTGGCAATTTATCTGATACGTCATTTCTAGTGGGAACTCAGAAATTTAAATTTCTCACTTGTTTTCTGCCCAGACTTCCCGACATAAACACCTCATTATGTGGTCAATAAGTGCGAATTTCCATTATTGAACAGAATTGGTCCAAAAGAAGGAGAATTTTTAACCCATGAAAATTGCCCATTTCCGTATCCTATCCAAAAATTTTGTACCTGTCAGTGGTTCAGATCGCGGTGGGCTCCATTCATAATACCTGGCTAGTTATATGTAGTAGACCTGGGCAATTTCCTGGACTGCTGGTACAGATAGAGCATTTCTGAGATGCTAAATGGATGACTGCCCTGAGCCATTAACCTAGCTCGAAAATGATCCAACCCCGAAAAGACTGAGGACAAAAAGAAATGACTCCCATTTACAAGAGCATCAGGTAGGTATGTTAATGGGAAATACCTTCCACAACGTGAGCACAGCTATATTCGAACCGGAGTGTGATCAGACGAGGAAGAAGTGGGTCAGTAATTACCGCATATCTAGTGGAATTAGGGAACCGTGGGCAATTATAATGCGGTGGTTCTTCGTGTTGCCATGGAAGGGAAACGTTAGGAGCAGCTTCCCTGCACTGAGCTACTAGGTCAGTGTACCATGAGGAGGGCTCCCCTCTTTCCAAGTTCCATTTTGCTTCTCCAAGACTAGTATCTTGATATGAAGGCACAGAGGGGTTCGTGTTATGAGCCGTAAAGAGCAGATCAATACAAAATAAGATTAATGGGATTTTGAACATCGTCTGGCAATGTATACCTTCTATCAGATCTTGGGAAAAACTGGAAAGCTATCTATCAGTTGAAGGTTCTATCCAATTGATTTATTTTGGCGAAAATTTTTCATGACGGTACATGCGCTGACAACGGACGGTTCTCATCCGTACTATATTCACAGGATACCTTCTGACCGACGTGAAAATCATGATGGGTTGACTAGAGCCAGAGTTACGCGAGTGGAAAGGATTTCAGGTTTGCAAAGAAAGTTGCTGCCTGATGCTGTTATACGATAAATATGGGATCATCTAAGACCAACGTACACCTATCCTCCTGAACTAACTCGATGTCGGGGGGTATAAGAAGCATAGGTATATACCATACAGGTGCGCCATGACAGCTATTCATTATATATGAACAGAAAAATACACTTCTTAATTGGGCTCAACGAAAAACTGACTTGCAAGGGTCAAAGTCTCATACATATATAAACATCCCTCGCCCAGTGGGGCCAACCTTACATCAGTACATAACACCTCCGAATCTGTGACAGAGTGAGGAGAGTGACGGTGGACCCTCGAGAGTCCCCCCCCCCCCCCCATACCACTGAGATTAGCACTGGTTAAGAAGGGATATAAATTAGGCTTCCCCAAACGACCCCGTCTTCACCGGACCAAAAAACTACTCGAGAACAGCCACACCGTCACACTCCTCTCCACATGGCATACTTCTGGGTGGCAGAAGTATGAGAGGGAGAAGGGGGAATGAAAAGTAGTATAAAGTTCTGGTTCAGGAAACGACATCTGAAAAACTTCAAGGTGACTAACCTGCATCGTACTTAATGTTACTACCTCATTGTTATTTTACTGGTGGAGAACAAAGCTCCTACATACGAGTACTGGCGGAGAAAACATGTTGTCAGAGGCTGATGTCCGTTGAATTGTGCTCATCTGGGCAACCTCAGGGGTGTCAAATTCTCGGCGGGCCACTTCCTGAAATAGTAAGGCCCATGCGGGCCACACGCCATTTACCCCCCCCCCCCCCCCCCCAACACACACCCACAAACAAAATTTCACAAATCTCATTTTTATTAATTCTTTTGTTTATATTACTTTTATTTAACTGAATTGTTTCAGTGTATTTTGGGGTCGTAAATCAAAACCGGTGTACTCAAATAAAGGTAGTATAATAAAGTATATAATAAACTGGTTGGAAAATACGTTTTGAACTTCAAATATTGTATTTCAACATTAGAAAGTGTTACAGTTGAAAATGATTATCTTGTCGACTCAGAAATTGAAATTTCTTCCCATCATTAGTTTTTTAAGGATTTGGCCAGAAACCTGGCACAGTTTTTCTTCTGTATGTTCTTCAAACTTCGGAACAAATTAGCTCTCACTCACTTTCGTAGCCTCTGCAAGAGTTTTGTGAGTGGGACGGCAATGTTTTTTGAACAAATCAGGCTATTTTTTTCGTTGACCATCGTGCAAAAATAATTTAGTTCCCACCTCTCTCGAAACTGCCTTTTCTCTTCTTCAATCCTTCTTTTCATGCTGTTGAACTTGATGTCGATCACTGATGAGATCACTACCGAAGTACCGACTGACCGATGAAAACCGCAGTTTTTCCACACAAAAAAACTTGTACAGCGCTCAACACCTGCCAAACAATCAAATAATGCGCTATCACTTCACTTACCGCTACAGGCTCAGCGCTCAGGCATCAGGATCGTCACATCCTAACACCTGTGTAAATACAATCAGCCGGTTCGACCACGAGCCTGACCCGACGGGCCATGTGGAGCGCCAAAACACATCTGATTCGTCGGATCTGAAACATTTACACGCAACAAATTTTCCGTGTTCAGTTCAAATTTAGAACAAAAAACGCTGCAAATCCCTGCACAACGGTTTATTATTTTGTACGATGTGTAGTTTGTGTATAAATAGGTGCCTACCTAAATCACGAATTAAATGTTGCTAAAATAATTCTGTCGATGACAAACAATACCTAAAATGGCAAAAAGAAACGCAAATAATGAAGTTCTGAAGTGAAATTGTTGATGTGGAGTGAAAAAAGTTGCAAACGTAGGTACCTACCTACCAACAAACTCCAGCCCTTTCTACGTAGATGGTATAATGAACCGCTGAGTAATAATTTACCGTTGTGTAATAATTTACCCATCAATAATACTTCGTTTGTTCAAGTTTCACTACCTACCAACGAACTCCAAAAGAGCCATCATTTTCCAAATGAAATAATATCACAAAACAACCAACTCGACTTCATACTCTGTGAATATAATCAGGTGATCCCTAGCAATGATTTTATCTCGGGCCAATTCCCAATTTTTAGCGCGTCCCTGGTGATGACATTTGGGTGAAATTTATACAATTCGAATTCATTCACCCTTCTGTTGAAATACTCGTTACTAGGTACCTACATAAATCACGAGTTAAATGTTGCTAAAATAATTCTGTCGATGACAAACAGTAGAGAGTTCCTAAAGACTAAAGTCGGGAAGATGTGTTCGGATTTATCTCAACTGCGCATGCGCGTCGCCCAAGTTCAAACTTATTTCCTTAAGTTCGACTTATTCGGCCTTATACATAAGGCGCGTTATCTCCCAGGGCACAAACTTTAGGAATCGTCTTTAACCTTACTCAGGGGTAACAGTGCACAGCTTTTTGCCGCTTTGTCGTTTTTTTTTAACGCGTCATGTTTTGTCGGTCCTCGCCATCGCCAGCGTCTTTCAAAGTTACTCCAAGCGTCTTTCAAAGAATTTGCTAGATTGTTGCGATATCAACTTAGGATAAAAAAGTGATTTTGATGTTCAAAATACACCTCAAAAGCACTTATAATATCGTCATCCGACAACAGTCCTTGTCCGTTGAGGTAGAGGCGAAAAAGATTTTCAAGCTCTTCCATGATGAACTTGAAATAAAATAGAATAAACTAAAAATGAAATGGAAACGGAACGACCAGGAAAGAAAGGCAGCTGAAGCTGAATGGATTTCGCGTTGTGCTAAGTTAAGTGACGTTACTTTTTAATTCACTCCTACCCCCACCACTTATGTCAAACCGGACTTATTGGTTAGCATCCAAAGTTAGCTCGCCTTAGATGTGGCCAAAAGATATGGCCGTTCCCTAATGAACTTATCTCTTAGGAACTCTCTAGTAACTAAAATGGCAAAAAGAAATGCAAATAATGAAATTCTGAAGGAAAATTGTTGATGTGGAGTGAAATAGACGCCCCTTCTGCGTAGATCACTGTTTTCTGTGGTCAATACCTACCCTCGTGGTCAAGTATAATGAACCATTGTGTAATAACTTGCCCATCAATCATATTTCATCATACTTCAACGGTTGTTCAAGATGCAAAAGTACCGATCAATAAAATCCAGCCCCTTCTAGGTAGATGAACCGTTGTGTAATAATTTACCATCCTGTAATAATTTACCGTTGTGTAATAATTTACCGTCCTGCAATAATTTACCGTTGTCTAATCATTTACCGTTGTGTAATAATTTACCATTGTGTAATAATTTACCCATCAATAATACTTCAACCTTTGTTCAAGTTTCAGAAGTAGGTACCTACCAACAAAATCCAATAGTCCATCATTTATCAAATGAAATAATATCGCAGAACAACCAACTCGACTTCATACAGCCATCCTTGATTATAATCAGGTGCTCCCTAGCGATGATATCCCAGCTGGATTTATGCCGTTTGATTCACGATCGTGTTGACGAAGCTTTTTGGTGCACACGAACGGCTGGACTTGCAATGCTCCGGGTGGTCTCAAAAAATTGTTTAGCTCAAGACAAATTTAATAACGTTAAAAAAAACCATACCCTTCCATAGAAAGTTTCCGAGCTACGGCGTTCTGAAAATTTCAACCCCTATTTTGAACCCCTTAGAGATGACTGACAGTAACGCCGAGCTTCGAGGACCAACTATAACCCGAATTTCATCAATTTTTTCCATGGCAACTAAGAAAAGTGGACAGTACGGCGTACGGCGGACAGACAGAAATTTTTTTATTGCATTTTCGGATCTTGAAACGTAAACCATCAAATTTTGAGGGGGGGTAAGAATTTTTTTTTTTTTCATGCTCGATTCCAATGGTTCATTATCGAAAATAATGAACCAAAAAATCCTCAACATTTACAAAGGCCTTCGGGCTGGCCGCAGGCCGCACGAAAGATGCTCACGGGCCGCCGCAAGTTTGACACCCTGCTCTAGGTGATCAACCTCCACCGTTAGGATGGAACAGTTATTGGGACTTGCAAATTGAGACACGGCATTGCTCGCCATCAAACGAGCTCAATATATTTTAATTATATTGACAATCTAAAGGAGGGAATGGGGGTGGGGAAGCCAATAGATGTATGTATTATCAAAGGGACAGGATTTTTGTAAAGGAATCCTTCTGGGAAACCTTTGGGGTTTGGGCTTACCCTTCTGGTAAGCCCACAGAAAGTAGATGGAGTATGGTGATTGCTCAGCGCATACTATCAAACCATACTCTGCTACCATGAGACAGAGTAAGGGGAGAGGCGGTGGACTCTCGAGAGTTCCACCCTCTTATACCAGCGAGATTAGCACCGGTTAAGAAGGGATACCAATTAGGCTTCCCCAAACGATCCCGTCTTCACCAGACCGAACAACTACTCGAGAACAGCCACACCGTCACAAATTTCAGATCACTATGGACATTCTTCCGTATGGTTGGGAGTGTGACAACAAATTCAAGTTTGCGCATGAACACACGAAACTCATTGCCAGGTTTTAATGAAAACCACACAGGGAACCATCTTAACCTTCACCCACCCTCCAAATTTCAGATCATTAAGAACGTTCTCTCGAGTATTAATGAGTAGAGCAAGTATCAAGGAAATCGTCACCTTTCCACGCTAAATAGTGTTGTGAACTAGGGACCGCCAAACAGTGTCGAGTGAAATGGTGTAACTGGGATCAACTTGAAAGAACGTGCGGGCTACGTTAATCGCGTTGACTTGATTTCATGTTACTAGCATCGTCTTGAAGATTTGGTGGAATACTGAACGTGAATTCTTTTACGAACCGAGGTGTTAGCGTATTGTGAAACGTGGAGATTTTTATTAATCTGACGGGACTATTTCTTCTATATTATAGAAGAATATTCTGTATTATAATAGAGAATAATAATTCTATATTATAATACTCGTAAAGTGAAAGGTCGCAAACTAGATTCATGATAACTCATTATATTGAAATGTTGTCAGATATTATAAAAAGTTATAAATTGCAGTTGCATATTCCCAGAAATTCAGCACTTAGTGCATACTATATTGTGTTTTAACGAGCTACAATTAGCTCACAGTTGAGTTGATAGAGTACCTCGGTACCTAATTCCCTGTGTAGATTTCGTTTTCGGCTAAACACCCTTTCATTACTTTTGATGATAATTATTATATTATGCAAATCATTCTTGATAAACGGTGGTAAGGTAGGTAGGTACTTATTATTATAAAGTCCTCAATAGCCTTAGTAATCGGAACTCTACTGACCTATCAAATACTCGCTCATAATAGAAGGTATCAAAGAAATTCGAGTTTTCAAATTGAAACCAAATTACCAACCAAATTTCAATAATTAACCTTTTAAATCGAGCATCAAGACAAATTATTACACAAAGGTTTATTATTTTCCTGTATAGCTACCTACCCCTTCTGCGTATCTCTGTTTTCTGTGGTGTCTACCTATCCACGCACGCACACATACATATACACGCACACAGACGCCCCCGGAGTCTTCGTGACTCTCTGACGTTTGGCGATTTATTACAGTTACATTAGCATATTGCTACAACCCTCATCTCCTGTAAAGCGCCATTTCGGCACCACGAGCTCCCCACCCGGTCATTTTTAAATTCTGATAGTTGCTGAACCTAAATATGACCCTCGACGTAAAAAAACGCTGCAAATCCCTGCACAACGGTTTATTATTTTGTATAGAATACCCTTCTGTTACAGATCACAGCTCTATGTATAGATAACCCGTCTATATAATATGATATGTACTATTCTATTATATGCATATTATGTAGATCGCAGACCCTCCGTAGGTTAGTACCTAACCCCGTACTCGTTACTAGGTACCTACCTAAATCACGAGTTAAATGTTGCTAAAATAATTCTGCCGATGACAAACAGTACCTAACAAAAAGAAACACACAATGAAGTTCTGAAAAGAAATTGTTGATGAGGAGTGAAAAAAGTTGCAAAAGTACCTACCAACAAACTCCAGCCCCTTCTACGTAGATGGTATAATGAACCGTTGTGTAATAATTTACCGTTGATTTACCGTAGTAATAATTTACCCATCAATAATACTTCAACGTTTGTTCAAGTTTCACTACCTACCAACAAACTCCAATAGAGCCATCATTTTTCAAATTAAATAATATCACAGAACAACCAACTCGACTTCATACTCCGCCAATATAATCAGGTGATCCCTACCAATGATTGGCCGTATTCACAAATTCCTATTGTGGGCGCGTCTCTGGTTACGAGATTTGGTTTGAATTGTATACAATTTCATTCACACTGGAGTCGAAAATGCCTGTCGGTGCAAACTTCGGGGCCTTACTGTGAACGAACGGCTGGACGTACGATGCTCCGGATGGTCTTAAAAAACTCGCAAGTTCAAGAACTATTTAAAACCGTAAAAATATTTACGTAAAAAAATGGTATAGGCGTTTTGAAAATTTCAACCCCTATTTTGAACCCCTTAGAGATGACTCACAGTAACGTCGAGCTTCGAGGACCAACTAGACGCCGAACGGAACCTATAACCCGAATTTCATCAATTTTTTTTCATGGTAACTAAGAAAAGTGGCCCGTACGGCGTACGGCGTACGGCGGACAGACAGAAATATTTTTATTGCAGTTTTGGATTCTACATACCTTGAAACGTAAACCATCAAATTTTGAGGGGGGGTAAGAATTTTTTTTTTCATGCTCGATTCCAATGGTTCATTATTGAAAATAATAAACCAAAATTGTCACAAATTTAGATGATCTGAATTTGTCTGGACGTGAACAAAAACGCTGCAAATCCATGCACAACGGTTTATTATTTTGTATGGAATACCCTTCTGTTACAGATCACAGATCTCTGTATAGATAACCCGTCTGTATAATACAATATGTACTAGTCTATACATGTTATGAGAATCGCAGACAGCGTTGGGCCAATAGAATTGCAGAACCATTTCGGACCATGCCAATGCGCACCATGCCAATTAGACAATTCGAAATGAATTCCAATTCAAATTAATGAATTCCAATTCAAGTGAGCAGTGGCCAATTGCAATTGAAAACAACAGACACACAAACAAGCCTATGATTCCCCAATTGCAAACAATAAAGTAATCCAATAATTTACAAACTATTCCAATTTCAATTGAAAATTTTGATTGATTGATCGATCAATTGATTGAATAAATTGATTGATTGACTGAATCCAGCGCGTCCCTGGTGACAAGAGTATATACAATTTCATTCACCCTGCTGTCGAAAATGCCTGTCGGTGCAAACTTCGGGGCCTTACTGTGAACGAACGGCTGGACGTACGATGCTCCGGATGGTCTTAAAAAACTCGCAAGTTCAAGAACTATTTAAAACCGTGAAAAAATTCACGTAAAACAAAGGTATAGGCGTTCTGGAAATTTCAACCCCTATTTTGAACCCCTTAGAGATGACTGACAGTAACGTCGAGCTTCGAGGACCAACTAGACCCCGAACGGGACCCATAACCCGAATTTCATCAATTTTGTTTCATGGTAACTAAGCAAAGTACGGCGTACGGCGTACGGCGTACGGCGTACGGCGGACAGACAGAAATATTTTTATTGCAGTTTTGGATTCTACATACCTTGAAACGTAAACCATCAAATTTTGAGGGGGGGTTAGAATTTTTTTTTTCATGCTCGATTCCAATGGTTCATTATTGAAAATAATAAACCAAAAACGCTGCAAATCCCTGCACAACGGTTTATTATTTTGTATAGAATACCCTTCTGTTACAGATCACAGCTCTATGTATAGATAACCCGTCTATATAATATAATATGTACCATTCTATGCATAATTATGTAGATCGCAGACCCTCCGTAGGTTAGTACCTAACCCCGTACTCGTTACTAGGTACCTACCTAAATCACGAGTTAAATGTTGCTAAAATAATTCTGCCGATGACAAACAGTACCTAACAAAAAGAAACACACATAATGAAGTTCTGAAAAGAAATTGTTGATGAGGAGTGAAAAAAGTTGCAAAAGTACCTACCAACAAACTCCAGCCCCTTCTACGTAGATGGTATAATGAACCGTTGTGTAATAATTTACCGTTGAGTAATGATTTACCGTAGTAATAATTTACCCATCAATAATACTTCAACGTTTGTTCAAGTTTCACTACCTACCAACAAACTCCAAAAGAGCCATCATTTTTCAAATTAAATAATATCACAGAACAACCAACTCGACTTCATACTCCGCCAATATAATCAGGTGATCCCTACCAATGATTGGCCGTATTCACAAATTCCTATTGTGGGCGCGTCTCTGGTTACGAGATTTGGTTTGAATTGTATACAATTTCATTCACACTGGAGTCGAAAATGCCTGTCGGTGCAAACTTCGGGGCCTTACTGTGAACGAACGGCTGGACGTACGACGCTCCGGATGGTCTTAAAAAACTCGCAAGTTCAAGAATTATTTAAAACCGTAAAAATATTTACGTAAAAAAATGGTATAGGCGTTCTGGAAATTTCAACCCCTATTTTGAACCCCTTAGAGATGACTGACAGTAACGTCGAGCTTCGAGGACCAACTAGACGCCGAACGGAACCTATAACCCGAATTTCATCAATTTTTTTTCATGGTAACTAAGAAAAGTGGCCCGTACGGCGTACGGCGTACGGCGGACAGACAGAAATATTTTTATTGCAGTTTTGGATTCTACATACCTTGAAACGTAAACCATCAAATTTTGAGGGGGGGTAAGAATTTTTTTTTTCATGCTCGATTCCAATGGTTCATTATTGAAAATAATAAACCAAAATTACCTATCAACAAATAGGTTAACAATTACCTAGCAACAAAATCCAAAATAACTATATTTCTTCAAAAGAAAAATATCGAGGAATAACAAACATTATTTTTTCATAAAGCCATTCGTGATTATAATCAGCTGTTTCCTAGCTATGATATATTTGCGCTGAAGTAATGTATACATAGGTACCGTATGATTCACACTCATGTTGCTGAAGCTTTTCGGATTATTACTGTGAACGAAAGGCTGAACTCGTAACTTTGTTCCGAGTGGTCACAAAAGATCCATAATAAATTTAAAAACGGCATAAAACCATAGGTACGCGTCAACTCAAAGATTTCGAGCTACGGCGTTTTGAAAACGTCAGCACCTATTTGACTGACAGTAACGGTGAGCATCGCGGACAAACTAGACCCCGGGACCCATAAACAAAAGTTTCATTAATTTTGGTTCATGGTAGGCAGCCTACCTAAGAACCGACGGTACGGCGCTGGTGTGCGGACAGACATTTTTTAATTTCATTTTCGGATTTTACATTATGCAACCCATCAAATTTTGAGGGGATGTTTAAAAAATCATGTTTGATTACGCCATATGATGCCGGTCATTCGTGCACGATCTTAACATCTTTTCACATGTTTTAATTGCACTTGGAACTCAATTATGCTCACACTGGTGTGAATCCCAGTTTTCAGATGATGTGCTAAGTGTCTTTAGCACAAAACCCTATTAAGAGTTTTCGAGCACTTAACCCGTATTTTGGACTTATCTTCTGCTTGCTACAGCTAGGTTTTCACTTGTTTTGTGTGTTTCTACTGGAGGAGGCCAAGCAAAACCCATTTCTGCAGAAATCTAAATTTTGACCAAAATTGCGCTTAGCACATCAGTAAATTGCAGTAAACCATCGCCAGCCCTAAAATTTAAAAATAAGATCTTCCCTCATCCTGACTGCCCTTTGATTATCACACAAAACTTTTCTTCCAAATTCAGGTCTACCATTATATAAATAATTATCTAAGTACGTTTTCCAAATATTCTCAAACCTTGGATAATTTTGAATTTGACTTGGAACTGCCAAGTATATACTACATTCATTTAATTAGTTACGAACATTGTGTATCTACCGGTTTCTCGGTATTCATGGGCAAAGGGACGCTGGTGAACGGATGGGAAGGGAGATTGTGGCCAGCGCCTGTCCAAAGAGGGGGTCCGCTTCCCGAAACAGCGACTTCCACCTCAGTCTCGTGCTCGTCTTTGCCGTGTTCAGTTTGAGGATGCGATGAGTCGATCTGGTTGTTGGGACAGGTGTGTGCAGTGGGGCGATCTCTGCTGTCCCAGGAACGAAGTGCATCAGCCGATTCCCAAAAACAACGAACTTCTTCACAGTAAGTCGCACGAATTTTATTGAACCGTTTTCATAAAATAATTGACCACCTGTTGACGTGATTATGCTGTTGAAAATTAAAAAAAAAAAAAAATTAAACGTACCTACATATTAATAATTACACAATAATTGTACATAATAACAAACCCTTATTCAAGCGCCAGAATAATCATATTAATCATGATTCACAATAGTTGGCAAAATCGGAGAGGATAGTGTAACTTTTGTCAAGACGTAGGTAGGTAGGTACCTGCCTACAGCTTTTACTAGATATAACCAACAAATTTTTATTGAATTAATTAGGTGAAATTTTTTATAATTTTAACAAGTTTTTATTGAATTAATGAGATGAGATTTTTATATTTTTAACAAATTTTTATTGAAAAAACGCTGCAAAGTCCTTGTCACATGGGTTTATTATTCTATTGGACATACCTGCAGAAACGTTGGCTGTTTATTTATTGTTTCTTTCATATAAAATAATTGAAATAGCTATTTATGGTGGTTTCCCCAAATTTTGGCCCCCAAAACACGAATTAGGTACACTCCTTTTTTTTTTAATTATCTTTGATCATTGATAGTACCATTTAATCGTCTTGATCCACCTTTTGACACTTTATCCAGTGTTATTATACAAATTGATGGTGATTTCAAACGATTTCCCAGGTTTTTGACTCATAAAAAATCAATTTCGGGAGCTGAACATCTGGTAGAACCTCAATTTTCTAGTCTTTGGTCAAAATCGACTCCATATTCGGTCTTCTCGTCCCCAAAAACATGAAAAACGATACCTTAAAAGCTCATGTTACCAACATGTTGCTAAAACGCAAAAAGTACCTATTTTTATACACATTTTCACTCATAACACCCCTGGGTATATTCCGATCGGGCTGAAAAGTTTCGGGACACAACTAGGGCCCAAATGGAGCATGTGTGCGAAAGAACGATTTTTTTAGACCGAAAATGAGGCCTGTACACGTGATACGGCGGACGGCGGACGGCGTACGGCGGACGGACATTGCATTTTTGGAATCTACGTACCTTGAAACGGAAAAGAAAAAATTTTGAGGGGGTGTTATAAAAATTTTTGCTGAGCGAATACATAGGTGTATTATTCACAGAATAATAAACCAAAAATGAGATATTTGTACTTGAATTAGTTTTGTGAGGTAAGTACATGTTTTCTTAGTGATGGTGAGAGAGGAAGTAAAACTATAATGTCCGAATTATGAGAAATTTGTTAAAAATTGAATGAATTGAGTGAAATTTTGTGATCAACAAAAACAAAATCTTGTTCAAATATCATAATTGTAAATGAGAGAACGCTAAGTGATTGACTTGCCCTTTCCCTTCCACACATCGTCACTGATTCATATACCTACCTACCTAATCCGTAGATTTACGTTTCGCAGTTCGGAGGTACTAAATGCACGGTGGTGGTCCAGTACCTATATAAATTAGCACCCGCCAGTCAAAACTATCCCTCGATGATCTTGCATGATCCCTGAAAATGAGTTGAATGGAACAAACTTACCTATACCTAACACAAAGTTTTAGTTGTTAGCACATGAAGTTGTATGCATAAAATTATATTCCTAGGGTACCATCAGGATTCCGTACAGTATACCTGAAAATCTCAGCAAAATCGATCGAATAGAATCGGAGTTACGTTCATGCTTGTGCGTGTACAGACGAAAGTTATCATACAATTTTGATGAAATTCTTCTTTTTTAAATTCAAAACAGTACATTTTATGAGTTGTGGAAAAACATGAATGTTCCCTTTAAGAAAACCTGTACCTACTGGGAACTTGAACGCCTCAAACAAAATAAATACGTACAGCTTGAAAACTGAATCAGCAGTTTCGAGAAAAATGCGTATGTTTTTTCAACATTTTGATGTTACACTGAAGTCATTGGCTAACGCTCGGCAGAAACCCTATTGTGCTTTTTAATTCCCCTATATAATAACTGTTCTGATAGGGGCTGATTTTATGGAAATAGTGTTCGGTGACCAAAAACAACTTTTCGTAAGGCTTACCGGTTGCTAGGTGAATTACCGTCGCACTACAGCTGGTCAAGTTATCAAGTTGTAGCATTTGATTCTACAAACCTGTACAACAAATTTGCTCTACAAAACTCAATCAAGTTTTAGCATGAACAGTTGAGGCGATATCCAAGTTATCCACTTTGAACATTTCTAAATAAAACCATAACTGTTACAGATTGAGTTGTCAAATTGTAGCGCAGTATAGAGCCATGCAAAACCTTTTGGACCAATAAGCTAAAAATGTTGCTAAAACGCAAAAAGTACCTATTTTTACACACATTTTCACTCATAACACCCCTGGGTATATTCCGATCGGGCTGAAAAGTTTCGGGACACAACTAGGGCCCAAATGGAGCATGTGTGCGAAAGAACGACTTTTTTAGATCTAAAATGAAGCCTGTACACGTGATACGGCGTACGGCGGACGGCGGACGGACATTGCATTTTTGGAATCTACGCACCTTGAAACGGAAAAGAAAAAAGTTTGAGGGGGTGTTATAAAAATTTTTTGCTGAGCGAAAACATCAAATTTAGAGTTGCCTAGTTGTATTATTGAGGCGTATAAGTACCTACAATACCACTATAGCTTTTTAAATACGAGATTCTAAGTAAATAGTTTAATTTAAATTGGTAGACCTATAGAGAATAATTATTACGTGCATACCTGCTGATCGTAATTATCATAATATTATTACTGCCTACAAGTATTTATTGACTATTGATATTTACTGAATATCACAATATTACACTACGTATCAGTAGGTACATTAATAGTTAAACTAGGTAGTATGTATGAAAGCTTACGTCAAGGCCTATTCCATCGTTTTACGTGAGTAGTGTTTTAGCGAATTTCCAAAGAAAATGAAGCTACAGCAATGGGTCCAAATTTTTCAGAACATGAATTTGTGTGTCACACCAGTCATTATCTGTCCCTGGGTGCATGATAAAAATTCCAAATTTCTCCAAAAGTTCTAAGGTGGTAAAATTTGGGTGTGGGATCAAAATCAGTAAAAACTGCTAAAACCGCGAATGGTAGATATAAAATCACTTAAAGTGGTACGGAAGGGTGAGTAAAGATATAAAAATTCCATTTCATTTGTTTTTCATACAAAACAGAAGTCAGATATGGATTTTTGAGTGTCAAAAATTGGTATTAAGGCCTAGAATCCGTATTAATTCACCTGACGTTGTGTGGGGTGGTGATTCATAACGGAAAGACAACTTCGATGATACAAATATTTTTCTGAAAACAGAATGTTTCAAATTTGACGTTATAAGGGTCAAAATTCGGTAAAAAAGACACAACTTTAGAAAAAGTGGTAAGGTTTCTCGCTGTATCATCGCTTTACTATTTCTTTAAAAATTCGTCATGCTGCATGAGTTGAACTTTTTTAATTTTGGTTTTGAATTTATTTAGCAATAAAGCTGATGCTGATTGATCATTGCCACTGCCGACCAGATAGCAGATAAACGGTTTGATCGCACTGGCTTTTTATGACGGTTAGCCTCCTCCTAGAAACCCTCAAGAAACCATCCATGATCCAGTACTATCTTGATAAGCTGTTTGAGAAGCGCATGAGTTTGATAATAGTTGGGAATCGAGGAGTGCATGATCATTCTCTCGTCTGGCCCTATCTTCTGTATACTGGGATGACGATCAGAAAACTGGCTTTGGATAGTCAGGAAAACACTGCAGACAGCGGTCTTATACAAACTGAAACGAGTTCGAGGATCACTGCGAACGTCCAATCGCCTTTCTGACGGTCAGATAACAGTCAGATGGTCACTGGGAACAAACCTAAAGTGCCTATTTGTGGAGGCCTGTCTTCTGGATAATTATGTAGCCAGTATTTGATATTGGCAGCTTGTTTTGGTTCAGTCAAGACGAAATTATTATTTAAATTGAACAAAAATACATGTACTTGCACGAACTAAATCACTCGCGACGAAATCGTGGAAACCCATTTCAAAGAAAAACGGAGTTATTGAAAAATACTTAGTCTATTTCCACTAATACACGAAAAACGCAAAAAACTCATGTACTTGCGTTAGGTAGTTTTATTAGATTTTCTTACTCAGCGATATCCGGGATAGGGGTTGGGAGAGGATTAGTAAAGATGAAAGCAATTTAACACAATGCATCAGCCGATTCCGAAAAAATACGAACTGGTTCACAGAAATCATGTGAAACTTATTAAAACATCTTTACTCAATAAACGGTGAAATTACTTATCATACGTTTATGATTGTCAGGAACGTGATTGAGTAAGTAGTCGAATTATGCTTTTGAAAATTCATTGAAACTTTAATGTACAGAGATAAACAACGGCAAACCTTTTTTCAAGCATCATGATCATAAATAAGGATATTTAGTTGGCTAAATCCATTGCTGGGCTATATATGCCTTTATTGTACCATATTGGGAATAGCTAATGCTTTATACTGAAAAATTACTTTTATTGGTTCAAGAAGAAAATAATATTGAAATTGAACCATAAAACGTTTACATTAGTTTTGTAAGTTCTTTCTGAGGAATGCGAGGGGGATTATTCACGTACGAGTAATTTAGAACAATTGAACAAAGAGCCCACAAACTCGAATTTAACCCAATTTTGGTTTATTATTTTCAATAATGAACCATTGGAATGGAGCATGAAAAAAAAATTCTTAGCCCCCTCAAAATTTGATGGTTTACGTTTCAAGGTATGTAGAATCCAAAACTGCAATAAAAATATTTCTGTCTGTCCGCCGTACGGGCCACTTTTCTTAGTTACCATGAATCAAAATTGATGAAATTCGGGTTATAGGTTCCGTTCGGGGTCTAGTTGGTCCTCGAAGCTCGACGTTACTGTCAGTCATCTCTAAGGGGTTCAAAATAGGGGTTGAAATTTTCAGAACGCCTATACCTTTTTTTTACGGTTTTAAATAGTTCTCGAACTTGGGAGTTTTTTAAGACCACCCGGAGCACCGTACGTCCAGCCGTTCGTTCACAGTAAGGCCCCGAAGTTTGCACCGACAGGCATTTTCGACACCAGGGTGAATGAAATTGTATACATCAGACCAAATCTCGTCACCAGGGACGACAGGACAATAGGAGGGACAATAGGAAATTGGCCGGAGATAAAATCATTGCTAGGGATCACCTGATTTTATAGGCGGAGTATGAGGTCGAGTTAGTTGTTCTGTGATATTATTTCATTTGAAAAATGGTGGCTCTTTTGGAGTTTGTTGATAGGTAGTGAAATTTGAACAAACGTTGAAGTATTATTGATGGGTAAATTATTACTACACGATGGTAAACTAACTTACAACGGATTGTATTGGTGGGTAAATTATTATTACACAATGGCGAATTATTACACAACGGCTCATCTAACCAGAAGGGGCTGGATTGTTGATCGGTACTTTTGTAATTTGACCAACCGTTGAAGTATTAGGTATTGATGGGTAAATTATTACACAATGGCAAACTATTACACGACGGCAAATTATTACACAACGGTAAATTATTACACCACGGTAAATTATTACACAACGGTAAATTATTACACAACGGCTCATCCACCCAGAAGGGGCTGGATTTTGTGGATAGGTACCTTTTCCTACTTGAACAACCGTTGAAGTATTATTGATGGGCAAATTATTACACAACGGTTCATTATTCTATCTCCATAGAAGGAGAACCTATACAGGTAAATTATTACACAACGGGTTAGGTAGGTACCTAGTAACGAGTACGGGGTTAGGTACTAACCTACGGAGGGTGTAGAATAGTACATAAATGTTATATAGAAGGGTTATCTATACAGAGAGCTGTGATCTGTAACAGGAGGGTATTCTGTACAAAATAATAAACCGTTGTGCAGGGATTTGCAGCGTTTTTTAAATTTTTTAAAATTTAAATGGATTCGAGTTTAGCGTGGTCAAAGATGGGGAAATCCGCTTTTTCCCCCGGCTCATCTACCCAGAAGGGGCTGGATTGTTGATCGGTACTTTTGTAATTTGACCAACCGTTGAAGTATTAGGTATTGATGGGTAAATTATTACACAATGGCAAACTATTACACGACGGCAAATTATTACACCACGGTAATGTGTTACACAACGGTAAATTATTACACAACGGCTCATCTACCAAGAAGGGGCTCGATTTTGTTGGTAGGTACTTTTGCAACTTGAACAAACGTTGAAGTATTATTGATGGGCAAATTATTACACAACGGTTCATTATTCTATCTCCGTAGAAGGGGAACCTATACAGGTAAATTGTTACACAACGGTTTACGTAGGTACCTAGTAACGAGTACGGGGTTAGGTACTAACCTACATGGCACATATATGTTATATAGAAGGGTTATCTATACGGAGTCCTGTGATCTGCAACAGGAGGGTATTCTGTACAGAATAATAAACCGTTGTGCAGGGATTTGCAGCGTTTTATTTTCGACTCATCCTTTCCTTTGACAGTATGAACATTTTGGCGAGATTTCGAGTTCTCAGTCGCGTAACCAAGGTCACAGTATCGTGCGGAATGGCACATCAGCACTCACATCCAGTCCTGGGATGGATCCAGAACAGCTATTTTCGTAGAAAATTCTCTAAAGTATAAAGTATTAATTTCCTCATACAGTGATATAAAATGTAAACAATATCTAGGAGCCCAAAATATTCAAGCATCATCAAACGGAATAGTTGGCAAAATCGAATGCCGGATGGATAGCTGTCATCCAAATTTCGTTCAAACCGGAACGTCTTACCAGTATATGTTTACTACGATTCGGCAGTTACTACCCACCCCCACCCTCACCATAACTCAGCCACTCGTTCTAAAATACGATCTCAGTAGTCTTCACGCTGAACTACCGTAGACGTAGACATATTCCCCAAGTTTCATTCATATCGCACATTCAGCTCTAGTCGGTATTAAATTTAAAATCCATTGGTCATATCCGGCCACGGTTTATTTTCGCGATTTTGGCGGACTCCGCATTTGTTACGATATTCAGATATTCTTGTTAGAGCGATGGAGGAAGGTCATGGTGGCGAGTGACGTAGCGTCGCTGTGGTGTCTAGACCCCGTTGGCCGAGGATAATACCGGAAAACGAGGTTGGGCCGCCGACGGAAAGGGATCGAATTCCGTTGAACCTCCCGTCCATATGAAAGGACAGAAGATTGCACAGTCTTTACTCTTGACAGGGGCAGAAGCTCAGGACGCAATCCATCTTCACAAACGAGCGCTGCAGATCGCAAAACAGTTGCGAGGAAATGATGGTCCGGAGAGCAACGGTGAGCCCTCGTTTTGACCAAAAACAACTGAACTGCTCCCATCAACGTAGAAATTGACCGGAGATTACTTCTTCAACAAAACATCTCTCGAAACGTCTTCGGATTATTTTTTCAACTTATTGGCCACGATAGTTCTTGGTTCACGGTGTTCTCACGCTCTGGACCAGAATAGGTCGTTGGAGTCCCCTTACAAACATACCGGACTTCATGGAATGACTCAAGCTAGAAGACAAGATAGTAGGTCCCTATTAATTTAGAGACATTTCAAAATAGTGGGTTATTTATATCGTCAAATTTTCGGCTGTGTACCGATTCGCACACATTTTTCCGCGGTCTGGGTCTGTCCTTTTCGCACTGTTTCTACCGTTGAGATAGTTCAGTTAGTAGCTTGTATTCCTCGTTCAGGAACTCTCTGCAATCATAGTGGAGTGATGATTTATACTTCATTATTTTTTTTCTAATCCGCAAGACAGAAAATATTTACATTGATATGTTGGTTTTTCTGAACAAATTACGTGCAGAAAACAATCTCTTTTTTTAATCCATCGACAATAACAGCAGATTTTGAGCTTGCAATTGTAAACTTTATTACCACAATTTTTTTGCATTTGCCAAATTCGTGGGTGTTCATTTTATTGAGGACAATCTCAATGGCGTCGCTAGGCCCATCTCCCATGGGTAGCGCATATAATTCCTTCCCAGAAATAATCGTGAACCAGTGCGCCCATTGATTAAACACTCTCCCCATAAGATACATGATTAAAATGCTTCCGATCAGGGTGATAAATTAGGGCCATGATGGAATAAATTGGCCATAATGGAATTAAGGGCCATAATGGAATCAGAGTGAACGATCTGAGGTTATAAATACCTATTATTTATCAATATGAAATTCGGTGATGTATTTAACAGTTATAATAACTGCTAAATAATGTCCGCCTTTCGTCCTACCAGGTTTAGCGCTCGCTGACGAGAAAAGAAGGCAAAGAAAACGAAACATTTTAAGTATTCCTAAAAAGACAACCCGATAAGAGCTTGTGCGTGCGTTTCTCTAATATAAGATGTCCAGTACTCACTCACTTTGGTGGCTATCTGAAGACCCGGCAGCGGCGCGGCGATGAGGGTCTTGTTCAATAACAACGCACTGTTCACTAAAATTACGCGCTCCGAATGGTGTACGGAGCAAACTGCATAAAACGCAACTGAATTGCTCCTATTTATGTATTAAATAAATATCATAAATTTAGCACCATTAAATAAATATTAAATATAGCACTCAAGAGACTTAACAACGCAAGATGCGCACGTGACAAAAACAAAATAAACGCGCAACCCCTTTTTTGGCTTGACTTTGGTGGGGATAGTACCAATCGAGGCTTTTCATTCGTGCATCTACTTAAAACCCAGATTCGCTTTTAGAAATTCAAATTGTCCACCTCAAAACCTAACTTAAAGCCTTAAAAACCGTATCCTATGAACGTATTAAGTATGTATTTAAAACGCGCAGATACACGAATACCAAATGGGAGTGCACCTTCGGTTTATAATTATAATTATTGTGTAGTGGAGTTGAGAGCGGCGTGTTTGGGCGAGCGAGGCCTTTTTTGAAACGAGCCTCCTTTACTAATTTCTTTTACTTCATGAAAATGTAGGAAAGATATTTCTGTAATTATTTTTTTTATTTACTTTCCATCGAGCCGCCACGCCAGTGACTACGCCCCTGGACAATTCGTGTTAGGTCCCGAAAAATAATGTTAGTGTGTGTTAATGAAGCCCCAAATGAATCGAATTGTTCCGAGTCCACAGATTATGTAATGAAAACGTACTTTTCTTTTCGTTTGCTCCTACTATTCGGGCTACATCTGGTATGAATGTTCTGCGAACAGGCAGTGGTCCAGAGGCTTTCCATTCCCATTACAGTGGTCAGTTTTATTTTAGCAAACCGAACGTGTGGATTGTACTTATGTTAAAGGAAATACTAGAAAGTAGAAACTCGAATAAAACCTCATCACCTGGACAGTGCCCGCTCACCTTGCCCAAGTAATGCGCTGACTTGGACTCTATATCAGTTTTACTTTAACTAAAGTTTACTTCTTCACTCCGTCGTCCCTGCAGTGAGCGGATAGATAGGTAGGTATACTTTTTTCGAAAGGTGTGCGAAAAGGTATCGGCTTTACACCACCCTAGTGTACGAAACTTGAGGTGACTTTAGTCGACAGCCTTTGTTCAGTTGATTTTGATATCAGCAAATTTTTCTTCCTCTTCAAGAATGGTGGTGTTGTGGTGGTTTGGCGGGAGCATGAGATGAAGTTAGTTTGTGAAGTGCGTGAATATAAAACAGTTGAGGAAGATGTGGAGGGAGATGTTGGAAAGATTTATGCTACGTTGGTAGGTGGAAGAGTTCGTGCCCTAGAAAATACCCGAACTGAGTAACCTACAGCTTGTGAAATGTTTGGTGAGGGATGTTAATTTTTACGTTTTTTGTAATAACAACTAATGAGGTGTAATAATGAGGTTTTGTTCATACGGTTTGGCTCTAAAGTGGTTCAATAGGTGTGGTGAAGTTATGGTGTTCCGTCCTGGAACTTTTTTCTGATCTTATTTTCATCTTTGCTACTTTGATGTTCCTTCTTAAAGGGAAAAAAACGCCATAGCGCAATCGGAAGATCTCTGAACAATGGAAAAGGCTGGAAAAAAATTGAGGAAAGAAAGAGAAACCTGAAAATCACTGGGAGGGAGATCGACCGACGGCGGGACAACTCCCAAATACCGTGAAATCTGTAAGTGCTGATTTGCAATATCGGTTTCCAGTGGTATTACCTCAGGTTCGAACTGTGGTTCAGTGTTTCTAAAAAACGACGACCGCAAGGCCCTATGGGACTAGTTAGCCAGTAGTTTTACCTTTGAGATTTCTTGAATTTGCTTGCATGAAAATCAAATAGTCACTATATTTTCTTTGACAATTCGCTAAAAAATTTAAATTCCAGCATGCAAAATGCTGAAACGGATGAGAATCGAAAATTATTGTACAAAATATGTAGGTGCCTAAGTGCATAATTTGGACTAATTCCTCGTCAGTTGATTCATTATTGAATACTCCGGCATTAAGTATAAAACAAATGGATTCAACTCTGAAGCTTCGTACGATGGAAAATGGAAAACAAAGGGACGGATCGGATGTCAGGATGGGGATGGTTGAGTGACGGAGGTGATGGGAAGCCACAGGTATTCAAAGAATGGTTTTGATCTTGTTTCAAAGCGTCGGCGGGAGGGGGCCGGTAAGGATCTCTAGTGGAAACGGGACATAAGAAAGAGGGCTTCAGGTCGCGAAGACGGTAGAATAGGAAGAAGAGACGAAAGAAGAAAATGATGAAGAAGAGAAGACGTGATCCCTCTAGCCCGCCGCTGCACTTCCTTCCAACTCAGGGTCGTTGTACACCTAATGCCATCTCGTTGCTCGGGACCTTTCCCTTTCTTATGCTACCGTTATGACCCCGAATCCTTCCACTAAAGTTTCAGATATATGAAATGACGTCTCTCACTAGGGTTGCAACGGTTTTTTCCGACAGAGGTATCCCAAGTCCTTCGGCATCGACTTGATAGAAAGCCCGCTCGAAACTCGTCGTTTCTGCCTCCAGGGGATCCTGAAAGGCGGTTATGAGTGGATGTTGCGGCATTCATAAATTTATGTGGTCCGACAAAAACGGATATCCGTTCCTACTCTGGAAAGGGCAGAGATGGGTGTTTCGTACCCCAAGCCTTTTAAATGCTTCGTCTGACCGAAAGTCATCATAATTGTTCACTTAATGGCTGCTGTAATCTCGAAACACCTGAAAATTTACCGATCGAGTTGCATGTACTACTTTCCTTACCCAACCCAAAGGGTCCTAGGAAAGTGTTGCAATCACTAATATCACCATAATAATAAGTTATAAAAGTTATTCTGGAACTCACTCACTGGAAATTTATGGATGTTCACCCAATCTGATACCATCTCTGTGTTTTAGACAAATTTAAAGTACCTGCTTATAGGTTGTGCGTGTGTGTGTATACATATAATTATTATAGCGAGCACGGGATTGCAGCCTTTACGAACTTGGAACGCTGAAAAATTCCGGTTTTAAGGATCGATATCTGTTCACCAAAGGAAGCTCCTGTAGAAAAATCAGCTTTCAGTGTCTATTATTAGGAAGTCATTGACACCGTGACGCGCCTAGGAGGTATAAAGTGGAAATCAACGACTGGTTCCTACGGGCTAGAGAAGGGAAGATTTACTGGCGTAGAATTATGATCTGATCTGATTGAGGATTTTTTTTTTTAATTTGAAAACTATTTTTGAGACATTGGGAATCTCTTTCTTTGTCTATTACTTATTTATCGGTGTGTTTCTTTGGTTTCACGGCTATGTGAAGCCTACGTCACTTGAAATCCGCGAAACTAAGGCGAAACCGTGATTAGTGCAGTCACAATCATGAGAACGCAAGTACCTAATTTTAAGGACCTGGGTGCGCCCCCCTTTGGGGTAGCGCACGTATTTATTTATTTTATTTTTTTATGAAACTGGATTCGATCCTGAGAATGTTGACACCAACCGCACTGGCCTACAATAAGTACTTAGTTCTTTTCCTATGATTTTTCAGATTCCAGAAGTTCTGACGTCATTGCACCCCCCCCCCCCCAACCCTCACCTGGGCGGGACCCCCTGCCTTCTGTCACGTCAGAACTTCTGGAAATGTTTAAAAAACGCTCCAAAATATTACACAAAGGTTTATTATTTACCTGTATAGATGCCCCTTCTGCGTAGATCACTGTTTTCTATGGTCAATACCCACGAGCTCCCCCCAGGAAAGCCCTAAATCGAGTACTGGAGCCGGCCCCGGAAGTTTCGTACAAATGCACGGGATTCAATAATTCAATCATTAATTATTTTGTAGTCATTCATGAAGCATAAAGCAAATAATAAACCGTTGTGTAATAATTTACCTGTATAGGTGCCCCTTCTACGTATAGTATAATGAACCGTTCTGTAATATTTACCGTTGTGTAATAATTTACCTATCAATCATACTTCAAAGTTTGTTCAGGTTTCACTACCTATCAGCAAACTCCAAAAGAGCCATCATTTTTCAAATGAAATAATATAACAGAACAAGCAACTCGACTTCATGCTCGGTGAATATAATCAAGTGCTCCCTAGCAATGATTATCTCGGGCCAATTCCCGATTGTTACCGCGTCCCTGATGATGATATTTGGGCTGAATGTATACATTTTCATGCACTCTCCTGTTGAAAAAGCCTGTCGGTGCAAACTTCTGGGCCTTACTGTGAACGAACGGCTGGACGTACAATGCTCCGGGTGGTCTTAAAAAAATCCCAAGTTCGAGAACTATTTAAAACCGTAAACAAAATCGAGATAACTGCGTCCTGGAGATTTCAACCTCTATTTTTCACCCCTTAGAGATGACTGACGTTAACGCCGAGCTTCGAGGATCAACTAGACCCCAAATGGGACATAAAAACCGAATTTCATCAATTTTGGTTCATGGTAACTAAGAAAAGTGCGAAGTACGGCGTACGGCGGACGGACAGCAATTTTTGTATTGCATTTTCGGATTCTACGTAACTTGAAACGGAAACCATCAAATTTTGAGGGGGGTTAAACATTTTTTTGTCATGCTCGATTCCAAAGGTTCATTATTGAGAATAATAAACCAAAAAAAAAATCATATAAGAATAATTAGTAGTCGTAGGACAGTGCGGTTGGTTTTAAATTTCTCAGAATGGAATCTAGTTTCATTAAAAAATACTATAAACCCCCCCACAACCTTGCACCCCATTGCACTTATACAGTTGAACGAGGGGGATTTTATAATTATATTTTATAAATATATTTTAATTTTATAATTATATCATTACAGGACAATGCCTCCTTAGCTAAAAGAAAATTAAATTTCCTTGAGAAAAGAAGCCCCCCCCCCCCCCCCCTCAATGTAAGTTAAGCTTGTGATCGTGGGTGGGGGAATCGATGTTCTGGGCCTCCATCCCGGATAAGGGGAAAAAACACACAGACGCTTCCGGTCTTCTTCCTGTTTCCACAATCCAAAAGAACAAAATCTATAGTATACGATCAGATAGATAAATAAGTACATATTTTTCCTCCTACCACCTACACTTAATTATACTCACTTATAAATATTAATAAAATCTTTAAACCTAGAAACTCTGGATTTTTAATTTCTTCAGTTACCTATACTACCCATTTTTTGAATCCCTTCCAATCCTTGAATGTTACCTCAGTTATCAAATTCAGTGATATTGGTTTAATATATTTCCAACTTCTGTCCAGCCGTTGTTTGCATTTTTAGTGGTGAAATTCAAAGTAAAAAGTTATGAAACTGATGGACGATTTGCTTTGCACTTCACGAGGTTTTATTGTGTATCAAAGGCCAACTTTGTTGTAATGAAATACTATTTATTTGTATGGTATGCTCTAAATGAGACTTCGACGACGTCGTAATCTTGCTACGATCATCTCGCATCAGAACCAAATGAATTGGACCAGTTTGAATAGTCACTTCATGGAGGGGAAGAGCCATCGAATTAGGTACCATTGAATTAATAGGGAAGCTAGATGAATTCGGCTGTGAGATACCTATCGTCTTGACAAAGGAAGCCGAGAATCTTTCGTCATAAATACACGGTGTTTCCGAACCAAAACAAGTACATAAGCTAAATCATTAACAGGGTGAGTAAATAAACGAGGTGTGAGTGTGTAAGTGTTTGTATGTGGAATGAGAAGAGTCATTCAACACTGTTATACTACGCGCCTGAGAAATCCATTGGAGCTAACGAGCGTCCACATTACGAGAGCAAACCTGAACTCGGCATTCCACTGGCGGGTGAGCCTTGACTTTTGGCGACCTGCCGCGCATTTCACCGCTGTTTTCCCATCGTAAGAAGCTCGGCGTCCCAATAGTCACAAGGCCGAGTCTGATCGAGTCGATGCAAATGGAGCTGGTCGACGCGAAAGGAGCCTCTTTGGGAGCAATCTGCCGATATCTCACCCTTCTCCCTTCTCGAATTTGACCAACTTGTTATGAAAAATATTTCGGAGCATTGAAATAGTATTTTTACGCCTCGAATCATTAGTCTTTAGCACTTCTATTAAGTTTGTATACATTCTTACAGATATTTTACCTCCAAAAAAAACCAAGGTTTACCCACTTTTTATTTTTTGAAAATTGCTCATCTTCAAACTTGCCCTATCTTTTGCCATTACGAACATTTTGTCGGATTTTGGAAAGTGGTTTTTGGTAGGTAGTTGTAATCTGTTGTTTTCAGGAGCTCATTCCATCAACAACTCGACAGTTTATCTTTAAAGATGATGGGGCATCCAAAGCTACGAGTATTTCCCTCGCGTTCATCAGAGTGAAGTAAGCATGGTATTTAGGGGATAAGGGAGTATGACTCTTGTGTCTTGATGTTGGACATTCATCTTAAATGCTGCTGAGCACGTCTCTAAAATGCTCCAACCGCTTATAGAAAGTGAATTTCTGAGGTGAAAACGAAGGCACACATCTCGCTAAGAGAAAAGCCAGCTTTGCCGTCTGACCTCTTATCTGAACTATCGCATGTGAGACCTAAAATGGGCACGTAACCACCGTTCCAAATCCGATTTAAGGATCATTGGTTGCCCTCATGCAAAGTTTGAGGTCTTATAAGTCTCTGATAGGAAGGAAGTGACGCTTCAAATGGTTGGATCCAACAATTTCCTCAAAACGTCATTTTAGTCACCACAGCAGTTAGTGTCGTAGCGCCACCCGACTTTAGTATTTTTCCGGATTACTGGAGGAAAATCTTCATAGCTTATATTATTGACATGGGATTGCTGGTTATTTGATGATAATGTTGCAATGACCATACCATCGCCGCCGTCGCCCATTTTTAGCACCATGGCGCCACAAAAGTAGGTGAATAAGTTTGGAACATCCCAGGTTGTGTTGAGACCTTACGCGGTGTAAATCCTGCAACGGAATATGCTTTGGTTACTCTACTGGCACCTGTGTGATTCAAAAGAACAGCTCAAAAAGCCATTGTCACCTGTACCTTTTTCTACCCCATGATCTCCGAGGCCGATCCTAGCATTAGAAAGCTTCAAAAATAAAACTGCTCTATGCAAAACAGATCATTTGACTACGGACTACGGTGTGAACTCATTGAAATCTGAGACAAAGAGTGACCTTTCGGGTTGTGGGAGCGAGTTGGTGCTCTGAAAGGAAAGCGTGTGATCAGAGCGAGCCTTTAGCTTCGTATGATCTGTTAGCGGGATATAAAAGTATCGAGTGTTGGGTAGGTAACTGGAGCCGGACCTACAGGCTCCTTCGTCAAGTATTCGGTCGCGGGCGTATTCTCTAGGAGTTGATGACAATGAGATGCCTGTGCCTTGGGCCTCTCCGGATGTTCGATTTTGTTGTGGATCAAAAATTTCAACGGAAAAGTGAGAGCAGACGAGGAGTTCATTCCGATCAGCAGAGTGGGCACTGAGTACATTCTCATCCTCCTGAACAACTTAAATGATTTCCAACAGCATGTTTTCTCCTCAGCGTTCCGTTTTCTCGTATTTATCTTATAATACTGTAAAATATGAGAATTAGTGAAATGGTAGGGAGGCTGCTAAAATTCCGCTAAGCTGGCTATAATGTCAACGGAAGAATGGGTTCGGAGATGAGCAATTGAGAGGGGGGGGGAATGGTCGTCTGACTTATATTGGATCAAAAATCGCGTAGGATACTGAGTTGAGACATAAAAAACAAACAGTCATGCAGCATGACTTAATGAGCGAATTTTCAAAGAAATATTCGAATTAATGGCTATGGTTTTGTTTTGCTTCGAACTCTCGTCTTCAATTAATACTTCTCACATTTTTCAATCTGACCACTCTAAGGGGGTGGTGGGGGGGGGGGGGGGGGGGGGGGGGTAAGAGTTTAAAGATTATCCTAGTTTTGGGTAATTTTTGCGCACTTTAAATGCTCTAATTTAAGAACGGATTTAGATATCTAAAATCCGATTTCACCATCGTGTTCAGCGTGCAAAAACCTTTAAAATGAGGGGTCACTTGTTAGAAAATAACATTTTGGGGATTTTTGGGTAATTTTTGCGCACTTTAAATGCTCTAATTTGAGAACGGATCAAGATATCTAAAATCCGATTCCACCATCGTGTTCAGCGTGCAAAAACCTTTAAAATGAGGGGTCACTTGTTGGAAAATAACATTTTGGGGATTTTTGGGTAATTTTTGCGCACTTTAAATGCGCCAAAACCCTCCTTAGAACTTTTCGCCCATCTTCGAACTTAGCCTTTCGATTGCCAAGATAGATTTTTTGTGCAAATTTGAGCTGTTTATCTCAATTCTATCGAGAGTTATCGTCTGGAGTGACACATATATAAATATATATATACATATAAAAAAGTGTTAAATTTCAGGAATCGTTTTAGAATGGTCTGAAACGGATTTCTATGAAGAAAATTTCCAAAAATTTATATTATTTAAATTTCGAAGCCATTGCAATAGCTTCATTTTCTTTGAAAATTCGCTAAAAGACTACTTTAATACCCAAAAAGCTGTATACCCAAAACATAGGTACCTAGGTCTAAAATTTATTTTTCCGACTCCGAAATCGCTTAACATCTGAATAAATCACGTGAAAAAAAGGCAAAAATTCCGTATAAAATGGATGGGGTGACTTCTTCACACAGTAAGCTAAAAAACGCCGTGCAAAATAAATCGTTAAATTGGGAATTGTATAAAATGGTCATTGTGTGGTAAATTGAAGGGTTGATTGAGTTGGTGCATTCTTCGAAAATTCACTGATATGGTCCTGCTGTATGTCTGAAACATTTTCTTCCTGGTCTATGCTAGTAGTTCTAATTACATAGCCTTGAAACTAGTACAATGGGTTTCTCGGTTAACGTGTGGGAATGTACACGAAAGAAGCAGGTACTTAGTTGAGTAGGTACTTCCTTTGAACGCTGCCAATAGCGACTCGTCCGCTTTGGAAAAAATTAACTCTTCCCGATAAATAATACGACTCGTTACAAGGTTAAAACAGTCGGTTGCTCGTCCCCATAATTTGAGGTTAGCGGTCGTGAGAACCCCCTGCAAAGGACTGTGAGACGAACGCCGGGGTAATCTTGGCGAGGCCAAGCATTTTGCTCAGACACCAGAACCAGAAGGGCGGGATGGAGTGGTATCAGGACTATCAAGACAGCGAAAAAAGCCAGAGCGAATCTAATTTGCTGAAGGAGATGAAGAAGCTGGAGGTGTCCTGGAGGTTCACCTCATCTACCAGACATTTCCCCGTAGATTAAAAAGATTTAACGATTTCCGTGAGTCTTTTTTGGGTCAGGTTGCTGGCAGGGCCGGTTTCATGGTGGAAGGATCCCCCCAGTCCGAACACTGTCAGTTAGCAAATTCGTATTTCGTTTGTAATTATGTGTTGCTTTATAAATGAATAAATCCATTTACAGTATACTATTTCAAGATCACTATAGGCATTTTGAGAACTCTACAACTGGCAAAGGTAACTGAAGATGATTCTGTTGGGAAGAGGTCGTTGTTCTGTTTACTGATGACAATATCCCTACAACACTCAGTTTGGTTATTGGCTTTATTTTCAGTTACATTCTTGTCTAACAGTGTCTTTTCAGTGACCCATATAGAGATAATACGGTATATTCGTAATCAGCGACATTCGTCATTTCTACCTGTTGATATTCTACCGAAGTACCCACCCTGTATACCTACAAACCAACCAAAATTTGTTCCTTGAGGTCATTATAATACATATTCGAAAAAATAATTATCGTTTCCAATTGGATTGGGATTGTTTTGGGAATGAATATAAGGATGTAAAATTGTACCTAGTCCTTATGTCCAAGAGAAGAGTTCTGGATTATGTAGTTGATTCAGGAGTACGGGTTGAACAGTTAGAGTAGGTAATTCTGCATTAGAAGCAAACGACCCGGAAATTTAAAGGGCTTTGCGGATGTGCGTTTCTACTTGTCTTAAGTTATGAATGGCAATTCCGTTGTTCATGAATTATGAATGCACACAAAGTGGCCTCCGGTGTGCAAAACAATGGCAACAAATTAGGTACAGTTAGTAGGACGTTTAGAATGGAGGACAAATCATTCGGATCCTATGATGAGGATAATGAAACGGACAGAATGAAATTCCCAAGTGTCATTTGCTAGGATGGAGCTCACATTATTCACCATAGCGGACAAACCGTGGGAAGCTCGTGGTTTTGGGAATTTCTCCGAAGGTCACTTAGCGACGGACAGATGACTATGACGGATGACTGTATCGAATAAATTTTATTTATCTGATCGGATTCTGTTAACCAGTCCGTCCTCAATGCTAGCTTCTCCTCATCAGGCTGACGGTTGTTTTAAAGATGGAGGAACTAACGTCACTTCCGATTGGGCCCGCGTGGCATTGCCCATCTGCCTCAGCAGATGGACTAGCTGTTCCGGTAGGTACAAGGAAGTATGTCGGCAGGTAGCAGGACTAGTATCGTATTTCGTAGCGGTCCAGGAGTAAGAGCAAGGTGTAGACACCAATCCACCAATTTGATTCAAGGCGCGCTGTGGGCTGAAATACAATTCTGGCTCGACAGTAATCTCTAAGCATGAATATGGATCAACATGGGCGATCCAGATCTGGGAATTTTCGTTTTCAGCAAAGGATTCGAAACACGGATCTCCCGAAGCTCGAGCATACTCAACTACATATACCTATATTAACCCCTATATATTATATACCTATTTGGGCTTTGGCCCAAAAACTCGGCAAATCATATTTTTCCAATTGCAAAAACATAAAACTCACTTCAAGCAGTCGCGAGCTCAGATATTGTTGTGATTTCAAGACTAACTAGGTAGCATCCTGAACAATCCCGAAATGTTTCGTCAAGATCGGATGAACATAGGGTGTTGATGAATTTGGCGATGATTTCATGTTGCCCACGAGCAGAAAAATATTGATGCATTTCGAGGGATTCTGATGAAATTCATCATGTTTTCTGTTTTAGGTAGACATAAATTTTCGGTATTCTTCCATTATACCCGTTCAGACCCCTCTCGTTAAAATTCCAAATGACAGGAATGTTTATAATAATAATGTTAGAGAAGAGATTGAAGGTCCTAACTATCCATTAGGCACGCCTATTGGCGTGGTTTTGGTAAGTAAACGACGGCGGAGGGGGGGGGGGGATAACATAAAATAACCCTATGCTGATTTAGAAGACTAGAAGCAAAAAAGTCCCTGCACTGAAAATGTCTCTATACCTACTCTCACGCCTTGAGAACCCTCAACCCTCCCATTGTACGATCGCCCCTGCCAATATAAAACCCCTATCTTATTATCGTAGAATGTTGTCTAGGGTCTGAACAGTTCCACACATAATTACCTATTATTCCGGACATGAAATAAAAACGGCGAGTGGCTTGTTAGCTAGGATTTCGCGAGTTGCGCCCCGTGAGGAATCGCCTTTTCGGGAAGTTCAACACTTACCTCAACGATGCAGCGTTGTTGGAGAAACAGAAGTCGGGTGAAGGGCGTTTGAAAAAATTGGTCAAAGGTGAAGTTAGCTATAATTTATGAAAGAACCGACCTGTTTTCAAACGTACCTATCACTGGTAGGTCTCTGAATGAATGTGTCCATATAATCTGAATACAAAATAGATAAAAACAACATAGGATTAATTACATTCCATTATTATGATTGTGATGAATTTAAAATTCTCATCACGGTGGCGTGGAAGGAAGGTGAGTGAGTGAATTTAGGTAAAGGATAGAAAAGGAGGAAAAGTCGCAGGCGGCTGTAGTCAACCGAACATCTACGACTTTTGGAGGAGAGAGAGGTGGTGTGGAAGGAAGGTGAGGAAAAGTCGCAGGCGGCTGTAATCAACCGAACATCTACGACTTTTGGAGGAGAGAGAGGTGGATGAGGGAATTTCACCTAGGCGGCTGTAGTCAACCGTTCATCTAGGTGAAGGAGAGGAAAGGAGAGGTCCCTTGTCTAGGCGGCTGTATTCAACCGATCATCTAGACAAGGGGGGAAGGAGGAGAGAGAAGAGAGGAGGTGAAATTCCCAGGCGGCTGTATTCAACCGATCATCTGGGAGGTAAGGTAAGAGAGAGAAGAGAGAGCTGGTTAGAGGAAGTGTCGAATGAAGCTTGAGCGCCAGGATCCGGGGTTATATAGTACTTGGGGGCCTCTCCCTCCAGCTCCTTGCTGGGAGCTGGTAGTGGGGCCCCAGGTTGAGTAACCCTGGGTTCTGTCGCCTGTCCCCACTCATGTCTTTATTTACGGAGCTTTTAGTTTGGCGTTTGAATATTGGTGAGAACTTAATATGATAGGAGTGTTCCCGGGAGGGACTCACGACAGAGGTCCCCCCAGTTTGAACCAATATTGGTGCTGAAGGCGCAAGATGACAGGAGCTGAGGGCTACGGCAAACAAGAGGTGGTCGCTGAAGGCGCAAAAATGACAGGAGCTGAGGGCTACGGCAAACAGAGGTTGAGCTGAAGGCGGTGCTTAAAAACTAGTAATATGGTAGATAAGTAACATAGTAGATAAGTAGTAACATGTTAGATGATAAGCGAGTAGGTGGTACATAAGGCAGGTAACATGGTAGTAGATGATAAGTAAGTAACATAAGGTAGTAGATAATAAGTAGATAATAACCGAGTAGATGATAAGTAGTAACATAAGGTAGAATAAGTAGGATGAGAAGGCGAGAGTATGTACAGTGCAGTGGTCATGATCCCTAAACATTGGCGTTTAGGGAAGTGATCGGCAAGGGAGAGATGAGGTAGATGAACAATATTTACAATAAGATGAGATATGTACAGAGGATGCGTGAATATTTACAGTTGGCGTATGATTATTTACAGATGGCGGGTGAGGATGATTATTTACAGAAAATACAGTATGTACAGATATTTGGTTACATTGTGGTAGGCGGTTGCGAGGGTCCGCCGTTTCCTGGGTGTGGCGCGGCGAGTGTGTGTGTGTGTGTGTGTGTGTGTGTGTGTGTGTGTGTGGGGCAGTCGCCGGCGGCCGACGCGTTGAGGTGGCCACGGAGGGGCCTCGAGTTCCGGCACAGTGCGAGTGGGTTGATGAAACACCAGCACTGTTCCGGAATCTCAAGGCCCCGCCGTGATTGCTCATAGCGGGGCGGGGGGCTTGGCCGCCGGGACGAGGGGGGCGTGGGGGCGCTCCCTCCGTCCGTTCCGCCGCCCGGGCCGTTTCGTCCCGGCGGAAACTATTGGGGATATCCCCGACGATGGAGGGGAGGGAGGGGGGTCGAAGATTGAAAATTGTGGGGTGATCAAAACGGGGGGCCTCGAAATCGGTGGTTGGGCGGGAGGCGATGTATTCTGGGGTGGTATTGGGAGGTTTTGAACGGGGTTTTGAAGGCGGATGGTTGAAATTTGAATGGGGGGGGCTGAAATTTGGACAGGGGGGGCTGAAATTTGAACGGGAGGCGGGGGAGGCATGAGTTCCGCAAGGCGGAACTCGTGACGGATGGAATCCATCAGGGGGTCGGTTGGGGTGTAGGGGGGTTGGGGGGAAAGCGGTTCCGGGACAAAAACGTCCCGGAGAATCGCCGCCATTTCCGGATCCGAGTCGAAATCCGGAAACGACGGAGGTGACGGGTGTTGCGGGAAGAGCTGATGGTGCATCGTGAACGGACGGCGGGAGACTGATAGTGTTAGGTGTTGGGGTTAGCACAGGTGCGGGTTTACACCTGGCTAACGGGACTGTATGTGGTTTGCCGTCAATTAACAGGGTTGCGGTTGTATGTGTTGTGCGAATGACTTGAAAGGGCCCGGCGTAAAGTGGTTGGAAAGTTTTATGGATGCCGGGCTCTTTCAGGTACATGTGTGTTGTGGTGAAAAATCGTTTGGGATAAGTGGTGTCGTTTGTCGGTGTTGTTGAGTGTAGTGGTTCCCTGTTAATTGACGGTGTGGGGTGTGGAGTGAAAATATCGGCCGGTAAACGTAGTGGGTCTTTAAATGCATTTTGCGCGGGGCTAGTTTGGTCTGATGGACGGGCGGATGTTCGAAGGCTGAGCAAAATGTAGGGAAGGGATTTAGTCCAGGAAGGGGAATTTGTTGAAGTAGAAATGGCCTGTTTCAGGACCGAGTGCCACCGCTCTATTTTCCCGTTGGATTGGGGATGGTACGGGGTGGTGTGGATCTTTTGGATCCCGAGGGAGCGTAGTAAATCGGAGAAGTGGGCCGATTCAAACTGCCTCCCTTGATCGACCGTGACTGTTCGCGGACAACCGTAACGGCTGACCCATTGAGAGAGGAAAGCCGTTGCGACGGTGTCCGCGGTGATGGAGGAGAGGGGGATGCACTCCACCCAGTTGGTGGCACGATCGATCATCGTGAGGCAGTATTTCTTCCCCTCGGATGGGGGAAGGGGGCCCACTAAGTCCAAATGTACATGCTCCCACGGGAGGGAGTCGGGGATTGGTTGAGGAGGTACATGCGGGTGGGCCGAGACTTTGAAACGCTGGCACTTCTGGCACCCGAGAACCCAGTTACGAATATCTGTATTCATGTGGGGCCAGAAGTACCGCGTCTTGATGAGGTCCCGGCTCGCCCGAATGCCGGGATGATGGAGGGAATGATAGTGGAGGAACAACTGCCTCCTCAACTCCGGTGGGACGTAAGGGCGCGGTGTATCGGCCGTCACGTCACACCAGAGGTCGAGGGGCGGCAGTTGTTCCAATTTGGAGGCGGAAATGAGGTTGGAGAGGGCGGGGTCGGAATGTGGAGTTTGTTTAGATTTGAGGATTTGGGGTGAAGGGAAAGGCAGTAACTCCGCCACCGGCGCGGGGGTAGGGGTGGGTCGGGATAGCGCGTCCGCCACGCAGTTGTCGGCCCCCGGCAAGTATCGGATATCGGACGTAAATTGCCCGATAAACTCGAGTTGCCGGAGGCGACGCGGGGAGGCGGATTTGCGATTTTGTAGGAGGGCGTGGGTCAGGGGCTTATGATCAGTGACGACAGAGAACTGCCTGCCCTCCACGAAGTCACGAAAGTGCTTGATGGCTTCGTGGATGGCGAGGAGTTCTCTGTCGAACGTGGAGTAATTTTTTTGGGTGGGGGATAGCGTTTTGGAGAAGAATCCTAGGGGTTGGGGGGTGGCGCCGGTGTGCTGATGGAGCACTGCCCCGATGGCCCAGTCGGACGCATCGGTGGTGATGGATAGTGGGGCGTGAGGATCGGGATGGGCCAATAGAGCGGCGTCTACTAGGTCCTGTTTGCAAATTTTGAAGGAGGAGATAAGTTGTGGGGTCCAGGTAATGGGGCGGTTGTCGTTCTTTTTGGAGGGTTGGGGAATGGCGTGTATGAGTGGTTGTTGATGTTGTGCTGCGTGTTTGATGTGTCTACGGTAAAAGTTTAGCATTCCCAGGAAGCGGCGGAGTTCCGTCACGGTGCGGGGTTGCGGGAAGTCGGAAATGGCGTGGACCTTGTCAGCGAGGGGTTTGATGCCCTCAGACGAAACGTGGTGGCCGAGGCAGCGGACGGAGGGTTGGCCGAGAACGCATTTCTCTGTATTTACCAAGAGGCCTTCGGAGGAGAAGGTGTCGAGGATCTGTTGGAGATGGCTGAGGTGTTCTTCCGGCGTCCTGGAGGCTACCAGGACGTCGTCGAGGAAGCAAAAGACGAACGGTAGGCCTCGCAGGATGCTGTCCATATAGCGCTGCCAAGTTTGTGCAGCGTTCCTTAACCCGAAGCCCATCTTAACATACTCAAAGAGTCCGAACGGGGTGATGATGGCGGTTTTCTGGACATCGGGGGGGTGAATGTTGATGTGGTGGAATGCCCGTGAAATGTCGAGGGTGGAGAATATGGTAGCGCCATGGAGGTGCGACGAGAAGTCTCGTAGGTGGGGAACATTATAAAGGTCTGGTGTGGTCTTTGAATTTAGTCTCCGGTAGTCCCCGCAGGGGCGGATATCCCCATTGGGCTTCTGCACGATGTGGAGTGGAGAAGCCCAAGGGGATTTTGAGGGGCGGATGATACCGTCGGCTATTAGTTTATTAAAATGTTGTCGGGCTTTAGATAGTTGTAGGGGGTGGAGTCGTCGGGCTTTAGCTGTGATGGGGGGGCCGGAGGTCTCAATGTGGTGTTGAATGGTGGAGATGTGGGCAGAGGGGCGGCGCTGGGGGCGGTAGTTGAGGAGGAGGCGTTCAAATTGCGTAGGGGGGTGGTTTATGGCATGGATGAATCCGGGGATGGGTGTTTTTGTGGCGGGGTCGATCAGGCGCGCGTTCCGGACGTCGACCTGGAGACCGAAATATGCGAGAAAATCGGCCCCCAGGATCGCCTTCTCCACGTCCGCCACGGTAAACTCCCACTCGTACGCGAGTCCGCTCATATAAACAGAGGAGCGGTACGTCCCGTACGAGGGGATGGTGGTACCGTTGGCGGCGTAGAGAAGCTGCCGGTAGCAGCGCGCCTGACGACGGAGGATGTTGTTAGGGAATATTGATAGCGCCGCCCCTGTGTCCACCAAGAACGGCACATTGGTTTTCCTGCAGCGCAGGAAAAGTCGCTGGTGGGTCGGAAGGGCGTTGGGCACAATTGCGGAGGTGGGTACGTTGGTGGGTGTAGGCTGGTCCGCTGCGAAGGAGACGCGAGGCGGTTTCCCGTCGTTCCGGGGAGGGGGAACAGTAGTGGTGGGCTGTGTGGCGGTTGGAGGGATTTGTGCCCTGGAGGCGGGCGTGGAGGTTCCGTTCCGTGGTGGGGGAACGGCTGCGGCGGCGTGAGTGGTGGCCGGGAGGTTGTCTGCCCTGTTGACGGGCAAGGAGGGGCGGTTCCGGGGTGGGGGAACGGGAGCGGCGGCGTGAGTGGCGGCCGGGAGGTTGGCTGCCCTGTTGGCGGGCGTGGAGGGGCCGTTCCGGGGTGGGGGAACGGTAGCGGCGGCGTGAGTGGCGGCCGGAAGGTTGGTTGCCCTGGTGGCGGGCGGGGAGGGTTTGTTCCGTTTGTGGTGGGGTGAGGGTTTTGGCGGCGCTGCAGGCGCGGCCGGAAGGTTGGCAGCCGTGGCGGCGGCGTAGGAGGGGTAGCGCGGCTTGGTGGTGGTGGCTGTGTGAATGCGGGCGGGGGGGATATGCGCATGGTCCCCCCCGTGTTGGCGAGGAGGGGGGCCCGCCGGATTTACCGGCGGGCGTCTTCGTTTCCCTGCTTAGGGGCGAAGGAGCAGGGGGGTTGGCACTTGCGGGCCTCCCCACCGAAGTTTACGTGATAGAAACAACGGTTGGGGTGGTCCGCAGGTAGGTAGGTGGGGTTGGTGGGGCGGGCTGAGGTGGGCGCGCGCGCAGCCGCTGGGGATCGGCCCCTGCGCTGGCGGGGAGGGGATGCGTTGCGGCGCTCGGGTGAGCGCTGGCGGCGGCGGTCGGCGGACGAGTCGCGTCGGCGATCCGTCGAAAGGGGTCGACGTCCGTCGAGGGAGGGTGCCCGGCCGCGGTCCCGGGATTTTGTGCGGTCCCGGAAAGGCGGGGGGTGCATGGCGTACGCACCTCACTGACGGCGGCCGCAGCGGCCAAGTCGTGCACGGTGTCCGCGAGCCGTAGGAGGGGCTCGTCGGGACCGTCGAGATGGCTGGCAAGGGCCATCTGGATGGGGTGGGGAAGGGCACGTAACCAGAACGTGCGTGCGATGTCGGCGGTCATAATTCCTTGCAGCTGGTGACGCAGCCGTCGGTAGAGGTGGGAGGGCTTCTGGTCGCCGAGGTGTTGAGGTTGGGAGAGGGCGGCTACTCGGGCGATCTTCGACGGCTGGTAGGTGTTGATGAGGCGGCTGCGGAGGTCGTCGTACGCAGCGGCGGCGTCGGGGGAGATATCCGAGGTCTGCAGCAGGATCTCGTAGGGCAGAAGCGAAATGATCCGGGAGTACCGGGTTTTCTGGCTGCGGATGTTGGCGGCCGAGAATGCTGCGTCTACTTGAAAAAACCACAGCGCCGGGTCGTGCGTGTAGAAGGGGGGCAGCGACAGAGGGAACGCAGCGGACGCCGTCATGACGTCGGCGGCGGCTGCGGCCGTGGCGGCGGCGGCGGCGGCGGCGGCGGCGTCTGATGACGCAGAGGTCGGTGGGGAGAGCGTGGAGAAAGGGTTGTCGGCCAATGCGTCGGATGTCGCAGCGGCGGGAGGCTGTAGCGTGGCTGGTCGCAAGAGCGGCGGCGTCGGTGAGTTCGGGTCCATTTCTGTAACTAAAATTCAAAAATTTGACTTGGTTTTGAATTTTAAAATTCGCAATCGGCGGGAGCGGTGGTGCGTTGAGTTGAGAGGTGAGTGTTGAGGGTTGGGCCAAGAATTGCGAATTTAAACTGACTGGTTAAAATTTTGAATTTAAAATGCGGGACACCGAACTACTTGACTGGGGCGACACATGAGGTGGGAAGGTGGGAAGGAAGAAGGTTGAGTGAACGTCGGGTTCACCACTGTGATGAATTTAAAATTCTCATCACGGTGGCGTGGAAGGAAGGTGAGTGAGTGAATTTAGGTAAAGGATAGAAAAGGAGGAAAAGTCGCAGGCGGCTGTAGTCAACCGAACATCTACGACTTTTGGAGGAGAGAGAGGTGGTGTGGAAGGAAGGTGAGGAAAAGTCGCAGGCGGCTGTAATCAACCGAACATCTACGACTTTTGGAGGAGAGAGAGGTGGATGAGGGAATTTCACCTAGGCGGCTGTAGTCAACCGTTCATCTAGGTGAAGGAGAGGAAAGGAGAGGTCCCTTGTCTAGGCGGCTGTATTCAACCGATCATCTAGACAAGGGGGGAAGGAGGAGAGAGAAGAGAGGAGGTGAAATTCCCAGGCGGCTGTATTCAACCGATCATCTGGGAGGTAAGGTAAGAGAGAGAAGAGAGAGCTGGTTAGAGGAAGTGTCGAATGAAGCTTGAGCGCCAGGATCCGGGGTTATATAGTACTTGGGGGCCTCTCCCTCCAGCTCCTTGCTGGGAGCTGGTAGTGGGGCCCCAGGTTGAGTAACCCTGGGTTCTGTCGCCTGTCCCCACTCATGTCTTTATTTACGGAGCTTTTAGTTTGGCGTTTGAATATTGGTGAGAACTTAATATGATAGGAGTGTTCCCGGGAGGGACTCACGACAATGATTTATAGAGTAATTACAGTTTACGTTTGGAAATTACTCAGCTTGGGGCTTAGAGTTGCAGGAGGGGAGTCAGCTTCCGAATTAGGTATAAAGTAGACTTGAATCCACCATTATACTTTATTATTTAATATTTTAGTTATAAATCGTATGAACAAAATAACAGTGATAACAAAAAATACAGCACAAACAATATTAGATAACGCAGACAGCACGGATGTCAACAAAACTAGGTATCTTTGGTTTAGTATAAACGCTTGACGGGAACTGGGTCTACATATTTTGTATGGGATCTACATATTTTTCGTGGCCTTCTATAAATAGCCATGAGAAAATGTGTTACCTCATCTTTATTTGGTCCCTACCTAACTCGGTGTGTGCTAACTAACCAAAAAATCTGTGTAAGTGCGTGCGCGGCCAGATTCCTCACATAGCAAAAATCCCTCACCTCCTAACATTCATGAAAACCTGCTAAGTTCTAAATAAATTCCATGAGATTAGTAACTGTTGAAATAGAGATATCAAGTACCTAGTAAGGTCCCCTGACCTCAGAAACTTGATACTTCCAAAAAGTTGTTCTGGGTAGAAAAATCTTGGCAAGTTCAAAACCGAGGTAGTAAATTATGCGATTAGGTACCTTGATACTAATTTGCCTATTCGAAAAATGTTTAGTTTTGTCTATTGTCGATGATTACAATTCTTTATCTTTTAAAATGGCTTTGTTGTGCGTGTGTGTGTTGCTGAAGACACTAAAGAGTCAAGAGCCCGCACAAAATCTTGCCCCCCCCCCCCCCCCCCCACCTGTTTGGTGCCCTAATTTTGATACCTACCTACCCATCGTTTTCAATCTTTACGATCAATTCATATTAGTTGTAGGATACTTGTGAGTTTTTTTTGGATAGAATTTCTCTCCAACTCTCTTCGGTAATTCGATTAACTCCTTGTCCTTCATACCCTTTCTTGCAATCTCCAACCTCAAAGTTATTATCACTCTCTACCTGATTATACCTGCTGTGTGTTTCTCTTTTCTGCGGTCGAAATCCATGAAACTCAGTAGCTTCTTTGTAATCGGCAATCGGTGGATGATGCTAGTTGGGCTAACCGGAGCCCCGAAGCTACAAGGAAACACTCGGATTCAAGAAAGTCAAGCCGTCTGAAGAGCACGAAAAACGTCTTGTTATCTCTCGTTTCGATGGAAAGTAAACTCAATCGCTATTATTATTTTTCAAAATAATGCAGTTTTAGAAAGGTTCCGTCCCTTCCTTTTTAGGGACTATGATTTCTCTCTTGGTCTATTCTGATTTTGAAAGGAGCATCCATCGAAGTCGTCGAGACTTCAGGCCACTCATCGCTATCCCCATCGAAAGTGAATCAGTGTGAACTTTGTGAACTTTCTTAAATCAGTTTGAGCTTTGGGAACGGTGAATGTTTAACTACTTAATGCATATTGGATTCTCATATGAGTTGCAAAATCCAAAACAGATGTTTTCATTTGCATTGTATGCTCGTCGCCGTACTGTTCCACGTCTCGGAAGTCAGATGGAAATTGCGGAACCCTAAACGGTTGAGTCAGTTTGTGCACAATAATATATGCAAAACTTAGTACATTCTTGTAGAAGATCTTCGCCGGTTTAGTTTTGTGTACATGTAAAGACGAAATGGACAATTTAAAACGTAAATATAATTATATAACAATAAGCCAAAGTTGTTGTTGGGGGAACAAACGAGAACTGGCGTGATGGGCTTTATACCGTTTTCGCGTGCGGTTGTGCGCTCATCTGTTACATAACTCCGCCAGCAAGTAATTGCAGTGCGCTGATTGAGCAAGGACGCAGGAAACTGTTATTACTAGACACCTATGGACGTTTCCATTAGCCTAAGTGGGTTCTTCTGCCGGAGCGGATTTATCTTTATCTGAATAAGACTCTTCCGACCTCCGGCAAAAGATTAGAAATAAACCACAGGACGCAGCCCTCTTCATCAACCTCATAGGCGTTGAGGATGATAACCCAAAGGGTCCGACTAATTATTGGCCGTAATGAAAAGCGTGGAATAGCGACTGGTGGCAAAAACAAGGAAAAACTGGTCCATTAACTTTTTATTGGTCTTATCTGCCGCCGGTTGACACTGCGAGCGGTGCAAAAGTGTGAACTACTTCAGTGACAAAGGTGGGAACTTTATTTACACTATGGAGCGAAGACCACCCATAGACCTAGGAAATGGAGTGGGTTAGAATCTCCCCTCTCCTCCATCACCACTTCTATTTACACAGTATGCTTGAAAATATAGCATTCATTAAAATCCGAGTGTACTATCCGGGTGCGCATGTACAAAGTTTTGCCTGAAAACTCTCCGCTTAGTGACCAAATGTAGGGAGATTTTAGGGAATCGCTCATGGGTGATTTCATGAAGATAAATTCCAGGCTATTCATGCATCACAATAGATCCTATTATTATTATGGTGGTTATTTTTTTCTTTTTTTTTCTTTTTTTTGGTACCATGTCGATCTCTATTGAGAAGAGCTTACTTAACAAATATCCGAATTTTTGGAACCACCTTTTCGTAGAGAGAACAAGTACCTACCCATCTTAGAACAAGGAATTTGATTTCACAAAAACATGAGTGATCGTCGAGCTATATTTTTCGGTTCTTTTTTTTTAAGGGTGGTAACCTTTAGCAATGTGGAATTACGGTTGCGTAACTTAAGAGCTCGAATTGGTCTCACTATACGCGGAATTGGATTCTCTAAGTATTACTTAGGAACTTTCCTTTGATACCCACGAAATCCAGTTGCAGGAATGGCTGGCTCCTGTTAAAAATGTAAATTTTTGAGATGTTAACAGCTATAATAAGCTATTTTGGATAAGTATAAGAACCAAGCTATTATGGTTAGGTAGGAGGGATTTTAGGGGAATTTCCCGCTGAAACTGCTACGCCTTCTAGATTGCTTATTCGTCCCACTGTGTCTTGAAGAAAAATATGGAGAAAACCCAGATCGGTTTGATAAAAGTGCAAGGGACAATGACCGTCACATCCTACAACCGCTAAGCATCGGGGAAACCTCAATAGCTCCTTCAGATCCCTCATTACAATGGTTCTATGGATTGTAAGTATAGAGCGCCGGATCTGAACGTCTTGATGGGATGGGTATCTAACAGTAGAAATTAACCCAGGAGAATCAAATCCGCGCAGAAAAAAACCAGGATAACTTGGCCCAACTCACGGACCAGTATAACTTGGGGCTACCTTGTCAGGAAGATGACTCGCCCTGTTCTTTTCTCAGTTGGCCGTCGACGGTCGGCGTGTAGTCATTAGAAGGGAACAATCAGCTCATTGCTCCCCGAGTCAGCAATGATGGCTGCGATCCCTTCGTGAGGAAAACTAACGTCGAAATCCGGGGAGGAATCAATAATTAAATTCCCAACTCTTCCAGAACAAAATAAAAGTTTACAAATTGGGGGAATTTGAATTGTATAATCTGCTGAAGTATCGTCAATTAGCATTATTATTATACCTGCCACGCCTACCTATGACAATATTTTGCAAGCATTTTACTATGAAGAGAGGGAATGACCAAACTAGACTTGTGTTTTATTGGAACTTGTATTTTTCAAGTGAAACCATTTTGTTATTCTCCTTTACTCGTTTTTCAACAAGTTGAGTTCAGCTGCACGTGATTTTTCATTTTACTTCAAGATTACATCAGAATATGTCTCATGATTAGGACCTGGCCGAAACTTCGATAAGAAAGAAATAGCCAGTTCCAATAAAACACTGGTATTGATTGGTCATCACACCTATTCATGATTAGTACTCACTTCTACTAGACATAGGTAAAACAGCAAACAACAAATATGCGTGTTTCTGTTAAATGTGTCATTTTGCTTGCTATAATTTTAGGCTCGGTCCCTCAGAAGTGGCCGAGGCTTTATGTTTTCGTTTTTGCACGTTTTAGACAATTTTCATTATTTGGAGGGGGAAAAAGCGGATTTCCCCATCTTTGACCACGCTAAACTCGAATCCATTTAAATTTTAAAAAATGTAAAAAACGCTGCAAATCCCTGCACAACGGTTTATTATTTTGTACAGAATACCCTCCTGTTACAGATCACAGCTCTCTGTATAGATAACCCTTCTATATAACATTTATGTACTATTCTACACCCTCCGTAGGTTAGTACCTAACCCCGTACTCGTTACTAGGTACCTACCTAACCCGTTGTGTAATAATTTACCTGTATAGGTTCTCCTTCTATGGAGATAGAATAATGAACCGTTGTGTAATAATTTGCCCATCAATAATACTTCAACGGTTGTTCAAGTTGGAAAAGGTACCTATCCACAAAATCCAGCCCCTTCTGGGTAGATGAGCCGTTGTGTAATAATTTACCGTTGTGTAATAATTTACCGTGGTGTAATAATTTACCGCTGTGTAATGATTTACCGTTGTGTAATAATTTGCCGTTGTGTAATAATTTGCCATTGTGTAATAATTTACCCATCTATAATACTTCAACAGTTGTTCAAGTTGCAAAAGTACCTATCCACAAAATCCAGCCCCTTCTGGGTAGATGAGCCGTTGTGTAATAATTTACCGTTGTGTAATAATTTACCGTGGTGTAATAATTTACCGCTGTGTAATGATTTACCGTTGTGTAATAATTTGCCGTTGTGTAATAATTTGCCATTGTGTAATAATTTACCCATCTATAATACTTCAACAGTTGTTCAAGTTGCAAAAGTACCTATCCACAAAATCCAGCCCCTTCTGGGTAGATGAGCCGTTGTGTAATAATTTACCGTTGTGTAATAATTCACCGTTGTGTAATAATTTGCCATTGTTTAATAATTTACCCATCAATAATCAACTCTCTATACTTCAACGTTTGCTCAAGTTTCAGAAGTACCTACCAACAAAATCCAGTAGTCCATCACTTGTCAAATGAAATAATATCGCAGAACAAACAACTCGACTTCATCCAGCCATCCTTGATTATAATCAGATGCTCCGTAGTTATGATATCCAGGCCGAAGTTATACCGTTTGATTCACGATTGTGTTGACGAAGCTTTTTGGTGCACACGAACGGCTGGATGTAAAGTGCCCCGGGTGGTCTCAAAAAATTGTTTAGCTCATGACAAATTTAATAACGTAAAAAAAACAATACCCTTCAATCGAAAGTTTTCGAGATATGGCGTTCTGAACATTTCAACCCCTATTTTGAACCCCTTAGAGATGACTGACAGTAACGTCGAGCTTCGAGGACCAACTAGACCCCGAACGGAACCTATAACCCGAATTTCATCAATTTTCTTTCATGGTAACTAAGAAAAGTGGCCTGTACGGCGTACGGCGGACAGACAGAAATATTTTTATTGCAGTTTTGGATTCCACATACCTTGAAACGTAAACCATCAAATTTTGAGGGGGGTAAGAATTTTTTGACATTTTCATGTCTTTGCCCTGGCACATAGCACAAAAAACGCTGCAAATCCCTGCACAACGGTTTATTATTTTGTATAGAATACCCTTCTGTTACAGATCACAGCTCTATGTATAGATAACCCGTCTATATAATATGATATGTACTATTCTATACATATTATGTAGATCGCAGACCCTCCTTAGGTTGGTACCTAACCCTGTACTCGTTACTAGGTACCTACCTAAATCACGAGTTAAATGTTGCTAAAATAATTCTGCCGATGACAAACAGTACCTAACAAAAAGAAACACACATAATGAAGTTCTGAAAAGAAATTGTTGATGAGGAGTGAAAAAAGTTGCAAAAGTACCTACCAACAAACTCCAGCCCCTTCTACGTAGATGGTATAATTTACCGTTGTGTAATAATTTACCGTTGAGTAATGATTTACCGTAGTAATAATTTACCCATCAATAATACTTCAACGTTTGTTCAAGTTTCACTACCTACCAACAAACTCCAATAGAGCCATCATTTTTCAAATTAAATAATATCACAGAACAACCAACTCGACTTCATACTCCGCCAATATAATCAGGTGATCCCTACCAATGATTGGCCGTATTCACAAATTCCTATTGTGGGCGCGTCTCTGGTTACGAGATTTGGTTTGGATTGTATACAATTTCATTCACACTGGAGTCAAAAATGCCTGTCGGTGCAAACTTCGGGGCCTTACTGTGAACGAACGGCTGGACGTACGATGCTCCGGATGGTCTTAAAAAACTCGCAAGTTCAAGAACTATTTAAAACCGTAAAAATATTTACGTAAAAAAATGGTATAGGCGTTTTGAAAATTTCAACCCCTATTTTGAACCCCTTAGAGATGACTCACAGTAACGTCGAGCTTCGAGGACCAACTAGACGCCGAACGGAACCTATAACCCGAATTTCATCAATTTTTTTTCATGGTAACTAAGAAAAGTGGCCCGTACGGCGTACGGCGTACGGCGTACGGCGGACAGACAGAAATATTTTTATTGCAGTTTTGGATTCTACATATCTTGAAACGTAAACCATCAAATTTTGAGGGGGGGTAAGAATTTTTTTTTTCATGCTCGATTCCAATGGTTCATTATTGAAAATAATAAACCAAAACTGTCACGAAATTGCGTAACGAAATTGTGTTACAGTGCCTTTATAATGATTTCCGCTTACAACGACCCCGTTGTTAGGTTTGTTCATTTTCTACACTTTTTAACCCACAAAAATCGTTCACCACTCGTTGGAAAGCTCTCGATTTAACGAACATTTTCATGTTCTCCATAACATATTGACTATACGAATAGCGGAGCTATGGGCATAACTGTTCTCATATTTTGTTTACAAACTAATGATCGTGAGTGCAGAAGATAATTAATCCGGAATCGTCTATTTTATTGAAATTAGGTACCTACCTCTTAATATTAATAATTGTGTCAATTTGTAACATAATATATCTACACTCTTTCGTAGTACCTACCTCTTTACATGGTACCTACCTCTCCTATTAACTGTTGGTAGCTGAGATTTGGTATGTAGCCTCTGCAGTTTACCCTGGCACATAGCAACAAAAAACATCACGAAATTGTGTCAATTTGTAACATAATATATCTACACTCTTTCGTAGTAAGAAGACAGTGCCACTTATAATAGTATTCGACTTAGATACGTTCAAGTGTAATCATGGACTCGAAAGTGCCGCGTGAACTCAAACGGAAAATCTCCAGCAATCAAAGAGAGGTAACAACGAATTGTGAGGTTTGAAAAATACAACAAATAGCTATAGATATTTTCTTGCTCGATTCCAATGGTTCATTATTGAAAATAATAAACCAAAATCAGCTGCTTCAGGTACCTAGTTGAATATAATGTAAGCGCGTGCGTCCGCGCGCGCGCGCGCGCTGTGTGTGTGTGTGTGTGTGTGTGTGTGTGTGTGTGTGTGTGTGTGTGTGTGTGTGTGTGTGTGTGTGTGTGCGTGTGTGTGTGTGTGTGTGTGTGTGTGTGTGTGAACGTATTTCTGCACATAACCCACAACCCAGAGGTCAACAAACCATCTTTATAAATTTAGATCATTGTTCAAACCTTGTTAATACGGGGAATGTCGCTTCCCTAATGGCCCGGGTTGTTGATTGAAAAAAAAAAAATCGTCTCTTTCGAACTACTGCTGAAGGTGCGCAGGTTAGTTATTTGGGTTTATTGTGATGTTTCTCTGTAAGGTCCAGTAGCGGTGCGTGGGCTCTGAAAATGGTGGGCCACCAAACCGGAACACAAATTAACAGCTTTTTCTACAAAATACCTGTAGGTAAATGTTTTCTAACAGTGGAGTCTTCTTATGAGAAATGGGTGGATTTTAATCAACCGCAGCTCTTAGCAATTCAGAATGTAAGCACTGTGTTCACAATAGTTCTGACCAGTACCCGGGATTACCAGAAGCTAAAAGTTCTATAGCTTCATACTGACTAATACTCAGCAACTTCCTAAACTTTTAATCATCAGTATTTGACTTTGAGTAGGTGATTGTCATTGTGAACATCAACCTACAGTATAGGTACATAAAATCGTATATTTATGTAAAACTGCGTAGAGGTAGGTATACAGTATACGTACAACTATTGTATATTTACATAGCATTGTACAGGCACGCAAAACCCAACCATGCAAACCAGACAAATCTGGATTCACATTGATGAAGTATGATGTTTGCTGGTGTTATTCCTACTGTGAGTATTCATATACGACTAGGTACGCGATTCCACGGCGAATCCACAATTTGCTGCATTAACTAAGTAGGTAACCAAATTATATAGCTAAATATCTATAAATAGATAATATGTATAAATATGTAGATGCCTAGTCAACCTAGTCATCTTCACCAAAATCTCGTAATTCAGATTAGTAGTGGACATAATGGAGATAGTTCAACCAGAATGTAGGCTAGGTAGTGTAACATACATGTCCGATTTTTCGGTCCGCTTTGAAGACAGATGTTGCAATTATTAAATTAATTATTAATTTTAAAGTATTGGGAGATCCTTCGCGTAAAATTTCCTTGTGATGAACCTCATGGTATGCTTGAGCAATGAACATGAGCAATGCAAACCGTTAAATACATCAATAGAAATCCAGAGTTCAAGCATCGAATGGACGAGTACAGCGATATTAAGGGGCACCTATGGGATCCGTATGGAAGAACTGGAATGTACCTACCAAGAAATAATAAACCATTGTGTAAAACCCAGTCACGCCAGTCCTTGTTCTTTCTTCCCCAACAAAACTCCATCGTTTTCCCGTGCGATTTTTTGAATTATCTTCCCAGGACGATCGAGGACATCAACGTTGGAAGACCGTCATTGAAGAACATACTAAATTTATGACGGTAAATGCTGAAGCGAAGCGTCCAGGTTTTTCTCGCGTCTCGACTCCGTCTCCTCCCTTCTTAAAATACCGGGATTAAACTTGAAACTTTTTTCCCATCCTCGTCATTTATTTACCTCGTCCGTGCTTTACCTTCCCATCGCAGAGACTGGACAAAAGTCGGAAAACGATTAGGTACGATCATTTTCAGATGTCTGTAGCAATAATTATTGAAACTGATGCGAGAAGATACGAAGGCAGGTAATATTAAATCTAAATGTACAAATTCGTATGATTTTTTTATCACGGCACACCAAGCATCGTTGTTAGGATGAGAGTTGGCTCTCATCCTAGCATAAATATTCGTACTTTCTCGTGAGTTGGTTTGATCCGTCCATATTTCTCCCAATGAGAGTTCACGCTTAACTGAAGTTGCAGCATATCCATAGCCATTTCTATCGTTGTAAGACAACTTGGTTTGTAGGGCGTTATTCTCTGTTCACTGACACTGTACCTGCTGGACACTAAACGTATTTTTTCAACAGCTATCTCCAAATTAACTTTCGTAAATTTCAGGTATCAAAGTATTTCAATTTTACAAGTATTACGGACATACGTACCTACTAAAAATGGAAATGTTCAAGGAGCTCTTTGGCGGGAATTGTGACATTTGTGACACGCTTGATATTTTTCAGCATTTGTGATACTTTCTTACAAGAATCAACAGTCGTTAGAATTTTGCACAGTTGCGTCATACCTTCCTATCCCATATTTTCCTGTGTGACTCATGCGTACTTCAGTTACCCGTGTAATAAAAAAAGAGTTTAAATTCCAGGATTTGAATCAGGGCATCTCTAAACATATTGGTTTGAAAGAAAGTTTCAAAAATTTCCTAGTAAAATTGTTGGACCCACCATTATACTTCTTGTAATAATTCCGCGATTTTCTTCAACAGTTCGCTAACAACGTAATTTCTTGGTGCCTCCTTTAACCGGTTGAGGCTCATTCTGATATCCATCATATTGTGCATATAATATTCATGATTAGCGAAAAATTTCCAACGGGAATCCACCAAAAAAACAAAATTTCGTCCAATCCAACCGTTTTCTTGCCGCTCTGTGAGCTTGCTGGACAGTGTCCTTTGGTGTGGTTTGATCTCATATTTCTCTCGACTCGTTCACGCCGTTGGATTTAGTGCGGTGATCCGTCTTTGTTTCTATAATATCAACACTTGGCCGTTTCGATTCTAATGAGGTGGAACGTTCCAGTAGAAAGAACCCGTTCAGATTGCCGTACGAAATGAATTATCTAGATTCGACCTGACGTCCTATCAGTATGTGTTGACAAAACGCAATGTTTCTTGGTCTGTGGGTGGTCAAGTGGTTCCTATTTTAATTATCAGTTGGAAAATCAAGTCTTCAGCATGAACCCGTTCATCCAACAAGATCTTCTTAGGTGTTATTTATCTCGGATATGCGTTATGATTCTCATCTTTCACTTCTTTATGGTTGCCAAATCTGAAGAAGAAAAAATAGGAACTAGGATAGAAACAAAATAAATTGTATTATAATTGAATGATCTACAGCTCAATAATGATTTTATAATTCACAGCTTTGACTTGCCAACACCTACTACTGTTCTACTACCTACTACCTGTCCTACCAGGTGGTCCCACCTACCTGACAGTTCGAGGAATTACGTATACAGCCCTCTTGGTTAATATTTCTCAGCAGCTGGGTATGAAGTCGAGCTTTGGTCTCCGAATTGATAACACTGCAGACAAGCATATCCTCACCAGGCGCTGATTCAGCTAATTTCAAAATGCATGGGCCGGGTCTGCCTGAAGTAGTAAAAGGAGGGGAAGTTCCCTCGGTTATTCGGATTTTAGAACAACGAGAATAGGTACGATTTGTGAAGATATACTAACCAGCAATCCAGCAAACGCCTTCGTTTAGCCCTTTCGTGCCAATTCTGAAATAATTCGAGATGCAGTTACTTGGTCATTGCAAAATGACGTTGTTCATGTCGTAACATGATAACCAGCCAACCGATACAGAGTTGTGCCGCTTGTTCGTTTTTCCTGCAAATTATCAAGTTTGTGTAGCGTTCAGTGGGTGATAGCAAATTGAATTTCCCATATTTCAAGGGCTGGTGAACGTCGAGTAGGTACAATAACTGACGTTACGAAGACCCTAGTATCTAATCTTATATTCATCAAACCCCTGAAGATTATATGGGTTGTACTGAATATGGCCCGCCCATCACATGAATTTCATCAGAAAAGTCTGCCAAGTCGGGTAGGCAGTATACCTTCCTCACCTATAATTAGTTCGTTCCTATAATTATTTGGTGGGTCCATTCGGTGGATAGTTGGAGAGTTGACTTGGTGTATGGATTTGAAATTTAGAGGTGCAAAAATGACAAAATAGTAGGATGGAATAGGATTTGTATTAATAGCAATAATGATAAGCTTATTAGGATTATTCTAGGTATTCATATGAGTGTTCTGAATATTTGTGGTATCATACCACTTGAAGAATAAGTATTTCAAAAGTGTCGAAGCAAGTTACAGTGCATTACAAGGTATTATACTGATACAAATTAGTAAAACTAATTAAAATTGAGATTAATTGTCGTTTTAATTTTAAATCCAAATACTCATGGCATTTTCGAGATTTTTATGAGATTCAAGAAAAATCATTCGATAGTTATTGGTCGATTGACTTTAATAGCTCTCGATAAAAAGGAGCTTTGTCGTATAAAATGACAATAGAAACGCCAACGAGGCATTGACTCCTTCGCCAAAACGTTCCTAGAATTCTAATGAGATTCTTATTGGTTGTGTGATGTGACTGGCTTTCTAATATCAATATTTGTCCTTCCAGTCGAGTCATTCGTTCACCTCATCACTTGTATCCATCCTCTAACTTTGTCATCAACCATCAAATCAACATTACTGTTGTTAATCTTGGTTCAGCGACATTTTAACTGATCCAACACATACTCCAGAAAATATGCTAGGAATGGTACTGCATAGTTATAGATTCAAGAAAAAGGAATGCGTTTTATGGATTTTCATATTGTAGGTACTGACATTGAAATGCGAACCGGTTAGAGTGAATCCAGTTATAGTACTCGTAATAAGCTTCAATTTTGATCTGACAGTTTATTATAATAGGTTTGTGGGAATCGTGTCGGGTATAATTATATTCCTGCTTTAGGTACTTGAGCACTGTTGGTTTTTCTCGTCAAAATAGGAATTTTCCCAACCGAGTTAGGAATTCTCCATTTCAAAAGAATTTTCCGTTTCAAGTAAGGAATTTTCGTTTTCAAATTAGAAATTTTCCATTTCAAATTAGGATTTTTTCCATTTCAAATTAGGAAATTTTGTTTAAAAAAATAATGAAATAAATAAGTAAGATAAAAAGTAAAAAATAAACCTAATTCTGCAGTTCCTACTTATTACCTATGTAAAGGGGATGTGAAAAAGTAAACAGTTTTAGCATGAAAATGATGAATTTTCATCATATTTTTATTTTTGTTTATGATGCATTTTTGCTCACTGTCACTTTTTTTACTAGATGAACTGAGGATATTCATTGTTGAAAAACAGATTTAATGGGTCAACTACCGACGGTGTATTACACCTTAAGTATAGGTATATCTACCCCTTCTTCTTCACTTTAGCACACAGGCTTTCCTCGAAATAGACCATGTTGTCTTCTGTTTTACCACCTTCAGGAAAATGGTACCGATAATGATTGGGAAGGGACTGAAGACGGGTAAAGTCCGATGAGATATGGGTGGACGTATAGCTTGTACCTATATGTCCACGGCAATCGCTGCAGCCTCTACGTAGAGTCGGATCGCCATCCAAACAAATCGCAAATTCTGGAAGTCCAAATTGCGGACTGTGGCTTGAGCCAGAAAGAGACAGCTAAACGGAGAAACGCTGCAGATCGCTTAGTTCGTAGAAATTCCCTAATTTGAAATGGAAAAATCCTAAACTGAAGTTGGAAAATTTATAATTTGGTTTGGAAAAGCCTGAGTTTGGTTGGAAAATTCCTAATTTGGTTCTCTCCGGAAAAATTCTAATTTGGTTTGGAAAATTCCTGATTTGACTTGAAAAACCTATAAATGATCTAGATTCGTGTGGCTGGTACCTCAACGTTTTAGTGATGTTGTGTGTTACTGGATGTTGTTTACTTACCTAGTACTCAAAGTATGTCTTGAGCGCTACAGGTAATAGATTTTCTCATGCCTTCCTATCGGTTTTCTATTTGTCTGCGACCTCCTTTCAGTTCATTTTCGATGTGGGTATCTTCGATGGTGGCATCACCCCACATTCAGAATGTCCCCGTTCCTCTCACTGCGGATTTTCTACTCGTAGTTTCGCAGACGTGCGTTTCTTGTTGCCTCGTGTACATCTCTTATCTGTGTGAATGGCTCCCAACGTTCGCGTAACAAGCTCCCAACAGGTCTCGTAGCAAGTCCTGCTTTCATTGTTCGCCTGACAGAAACTTCACTTATTCCATTTCACTTTCTCATAAATTAACCCGAGGCATATTGTAGCTGATGCAAAGCTATGGAACATTTTCTTTGTGGGTAAGAATTACTGTACGTAGGCCCAATATCGTTTCAAATACAGGGGCTGTACAACTAATATCCCAAATTGATCCACAAATTTCGCTGAGGAAAATTATAATAATAATAATAATAATAAAATGGCTTTATTGTGTTAAAGAGCATGAGGGCCCAAGGTATATAGCGAAGGACATTGTATCGAATAAATATTTCGAAATCTAATCATGTATGTAGTGATCATCTTGATGAAATTCATATTTATGTGTTCATTTATGGACCATCCCGCGAATACCCTCTCAGTTGGATTATTCTTTCGAAGATTGTTGTTTACCAGGAATTGCGGTTCAGACAGAAAAATTAATGGTTTCCTTGATGTCTGAAACGGAATACGAGTGGTAGTTCTTATTTTCAACAAGGCTTCCTTCTCTACCTTCGAAAACAAAACGGTTAACATAGTATCATCATCATATGATTAGAATTTACACTGAAAATGGCTCCTAGGAACTTACCTGTCTATCACATGCTATGATTTTAGTTAGATATATTTATATTCTTACGATAACAGTGAAACATTGCGGTCTTATTATTCTGATGCATTTTCGTTTGTTTTCATTCATTTATGTAGGAAGGCCGAGAACGTACCATCAAGATCGTTACCCGTTACCTATAGGTACTTATGATGGGGTCCAGGCCACCCCCACCAAATGCGGACTTATGCATCTCATTAAGATATTTTGGTATTCCTCAAATATTTGTCCACGCCCTCAGGTATCTGTTTTGTCGTGAGTCCCTCCCGGGAACACTCCTATCATATTAAGTTCTCACCAATATTCAAACGCCAAACTAAAAGCTCCGTAAATAAAGACATGAGTGGGGACAGGCGACAGAACCCAGGGTTACTCAACCTGGGGCCCCACTACCAGCTCCCAGCAAGGAGCTGGAGGGAGAGGCCCCCAAGTACTATATAACCCCGGATCCTGGCGCTCAAGCTTCATTCGACACTTCCTCTAACCAGCTCTCTCTTCTCTCTCTTACCTTACCTCCCAGATGATCGGTTGAATACAGCCGCCTGGGAATTTCACCTCCTCTCTCCTCTCTCCTCCTCCTTGTCTAGATGATCGGTTGAATACAGCCGCCTAGACAAGGGACCTCTCCTTTCCTCTCCTTCACCTAGATGAACGGTTGACTACAGCCGCCTAGGTGAAATTCCCTCATCCACCTCTCTCTCCTCCAAAGTCGTAGATGTTCGGTTGACTACAGCCGCCTGCGACTTTTCCTCACCTTCCTTCCACACCACCTCTCTCTCCTCCAAAAGTCGTAGATGTTCGGTTGACTACAGCCGCCTGCGACTTTTCCTCCTTCTCTCTCCTTTACCTAAATTCACTCACTCACCTTCCACGCCACCGTGATGAGAATTTTAAATTCATCACAGTGGTGAACCCGACGTTCACTCAACCTTCTTCCTTTCCACCTTCCCACCTCATGTGTCGCCCCAGTCAAGTAGTTCGGTGTCCCAAATTTTAAATTCAAAATTTTACCCAGTCAGTTTAAATTCGCAATTCTTGGCCCAACCCTCAACACTCACCTATCAACTCAACGCACCACCGCTCCCGCCGATTGCGAATTTCGAAATTCAAAACCACGTCAAATTTTTGAATTTTAGTTACAGCAATGGACCCGAACTCACCGACGCCGCCGCTCCTGCGACCAGCCACACTGCAGCCGCCCGCCGCTGCGACATCCGACGCACTGGCCGACAACCCTTTCTCCACGCTCTCCCCGCCGACCTCTGCGACGTCGGACACCGCCGCCGCCGCCGCCGCTACGGCCGCAGCCGCCGCCAACGTCATGACGGCGTCCGCTGCGTTCCCTCTGTCGCTGCCCCCCTTCTACACGCACGACCCAGCACTTTGGTTTTTCCAAGTGGACGCAGCATTTTCGGCCGCCAACATCCGCAGCCAGAAAACCCGATATTCCCGGATCATTTCGCTGCTGCCCTACGAGATCCTGCTGCAGACCTCTGATATCTCCCCCGACGCCGCCGCTGCGTACGACGACCTCCGCAGCCGCCTCATCAACACCTACCAGCCGTCGAAGATCGCCCGAGTCGCCGCCCTCTCCCAACCCCAACACCTCGGCGACCAGAAGCCCTCCCACCTCTACCGACGGCTGCGGCACCAGCTGCAAGGAATTATGACCGCCGACATCGCACGCACGTTCTGGTTACGTGCCCTTCCCCACCCCATCCAGATGGCCCTTGCCAGCCATCTCGACGGTCCCGACGAGCCCCTCCTACGGCTCGCGGACACCGTGCACGACTTGGCCGCTGCGGCCGCCGTCAGTGAGGTGCGTACGCCGCGCCACCCCCCGCCTTTCCGGGACCGCACAAAATCCCGGGACCGCGGCCGAGCACCCTCCCCCGACGGCCGTCGACCACTTTCGGCGGATCGCCGACGCGACTCGTCCGCCGACCGCCGCCGCCAGCGCTCACCCGAGCGCCGCAACGCATCCCCTCCCCGCCAGCGCAGAGGTCGATCCCCAGCAGCTGCGCGCGCATCAAACTCAGCCCGCCCCACCAACTCCACCTACCTACCTGCGGACCACCCCAACCGTTGTTTCTATCACGTAAACTTCGGTGGGGAGGCCCGCAAGTGCCAACCCCCCTGCTCCTTCGCCCCTAAGCAGGGAAACGCAGACGCCCGCCGGTAAATCCGGCGGGCCCCCCTCCTCGCCAACACGGGGGGGACCATGCGCATACCCCCCCCCGCCCGCATTCACACAGCCGCCACCACCAAGCCACGCTACCCCTCCTACGCCGCCGCCACGGCTGCCAACCTCCCGGCCGCGCCTGCAGCGCCGCCAAAACCCTCCCCGCCCGCCACCAGGGCAACCAACCTCCCGGCCGCGCCTGCAGCGCCGCCAAAACCCTCCCCGCCCGCCACCAGGGCGACCAACCTTCCGGCAGCCACTCACGCCGCCGCTACCGTTCCCCCACCCCGGAACGGCCCCTCCACGCCCGCCAACAGGGCAGCCAACCTCCCGGCCGCCACTCACGCCGCCGCGGCCGTTCCCCCACCACGGAACGGAACCTCCACGCCCGCCTCCAGGGCACAACCCCCTCCAGCCACCACACAGCCCGCCACTACCGTCCCCCCTCCCAAACTGGCCTGCCCCCCTGCAGACTCCGCCACTTCCCCCCTCCGGGACGACAAGAAACCGCCTCGAGTCTCCTTCGCGGCGGACCAGCCAACACCGACCAACGTCCCTACCTCCGCAATTGTGCCCAACGCCCTCCCGACCCACCAGCGACTTTTCCTGCGCTGCAGGAAAACCAATGTGCCTTTCCTGGTGGACACAGGGGCGGCGCTATCGATATTTCCTAACAACATCCTCCGTCGTCAGGCGCGCTGCTACCGGCAGCTTCTCTACGCCGCCAACGGTACCACCATCCCCTCGTACGGGACGTACCGCTCCTCTGTTTATATGAGCGGGCTCGCGTACGAGTGGGAGTTTACCGTGGCGGACGTGGAGAAGGCGATCCTGGGGGCCGATTTTCTCGCATATTTCGGTCTCCAGGTCGACGTCCGGAACGCGCGCCTGATCGACCCCGCCACAAAAACACCCATACCCGGATTCATCCATGCCATCAACCACCCCCCTACGCAATTTGAACGCCTCCTCCTCAACTACCGCCCCCAGCGCCGCCCCTCTGCCCACATCTCCACCATTCAACACCACATTGAGACTTCCGGCCCCCCCATCACAGCGAAAGCCCGACGACTCCACCCCCTGCAACTATCTAAAGCCCGGCAACATTTTAATAAACTCATAGCCGACGGTATCGTCCGCCCCTCAAAATCCCCTTGGGCTTCTCCGCTCCACATCGTGCAGAAGCCCAACGGGGATATCCGCCCCTGCGGGGACTACCGGCGACTCAATTCCAAGACCACGCCGGACCTTTATAATGTTCCCCACCTACGAGACTTCTCGTCACACCTCCATGGCGCAAATATATTCTCTACCCTCGACATTTCACGGGCATTCCACCACATCAACATTCACCCCCCCGATGTCCAGAAGACCGCCATCATCACCCCATTCGGACTTTTCGAGTATGTTAAGATGGGCTTCGGGTTAAGGAACGCTGCACAAACTTGGCAGCGCTATATGGACAGCATCCTGCGAGGCTTACCATTCGTCTTTTGCTTCCTTGACGACGTCCTGGTAGCCTCCAGGACGCCGGAAGAACACCTCAGCCATCTCCAACAGATCCTTGACATCTTCTCCTCCGAAGGCCTCTTGGTTAACACAGACAAGTGCGTTCTCGGCCAACCCTCCGTCCGCTGCCTCGGCCACCACGTTTCGTCCGAGGGCATCAAACCCCTCGCTGACAAGGTCCACGCCATTAGTGACTTCCCGCAACCCCGCACCGTGACGGAACTCCGCCGCTTCCTGGGTATGTTAAACTTTTACCGCAGACACATCAAACACGCAGCACAACATCAACAACCACTCATACACGCCATTCCCCAACCCTCCAAAAAAAATGACAACCGCCCCATTACCTGGACCCCCCAACTCATCTCCTCCTTCAAAATTTGCAAACAGGACCTAGTAGACGCCGCTCTATTGGCCCATCCCGATCCTCACGCCCCCCTATCCATCACCACCGATGCGTCCGACTGGGCCATCGGGGCAGTGCTCCATCAGCACACCGGCGCCACCCCCCAACCCCTAGGCTTCTTCTCCAAAACGCTATCCCCCACCCAAAAAAATTACTCCACGTTCGACAGAGAACTCCTCGCCATCCACGAAGCCATCAAGCACTTTCGTGACTTCGTGGAGGGCAGGCAGTTCTCTGTCGTCACTGATCATAAGCCCCTGACCCACGCCCTCCTACAGAATCGCAAATCCGCCTCCCCGCGTCGCCTCCGGCAACTCGAGTTTATCGGGCAATTTACGTCCGATATCCGGTACTTGCCGGGGGCCGACAACTGCGTGGCGGACGCGCTATCCCGGCCCACCCCTACCCCCGCGCCGGTGGCGGAGTTACTGCCTTTCCCTTCACCACAAATCCTAAAATCAAAACAAACTCCACATTCCGACCCCGCCCTCTCCAATCTCATTTCCGCCTCCAAATTGGAACAGCTGCCGCCCCTCGACCTCTGGTGTGACGTAACGGCCGATACACCGCGCCCTTACGTCCCACCGGAACTGAGGCGGCAGTTGTTCCTCCACTATCACTCCCTTCACCATCCTGGCATTCGGGCTAGCCGAGACCTTATCAAGACGCGGTACTTCTGGCCCCACATGAACACAGATATTCGTAACTGGGTTCTGGGGTGCCAGAAGTGCCAGCGGTTTAAGGTCTCGGCCCACCCCCATGTCCCGCCTCAAACCATTCCCGACTCCCTGCCGTGGGAACACGTTCATCTGGATTTAGTGGGCCCCCTTCCCCCATCCGAGGGGAAGAAATACTGCCTCACGATGATCGACCGTGCCACCAACTGGGTGGAATGCATTCCACTCTCAAACATCACCGCGGACACCGTCGCGACGGCTTTCCTCTCTCAATGGGTTAGCCGTTACGGTTGTCCGCGGACAGTCACGGTCGATCAAGGGAGGCAGTTTGAGTCCGCCCACTTTTCCGATTTACTACGTACCCTCGGCATCCACAAAATCCACACTACCCCATACCATCCCCAGTCCAACGGGAAAATAGAGCGGTGGCACTCGGTCCTGAAACAGGCCATTTCTACTTCAACAAATTCCCCTTCCTGGACCAAATCCCTCCCCTACATTTTACTCGGCCTTCGAACATCCGCCCGTCCTTCAGACCAAACTAGCCCTTAAACACGCCTTTAAAGACCCACTACGTTTACCGGCCGACATTTTCACTCCACACCACACACCGTCAATTAACAGGGAACCACTACACTCAACAACACCGACAAACGACACCACTTATCCCAAACGATTTTTCACCACAACACACATGTACCTGAAAGAGCCCGGCATCCATAAAACTTTCCAACCACTTTACGCCGGGCCCTTTCAAGTCATCCGCACAACACATACCACCGCGACCCTGTTAATTGACGGCAAACCACATACAGTCCCGTTAGCCAGGTGTAAACCCGCACCTGTGCTAACCCAACCCACAAACTCTATCAGTCTCCCACCGTCCGTTCGCGATGTCGCACCTCTTCCCAACGCACCAGTCACCTCCGTCGCCGTTTCCGGATTTCGATTCGGATCCGGAAATGGCGGCGATTCTCCGGGACGTTTTCGTCCCGGACCCGCTCTCCCCCCTACCCCCTTCGCCCGGGCCGACTTCACCGCTTCTTTTCGTCCCGCCACGGATCACCGGACTACCTCCCCGGCCCCGGCGATGGAAGTACCCCCAGTGGAAAATACTGCGCGAATTTCGCACAGCGCAGGCCACGGGGGTACACCCTCCCTACTCCCCCACAGATCCCCTAATGTCCGCCATCCTTCGCGAGTTCCACCTCGCGGAACTCATGCCCCCACCGCCCCCCGTTCAAATTTCCTTGCCCCCTATAAATTTCAAACCCCCACCCCCCGTTCAAATCACCAACCCCCCCGAAACTGTAACCCCACCAAATTTACCGCCCCCCCCGTTTTCGATTTTCGACCCCCCCGTATCAACTTCACCCCCTCCAACACCCCCTCCCCCCCCTCCATCGCCGGGGATATCCACGATAGTCTCCGCCGGGACGAAACGGCCCGGGCGGCGAAACGGACGGAGGGAGCGTCCCCATGTTCCCCTCGTCCCGGCGGCCAAACCCCCCGCCCCGCTATGAGCAATCACGGCGGGGCCTTGAGATTCCGGGACAGTGCAAGTGTTTTTTTCATCCACTCGCACTGTACCGGAACTCGGAGCTCCGCCGTGCCCGCCTCGCCACGAGCTCGGAGCAACCGCCGCCCCCACACAACATACTCACACACACACACACACAACCACTCGCCACACCACACCCAGGAACCGGCGGATCCTCGCAACCGCCTCCCACAAAGTGACCAAATGTTTGTACATACCCCTGTACTATCTGTATATACTAATTCATCTGTAAATACTGTAAATACTCACCCGTCATCTGTAACTACTCATTCATCCTCTGTACATACTCCAGCTCATTGTAAATATTGTTCATCTCATTGTAAATATTGTTCACCTACCTCATCTCGCCCTTGCCGATCACTTCCCTAAATGCCACATGTTTAGGGATCATGACCACTGCACTGTACATACTCTCGCCATCTCATCCTACTTCTTCTACCTTAAGTTACTACTTATCATCTACTATGTTACTTACTTATCATCTACCATGTTACCTACCTTATGTTCTACCTACTCACTTATCATCTAACATGTTACTACTTATCATCTACTATGTTACTTATCATCTACCATGTTACTACTACTAACTCTACCATGTACTACTAGTTTTTAAGCACCGCCTTCAGCTCAACCTCTGTTTGCATCGGCCCTCAGCCCCTGTCTCTTTGCGCCTTCCGCGCCTCCTCTTGTTTGCCGTAGCCCTCAGCTCCTGTCATTTTGCGCCTTCAGCGACCACCTCTTGTTTGCCGTAGCCCTCAGCTCCTGTCATCTTGCGCCTTCAGCACCAATATTGGTTCAAACTGGGGGGACCTCTGTCGTGAGTCCCTCCCGGGAACACTCCTATCATATTAAGTTCTCACCAATATTCAAACGCCAAACTAAAAGCTCCGTAAATAAAGACATGAGTGGGGACAGGCGACAGAACCCAGGGTTACTCAACCTGGGGCCCCACTACCAGCTCCCAGCAAGGAGCTGGAGGGAGAGGCCCCCAAGTACTATATAACCCCGGATCCTGGCGCTCAAGCTTCATTCGACACTTCCTCTAACCAGCTCTCTCTTCTCTCTCTTACCTTACCTCCCAGATGATCGGTTGAATACAGCCGCCTGGGAATTTCACCTCCTCTCTCCTCTCTCCTCCTCCTTGTCTAGATGATCGGTTGAATACAGCCGCCTAGACAAGGGACCTCTCCTTTCCTCTCCTTCACCTAGATGAACGGTTGACTACAGCCGCCTAGGTGAAATTCCCTCATCCACCTCTCTCTCCTCCAAAGTCGTAGATGTTCGGTTGACTACAGCCGCCTGCGACTTTTCCTCCTTCTCTCTCCTTTACCTAAATTCACTCACTCACCTTCCACGCCACCGTGATGAGAATTTTAAATTCATCACATGTTTCTTACACTGTCTTCGTCATCAATTCATATAGTCGATCTATTTTCTCTGCAAATCGTATGACTGGTGCCAAACAGTCTTGTTTGTATTGATGGACGCTTAACTAGAGTGCTTGGTTGTTTTAGTGGTAAATATCATGGGAATTCCTACAAGCTGCACTATCTACTTCCTCCGCCTCCACGATCGTCGTGTATTACATTGTGTAGGTATCTCAAGTTCCAGTTCGGAAAAAGGGTTATGGCATTAACCTTGTTACTAATTTTCTATGAAATCTTTAACTCCCGCGAGCAAAAGGTTAATTAACTCGTGGAGAACGGCAGCGATGTTATCACCACCGGTAGACTACCGATAATTCATTTGAAACATGAAGGGGGATGATGTAGGAAAAGAGCGGTTCCACCTGATCGCCTCCTCATTGCCTTCTTGCTCGCACAACCCATAAAACTTCAGGTGACGGCTTTTTGTTGTGCTATCGCCTAGTGAACTCTTCAAAGTCGCGCCTCCCTCTTGTTCTGCTCATTCATCCGTGCTTTTTGACATTGTCATCAGCTGGAGTAAATTAAATAATCCGTCATGCGTGAAAACAACCCTCCAATAGTAATTTGAAGCTAGGATTATTTACTGGGAGTTCCGACCATCTTTCCATTCGTAGATATGAGCTTCGAACCTCGGGGCTCGAATCTTGAGACTGCATACTGGATTTTTTAGAAGTGCTATTGCTGGAAAAGTTCCGGCGTGCAGCATGGTATAATGAGCTATAATTATACGTAGTTGTTGAGAAACCTCCCACCCTTAATTAATAATTTGCAGCGTTTTTGGTTTGCATATGGTAGTCATTTATCTGGCAAAGACTAATTTATTTGCCCAGCAAAAACTTGGGACTAATAAACTTTAGTTTAGGTAGGTAGTCGCTAATAAAATAAAGAAAATAGGTACTACTCCGTCAATCTGTAGCAATCACTGCTCTGTCAAGAAAATCATGCTTTCGAAGCAACAAACAACTCAAATATTAAAACTAATAAATATAAAATATTATTAATAAATTAATAAAATAAATTCATGTATGGGCAAAAAAAAGTAACGTAACCGGGGATCTATCCAGGGACCACTCACGTCGCTCATGATATTTTCAGCCACTAAAAGCAGGTCTCGGGAAGAGGGCTGTGGCCAGACGCTCCTGTCTCCTCTCCTCGAGTTAGTGTTGCCAACTGTAAGGAAAATCAAGACCTTCGTACCAGTACTACGTTGTTCAGCGGAATAACGTTCGCAAAAATGCAAGGTTTGAAAGGTACCTAATGAAGAATACACAGTGATGTAACAATACCTACCTACCATAAAAATTTAATGATTGTAAAATGAGTTCTATTCTTGTTTTTGAAGAAAGAATTCATGGATGGAGGCAAGGGTCAGTCTTGGTTGGAGACATTAGGCGAACATTGAAACTAAGATGTAGGTATAGTTAGATAATATTAGCGGAAAGATCACCCTCGAGGTTGTTATTTTTATTCCACTTCATCTTATTTCTGATTAAGTGATTTGAAAATTTCACATTCATTCTACTGCAGTGTACCTACTTACCTACTTCAGTAATTTCAACATTACTCATACCTCTCTCACTTTCCCCAACTCCTGTTGTAGGTACTTCAGTTTTATTCTCCCATACCTACTTCTCGTACTTAGACAGCTGAATAATTATAATTATAATACATATAATCAATAATAAAATTAATTATTCAATTACCTATACCTATATCCTACAGTGAGCCGTTGCATAATTATAATTTTCAAGGAGGACCCAGATCCTTTAGTTAGGTACGTCCTTTAGTTAGACAGGTAGGTACCTACCTCTTTAAATTATTAGGTAAATTTGATGAAATACCTACCTACATGCAGAAATTGAATTCGAAGCTAATTCATTCCCGATTCGAATGATTTCGAAGTCATTCCCTATAATATGGTTTTATTTCCAAGTTCAAGAATATAAATAATAAATTATTTTTAGGTGTTAGATTGTTCCAATGATGATCGAGAATGTGCGATAATTTTCAGTGGTTTGGTACGATATTGCTGATCACGGGTTGGTAACACTGTACGAGTAGGACACCTTCTTATCACTCTATACCTATCAGTTAGAGTAGGTATCAGTCTACCGTCCGCTCGGTATGCCTTTCGTTTCTCTCCCGTTTTTTCGTTTTTCTTATGTTACATTATTTTATTATTTGATAATTAGCTTCGGTTATAATAGTTGGAAGGTGATAGATAGAATCGTTCGGGATGAATGTCCCATCGCGTTCGGTTGTGATTCTTGTGAAGTGTTGCAATATTTGTGGAGTATCACCTCTCGGCTTGAGTTTTTGTTTGCTTCGAATGCTGCTTGAATCCTACTACTAATAGGATTATCGAGATAACGTCTGTTTTATAACAGTAATAGGTACAGTTACCTTGATAATTTAATTTCCTCGTTATCCGGCAAACCCACAGTGGATAGTTGAGACAAAAGCCGAGGCTGCCTCCCTGCCCTCCCAGGAAAATGCCTTTATTATTTTCCACTGCCTAGCGCAAGAAATTGTTTCAAGAGGAGCTAGCACTATCAGGGGCAAATTTATAATATTATTCGTTTCTTGTCGAGATGGCTGAACCAGTTTTTGTTCTGGAAATATTTTTATAAATCATCAGTAAATAGAATTGATATGATAATCTTTTTTTTACAGTATTGTACAAAATATTGTACTTGGAATTAAAATGAAGTTGGGTGAGCAGCATACCCGAAACACTCAACGATGTTCCAGTAAGAAAATATTAAACGCATTCCTTTCCACTGTCAAGCTGTTAACCTTACATTTCCACCGTTCAAATGCAAGGAGCTTCGGCTGTCCGATGTTATAAACTGATGTTATATAAAGCGTGGTATGGGCAATAATATAAATGTGTCATGACTGAAAGATGTAAATGTGAATACATAGTACGGTCTGTGACTATGGCTGAATCCAGTATTTTTACTAGAGCAATCAATATGCAGTCGACCAATTACACAATTTTCGCGCTTCTTCGGAACTTAGTCACAGCGATTAGTATAATTTACAGGTTTTCAAAGACAAACAAGAGAATTAGGTCATCTAATTACCACAACACTCTTGACCTTCAGCGACAATGCCACCGTAAAAGCCGATAAGCCCCTAATCTACCTCTTGTCCGACTCATCCGACTTGCAAGGCCCCTCATAACGTTTAGTTTTGAACGAATACTTGACCTGACTCGACTGTTTTACTCCATCGCAGGTGCGGCCAAGGGTCTGACAATGAAAAAAGAAGTCATTAAAGGGATTCTTCACGGTGACGAGAGGCGGAAATCACGAGCTTCCCGTGAACCTCGAATTATTGACTACTCTAAAAGTTAGTATTCAAAACGCCCTATCACATCACGCACTTGGACTGCATGACAGCACTTAAGACGGCAACTGGCATTATTTGGTGATGAAGTATCGTTGTTGGTGTCCACTTGATTTCAGCACTCCGACTGAACCCCTGTGCACCACATCTAGCGATGTTTTTGACATTTTTCTGTACCCAAATGCGGAATTGACTACTACCCAAAAATGAAGTTATGTAGCCATGGGCTTTTTGTGGCGATAAATTAGGGATTTCTTAATGGCATCTACCGCGCGGAATGGTTCATGTTTTTATTATATGCATGCCTGTAGAATTTATTTTTTCGGTACTCCGGTAATTATTATTCAAAGCAGGGAGCTCGGTATATGGTGTAACTATTATGGCATCTGACCCCCATTGTAATGAGGCCTGTGCCTATTGCAACATTTCCGTGAGACACCATTGATTTACTGATTTCAAATTCACAACAACTCGTTGCCATTGATTGAAAAATCTGTGTTGTTGCAAAATTCGATGGTTCAACGCTTGGAGATTTTCCCGCGAGTCACGTAGGTTGTCGAGATTGAGGATCATTAGGTTTAATACAGGATGTAGATAATCCACACTACTTGATGACTCTGCAAGCCGGCGGTAACCAGGGCGAGGCATGACAGACGAGATCGTGAGAGTCGCCAAATCAGATTAAAACCCCAGCCTCCTCGGCCACATGAATATGTCGGGACAGAAGCTACCGACTTGGATATATTGATTTCATTTCGCGATCCCAGTATTGTTAGGAGGGTGAAAACGAGAGAGGATCATTGGTGATCTGGCAGATTATCTGAAACGGTATGTTTGGAAACTGTTGTGGGAGGAATTTGATAGGTTGTAATAGTATTGGGCCGGATAAGCTCACAGGCCTCGCGATTACCGTTGAATATGCTGATCAGATTTCATCGACCGATTTGGTTGGTACGGTTGAAGAGTCTTGATGCCTAATTGATGTTTTAAAACTGGAAAACTTGACAAATGTATACACAAACTGGATAAAGTTGTTGGCTTGATGGAACATTATTATTGACGAACTTCTTTGCACAGAGTTCCATCATTCTCTATGTAAGAGCGATTTTTTTCCCATGCTCGATTCCAAAGGTTCATTATTCAAAATATTAAACCACAATTTTACCCCCCCCCCCCCCTCAACCAAAAATTCTATGGTTTCCATTTCAAGGTACGTAGAATCCGAAAATTGAATTAAAAACGCTGCGAATTATTACACAATTGTTTATTATTTACCTGTATAGCTGCCCCTTCTGCGTAGATCACTGTTTTCTGTGGTCAGTACCTAACCTCGTGCTCCTCCCCCCCTCCCCACAGGAAAGCCCTAAATGGATTACTGGAGCCAGCTAGGCGATCACATTTCCTAAATGTGCGGTGGATTCAATAATTCTATCATTTTTTTAATTGGTGGTTATTCATGAAGCATAACGTTTGTTCAAGTTACAAAAGTACCTACCAACAAAATCCAAAAGAGCCATCATCCTTCAAATGAAATCAGGTGTTCCCTAGCAATGATGTCTGGCCAGGTTTTATACAGTTTCATTCACAATCATGTTGACGAAGCTTTTTGGCGCAAACGAACGGCTAGACTTGCAATGGTCCGGGTTGTCTCAAAAAATTCTTTAGTTCGAGATCAATGTAAAGACGTAAAAAAATATATCTATTAAAAGTTCTCGAGCTACGGCGTTCTGACAATTTCACCCCCTATTTTTCACCCCATAGAGATGACCGCCGAGCTTCGCGAACCAACTACACCCCAAATGGGACCTACAAACCAAATTTCATTATATTTGGTCATGGTAGGTATATAAGGAAAGTGCGAAGTACGGTATACGACGGACGGACAGAAATTTTTTAATTCCATTTTCGGAGTCTACGTACCGTGAAACAAAATCCATCAAATTTTGAGGGAGGTTAATTTTTATTTATTTTCATGCTCGGTTACAAAGGTTCATTATTGAAAATAATAAACCAAAAATTTCTGTCACCGTAGCTTGAAACTTGCAATAGAAGGGTATGGTTTTTGTTTTTATATTTATCTCAAACTAAAGAATTTTTTGAGGCCACCCGGAGCATTGTACGACCAGCCGTTCTTTTGCACAGAAAAGCTTCATCAACATGATCGTGAATGACACGGTTTAAATCCGGCCCAGATGTCATTGCAGCCTGAACACCTGATTATAATCACGGATTTGAGTCGAGTTGGTTGTTCTGTGATATTTCGTTTGAAGAATGATAGCTCTTTTGGATTTTGTTGATAGGCGCTTTCGTAAATTGAACAAACGTTATTCTTCATGAATAACCTCAAATAATTAGTGATTGAATGATTGAATCCTGCGCATTTTCATGAAACAGTATTTCCCGGGCCGGCTCCAGTACTCGATTTAGGGCTTTCCTTGGGAGAGCTCCAGGGTCGTTATTGACCACAGAAAACAGTGATCTATACAGAGATTAATCTGTACCGGTAAATAATAAACCGTTGTGTAATAATTAGCAAATTTTTTTATTACATTTTCGGATTCCACATACCTTGAAACGGAAACCTTCAAATTTTGAGCTTGATTCCAAATGTTCATTATTGAAAATAACTAACCAACAACTACCAACCTTATATAGCTCGATAGTTTGTTATCTTTCATAGGTAGATTCGCCATTTGAACGATTGTTAAATTTATTAAATGCCGACTGTCAAAAAAGAATAATGGAAAACGCTACCTACATCAAAACATGTGATCAAACTCATCGATTACGATATTAAACGAACTGATGGCCCTGACATTCAGTAGGTATGAGATTTGGGCTGCAGGTGTGGCAGTTATAGATGTTATACTGCGATTAAATTGATAAATGGAACTCACACCTCTTCATGCAAATCGGACAAATTTCCAGTAATTTAGCATGCCCTTATAAGCTAATTTTCGCAGTTCCTAAGAAGTTTTAAGGCCCTGCTACATTTGTGAACTTTTTCTGCCGTTTTCCGAAGTATGGCATTTATTGGCTAAATAAACGGGATGATTTTTGTTGTATTATTCTGTGAATAATACTCCTATGTAATCGCTCAGCAAAAAATTTTTATAACACCCCCTCACAATTTTTTCTTTTACGTTTCATGGTGCATAGATTCCAAAAATGCAATGTCCGTACGCCGTCCGCCGTATCATCCATATCTACACTATAAAAAATTCGTTCTTTCGCACACAGGCTCCTAGTTGTGTCTCGAAACTTAGCAGCCCGATCGGAATATACCCAAGGGTATGTAAAAATGGTTTTTTTTTGGTGTTTTAGTAACATGAGCTGGTGAGGTATCGTTTTCCATGTTTTTCGGACGAGGAGACGGAATATGCAGTCAATTTTGACCAAAGAGTGGAGAATTGAGGTTCTAACGAATGAAGTTCCAGCCTTAAATTTATGATAAAATTTGGTCTAAAATCGTCGTTCTTCTGTACACAGTTTGGGTCGCCGTTTGGGAACACATTTGCTTCCTAGTTGTGCTCCGAAGCTCGGTAGCCCAATTGGAATACATCCAGGGGTGTATTAGTGAAAAATGGGTATAACAATAGGGGTTTTCGAGGGTTTTTGAGGTTTTAGTGAACATGAGCTTGTGAAGTATCGTTTCCCATGTTTTTTAGGGCGAGAAGACCGAATATGAAGTTGATTTTGACCAAAGAGTGAAGAATTGAGGTTTTAACGAAGGTTCAGCGCCCAAAATTCATATTTTATGAGTCAAAAACGTGGGAAATCGTCTGAAATCACCATAACTTGTTTAATAAACTAGAAGTAGTATCAACAGGTGAACAAGACAATTAAATGGCAGTATCAATGATCAAAGATAATTTGTCAAAAATAGGAGCCTAATCCGTGTTTTTGGGGGCAAAAATTGGCGTAAACCACAAAATTTCAATTATTGCATATGAAAGAAACAATAAATGTATTTCCAGCATTTCTGTAGGTACGTCCAATAGAATAATAAACCCATGTGACAAGGAGTTTGCAGCGTGTTCTGGGATAAATTGGGTCGCATTGTGGGTGAATGAACTCAGTGGTAATATAAAGTCCAGGGCGGGCAACAGAATGATCTAGAACGGATTGGTAACGTTTTTCGAAATTCATTGTACCTACCCATTGCAATAGCGCTGTTTTTCCTTTGGAAATTGCTAGAAGCTGAACAGGTAAGTGTTTTCTATAGAAATAAGACTGCAAAGGTTTTGAAAAGGCTGCAAAGTGTCTTGAGCGGGATGCGAGGGTGTGAGCTAACAATGTGCCGGTAGAGAGGAGGCACCCAAAGTCACAAAAGCCATCAGCTTGCAATTGTAGGTATTTGGGTCGGCTCGTTTGCTTGTCCTTGTGTAGAAGACTCCCTTTCATTGTTTCTTCTGTTTCATCCGTCAAAACCTTTCACGGCAGAGCGATCGTTAGCATTTCCTATTCATTATTCCCCATCGCCTTTTACATAACCGATCCAACCTCCCGAACTCGGTTTTAATGGTCTTTGATTTGACATGAAGAAGAGCGGTCTGTGGATCGAAGACGTCTAATGAGCGAGCATAAATATTGTAAACGAGAGACCGCTCATATGTGGCCTCAATCAGTGCCACCACCCATGGAGTATGGAACGGTAAAACAAATTTCTTCCTTGCAGGGAAAAGCATCAGGCCGATAGATGTAGTTTTTTTTTCAAATTAAATTGTTTGCTTCTTTTAATGGTTGAGACTGCTGTCAGGCCTGGTGATCTGGGAGCTGCCATGTAAATATGCTAAATTAATATCTACATACAAGTAAAACTCGTCTGCCAAGGAGTGGCGCGAAAGTTCCACACAAGAAATTCTAGTATAGTTTTAGTGTACTTTTGTAGTTATGCGTATCTAGCATTTGTGCATGACGGAAGTTAAAATCCATTTTGGATTCATGTGGTGGATCCGTCGCGATTTCGTTGTTTTCATGCGGAGGAGGGCCAGATATTGACGTCTTCTGCTGTTCTATGTTGTTGGAATAGAATATACCTGGTAGCTTTTCCGATTGGAACGAATCTTGCAGAATAGGAAGTCTAGGTCGGTTCAGCTCGAAGTTGAGATAATGAAAATATTAAATTCGGGCTGGGAAGTGTTTGACCTAGGCATCTATTTTACTTGTTATGGCAAGATTTGAATGAAATGCGAAGAATTGGCGTTTCAGGTACTCAGATCAGCTAGGACGAGTTTCTAGGGAAATAACGGTGGTTTAATTTTGGGTGACGCTCCATAATATGGATCCATTTGATGGTCTCAAAAAGTACGTTTTCTTCACCGTCCTGTGGCCGATATGCTGCCTAATTTTTGGGCAAATACCCTGACCCTTGGTCGGTATTCATTTGAAAGGGTGAGTCAGTTTAAATACCTTGGCTCCATTGTCACCTCAAAGAATGACACTTCCATTGAAATTAGAGAACGGCTTATGGCTGCGAATAGAGCTTACTTTGCCATGATCAAGCTTTTCAAATCCCATCTGCCCCGCACAATGAAGTTCAACCTATACAAGGTATTGATACGACCTGTAGTTACCTACGCCTCAGAAACATGGCCCTTAACTAAGCATGATTGCGAATATTGAACCGGTTTGAGAGAAAAGTTCTCCGCAGAGTCATTGGACCTGTAGTATGGAGAAGACGGTTCAACGCGGAGTTATACGAAATTTATAAGCACCCTCCCGTTTAACGCATTATTAAGTCAGCAAGAATCAGATGGGCTGGTCATGTGATGCGAATGCCGGATACTGAGGTACCCAAAAAGCTCTTTGCTGGGGATCCTGGAGGGCGTAGGGGACGCGGTCGTCCGAGGATGAGCTTGTTGGATGGTGTGGAGGAGGACCTCCGCAGGATGGGTTGTAGAGGTTGGAGGACGACAGCAAAGGATCGAGGCACCTGGCGAAAGCTTACTGAGGAGGCCAAGGTCCACCCTGGACTGTAAGAGCCATAGAAGAAGAAGTGATATCAATTAATTTCTGTTTTCGGCCTCATGAATCAGACAGCCACACTTGGCCACACAGTGGGACCAGTAGGGAAATTAGATAGATAGGTGTTTATTTTTTATTGGTGTTTGAAGTTTATTAGTTTTTTCGCCAAAACTAAATTTTGCTGGATGCTCGGAGGAAACTTCACGACTGTTCAGTAATCACTACATATTTCTAAAAAGGCCAAAATTGCTCATTTGCTCCACAAACCCAAGAAAATTGGTACCTAATACTTAATCAAACTTGTTTTCGTATGAAAGAAAAGTTGAGGAACTATTGTTTTTGGTGATTGTTGCAAAGTTTTCCCAAGGTTTGAATGTTACACGACAATAACAATGACTGCAAAAACTTCGGAAATAATCATAGATCATGGTTACTCGTATATATAGAGAACTCGAATTGGTCTCGTTCGACGCAGAATTCCATTGTATTTTACCTTCTTTTAAACGATGACCCCCTCCTAAATTGTTATCTTCCTACCAGTAGGCTGAAATAAGCGTTTTCGAGGTTAAAATTCAATTAAAAAAACGGTCAGTTACCGGCCCATATTACGTACGCTTCAATGAGAAGATTCAGCAGGGTTTAGTTTCGGCCGAAAATTCCCCGTCTGGCCTGACTGTGCGCCACTTCTTCGCCAATCGTAGATGCACTCTGAGACGAGATCTGGATGATGCTTTAGGCACCTGAGAAGCGCACATGAGATGCTAATGAGTGGCGTCTAATTACTTAGTCTTCAACAACTGGGTTGGAACAGTTGTTCACTTCTAGGTCAGGCGATCTCCTCTTACTTCCTCGTCATCGTATCCCATGCTCTCGGCCATGTGTCTAACGGGCTTCGTAGATACATACCTACCTACCTTTTTTCCATCTCCTTTCGTACCAAGCAAACTTGAAATCCCTTTCCATTCCGAGCTCATTCTTACCATTCCGATACAGTCACGCACGATGTTATGATAGATCCTTGATTGTTGCCTTATCTAGAAACAGCCTGATTGTTCCGGGCTGCCCTCCAACGACTTTCTCCCCCGTCTGAAATGAGTCTGATGAGAACATTTTTTCACCTTAAATGGTCGTGAGCGGCAGTAAGTTCTCGAACAGCGGTGAGATTAATTTTGCCCCTCCAACTTCTGACCAAACTGACTTACTCGTATCTTGGCGCAACATTGAAAACTGACTCAGCTTCAACTGTGAGCCACTTTCCGCTGTAGCAACTGTCAATTGATATCCCTGTAAGATAACTTGGTTAATCACATATTCGAATCATAAGCAACCCGAAGTGAAGATGGACCCAAAACCATGGAAAAGTGCGGTCAAAGAAATAAGAAATTTAGTAAAGTAAAGAAATCTGTGTCATTTGGCTACAAAGTCTGAATACGCTCAAGAAAACCAAATCATCTTACTTCTGATCGTCAGCGCACTTCCGTTAGTGGAGGTATGCAGAAAGAAAATCCCTGGAAAAAAATCCCCAAACGGACACCTCAGGGAAATAAATCCCTGGCGTTTGTCGTAAGCGGGAAAAAATCCTCGGAATTAAAACTTACCATGATTCTATTATGATGGTGGTGGTGATCGATGAGAGCTACTATATGCAGTTTTTTCCTGGGGATTTTCTTTCCCACATTCGTTAGTGGACACCTGACACCTCTCAGTAGTGGACTGCTCCCAGTGGACAGATGCTGTGGACCCGGTAGAACCCCGTGTAAATTAATGCATTTTGTCCCTCCCAGTAGTGGACCCTCTCAATAGTGGACAGGGACAGTAGAAACCGGTCCCTACAGGCTTTTATCACCTCCCAACAGTGGACAGGCGGGTTTTTTTGTTGGATCATGACGTAAACGAATCGCCTCCAGTAGAGCATCAGCTCTACTGAAGAACTGCGTTGTGCTGGTGTAATAAAGCGCTTCTGCTTGCAATCAGATGTTGTTCTGGATGTGGGATCCAGAATAACATTGAAAACCAAAAATTAGAACAGCCAAACAGACCAAAATTTCCGTATTTATTTTGGTGGAATTACGCACTAACTTATCTACCATTCATACGTTCAGTCAGTATCTTTGTCAGTTTTCTATAACTGCATAACTAATTTTGTAATTTACACGAAATACAGTTTTCAGTTCACAATACGTATTATGTAGATGTTTTCCCTCGATCCCTCTCACTAGTGGACATTTCTCAAAAGTGGACGAATTTCTCGGTCCCCACACTGTTACCTATTGGGAGGGTTCACTGCAGGTTGCATTGGGCAAAAACGGAAAATGATGCAGACATTTCGCACATCGCCTAGAACTGCTTGGCTGTCACTCGTTTTTCAAAGCTGCTAATTTGGTGTTATTCTATCAATTTCTAACAATAACTAGAGTTAGAACTACAAGTTCTCTATTGCCGGAATTGGTATAGGTTTGAGTCGTTGTATAAATAATTAGTGGAAACCCGTGTTTTTCCTTGTTTCGCCGGGTTGTTCTCCCATAGCCCTAATGAATTGTATAGGAGTGTTAACGTGCCAGTTTGACTAACGATTGACTGCGAAAGATAACACTTGTCCGTTATGGGAGGAAGACGCTGGGTTCCCAAACACCGTTTTATCCGCATCTCGACTCTCTTAACAATAACGGTAAAGAAGATTGTTGTGAAGGAGTAATGTAATGTGTAGTAGGTAGGTACGCAGTTAACGAGATTTTTGTTTCACAACAACGTTTCTATCTTAATGCCTATCTCAAGAGTACCTACCCAACTAATTTCCTAATTACCAGTCAGGAAGCAAGAACTTATATCAAGTACAAGTGATGTACCATAATTACTGGGTCATCCACAGTCTTTTGCAGGCTGTTTTCTGTCGTCAAATCGTGCAGTCTGTCAAAGCACTAGAATATCGAAGAACTGGTCTGGTACAAGTCCAGTACTTCTTTACTTACAGAAATAGTATGGGACCACCGTGGGATATGGGGACTCTTTCATTTAAAAAAACAAAACAAAAAAAACTGAAAATTATTACACAACGGTTTATTATTTACCTTTATAGATGGCTCTTGCGTAGATCACTGTTTTCTGTGGTCAATACCCTCGAACTCCCCCCAGGAAAGCCCTAATTGGAGTACTGGAGCCGGCCTCAAAGTTTCATACAAATGCGTGGGATTCAATAATTCAATCATTAATTAATTATTTGTAGTTATTCATGAAGCATAAGAAAAATAATAAACCATTGTGTAATAATTTACCTGTATAATATGCCCCTTCTGCGTAGATAGTATAATTAACCGTTGTGTAATAATTTACCCAATAATACTTCAACGTTTGTTCAAGTTGCAAAAGTACCTATCAACAAATAATCCAAAGGATCCATCATTTTTCAAACGGAATAATATCACAGAACAACCAGCTCGACTTCATACAGCCATCCGTGATTATAATCAGGTGCTCCCTAGCGATGATATCTGGGCCGGATTTATACCGTTTGATTCACGAGCTTGTTGACGAAGCTTTTCGGTGCAAACAACGGCTGGTCGTACTGGTCCGGGTGGTCTCAAAAAATTCTTTAGTTCAAGGTCAGTTTAAAAACGTTTAAAAAAAACACTATTGAACCCCTCCCCCCACACCATTTACCCTTCTATTGAAAGTTTTCGAGCTACGGCGGCGTTCTGAAATGTCAACTCCTATTTTGAACCCCTTAGAGATAACTGACAGTAACGCCGAGCTTCGAGGACCAACTAGACCCCAAACGGGACCTACAAACCAAGTACGGCATACGACGCGCAGACGGAAATTTTTGGTTTATTATTTTCAATAATAAACATAAATGTACCTTGAAACGTAAACCATCAAATTTTGTTGGTGGGGGGAGGGGGGGTTAAATTTTTATTTTTTTCGTGCTCGATTCCAAAGGTTCATTATTGAAAATAATAAACCAAAATTTCTGTCTGTCTGCCGTACGCCGTACTTCGCACTTCTCCTAGTTACCGCGAACCAAAATTAATGAAATTTGGTTTATAGGCCCCGTTTGGGGTCTAGTTGCCCCTCGAAGCTCGGCGTTACTGTCTGTCATCTCTAAGGAGTGAAAAGTTGGGGTTGAAATTTCCAGGACGCCGTTATCTCGAATTTTTTTACGTTTTGAAATAAACATTTGGAATCGAGCATGAAAAAAAAAGTTTAACCCCCCCCCCCCTCAAAATTTGATGGTTTACGTTTCAAGGTATTTAGAATCCGAAAATGCAATAAAAAAATTCTGTCCGTCCGCCGTACGCCGTTTTAAATAGTTCTCGAACTTGGGTGTTTTTCGAGACCACCCGGAGCATTGTACTCGTACGTCCAGCCGTTCGTTCACAGTAAGGCCCTGAATGAAGTTCGAAGTTTGGACAGGCTTCGTCACCAGGAGGGTGAATCAAATTGTATACATTCAGCCCAGATACCATTGCTAGGGACACCGTAACAATCCTGTACCCAATATTGGGAATGATAGTTTAGTTGGCCCAATGTTGGGGGCTGTTCATTGTTTCCAATTGTTTTCAATGGATATTTCAGTTGAAATTGGATTTCAATTTGAATTGCATTTCAATCAATATATCAATTTATTGGAATTCAGTTGGAATTTAATGGTTTTCAGTAGATTGCATGCAATTCAATGCAATAAATTGGCATAAGATCATTGGAAGAAGATGGTCCGCAATGAATTTCTGTCGATCAATTTATTCACGAAGTTCCCTTAGGGATTGTTTTGGAGAACAATAGACTTGTCTGTGTGCCTGCTGTGATGTGCGGAGTAGTGTTTTTAACGGTGGAGGTGGTGAAGGGCGAAGTTACTTTAAATTTCAATACGCTTGCCGTGAATCAGCAAACTCGAAATTTTGATTGGCCTTTCAAATACCTCGGATTCCGAGTTGAGGCGCCGGCTTTTGTTCCTCAACGGGACGATTCTTTTATCCAGTTCCCAACGTCATCCGCCATTCCACTGTACGGTTCTATTTTCTAAAGTGGTTTCTGGATTTTAGGGCTTTCCTGGGGGGGGGGGGGGGGGGGGTAGCACGATGGTAGGTATTGACCACAGAAAACAGTCACCTACGCAGAAGGGGAATCTATACTGAAAATAATAAACCCTTCTGTAATAATTTGCAGCGGTTTTTTCGTGTTTGATTCCAAAGGTTCATTATTGAAAATAATAAACCAAAAAGATTCATCCAAAAACAGGTCGAATTGAGAATATCCTCCTTTTCTGAAGTCGGTTAAAAAAATGCATTAGTTTTCTCGGCTATACCTATAGGTGAAAAATACACTGGTATGTGAAAGATGCACTTTTCCTTTATGACGACTCGCATCTCACTCTTGTAAGTAGATACCTTGGTTTACGTATGTACGTACAGACATTATCCTTCTTCGGCGGCAATTAATAAACTTATTACCACCATATTCGAAATCTCTGTCCTTTCATAAGCAGTGCAAGTTCAGATTGTAATGGGTGAGGGGTTTAACTACGCCGCCCATACAGCGTAGTTTCCCCCTCTCCATCCTCTAGAAAGGTAGGCAGGCAGTGTGACAGCTGCCCCCGGAGACACTGGCTTGATTATTACGCAATGCCTCCAGGAGTTGACGATTCGTTTTAGCGAATCGACTGCCCCATCAGCCGCGTGTCAAAAAGATGGGGAAGAGCGCGGATCCAATATGGATGGGGTTCCCATATACCGTCACACTCCTCCCCTTAAAAAACATACTTATTTGAAGAATAAATATGTGAAGTTAATATTGGCACAGGACTGAACGTAATATGGAGTTCTGATTCAGGAATGGTTCATCTTAAAAACTCCAGAGCTGATAGCTTCCATCGTAATGGTACTACTGCTAATAATTATTTACTGGTGGAGAACGCCTGGCGGACTTGGAAGTAAAAAGAAGGAGGAAAGTAGTTCTAGGAGGTTCTGCTTCCGGAAAATTCATCTAAACAACCTCTAGGTTACTAACCTCCATCATAAGAAACTGGAATACAAAAAAATACAAAGGTAAAAGAGACAAGAAATACAATTATTACACAATTATTAAGAATAATAGCTCAATTTGATGAAGAACAGAAAAGGGAAAAATATAGAGCTATAAAAGAAAATTAAATGGCCGAAGTGTATAACCATAAAACAAAAAGGGTAATTAAAAAGAGGATTCCTTCTGGAAAACCTCAGTTCTTCCTTCTGGAGAAGCTCTCAAAAATATAAAGTAGAGGGGGTACCGAGGATAAAATACAACACGTACCCACCAACCACACTCTGCTACCATGAAATGGATGAGGGGGTGTAACTTCGCCAATCATATAGCGTAGTTTCTTCCTCTCCACTCAAGAAAGGAAGGGAGGCAGTGTGAGATTATAATCAATTTCCTTGCATTTATCATCTTCGTGGGGCTTTGAAGGGACTTGTGAAGATGCATCACCGACTCCTCCACTGGCGGACCAATATGAAAGTCATCTGAAGATCCTGGAAAAATCGAGGAACTTCATCAGCATTTCCTTTTGGCGTGTGGTTTATAAACCGACGTTTTAATTTAAATATAGGTATCAGAAATTTTAGAAATGAATGTTGACTAAAATGGAAATCGGAAGAATCAATGGGGAAATTTGACCAGTGAGGTAAATGCGAGTTAGGAACAAACCGGAGGGCATATCAGTATGAAATCAAATAAATATACATAGTAATATGATCAATCAAACATTATGGAACTCAAGTCTATAAACTGATCCTAATAAATAATGCTCAATATCTCCTTCAAGTATGGCAGAACTAGTGATAGAAAACATTTTTCTATCAGCACTATCAACACCACAGATGGAATAAGTGAAATTTAGGCCTTACCATTTCTATATTAATTCCTCAAACATCCCAGTCTTTCGAGACCTATCTAGTAATTGTAACCAGCATCGAAATATATCATGAGAATAGGTAGGTGAAATAACAGGGGAGGAATTTCTATTGCATCGCATACTCCACTACGATTGTTATTTTTTCTCGTCCCTCACAACTCTTTTTCTTCCCTCTTGTACCTCAGTTAATAAAATAAATTTTCGCTTCGATGTTCCGACAGTTCCATTAGCAGTCTGGCTAATGAAGTGATGAACGTCGCTCCTTTGATGGTACCCGCTCCTGAGGAGGCTATTAAGCCTCCGAACCTAGAGATCAGCGGAGATGATGACTTCATGAAATAAAATATATATAACCCTGATTATTTTATTTCCTCGAAGCCGCTCCCACTGGGTTCCAGGGACCATCCTGAAGGCGCAACTGTCGAATTGCCGCAGTGTTCCGGAAATGGAAAAAACAATTTTTTGTAATGTTATCTTTTTTGTACATATCTATTTTCGACGATTTTTTTGTTGCGATTCCTGTAATGTCTGTCAAGGAAATCTGTTCGATTCTATACGAGTTTTGAACGACCCTAAACATTATTTTGAAAGGCTCCCACATCCTGTTTAAGTATAGAATTTTGTAACACCAACATTTTTTAACAGAGCATTTTTTTTCTAATTCGCTGATGGAGAACCATCGAGGAGCTTCCTCACGTATCTATCCAACTGTTCAACGGGGGGGGGGGGGGGGGACGTCTAAGCTGGTAACTACTCCGACGTGACGTCACCAATTTTATCAACCTGTCGTCAGAATTTAGCAAATATGCCATGCTGCATAACTGGACCTTTTTTCGTGAGTAGAGGGTATACGATAATTTTCCATTCCCATCACTCAAGACTTTCTCAGTTTACCAAAGGAAAATGCTGCGTCGAGGTTTATTAGAGTTGTACTTCTATTACTGCTAATTGTTGCGAATGTTCACAATTAATAAATTTATAAAATTTCGCTAGTAATGTCCTCCATAAGCAGAATTTTATCATCACGTCTGACATAATCAGCCATTTAGAATCCTACTTGATTTCATAGTGATAAGAGTCATAAAAATATGTTCTCAACCAGCGAGGAACTGCGAGGTATCGAAGTGGCTGGGGAGGTTATTTTCAAGGGTAGGCCCCTCCTCCAAACGTTCATTCTGAAAATGAAGGGAAATTAGTTGGCCTTAGGCTTATTATGTGATGGATGTTCAAAACCGATGGCTGGAGGGCGGGCCTGAGAATCTCTAGCGACTAGGTACGATATTAGTGAGAAAAGTCCGATAATATCTTAAATCACCTTGACCTATCGAAACCGTAGCAACGTTCGACCACAGGTGCCGTACCGATTCGCCGTGTTCTGACCTTTTCAGCGCCGTATTGTGCCGTAATTTATGGGAACTCGGCGCAAAGAGGTCCCCCAGGGCATCCAAGTCATTGATCGAGAAGGAGGACTGTGCTACAGAGATTGATCCTACTTTGTCTTTCCCTTTCTGCAGTTAGGGTAACCATTTCAAGGAGAACCCTGTTCCTCCCTTCATATTCCCACAGTCACAGGGTTTGCATTCCGGTCGCCGCCATTCACATTGTCGTAATTCATTGCTAGCTCCCTATTTGTGTTCAGTCGTGATTTCGCATGGGTAGAAGTCGTTTCTACATACATCTGACGGTACATTTGTATAACCTCATTAAACAAACGTTTGATTCTCAAACATGCAACATTTTGACGTGCACATGCGCCGGTCCTTCTCATCCGAATTTGCGTTAGAGATAGTTGCATAAGAAGTTGCATTTTGAGATCATAATGGTTCGCATTGATGCTCGACAAGTTTTAGATCCTGCTAAATGACCATAGCTCCAGGTTCTGATTTTCTGCTGTGATTCTTGGATGTAAATTCTTTACAAGATCCTGCCCACTCAGAATAGTGCAGTGACTCTTTCTGGGTTTTACGGAAATGTTGTAACGCAAAAAAGTGTTAAATTGAGTTGTTGTGGACAAAAAAGTGCTTGAAAAACTGGTGAAAATTAGCAAAAGTTATTAAAAGCAAACGAGGTTTGTAGCATAACTATAGGCCTAAAATCAATGAGCCATCCTATTTTTTAATAGAATTATAATATTGCGCCCTGGGCATCACGCACTAGCAGTGCTCACCTTCACCTGTTCCTCACCCTAAAAAGTGATATAATATTATCCAGTGGGCAATTTTCTTGGGTTAAAAATTCCCATTTTGTTCGCCAAAATCTATTCAATAACGGAAATGGACACTTATTGACCACATAAAGAGGTGTTTATGTCGGAAAGTCTAGGCAGAAAACGAGTGTGAAATTTGAATTTCTGAGTTCCCAGAATTGACTTATGAGGTAAATTGCCGAGTAGTTCAAGTCAAATCCCACTTGGAGCGCTAGTGCATCACTTTAAATGTACCTACAGAACCGCAGTGGATGGATGGATGGCACCACAAATTTTAAATAAATTTAAAAAACATGTCTCCATATTCAGACCAAGGGGAGGTTCACGAAGAGTCACTGCAAAGGTTCTTGAAGGTTGTCAAGAAGGTTTGCGATTTCTATTGTTGGGTTGTTGGCAGCATTGAGAACTACGCCTCCGAAGCTTCGCTCCGCCTCCTTGGGGACAATAGCCAGTCAGATGTCAATAGACCTGATACGTCATTTTTTGCCGCATTTTTACAGTTCATAACCCTCGTTTAAAAAATAACGCTTATTTTCAAAAACGGGCTTCAAACTACCATTTTTCCAAGAGTTATGAGTATTTTTTTCCAAAAAAAATTTTTGACGAACATTCCGCATCATAAAGCTTAAATCATGGGGGGTCTGATAATGGGGGACTATATACAAAAAAATTGTAAATCGGACAGTTTTTCGATATGCTCGAGTCCCTCTCTCAGAAACTAGAAACATGGGGCTCCCCTTATGTGGAAGTGTATACTTCTAAGGTACGTCCTTAAAAACCACCATAAGGTGGTGTAAGATGGTAAATAGACGGAATAAGGCTGTATTTCTAATTATAACTTCCAAAAATATGTGCAGAGATAAGATTAACTGGCTTCGGAGCATGCAGAAGATGGGCCGGTACGATGGTGATCTCACTCCTACTCACCGGCAATAGTTACGACTTTCCCACTTACTCCCTCGGTTACAAGTGTTATCGTGTTCTTGTTGATCAAGGTGACCGAGCAATGTTGTCGTATTGGTTTCTACGTTCAAGACCCTCGTCCGGTGGTCGGTAAAATGCGTGCAATACCGTTTTGTAACAGGTCTTAAGGCAGTGCCTCGCCTAGTGCCACCAGCCTCGTTAATCCTAGCTACTTGTTCCCCGTCTTGCCTACTCCGCCCTGACCTTCCTTATTTACACTCATTGCCTCCAAGTCCCCGGGGAACCTTAAAGTGCCCACCCATCGGGCAACTCCTTTCAATTTATGGCAGTTGATTGTATCGAACGCCGCAAGCCAGGACTTCGAACAATCTAACAATACAAATATTTTCACTCCCGGGGTCACAGACGTGGGATCGCCAACTATCTTCTTCCCACATCTTCGGATTTCCTCTTAGGAAGGAACTCATAGGTGGATTGATCGTTTACATTCTGCGTCAGATTTTACTGCACTTTGGTTTCAAGAAGTGCTGAGAAGTACAGTTGATGTAACTCACCAGAGAATGAACCAGTGACAGGTAGAATAGGTTTGGATATCGCAATAAATTTGTGGGCGCCTTTAAATACATCACCGTTCAGTCGGTCCAAAATGGTATTAATTATTATAATATATATCAGTTTGACGTGAAATCAATTGAGCAATCGTGAGCAATCAATTTAGAATTTGGCTCAAAAAATTAATGATTTGTTTTTGTAGACCATTTGTATGTATACCATACCTACCACCCCATGTCACTGTACGTCATTGCACCCCCTCCCGCCTGGGCGGGACCCCTTGCCCAGTGTGACGTCACTTGTTGCCGACAATTTTAAAGCTCACACAAAAAGGGCTATTGATCGTAGGAGAGTGCGGTTGATCTCAAAATTGTTAGAACGGAACCTCCTTCCATTCAAAAATATAAACAGAGTCATGGGTACTCCTCATTGTTACATTTTCGGGAAAACTTTGATCGGTGATCGGTCAAGTACGCGGGGATTTTCTGAAAAATGGGCTAACTGCACGGGGTGGTCGCAGTTGTTTCCCCTTTAGGTGGGGATATCTGTAATGACCGTTTTCAACCGAATGTGTAGTAAATAGCTGGCTGAAGAAGTGTGTGCAATGAGAAAACGTTCCATCAACGAACAATTTCCCACAAGTGCAGACAAATGTAATCATTGAAGTTGTTGCAAAACGTATTAAACCACTGACTGCATCATTTATTGGGTCTAAGTTCGAGGACAACGGTGCGATTTTTAGGTAAGGGGGGGGGGACGATTTTTCGAAGATCTTTGTAAATGTTTTTTCTGGTGTAGATACTCCATTTCGTAGGTATAGAAGATACAGAAGAAAATGGCACGCACTTTGGTTGACTCAATAGAGAATACTCGCCAACTGAATCGACTGGTCATTATACAGATTTAGTCGAGTGAGTATATTTGATAATATACTGCTTTGTAAACAAGGGTGTTAGAAAGAAGAGAGGAGACGACAGCCGTGCACTAGTCCCTGTGATTGGGGACACCCAAAATGTACCCGTGCATTTGACCCACACCCCTCTGATTTATCGATATTTTAACCATTATTCCTTGCATGACCTTACATGGGTGGTTAGGATTCTCGAACTTCCACGATGGTCGCTTCATGTGATACTTATTTTTAGAAAACTGAATAAATTGAATCGTATTTAACTCCTTCTCACCTTTACCACTTCTCCCACCATGATATCAGTTTGCAATTTTTGTCTCCCACTGATGTTGTTAGCAAAATTAGAAAGAAAGAGCGAAACTACAGCTTGTGCCGCCTTGCTTTTCCCGGTAATTTCTAGTCCACCCACTGATGGTCCGCTGTTTCGGAAATGGAGGAAGAAATAGGGTTGTTACCGCCTCTCATCCTTCATTGATTGCCAATAATTGTACAGTAATCATGCAAATCCTCCTACTTGAAAACAACTATATTCCGAAATAATTATACGCCTGCGTGGTAGATTCCTAACTTCATTCTTTCTCCCATTGTTTATACGGCATTCTTCGGCTACGGAATCAAGTTTTTTTTTTTTTTTTTTTTAAGGAAAATTTTGCGAGGCGTTGTATGAGTGGGTGGGACAGTTATTCGAACTTGAATGCTCAAAAAGACATGCACCGAATAATGCAGGACTTGCTACTTTTGCCAATAATAATTATTATTTTCTTGTGATATTTTGTGAAAATCTTAGTTATCTTTGTGTATATCCATGGTATATCACATGGGTGAATGAAGTCCATGAGCTGTTGGTGGTAAAACTGGCTGCTTTTTTGAATTTTTAGGCAACAAGAAATTTAAATCTGATCCGTCTGATCCAGCTGTGTTTGTTCGGCGTTTTTTTCCAATTTATATTTTTTTACCGCACTCTTTCACGGTTCTCTTCCTAGTGATGGGGACAAAGTGGTATAGCTTTCAGCTATTCTCGTTCCAATAAAACACAGGCCTCGGTTTCAGGTAGCGCCCTGGGCATATAATCCTTAGCCCTCTTCAGACCCCCCAGACATTAGGTATACAATTTATGTTATTAGTTTCAAACCACATTATGCAAATATATACAACGGTGTTTTAAAGACACAGGCTGTTTTTTTTTTTTGTTGTTTGTTGTAGTTTGATAACTACCGTTAATAAAACGTGAGCTAGGTATATAGCATAAGTACTGTATATCGTTGAACGACTTTCAAATCTATTTCCAGAGTATTTGGTTTTGGGCCTAATATTGTTTTAAGCGCACTGCAATTATAGTTAATATAACATTACCCGTTTTTTCATTTTCGATTTATTACAAAAAATAGAAACAGCATAATCAAAAAATATTATGGTAGGTATGGTAAATAACTAGGTAATAATAGGTGCTAGTAAAGCAGTAATAATGGCCATAGTTTACCTAATCCGTTGACCCATAACAACGGGTTTTAATTAGTGAATTTTAATGTGAAGGTTCTTACCAGCGAAAGTGCCTAGGACATTTGATGAAGGAATCTAGAAAAACAAGAGTTGAGCCTTCTTGTTAGCAACCGTCACACCCTCTTGGGCGTAGCAATATCTCTAAATTGACGATATACCTTCTTAGATGTCGAAATCCAAATGTTAACCACCGAAGTCCAAATACAGAAGCTGATTTTCCAGAAAATGGTCAAATTCATCGACAATATTTCAAGACTGACAACCATAAAGATTTTAGGGTCGGTAAATCGAATTTCCATCAAACCGTGAGAAAGGGCTACAACCGAAGGAAAATACTCTTTCACAATTCAACCACAACCGACTCAAAAGCAATTTGTCTTGCCGTATGCTAATTTCGATTTTTCAGCTCTCCACGTCGGCAGTTCAAGGGATTATGTGAATTAATGAAATCTTTTTTGAGTTGCCGACGATTTTGAATCGTCGTGGTAGATGTCTTGGACAAAGATACGTGACTCGACCTTCTCTGTTATTAGAATCCTCTCGAATGAGCATCCTCGGTCCCAGAATCTGAACTTACTGAGCCACCCGGTTTTTCAGCTGATTGGGGGTAATGTCAAGCTCAATTAATACTCCTTACTGAGGCCTGTGTTTACGGTGAAATTGCCCAAGAGTGCAATGCAGTATCTTACCCTGCGCTGCTACCTGAAAGGGAATCTAATAACACTGATCTTTATCTTGGCATCTTTTCATTTCCAGGGCTTGACGCTCGAGACATCCCGTGTAATTTACCCTCATCTTGCAGAGTCATTAATTAATTTCTCACTGTCAAGCCTAATTTCCCTTCTGTGCAACTTATTGTCCTCGTCTTCGGAGGGCGCTGCAGAGCTTTGATGCAAATGATCTCCCATTTGTTATTGAAAGGAAACGTGAATACGGACACAACTCACGAACTTAAATCAGGAGCTCCCCCGTAGTGTGGTTGAAAATTATGATGAAATCTATCACCTCCATCTTTACATAATTATAGTCATGGTGTATCCCCCCAAATGATAGAGAGCTGCGGTGTGCTACGTGTTGGTTACGGGGGATTTGTGTTCAACCAAACCTTCGAACCAAGTCATGAAGAGGAAGAATATTGGTTCCATCTCACCTGAGCCAGAGGAGGATAAAAACCTTTTCCAAGTGGGTGAGCTTCCGCATACCGTTACCTACTTTGATTCTTACAAATCGTTGATGTATTCGCTTTGCCAAAACATCCATTTGCTCTTAGTATTCATTTGAACTTGATCGAATGGAATCGGACTGTCGGGAATTTAATTTGTGAGCATGAGCAAACGAAAGTTACAGTCGGATCTTTATTTAATTCATGTATTCTGTGGAACGACCCGCACATATATCTTCCCAGTTTCGGTTTGTTTGGATTGTTCTTTCGACAAGACATGGTGGTCACAAGGAATCGTACAGACAGAACGGGAAAACGCATTTGTTCCTCGTGTAGTTTCAACTGACCAACTATTTTTTCCTTTGCTGCAAAGTAGTGTTTACCTACTTAAGGACTACAACTAGTCTGTGGACCCAGGGAATCCAAATTCTACTGAACTATTTTTCCCGCGTCACTTTGATCTGTATACACGGAATCTGTATAATCTGTGTATACGCACACACGGAATATAATTATATAATTAAGTTCCGCGTATGCAGAGGCAGTTAACCATATTCTGCTAGAATATCAGTAAATTGGCACTCGTGTTGAAAAACGAATCAGTGTTGGGGTGGTACCATAGGAAAGGATCTTTCCCAGAATGCCATACTCCTTGGAAATCAATATGTTTCGTGTGGTGTGTGACTTGTCTGACAGACACGCAAGGCCAGGATGCTCGTCCCGAGGAATGAAACGGCGGAAAGGCTGATGGAAAAAAGGTGCATTTCATTATAATCTGGAAGGTCAAGATAAGTTTTTCCAAGGTTAGTTATCTAAAACGGTGATTATAGAACAATACGAGGTCGCGGGATCTGGTAGGAATGTTGAGAACTCATCCTAGTTCCCCATTCATATATACAATAATATAGCGAGGTTATGAAGGCGGGAAGAAAGATGGAGAGAGAGTAAAAATGGGAAAGGGGTTTTTCGCTCTCCACGCGGGAAGCGAGGTTGGTTGGGAATCATTGGAAGCAAACTATGAAGACGGTAAGTATATAAGGACTTGAAGAATGTCGGTGGCGGGGAGAATAATCGTCGCAATTACCAGCTCTGGGTCCGACAGGTACCTACAAGGGATTCTTTCTTCTCCTGTCGGCTGGAATTGATAGCAACGACCTGGAATCGGCTCTTGGCCGTTCTTCAATCAGCATACGAGATATTTCTGTTGTCCCTGAGCAATCAGCTAATGAAGGCCCGGCGAATGTGCGCCTACCTTTATATCGTCTTTAGCCGTTTATTAATCTGAAACCTGTCAAAAGTTTTCAAAGTTTCGTTCCGCCTGAGCGTTTTTATTACGCCAGATTGTAGAGATAGTTTTATTTTCCTGATCCTTCTTTACACAATCAGAAGGCGTCTTCATGTCAGGTCTCGCACCATTTATGTACAGGGTTGCCTATCCTGAAAAGAAGAAAGATATTCTGAGAAGAAGAAATAACTTCAATATCCCGCAGGACGACTTGCAAGATGTTACAAACAATGAACTAAGAAGAGTGAGATGGGATAATGAGTGAGATGAGAGAGGTTTGGAAATAGCAGGTGCGCCCTCCGGGAAGGGTCAGCCGGGGTTAGCCGGCATTCGAAAGTAATAATTCTGTAATGACGACCTTCAGCTTCACTAAAGATAACAAGGAGAGACCTCCTTGGATCAAGGTCAGAACAGGTTCCGGTCGGCTCATCCATCAACACTCTCCGGAGCTTCGGGAGGTCCTGGCTATTTTTCAATGCATCTTGCTCTGCACATGTATATTGGTGGGTACTGCCTAATCTAGTCGTTCACTGCTCCTTCCTGGCCTTCCTGAGTGGTCCGATTCTCGCAATTATTCTGATATTTCTAAATCCAAATTGGGCGTCCTAAGACATATTGTTTGCATTTCTTTCAAATAGCACCAACCCTTCCCTCTCTCCCGCAGCTTCCACCCGGTTCGAATGTTATGATTCAGAAGACTAATATTTCCAGCTCGACTGCCTCAGTAAAAACTACAAGCTTCGGTCATACTGGAACACCTTAGGTAGTTAGCTATGTTAATGTAACTCGACAGTTAGTTGCCCTCCTTTATCATCAGTTGCAATATACACGTTCGCGTGCCTGAAAACAACAACATTAATCACGGTAATTAAACATATTTGGGCCAGTTTTCCAACCTCCACTCCCGGAACCCCTCTACATCTATAATAGGTCCAGATGAGATGTCCAGTATGCAGGTAGACAGACCGAGAAAACTTAAGATAACAATGCCGATCTTCTTCAAATGGGATGTAGCGAGAAAAAAAAACACTCGAAAACTGATGATTTTGATTCTAATGAATGGCCTTCAACAGCAATATCATTAATATAGATAAGGACACTTGCGAAAAAATATATTTCCAATTTTTAATAATTTTATAAAACACCATAACTAATTTACATACCTACGACTGAGATAGGTTTGCAAGATTCATATTCAGAAATGTGAATCGAATTCCTATAGAGACCCTAAAAGATATGGTTTTATGGTAGGGCTGGTGCGCAGCAGTCCTACGTGCGAGCATGAATGCATTTTGATTACGTATTTAGACCACGAAAGACATGTTTGACCTCTAGTTCTTAAAGTCGTCATTTGACCTGACTTTTGAATTAAACCGCGAATTACGCTCTTAAAAACATGAAGGGTTAAGCGATGTCAGATAATTTTACCTAGGTATGTTCTGATCTAAGTACGATGAGAATAATACATTCGTGAGGATCGTGAACAATAACTGAACTTTTATTTGTTTATAACACAAAACTAAGGTGCCTCTTGGCAACCACTCACGGTGCTACCACATCTCCCCTATTATCCCCTCCCCCCTCACTCCTCTTCAGATATCGCCGGTTTCTGATGTACAGCCTTCCGCTATCACCCTTGACAACGTACTTCCGGTATGGGCCTCTGTCGATGATTACGCCGCCAGCGTCCCATTTCTTCGTAATGGGATTTTGTAGCCGTACATAGCTGCCGACTTGAAGGGGAGCCAGATCTCGGGCGTTCTTGTTGTATTTACTTGCCGCCGTCGCCTTCTGGTGGGCGATGTCGCGATCCAAGGTGTCCGATGCCTTTTGCCACTCTTTGGAGAATGATTTGTAGTGAGCTGGCACGAGGGATCTCAGGGGATGTCCAAATAGGATTTCGGATGGTGACCGTCTGTTGGATGTTGGCGTATTCCTGAACTCTAGCAGCCCTGCATGATACGCTTCCTCGTCCAGGACACCTCCTTTCATGCACTTGACAATCAGCGCCTTCATGACCTTCACCCCGGCCTCAGCGTGGCCATTGCTCTGGGGGAAGAATGGTGAGGATGGCGATAAGGTCACATTCCATTTCCTCAAGAATTGCTTGAATGTGAAAGAGGAAAACTGTGGGCCACCGTCGCATCTGAGCCGGATAGGCACTCCTGTATCTGAAAATATTTTGCGCAGGCTAGCTATGATTATTTTACTATCGGGGCACCTTGTTCCGAATTGGCAGACAACCGGCCACCCCGAAAGCCTGTCAACATATACCATGAAAAATTTTCCTCCTGTCGTAAACAAATCCATGGACACGTCTACGAATGGTCGGTTTGGTACCGGGTCATAAATCATGGTTTCTTTTGGGAGAGATGGCCGTGATTCTTGACACAAATTGCAGGCCTCTACCATGTTTTTTATGTCACTTGTGATGGATGGCCAGTAAACCGTTTGGCGAGCTCTCCGTTTCGTCTTTTCGATCCCCTGGTGTGACATATGAAGTTGATTTAATACCTCTTTGCGCGCTGTTTTAGGGATCACAAGCTGGCACCCCTTCAAAATCATGCCGTCCACAATTGTCAAGGAATGTCTCACACACCAGTATGGAAGCAAATCGGCCTGGAGGGCTGTCTTATTGGATGGGAACCCTTCTTCGATCTGTTTCTTCAGGGCCTGGTATTCACTGTCGGTTTCTGCCAGCTCCATTAAGGTCGTTAATGAGGGATCTTGTAATTCCACCTCGTACACCGTAGATATCCGGAGTGCAAGAGGACCGTCAATTTCTGCCAGTAGGTCGTCTTCTTTTGGAGTGGACACTGGAGCACGAGAAAAGCAGTCTGGGACCAAGTGCTTTTTCCCTTCTCTCCATTCCATTTCACAATTGAATCCAGTTAACTTCTCCTTCAGGCGTTGTAGCCTTGGATTCTCAATCTCATCTACAGTTTGTTTGTTTATGATCGAAAGGAGGGGTTTGTGGTCATTGACAATTGTGAAATAATGTAGTCCTCGAAGATAAATCTTACATTTCCACACGGCCCACACTATGCCTAACATCTCTATTTCGATCATAGCATACCCCATCTCCGTATTTGTGAGAAATCGCGACCCACACTGTATCATCTTCCATCGTCCATCATGTTCTTGAAGTAAAGCGTATCCAAGCCCATTGGTACGGGAAGCATCAACATGAATTGCAGTTTTGCGGCCCAGTTCGAAATGTGTCAAAATGGGGGGCTCCATCAACATCTCTTTCACAGATTCGAACGCTTTTCCATGGATTGAACTCCACGAAAACTCATTCTTAGTGCTCAGAAGCTCTCTCAAGGGACCAGCTGCCGCGCTGATGCTGGACGAGAAGCTCCCGAGTTGATTCACCATTCCCATGAAGGATCTCAACTCCGTTATATTCTGGGGGGTGCGGAACTTGGCAATGGCCTCCAGTTTCCTCGGGTCTGCTTCTATCCCTGTTTTCCCTACAATGTACCCCACATATGGAAGTCCTGGTTTTGCAAAGAAAAACTTATCTTTGTTCAGGGTGATGGACGAAGCTCTACACCTTTCTAAGATTTGTTTGATCCGAGCATAGTGGGCTTTGAACTCCTTATCATAGGCCAAAATATCGTCAACAACTTTCTGAATATTGCTAACCCCATTCAACGCCTCATCACCTCGTCGACAGAACTCATCCCCCGAACTTATAAGGCCCATTGGAGCTCGCAGGAATTGGTATCTACCCCAAGGTGTCAAGAACGTGGTCAGTTGATTTCTTCTATCTCATAGTCTGTGGGGTTATCAGGGATAGAATAAATTTGGTTGACAGCCTCGAAGTGTGGCAAGGGACGGGGAAAATTCTGGTGAATTACTCTGAGAGTCTGTAGTGTCCTCCTGTCAATGAGTAATTCCCTTATTCCCATGCAGACATATATTTCAGCCTCTGCAGTACTGTCTTCATACCTAATAGTGCACGGTAACTTCCCCATGACTTGGATCCGTGACCCATTGGCTGCTGTGAGAGAGACCGCGGTTTTAACCAGCATCGTCGGACTAACTTTCAGATATTTGAGAATGTCTATGCCAGCCACACTTACCTCAGCTCCTGTGTCAGGAACAGCATCGCATAGCATCTCCACTGCTTGTCTGAGGCTGGGCGATACCATGACTGTGAACCGGCTGCCCGGGCTGCACCGCCTCGTCAGCTCGTTTATCCTCATGTGCCTGACTTCTGTATTCTGGTCCATTTCTTGTTCTGCCTCTTGAATCTGCCGTGCATATGTCTTGGACTTACAAAATTTTGTGTAGTGTCCTTTTTTCTTGCAGACATCGCATTCATTATTCACTGCTGGACACTCTTTGAGGGATGTATGCCACGGATTACCACACCGTAAGCATTTCTTTTTTGTCGGTTGACGGGAGACCCCTGAGACGGTACTGGACCCTTTAGATTCTTCCCGGATCACCATCTCCTCAGCTTCGCACAGCCTCGTGATTTCCGTCAGATCTGCCGAGTCTGGGAGCGCACGGCACTTTTTTCTCACCTGCTCACTCCTGAGACTCTCTATCACGTTGTCTGCAAGGCACTGTTCGTAACAGTGGGGGCACGGGTCTGCTAGCTGAAACAGTTTCAGCTTCTCTCGGTAGAAAGAAATAAAGCTTTCCCCTTCTTCTTGGCGCCTGCTGGTGAACTGGCTTCTGCGTATCCGTCCATTATCCTTTTTACGGTAGTACGTGTCCAACTTATCTAGTATCCCTACTTCATCACTTCCATATGGGACGTTTAAGAGTAATCTTAACACGTCGGATATGTCCTGACCCAAGAAGGAAAATAATATCGCATTAGCCTGTTCAATTGGGGCTCTGTTAGCGCCCTGGGCTCTGAGGTAATTCTCATATCTCCTCCGCCAGTCTTGGAACTGTGAAAACGAGTATACCTCCTCGAGAGGTTCAGGTTTGGGGATCCCCGGTAACTTGCTTACTTCAGTTGAAACAGTCGATGTCCTCGGCGGCTGGGATTGTGGAGCCGGGCGAGGCCGTCCCGGTGTATCGGCACCATCACTCTTTGGTGACATCATTAACTTGAGCTGCTCTGCGATTGCCTGAACCGACTTCTCAAGCGAGGCAATCCTGTCAGCCTCCGTCTCCTCCGGCACCTTATTCGATGTCCTTCTACCTTTCTTCGGCATGTTTGTCTGCTGTAGGATTTACCTACCGTAACTGCGCCATGTTCTGATCTAAGTACGATGAGAATAATACATTCGTGAGGATCGTGAACAATAACTGAACTTTTATTTGTTTATAACACAAAACTAAGGTGCCTCTTGGCAACCACTCACGGTGCTACCACAGGTATAGCAGTCGCAAATAATCTCTCGTGAAGGCACTGTAGTCAGAACTTATAAATAGGTAGGCAGTTTTCCGTTCCCACACGTGAGCTCTCGTTGTAGGTCTCTCACTCCGAAGGAAAGTTGGATGATTGATTCAGCTAAGAGGCCTGTTATGTTATTTATCTCTTTTGCCCGGTTCTAACTCCATTCTCAGACCGGCCATTGTCTCCTCAATTCACCCAAGATCACTCTCACCCAAATGAATTGCTGGGAAGCCGGCTGGATACTTTCGATTCTCAAGATGTGCTGCGATTGTTCCCGTTCAGTCGCTCATCAAAAACCCATTGAATCGGATATTTCATTGTTTTGACACACGCGGGTTATACTTACTCGTCGTGTGTTGTTGCCGAAAGTTAGAAAGGTTTATTGTTACACTATGTCTGTATGTCTGCTTCTATGTTTGTTCCTAAAAAAGGCCGTCCAAATGGGGTTATAACACTGTTTTTGGCGTCACGTCAAGGACAGGGAGCGCCAGCATTGCCCCGCAAATTTGTTGTTGTTATGTTGTTGTTATTGTAGTTGAAATTTTCAGAACGCCGTAGCTCGAAAACTTTCAATAGAAGGGTATGGTTTTTTTACGTTTTTAAATTGATCTTGAACTAAAGAATTTTTTGAGACCACTCGGAGCATTGTACGACCAGCCGTTCGGTTGCAGCGAAAAGCTTCGTCAACATGATCGTTAATCAAACGGTATAAATCCGGCCCAGACATCATCGCTAGGAATCACATGATTATAATCACGGATGGCTGTATGAAGTCGAGTTGGTTGTTCTGTGATATTATTCCATTTGAAAAATGATGGATCCTTTAGATTATTTGTTGATAGGTACTTTTGCAACTTGAACAAATGTTGAAGTATTATTGGCAACGTTAAATTATTACACAACGGTTTATTATACTATCGACGCAGAAGGGGCATATAATACAGGTAAATTATCACACAACGGTTTATTTACCTTATGCTTCGTGAATAACTACAAATAATATTAGTGATTGAATTATTGAATCCCTCGCATTTGTACGAAACTTTAATTCCCGGTCCGGCTCTATTACTCCATTTAGGGCTTTCCTGGGGGGAGATCGAGGGTATTGACCACAGAAAACAGTGATCTACGCAGAAGATCTTCAGAAGATCTTTGATTTACTATACATGTAAATAGTAAACCGTTGTTTAATAATTTGCAGCGTTTATCAAGTATATTCTCATGTTTTTAATAAGATAGTACAAGTGCAATAATATAATGTCGAGAATTATACGCTGAAAATTGGATGTTACATCATAGTTTCTTCTCTTCTATTGTCCAAGCGAAGTGTACCGTAAACAACTATAATTATTTCTGTTATGATGTTTTATAATTCGATCATATCTATTTATTGTTAGTTTTAAATACTAAGATAATTGTAAGAATGCATAATAATTCTGTGTTGTAATTACCCCATTATTTACTTTAGCAATCTTATAAATATCTTTCTTCTTTTTCAGGTGAGTCGAGTAATCTTTTCATCGCTGTACGACTGTCTTGTTGATGAGTGAGTCCGTTAATAGTTATACTTTCCTAGATATACATCCTACAGTTAGATGCCTGTATGACCTTCCTATTGCAATAACGTCAATCCTAATAGCTGATATTATCACCTTACAAGGTGGTAGCTAAATTAGGTACCTAATCTTGAAGTCCGAGAGATGGTTCTCCTTGTTTAACGATGTTGCGTTAGACATGACAACATCAAGAATTCGCGTGCCCTCTCATATTTATGGGGCTCAAACTCAGCTATATATACCATAACAAAGAAATACAGTGAATTTAGCAAATCAGCGAAAACCCAGTAGGGTAAATCTCTCAAACATGTTACTTGTGTATCATCATTCGAACGGTGATAGAAATTTTCAGTGATAGAACCTTTCACTGATAGAACTTTCAGTGATAGAACTTCTCAGTGATTGAACTTCTCAGTGATAGAAATTTCGATTGATTGCGAAGACATTGAAATTTCAACAAATTTGAGGGTACGTATTACTTGGAGCTAGGGACGACAACATAGGGTACTTTAATTTAGAACTGAAGAGTAGCACTCCAAGGAAATGCCTCTGTCGTGGCATTCAGGCCTCAAATTAATCAAAAAAAGACAACTGTTCTCGGTTGTAAGAATCAAAGACACTTGAAAAGAACGTCATTTTGGATGTTGCTTGTTTCGTTCCATCTCTGAGATGAATTTTACCCGTTGAGCATTGATCCACATCACTGTACGCACTGGCTGCAAGAGTTTCAATTAGGTGCTCCTCTGCATTCGCCGACCTTTCGAAAGAAAGAAAGAAGTGGAAGGAGGTTGGATAGGACATAAGAAATGAATAAAGGAGCGAAGGGATGAGAGGTGAAGGATGAAAAGTGAGGGATTAATAGCTGGTTCATCTCACGATCCTCGAGTAGAGTCTGGCAGGATACGGAGAAGCCGGCCAGGAGGTTCTGGGAGGCGGGAGAACTTTAGAATGAAGGGTTTAGTTCTTATACCTAGTTCTTAGAGCAGTGAGGTGGGGGTGATTCTTTTATATCAACACCCCGTCTTCCGCCGGAGGGTAACTGATACCATCGAGTATTAGGTTACAGTTAATGACAATGTAGAGGTCACTAAGGGCATTCGAAGAACAGCTGACCTGCTATTCGTGCAGGGATTTGTAACAAAGGCGGATGCTGAAAATATGTGTAACTAATCACTTAGTTGTCGTGTTGGCTAAAAATTATGTTATTATTTATGCCCAACTCTGACAATCTCGCCCTTTGTTTTGATTGATTCCTAGCGATGATACAAACTCAAGGTCGAAGAGAATATTAAAATTAACGGTACAAGTATGTTATAGCCCCGCCAATATCGATTGTATCGATTATCTCAAATACATCGATCCTTGTGGTATCGATGACGTGTATCAGACAAGAAGGTGGGTGTACAAGAAGTTTAGTTCCCATTCCGCCGCTCGCATTGTCAAGCGATCTGGATGCTCGCTAGCGCTCGCATCTCAAAAAAGATAAACAATCCCAGAAACTATCCCGTGAATGAGCAGGTTGTTTGGGACTTCTGAATAGATGGTACAAGTATGTTATAGTCACTCTTATTTTTTGGTGTCCTTACAATGGTCTTCCCGTATTCATTTTGAAAGTTGATATCGGCACCCGGGATGTAGGCATCGGGACGCCATATTGAGCCGTCATCGATACCACAAGGATCGATGTATTTGAGATAATCGATACAATCGATATTGGCGGGGCTATAACATACTTGTACCAAATTAACATAATTATGTCCGCACAAAGCCAAAACCACGAATCTGTATTTCTGGTAATTTTTACTTTAATGCGTCGTGGGCCTTGTTATAGGTTCCTCTATCCACTGGTCGGACGCCAAGCATCTATCTATTGCCCTGCAGCCTAAAATCATCGATGTGTATTGCTGGAATCTCCAAAGTTCCAAATAATCTTATTACGCCAAAACAACAAAATATTATGTAGATACTTTCGCGGTTTTGGCATTGCGTAGCAACGTAGCATTATGCGTTTCGTGAAACTGTAATGTTATGACAACCCAGCTGTATGTGTACAGTTGAACATTGTTAGGCCTATTTAAGTAGGTATTTAAACATGTAGGCCATTTTCCCCGCCCCGGCTTATCGTTTCGAGGGCTCATTCCACCCTATTTACCCGCAATTTTTGTTTACATTCAGTGAGTCGTTCTATCTTTTCACTCTACGTTAGTCTCATCTGTGTTTGCGTAGAATAATAGTTCACTGAATATTTCTCTATGGGTACCTCCTGTTACCATATTGGCAGTTGTTGTGATGAGTGACAAGAAAAATCCTGGCTACGTGCGCAGCAATTATTTTTCAAACATTTCGGATGCGGAAAGTGAAATTGATCTTTTAGCAATTGGGGATGATTCCGACCGAGGTTACCTACTATTTTATTAAATTTTGAATTAGTAACTATTTTTTTGTTCTGTTCTTCTGAATTTTTCTGAAGAACTTTTAAAATAATAACGTTGAATCATTTGAATCAATTTTTCCCTTTGAAGTAATTGTTCCATTCAAGAAGAGGGAAAAAACAACAGAGAAACATAGAGAGTGTAGTGCGAGTACTTAAATTGAATTAGAATTTAGCCCTTTGGTGAAAGTGAGATGTTGATTGGAAATCACAACGCCAAAACCACGAGTCTGCTATTAAGCCCCATATTTTGAGTACAGATCAGGAAAAACGTTAGGATACCTTAGGAACGGACATTACTTATGTCATTGAAGCATTTCTTTGTTCGAAATGGTAAAAGTCGGTTTTTCGCTGACCTTCAAAACTTTGATTTATCTAACTACAATCCTACAGGTTCGTGGTTTTGGCTTTGTGCCGACGAATTATGATGTAGAATCCAAAACCAGTTACCAACAGTGCTCACCAGTGATCATCAGTGCTGCCAAAATTCATATTCTGACGTATCCATGTATCCATGCTTAGTCTGCGTATTCATGATGTTGGTTCAAGTTAACCGTCAGAAACAGAATTGATCTAATTATCGTATTCGTAGCGTTAGCGTTGTGGCGAGGTGGGTAAGTATAGAGTTTCAGTTGGTGAAAAATACTGAGAAAAGAAAAAAAACGCTGCAAAGTCCTTGTCACTTGGGTTTATGACATACCGTACATACCTACAGAAATATTGCTGTTCATTTCTGTTTCTTTTACGCGCAGTAATTGAAATAGATATTATAGATGGTTTCCAACAATTTTGGCCCCCAAAAACACGACCTCGGCTCCTTTTAGCGAATTTTCAAAGAAAATGAAGCTATTGCAATGGCTTCGAAATTTAAATAATATAAATTTTTGGAAATTTTCTTCATAGAAATCCGTTTCAGACCATTCTAAAACGATTCCTGAAATTTAACACTTTTTTATATGTATATATATATATATTTATATATGTGTCACTCCAGACGATAACTCTCGATAGAATTGAGATAAACAGCTCAAATTTGCACAAAAAATCTATCTTGGCAATCGAAAGGCTAAGTTCGAAGATGGGCGAAATTGGCCTACTCTAAGGAGGGTTTTGGCGCATTTAAAGTGCGCAAAAATTACCCAAAAATCCCCAAAATGTTATTTTCCAACAAGTGACCCCTCATTTTAAAGGTTTTTGCACGCTGAACACGATGGTGGAATCGGATTTTAGATATCTTGATCCGTTCTCAAATTAAAGCATTTAAAGTGCGCAAAAATTACCCAAAAATCCCCAAAATGTTATTTTCTAACAAGTGACCCCTCATTTTAAAGGTTTTTGCACGCTGAACACGATGGTGAAATCGGATTTTAGATATCTAAATCCGTTCTTAAATTAGAGCATTTAAAGTGCGCAAAAATTACCCAAAACTAGGATAATCTTTAAACTCTTCCCCCCCCCCCCCCCCCCCAACCCCTTAGAGTGGTCAGATTGAAAAATGTGAGAAGTGTTAATTGAAGACGAGAGTTCGAAGCAAAAAAGGGGGAGGCAAACGATTAGTACAACTCCTTGAATTTCCCATTTGACATATAATTGTTATGATACCTTCATAGATAGACAAGTACCGGCCCACGTATTACTAGAAGGAAGACGAAAGAAAAAATCTATTTCAAATTATTCAATTTAGGTACTAACAGTAGGAGGAAGAAGTTTTCCTTTATTCAAAACCATAGCCATTAATTCGAATATTTCTTTGAAAATTCGCTCATTAAGTCATGCTGCATGACTGGTTTTTTTTTCTCTCTTTTTCATTTTTACAGAATCTTTGAACATTGATAGTGCCATTTTATTGTCTTGAGTCACCTGCTAACACTATTTCTAGTGTTATTATCCAAATTTATGGTGATTTCAGACAATTTCCCAGGTTTCTGACTCATAAAAAATTAATTTCGAGAGCTTAACCTTCGTTACAACCTCAATTCTTCACTCTTCGGTCAAAATCAACTTCATATTCGGTCTTCTCGCCCTAAAAAACATGGAAAACGGTACATCACAAGCTCGTGTTCACTAAAACCTCAGAAAAACTTCGAAACCCCCTATTTTACACCCATTTTTCTCCCATAACGCCCCTGGGTGTATTTCGATCGGGCTGCCGAGCTTTGGAGCACAACTAGGACCCAAATATGTTCCCAAATGGGGATCCAAACTATGTGCGGAAGAATGACGATTTTATACCAAAATTTAACCGTAAATTTAAGGCTGAAACTTCGTTAGAACCTAAATTTTCCACTCATTGGTCAAAATCGACTTCATATTCGGTCTTCTCGTCCTAAAAAACATGGAAAACGATACCTCAAAAGCTCATGTTACTCAAACACAAAAAATACCTATTTTATACCCATTTTTCACTCATATCACCCTTGGGTATATCCCGATCGGGCTGAAAAGTTTCGGGACTCAACTAGGGTCCAATTGGTGCATGTGTGCGAAAGAGCGAATTTGATAGACCAAAAATGAAGCCGGTATGCATGGTACGGCGGACGGACATCGCATTTTCTGAATCTGCGCATCTTGAAACGTAAAAGAAAAAAATTTGAGGGGGTGTTGCAAAAATTTTTTGCTGAGCGAATACATAGGTGTATTATTCCCAGAATAATAAACAAAGAGATTGAAGAACAGGTATTTTGAACCAGCTGATTGTCAGTCTTCAGTCATATCCAAACTGTGGCGTGAAAATAGAACTTCAATGTGACGCCAGTACGCAACTTCAGAAACGAAGTAAATAGGTATCCGTTGTTTCTTCCGACTGTTTGGAATTTCCTTACAAGCTAACTGTGTTAAAAAACTATTCCAAGTATCTTTTTGTCGAGTTTGACGCCTTAATACTTCACGATCTCAATTTCAGGAACCTTCTTGACATAGTTCAGGATGACCCTGAAAATAGTGAGAAGAAAAAAAATCCGCAATCTGGAATCTCTTTCCCTAAAATCATCTCATTAAGGGAATACAGGCTGACTGAAGTGGAAAGGGGGCAATTATTATTTTCAACAATGGGCCAATGAAAGGGATGTGAAAGTAAGCGCGCTACTGACTTCCCACGGGTTATTTTCATTTAGAGGGTTAAGACTCATACAGGCAAGTGGGGCCTAATAACAACAATAATACACCGCACACGCGTGTGTGGCTCGGCGAACTAGTGACCCAGACCCCGATCTCACCAGGATGAGAGGTCTTGGATGAGTTTCGGACTTCTCGTGACAGATGGTAAGCCGTGTGTGTCCTTACAACCATTTGGGCTTCTAGAATGCTAACGACACACACAGGTACCTACCCAAAATTGCTAAACCGATAGGGATTAAATGCTGCAATATTCGCATTAATTGTAGCCATATTATGATGTAGTACCCAGGAAGACTTTTCAGAATGATACCTTCAGAATTTTTAATTCAAGAGTTTTTAATCAATCCCACACTTTTTTGTGGTGGAAAACTCAATCCTGACGCTCATTTGGGCTGGGATCCAAGTCCTTTTAGCGAATTTTCAAAGAAAATGAAGCTATTGCAATGGCTTCGAAATTTAAATAATATAAATTTTTGGAAATTTTCTTCATAGAAATCCGTTTCAGACCATTCTAAAACGATTCCTGAAATTTAACACTTTTTTATATGTATATATATAAGTAGTAAGTGGGTACGTTGGGGACACATTCTTGTTTTTTCACTTGAATCTCTGATGTTTTTATTTTCACTTGAATCTCTGATGTTTTTTATTTTCACTTGAATCTCTGATGTTTTTTATTTTCACTTGAATCTCTGATGCTTTTTATTTCCACTTGAATCTCTGATGCTTTTTATTTCCACTTGAATCTCTGATGTTTTTATTTTCACTTGAATCTCTGATGTTTTTTATTTTCACTTGAATCTCTGATGCTTTTTATTTCCACTTGAATCTCTGATGTTTTTTATTTTCACTTGAATCCTTGATGTTTTTTATTTTCACTTGAATCCTTGATGTTTTTTATTTCCACTTGAATCGCTGATAAAACTTTTTTACCACAAAACATCAGAACCAGTGACTTTATTTAGACAGTGACTTAAATCCCTGGTAAAACTTTTTTTATCACAAAACATCAGAACCAGTGACTTTTTCATTTGGGGGGTTAGTTAAAAGAATAACTTTTATAATAAAAATGAGTAAAAGCGCATTATTACAAAAACTTAATTTTGAACAAACATACAATAAACTCTCGGATTTGGTTGAGGGAAAGTCTTACCAGATTCTCGGTGGAGAATTTAAGAAAACAAAAAACGGTGGAGCTATTCTCCTCAACTTGGAGAACGATTTTAATGTTTATTTACCATCTCGATACAACGATATGTTAACTAAAAACGATTTAACTAAAATGGTTAAGGACCAAGTTAAAATCGTTTATAATGGTATGAAAAAATATAACGGAAAAGATATGCATGCTTTAAAATTCGTAGAATGACATGCATAACATCAAGTTTGTTTAATTATTAATTTTAATAAAAAAATGCTTTATTGGAATTTTTTCCACTAAAACAATAATATTATACTAAGTTGTTAAAATATTTTAATTTAAGGCGTTCATTTTTTTTCTAGTGGAAAAACAAGAATGTGTGCTCAAGGTACCCACTTACTACTGATTTTTATATAAAGAGCTTCTTAAATGTTTACGTTTAATATCCCCAAGGTAAAGTATCAATAATATCGGTTTCCAGCTTTTATTTCGTATGAGATTCTGCGGTCGGTTTTCCGACCGCGGAGCTCTTTAAACAGAATTTTTGTACGGTCTCGACTATTCCAGTGTTTATTATTGTTTATTGTTATTTCCTTTTCCAAAACTTAGACTTACAATAATTATACATTGTGTTTTTTATAGGGGTTCCCTATAAAAACTGACTTGAAACTTATTTTTACACATATTTATCTAGAATACTTTTAAACATTGCTCTGAAGCTCCGATAATTCTGTGATTGATTCCAGTTTCATTTATAATGTAGATGAAAACTAGAGCTATTAAAAATATTATAATTACGAATATCTTATCGATACACAATGAAAGGTTCAAACAGAACATATTTATTATAAAAAATTTCGTAAGTTGTAATTCCTCGGGATAAAAACCGATATTGATATAAAGAGCTTCTTAAATGTTTACGTTTAATATCCCCAAGGTAAAGTATCAATAATATCGGTTTCTTTGTTTTCAATTATATTTCGTTTATCATACAGAAATCTAAACTCTTTTTCCACTTCTTTGTTTACTAATGTTTTATCTTTTACATTTCGCGTAATCATGTTAAATTTAAGCTTAACGTTGTTTATTTCTTTCGTTAAAACTTTGTTCATAGTTTCTCTATTTAATGATTTGCCGTTTTGGTAATTTAAAGTAAATCCTTTAATTTTAATAGTTTCTTTCCCTTGATTGGTTATATAAGCGTAACTCTTTGGACCAGTACTAAGCCATTCTACGATGTGATTATTTTTTCCCAATTCATCAGTCCACTCACCTAACATACAACCTGTTTTTACAAGAGTTTTTCCATCATCAATGTAAACAATACTATCAGTATCATAATACGCGACATTATCTCCCAATTTATCAAGCATATCATATAGTCTCAATCTTGCATTTGATGTAGTAAAAGCCGCAACGAAAACATTTGTTGAAAAACTATCTTCGATGTATTGATTCAAAAATTTATAAGATATTTGTACAATATTGTCATTCAGAAAATGGCATGAGCCAATTTCTAGTCTGTCATCTAAAAGTATATCGTACCATCTTTTTACATCTATAATGTATTCAGATTGTGACATGTTCAATCTTTGTCCAAACTTCCCCCACAAAGAATTCAAACAAATCTTTGCTACTGCTCTTCGTCCAGGATTTGGTTGAATTCTTTCTTTTTCTAAATCTATATCGAGACTTTCTTTAATGCTTTTTATATATTCTTCAATAGTTTCAAAGTCGCTTTCCCACGGGCTAGTCTCTAGTTTTATTTTCATAAATTTTTTTACATATTCTTTGAACAATTCATTACTTTTTTCTTTGAAATGCCATACTTCGTAAATTTCTTGAATCTTATAACCTTTTTCAATAGCTTTATTTACTTCATCTGTAGTCCAAGTATCAACCAGAGCTCTTTCATTTTCATCGTGTGAACAAGTATTACATTTATCTTCAAAACATTTTTCGCATAAAATAAATAGAAGTTTATCTCTTTTGATCGGGAGAACTGGGTGATATAATTTTTTAGAAGGTAATATTTTACATTTGATTAAACCGTACCAATTTTCATCATATTTCTCAGGTTTATGAATTTTTGTTGGATGACCTAAGGGATAATAATCGAAATATTGAACTGTTGGATACAAACTACAAACATCGATATATCTTAATTTTTTATTTACGACTTTCAATTTACTAGCATTGGTTCTACCGCCATAGAACGCATCTCTAGGATTTAATGGTTCAATAACCCTTATATTTTTATTTAATGATGATTTATAAGCTTCCGATTTTAACCAAATACATTCCCACTTTTCTATCAATTTAAAACCGGCATTTTTTATTTGATTACTCCTTTGATTAGTTTTTTCTAACAAATCGCCCATAGTTTCATTGTTTACATTATTAATAGTATCTTCGTGGAAACATTTTTGACATCCATGCCAAAAACAACCATGATACTGGTACACGGTATTTGTTATTTTATCGTAGCCATCAACCTTTGCTCCACAAATTGTAACTTCTCCACCGTTTAAAGCATGTTGTACATTTTTAAAATTACTAAGCCAAGCTATTGAACCTTTACTAAATGTTTCTTTTCTAATTTCTTTATTTACAGCGATAGTATTTTCTTTGAGATGCATTGACCGAAAAATGGCCATGCAAACACTCGCTATAGTTAAATATTGGAAAGGATCGATATTAGCTATGTCTAAAAATTGCTTCCTAAATTCAATACAGCCCCTTCGCAAAATATCGACATCTGATTCACAATATTCTAATATTTCTTTCTGAAAGTCGAATATATAATTTTCCTTTACTTTTTCAGCGTGCCATTTCAAAAATGCTTTTCTTACTTCGGGTTTCATTGAATCAGGCCCATAAAATTTAGTATCAGGAATTGGCCCAACGTAATTTTGATTATCTCGAGTATTGAAATAATGGGGAAAATATCCTTTTTTGAGTTCTGTTAATCCGAACGTTTTTGGAAAAGCAGATAACGGAGATGCAACGAAGTTAGAGCTATCGATTATTCTTATTATTCCTTTAATTTCTAATAACATTAGTTTAGTTCCATTATAAATAGTGTAAGGTTTCAGAGTATTTTCGACGCAGTATTTCAAAATGAACTGAGAATCATATCCTTTTGCATAATGTGCTATGGCAGTGTATCCTTTGTGTTCTTTAGAAATTAGCCACTTGCAAAATTCTTCGTTAGTTTTGAAATTCATTTTGGTTCCATCGAAATAATTTTGAACAATTACATTCGGCACGTGAACACCGGTTTCCTGCATTGCTTCGTAATCAAATGTTATGTATTTTTCGGTGTAAGTACAACTTTCGAGTTTCTTACTGGATTGCTTATTACAAACGCAAGGCCCAGTACAATACCCGCCGTTTGACCGTCTTGCTAACATAAAACATTCATGATTACCTATATCGTCGAATATTTCTTGACAGTTTCGACATTTTCCAGAACCACATCTATGTTCGTCGGTTCTTTTGCAAATTTTCCCGCAGTTTAAACATTTATAGGTTATTTTACAAACTTCTTTATGATTTTTAAAGCAATTATCATTATAACAATAACGGTTACAATCGTTACAGAATATTTTATTTTTATCTTTTTCATCGTGTTGTATTTGTTTACAGAGTGTACAGACATTTTTATTTCTAGTCATTTTGCATTCGTGTTTGTTATTGTTATTATAAGGAGTATCACATTTTTTACAGTAATAAGATGAAGCGTAAAAGGCTGCTACACTATTAATCACGTCAAAATGATTTCCGTCTTTATAAAGATAAATTATAGTATCTTTCTTTTCTCCTTCGTAAATAACGGTATTGAAATTTTCGGCGCAGATAACTTTAACTTGAATGTCTAATAATTCTTCAACAACTTTGATATCTTGCAATGTGAAACCTTCCTCGGTGTATGAACCCATTTTTTCGCAAAGTTCTTTGGCTAATTTTGTTTGAATTTTTCGGCCCTTTCTTAAAACTTTTATATCGTTTTTTGTAAGTTCTCTACCGAAAATTTTATTAGTATGATAAGTTAACGCGGTAATTATGGCTCTTGGACAACACAGATTATCGGAATTTTTTATTTGAGTAATACATTGTTTCGTATGTTTACTTTTGGCTAAGTTCAATATTTTGGTGCCTTTTGCTCCTCTCGGTAAATTAATGATTTTAATGTGAAACGTAGTATTTGTTATGTCAACGTATTCGTTGGAACTAATAATGTTGCTTACGTGTTGGATAAATTATTTAGCTTGTATACGAGATAAAACATTTGATTTACTACTTAAATCTTTCGATATATCATGGTGAAAATGAGGGTTTTGGGCAACGATCATAATTTTATCCCCGGTTTGGAAATTAGATTTTTCTTTAGCCAAATTTAACATAGCAAATACAGCTTTTTCGACTTGTATGATATTAGATAATTTTATAGTATAATCGATTTCTGTAGTTTTAAATTTTTTAATGAATCGAGATTTAGTTTCTATAATAGTAAAAGGAGATTTTCGTTTTTCTTTGTTTTCATTAATCAAGTCATCGTCGAAATTGAACATTTTTACTGTTTTTACTTTAAATGCATTCCCTTGTGGGTGCATTAGATGTTCGATGATATTGATTTTTTTATTCGGTTTTTTAATTTTAATATGTTTTTCTTTAGCTATTTCGCGTAGTTCTTTAACAGTTAGTTTTTCTAGATCACTTTTCTTAAAGTATACATTTTTAATATCATTTAAAGCTGTAATAAGATTATTTTTCTTCATTGTATAAATACCTTTTAAATTGTAATCTTTCGCTTCATTTCTCAAATCTTTAACTCTGAATCCTTTCTCAATGGTTCTTTGTCGAGGTTTAAGAGTTCGGTCAGGGTCGTTTTTCTCATGGCTCTTAGACTTTAGGTGTCTAGCCCAATTTTTATAGGTGATGTTAACATCGCACTTTTCACAATGTTTTTTAATATTATCCATTTTATTATAGGATATATAATTTTTTTTCGTATCGTTCATTTTTATTAGAAAAGAGATTCCTTTAACTAACCCCTCATTTTTTTTATCCACCCACTTTTTCTTTTTGTCTATTCTTGTATGGATACTACTTATCATAGGATGGATAATGAACCAGTTAGCAACATGAGCTCGTTGTGTTCATTTTATTTATATAAAAGAAATCTTTTATATAAATCATTTTATTCATAATTCTAGAATTCTGTTTTTTGTAGTTCTTGAGCATAGAAAGATCCTTCAATATCTTCATCATTTAAATCTTTGATTTTGTATGTTATTGGATTAGTAGAGAGAATATCAGAAACCACAAAAATTTCTCTGGTCCAATTTGCTTCATATTTATTTACAAAAGTTTTTTTAAATCTTTTGATGCGAACCCTATCACCAACACTGAATTTAACTTTCTGTAAATTTTTTTTGTTTCCAAATAATCGTACTGTAACGTCATTTTGATTTAATTTTGTGACTTCTGATGGTTTCATACCAATAGATCTATGAAAATCTTTATAATTGTATTCATTAATTAAATCCTGTAGAAAATCAACCCATTTTTTATCATTCTCAACTTCAAAAAGAATTTTCATTTTACCATTCAATGTACGATTAAATCTTTCAATAATGGCAGATTTTTCTTCATTCTGTGTATGATACATTTTTATTTGGTGATTTTTCAGAAAATCTTTGAAAAGTTTATTTTCAAACTCCAATCCTTTATCCGTATGAAGCAAATTGGGGGCATTATGATTTTGAGATTTTGCTTTTTCTATTATTTTCTCAAAAGCTTTAACAACATTTTTTCCATCCTTTTTCTTCAAGGGTAAGGCCCATGCAAATTTTGAAAATGTATCGATAACATTAAGCATATAGCCGTATCCATCATTCTCTTTTTCATAATTTTTCATGATTATCAAATCAGCAGCCCACAAATCATCAATACCTTTAGTAAATATTGTCCTTTTTTGAAATTTATTTCTTATTGGCTTGTGTAATTCTTTAGCAAGAGATAATTTTTCATCATCATTCAGATCTTCTACTACAGGTTCTTCAGAATTTTCTTTCTCAGGTGAAGTGATAAATTTACTCTTTTTGGTTTTACATTTTGAGCATTTAGCAGCCACTCTCCATCTCCCGTTGATAGTTTGCACTCTTTCAGCATCAACATTATTAGTTTTCTTCTTACATTTATGGCAATAAATAGGATCAGTTAAATCATTATCCATTTTATTATAGGAAAAAAGGTTTTTTATGAGAAATATCTCATAAAAAAGAAGCTCCTCACTCACTCTTCAATCAAATGCAAATAAACTGTAACATTTTCAAATTGCAGCTCATCTCCATTTTCATTTCTACATGATAGTTTAATCTCTTTAATATCTCTCATTCCTTCTCGTATAGGTCTGTAAAGAATCTTTTTATTTGTTTCCATATAAATAGTATTGGGGAGAATCAGTGTCTCTATCAAAGATACATGCAGTAATTCATGTTCGCTATGAAGATGGGAATGCTCATCATGATTAGCAAAACTATAATCAATAATATTACAATGCCATTCAATTAACGAAATAGGTTTGATTAACTTTGGGTTGTCTTCAGAATAGTAGTCCTTATTAACTTCAAAATAATCCCCAGGTGTTTTACATTGTTTAAAATCAAATAGTTCACAGAAATTTCCAAAACGTAAAATTTCAATTAAAACAGGAGATTTAAGAAAAAATCTATTACGATTTGTAGTGTAGTCTACTTTAAAAACCAAACTTTCAGGTTTTATTTTTTTTAATGTGTCAATTTGTGATTTATATAATGTTTTATTCTTTTCAAAACCCTCCATGAGTTCAGTTATATAACTTTTTATTTTTAAATATAATTCTCTTCTAAACGTCTCAACAGTAAATGTGCCATCTAACACATACTCGTGATGATACCATACATCTGTAATAAGCAATTTTAATGATATCAATACATCTTTTACTTGAAATGAAAGAGAAGGTGAAGTAAATAATAACTTTACTATTCCAAGTTTATAATTTTTATTGGGATTTAGAACAATTTTTTGAGCAAAAGTTATTTTTAGATCTCGATGTTTATCAGAAATCTTTATTAGAGTCATGCTTTTATTATTTTTATTATAGAATACATTCTTTTAACTAACCCCTCCAAAAGAAAAAGTCACTGGTTCTGATGTTTTTTGGTAAAGTCGAATACAAGTCGAGAACATTTAAAGAATATTTTCAAAACTCTTAAAGAGGGGGGGCGAATCACCCCCCCTCTTTAACCTTTAAAGTTTTTTTTCGTATAATAAAGATGAGTAAATACGAGATTGAACCAATTCCGTTTGATAAAAAAGAGGCTAGAAAAGGAATTTTACCATTACCTTTAAGAGCATTAATAGTAGGAACTTCTGGTTGTGGGAAAACAACACTTCTCTATAATCTCATCACAAAATCATGGGGAATCCCCTTTCATTATCTATATATTTTTTCAAAATCTATGGATCAGAATGCATATGAGTTTTTGAGAAGCGCTTATGAAATAATTTCTGTAAAAGATGGTGTGGAAATAGCACAGTTTTTCAGTAATTGTGAAGAACTTTTACCCCTAGATGATTGTCAGTCGAACAGTTTGGTAGTTTTTGATGATTGTGTTAATGTTCAACAGCAACAAGTTATTAAAGATTATTACGTTAGAGGACGTCCTAAGAAAATCTCGTGCGTTTACTTGACACAATCATGGTCAAAAGTTGATAAACAACTCATTAGAAACAATATTAATTTTTTATGTGTATTTAGACAAGGACCAAGATACATGCGAGATATTTATGATGAATATGTGGGAAGTGATTTCACTTATGGCCAATTCAAAGAATTATGCTATTCTTGTTGGGATGAGGACTTTGGTTTTCTAACGATTGACCTAACAAAGAAACGCAGTAACGGACGTTACCGAAAGAAATTTGGTGAAATATTTTAGATAAAAAATATAGATTTTAAGTTTGCCTTAATTAGGAACGGCGAATTACCGGCCCTAATTTTTATAGGGATTCCCTATAAAAACGCTACACGGATAACTTCAAAAAATCACATTGGGAAACGCTTCAAAAATCGCATTGGGAAACGCTTCAAAAATCACATTGGAAAACGCTTAAAAACGCAAAAATAGCGTTCCTAAAGCGTTTAAGCGTTTAAGCGTTTAAGCGTTTGAGCGTTTAAGCGTTTAAGCGTTTGAGCGTTTTAACGTTTGACCGATTTTTTAAAAAAATTTTTCCTATAATAAAAACATGACAACAAAAATTACTGTACAACAAGCGCTTAGACAGAAATTCAAAGAAGCGCAAAATGAAGTGATGAAAGAAAAAGAAGCGAAACTTAGAGAAATCAAAAAGATTGATCAACCCTCTGAAGATGAACAAATAATTTTCACAAAACCAAAACGTAAGCCCATGACTGTGGCTGAAGCTAATAAATCGATTAAACTCAAGAAAAATTTACAGAAATTAGCAAAACAAGAAAGGGTTAACCAAGCATCTGATAAGGAAACAAGAGAAAAGGCTTATGAACCTATAACTTCACGATTAGATAAGGTAGAAAAAGCAGTGAAACAGACTGATGAAGATCTTGGTAAAAAATTAGAACTCATTCCTGTAATAAAAACAATTAACCCCTTGGCTATCAGTTCGCCTAAAAAAGTTACTTTTAAAGATGTTGATGACGAGGTTAAAAGTATTGATAATGATACTGAAGATACTTTAAATCAAAGCTTTTCAAGTGACAATGCAGATAGGGATTATGAAATGGAAACAATTTTACAAAAAAGTGTTAAATTACCAAACTCTTCTGTAGGTCCTTTAGGTATTGGACCAATTGCAGAATTATATATTCTTCATCCTGATAGACAATTTGGAATATACCCTTTAAAAAATCATATCTTTATTGGAAATAAACAGATACGAGTAAATGGAAATGATATTGAAATAGAAAAAATGAAATATTCCGGTACTGAAGGCTTATGGAAGCTCTTAACAAAACCCATAGCTTCTGATATTCCATCCAAAGATGAATACACTAATGAAGACTTTAAAGCTTATACAAAAATCCTCATTCAAACAGATAGCATGTTTCAAAATAATAATCCCGAATCTAAACAACCAAAATCAAGTGTTAGTAAAAAATGGAAAGAAATCATAAAACCTATCTGGGAGTATAGTAAAAAGAAAAAGATTGGCACTGGGTTGATTAAATATACTGAAAATCCTGTAGAATTTAAATATATAGATAATTTGAATCAACTTACACAAAGACTATACTATTTGTATGCGCAAGAGCAGGCAGGAAATAATAATTTTCACAATGAAAAATTGGGAATTATAAATTTCATTAAAGATCAACTGGAGAAAGATATTGATAAACCCAAAGGAACTGAATACTTGATTAAAATTATTAATAATTTACCCAAAAATATGATAAAAAATGGTTCTGGTATTTTCAATACTATTCTTAATAAACTTGGGCCTGTTATTCCAGAAATGCATCTCCCAGGTGGTTATCAATATTGTGGACCATTTACTAAATTGGATAAGAGATTAAATAGAGGTGATGAAGGTATAAATAGTCTTGATAAAGCCTGTAAACAACATGACATTTTTTACAGAGATCATGAGAAAACTAGTGATAGGCATCTTGCTGATAAAAAATTGGAAGTAGAAGCTGATAAAATTATGAAAAGTTCAACAAATATCGGTGAAAAATTGGGGGCTGCTACAGTAAAAACTGCTATGAAAACCAAAAGATTCTTTGGGATGGGTGTATATTAATTTTTTATAAGATTCACATCTTATAAAAAAACTTTTTTTCCTATAATAAAATGATTACACATCAAATAAATTTGTCAGAAATACAAATGAAAAAAATAAGATCTGCTTATAAAAAACGTGTTCCAGTAAAAGTACGACTGGCTTTTGCAGATATTAGTGGAAATGGAAATCATAAAATCCTGTTAAATGAAACTCAGAAAAAAAAGCTAGATAAATGTATCAAAAACAAAAAAGGGTTGGAATTGGAAATGAATTATGATCAGTTGCAAATAAATCATTCAGGTGGGTTTTTACCCTTACTTTTTGCAGGAATTGGTGCTCTTGGGGCATTATTAGGTGGTGGAGCTGCAGTAGCAAATTCAGTAATAGACTCAAAACATAAAGCTGCTGAAGAAGCAGAAATCAAACGACACAATTTGGAAATGGAGAGATTAGCACAAAATGCAAAAAGTTTAAGTATTGGCTCTGGAATGAATAAGAAAAAAACTATTTCAAAACCTAAAAAGAAACCTAAAAAGAAACCTACCAAATCAAAAAACTAAATAGCTTCCAGCCTCTTACCAATTTTGATATTGAAAGATTATCGAAAGAAATGAAAATTAAAAACTTCAGAGGAGTTTTCATGAAGGATGATTTACCAGAGAAAGTGAACCACACGGAATGTGGAATTATAAATCTAGAAAATTCTGATGAGGCTGGAAGCCACTGGACTGCATTTCATAAAAATAACAATTTAAAATATTATTTTGACTCGTATGGAAATGCACCACCACCAAGAGAACTTGTTCAATATTTAGGTTCAGAAAATTTATTTTATAATGAGGAGCAAATCCAAAACCAATATGATCCGCCTATCTGTGGACATTTATGTTTATTAATTTTGAAAAAGCTATCAGAAGGACACGATTTTGTAAATAGCATGAGAACATTGAAGGAAAATCTTAATTTCTTTTATTAAATTTTATAGTCTTGATATTTTTATAGAATTTCGATTCTATAAAAATTTTTTTTCTATAATAAAATGATGTACACAAATAATAATGAAACACCTTCAGCCCCTGAAGAATTTACTCCAATAACTCATCCTAGATTATATCCAAAAATAATTTTTCCCGAGTTTAATGAGAACAATTATAGAATCAATCGAATTATCAATCAATACAAATTTTTAGAAGATGAAGTGAAAATGAGAAATGGTTTGAAAAAAAAATATGGAAAAATATCCAGCACTCTTTACGGTACTGAATTTTTATTCGCCCTCTCAGAACTCGGCCTGGTTAATACTTCTATAGCATTACCAATAATAATTCCATTCAGTGCTCCAATTTCTGTAGGATTGACAACCTTATCGATAATATTAAGGACTTCAAGCGGATTTTTCAATAAAAAAATTAATAAACACAAAGAAATTGAGCTTTTGGCAAAAGCTAAATTAGATTCGATTGAAGAAAAGTTCAGAAAAGCAATTAAAGACGGTAAAATATCTGATGAAGAGTTCAATGATATTGAACAAGAAATAAAAAATTATATAAATATGAAAAGTACTATTCTAAATGAATATAATAAAAATAAGAAAGAAGTTAAAAGTGTGGATCCTATCAAACTATCACTTTTGAAACATGGGGAAGTTTTCAGAACTGGATTTTAATATTTTCTATTCCACTATCTTGATATTTTTTATAGAATTTCGATTCTATAAAAAAACTTTTTTAAGAGTTTTAAAAGAAATTTTTAAATGTTCTCGACTTGTATTCGACTTTAACGTTAAAGAGGGTGGCCAATTTGGCCACCCCACTTTAAGAGTTTTGAAAACTCTTCTTTAAATGTTCTCGACTTGTATTCGACTTTACCAAAAAACATCAGAACCCAGTGACTTTTTTCTTTTGGGGGGTTAGTTAAAAGAATGTATTCTATAATAAAAATGAATCAAATTAAATCAATCTACTCAAAATACGATTCTGAAATCACAAGGCTTCAATATCGAAACTTTAATCCTGAATCTAATTTAGAATTAAACTCTGAGAATAAACGAACGGTTTTCAAATTGCTACTAGATGATGAGTTTCTTAGCAGCAATATTCAATATTACATTGCTGGAAAATACATTCCTAAAGATGCAACAAAAACATATGGAATCAGTGATACAATAATGATGGTTGACAATTTTGTTGCACACCTTTTTTCCAAAATTGAAGTAAAAAAGCACAATACGGTTATTGATGAAATTGAAGAACCAGGTATTGCTAGTACGGTGATGGGCATAGCTTCTTTCTCAGGACCATCAAACTATAATGGTAAATTAATGAATTCTGGTTTCAATTCTAAAGTGAATGGTGGTGGAAATTTCAACGCGAATGGTAACTTGGCTGATTTAGGTCTTGGATTCTTCAGCGATATTGCACCAATTTATAAGGGAGGATTTGAAATTACATTCATTAGAAATTCTGATGATAATGTACTCTTCCGTTACAGTACCTCTCCTGAAGGTGTGGCGGGAAAAGTGGAAATTAAAACTTTCTACCTGCGAGTCCCAATAATTGAATATGAAAGTGAATCCAAAGCTAAATTAATTGCTGAACTTAGTACCGCTCCTTATTTGTTTCACTTTAAAAAATTGCAATGTATTGAACAGAATGTCACTGGGAAAACCTTGAATTTCAATATTACCAATATTTATAGAAATGTACAGAATCCGATCTGGGGATTTGTTGCCTTCCAAACTGCCAGAAAAAATGATCAAAAGAAAAATAATTCCAAATTTGATCATTTGAATGTTAAAAATATTAGTTTTGAAGTAGCAGGAAAAAGTTATCCTGAAGAACATTTGAATTTAGATTGGAGTTCAGGGGATTTTAGTTTAGCTTACACCATGTACACAGATTTCAAAAGAATAGTATACCAAGACTCATCCCTTCCATATCATGAGCCTCAGTCCTTCAAAGAGAACTATCCAATATTCAGTGTGAATATGACTAGACAACCACAGTCCATATCTGGACAAAAAAGTAATATAATTTTACGAGCAGATTTTGAAAAGAATGTGCCAGAAAACACTTTTGCTTACGTAATTTTGGTTTCAGAAGTCACTCTCAACTATATACCACTTAAAAATATTATAAAAGAGGAAATCTAAAACTCACCATGGGAGGAAAAAAAGGATAAACAATATAAATAACAATTTTTTTATTGGGAACATTCTCAATAAAAATATATCAGACACATGAAGAAAGAACCTTGAGAGAGCTCACGCGTGAGCCGCTCCAAGGCTAACCAGAGCAGAGCAGAGTTTTAAAGTATTCTAGATAAATATGAGTAAGAACCTTGAGAGAGCTCACGCGTGAGCCTCTCCAAGGTCAACCAATGCCTCATAATCAACTCCAGCATTTTTTATACTTTTCATCTTTCAGCATCCTTTCAATATTTTTCAAATGCAAACAAAAAGATTTAAATGAAATACTCAACATTTTAAGTTTTTGATGGTCTTTCACAATCACTCCAACTCTTCTCAACTTCTTACTATAACTCAAGGACACATGTAGCTTTTCTTTTAAACAGAGATTCCAATCCTCTCCTGTGATCTTCATATGTTGAAAATACACTTCCAAGTAGTATCCATAAACAGCAGTAGTATAAAAAAGTCTTGATGATTGCTTCTTTATCACATCACTAGATTTAATAAGGTAATTCTCTACTTCCATAATGTTATTTTGATTAGGAAGTTTCACCTTTTCCATTTCATGGTCAAATACAACAAATTTTTGTAGGTACTGATGCATTTGATCTGGAGTTCTTGATATATTAGACACTTTTGGGATTTTCAAAAGCTTTTGAAAATCACATTTTCTACTACCTGGTAGACTCACATTGTTTTTCGTGATTAGTTCTCTGGCTTCACTTGCACTAACACAATTTTTCACTTTCTGCACGAAACTCAAACATTCCTGGTGATATTGTTCCACTTTTAAAATTTCTTCACAGAAATCATAATCATCACAATAAGCTAACTTTAAATATTCAGGAGGTTGTGCCATGTTGAACAGTTGAGGAGAAACTGATTGTGAATATGGATATAGGAATTGAAAGCGAACTATCTGAAATGGGAATGCAAGGTCAACTAGCTGGCCTCCTTTGAGATAGTGTACGGAATATTAATCTCGCATTATTTATCATTTCCTTTAGTTCACACGCAACAAGCTACATAGCATGAGGCTCTAGAAATCCTAAGAGTTTTTTAATTTAAAAAGGTGGCGTCGATTCGCCCCCACCTTTAAATATATTGGGTTTTAAATTATTTTCGTACTGTTGAAAACTTTTAGACCCGGTAATTTACCGGGTCTAAAAAAAAAAAAAAAAAATATTTTCTATAATAAATAAAGAGATATGGTTTTAAGCGATGAGGCATTAGATATATGTGATGAACATGGAGGTTTCTGGGAGTTTGTAAAGAAACCTGAATTTCGATTTTATGATAGAAACTGTGACGCACTAGACGAGATTCAACGTGCATTGAGGGAGTATAGATATTCTAAAGGGTTGTTGAAAGAACGTTTTTTGGGTGTTGATGGTAAACCACCGCTCCTAAAAATCCAGGTTCCTAAAAATGCTACTGAATATCAACTTAGAAAATTGCTTTATAATGAGAGTAAAGCCAAACTGAAGAAGGATTTTGAGTTTCAGTTTCGATACTGTTGCTAAAAGCTCAGGATGTTTGGAATATGAAGGAGATTTTATTTTCAATGTGTTTTAATGAGGATTCCTCATTAAAACGAACAATTAGATCAAGGTAATTTTATATCGACAATATTACCATCGTCCACAATTATATTTTTAGTAGGGATCATGTTTAAAAAAATCTTTACGTTCAACTCTTGTAGAAATTTCTTATCTCGTTTATTACGAATGACATAATTCTCCAACATATTTTCTTTGATATTTTTCCTTTTATATTTCAAGTCTTTATTGGGAGATACGGGTATTGTTTTCTTAACAGTGTTTACGAATTTTTCAACTCCCTCGGTTTTAAGCAACGATTTAAAACTGAGTATTTTATCGTTGGGAATTTCTCCGTATAACAGTTGTTCTATAAACCTGTACACTTTCATATCTTTATTTCTATCGATATATGCGAAACATTCAATGAATTCGATATGCTTAAGTGAAAATTGTAAAAATGGATGAGACATTTTTATTTTATTGGAGAGATCCTTTTAACTAACCCCTCTCATTTTTTCTAGTGAAAACATCAGAGGGAGCTAAATTTCGAAAATATCGACCCCTAAATAGTCCTAAATTTGTATTTTTATTTACGATTGAAAAATTTTTAGAGTTTCACTAGAGTTTCTGATGAAAAAATATTTTTTTAAAAAAGTCACTGTCTAAATAAAGTCACTGGTTCTGATGTTTTGTGGTAAAAAAGTTTTATCAGCGATTCAAGTGGAAATAAAAAACATCAGAGATTCAAGTGAAAATAAAAAACATCAGAGATTCAAGTGGAAATAAAAAGCATCAGAGATTCAAGTGAAAATAAAAAACATCAGAGATTCAAGTGAAAATAAAAAACATCAAGGATTCAAGTGAAAATAAAAAACATCAGAGATTCAAGTGGAAATAAAAAGCATCAGAGATTCAAGTGAAAAAACAAGAATGTGTCCCCAACGTACCCACTTACTACTTATATATTTATATATGTGTCATTCCAGACGATAACTCTCGATAGAATTGAGATAAACAGCTCAAATTTGCACAAAAAATCTATCTTGGCAATCGAAAGGCTAAGTTCGAAGATGGGCGAAATTGGCCTACTCTAAGGAGGGTTTTGGCGCATTTAAAGTGCGCAAAAATTACCCAAAAATCCCCAAAATGTTATTTTCCAACAAGTGACCCCTCATTTTAAAGGTTTTTGCACGCTGAACACGATGGTGGAATCGGATTTTAGATATCTTGATCCGTTCTCAAATTAGAGCATTTAAAGTGCGCAAAAATTACCCAAAAATCCCCAAAATGTTATTTTCTAACAAGTGACCCCTCATTTTAAAGGTTTTTGCACGCTGAACACGATGGTGAAATCGGATTTTAGATATCTAAATCCGTTCTTAAATTAGAGCATTTAAAGTGCGCAAAAATTACCCAAAACTAGGATAATCTTTAAACTCTTACCCCCCCCCCCCCCACCCCCTTAGAGTGGTCAGATTGAAAAATGTGAGAAGTATTAATTGAAGACGAGAGTTCGAAGCAAAAAAGGGGGAGGCAAACGATTAGTACAACTCCTTGAATTTCCCATTTGACATATAATTGTTATGATACCTTCATAGATAGACAAGTACCGGCCCACGTATTACTAGAAGGAAGACGAAAGAAAAAATCTATTTCAAATTATTCAATTTAGGTGCTAACAGTAGGAGGAAGAAGTTTTCCTTTATTCAAAACCATAGCCATTAATTCGAATATTTCTTTGAAAATTCGCTCATTAAGTCATGCTGCATGACTGGTTTTTTTTGTTTCCTAAGTGATTTGGAAATAGTACGATGATTAATCTTTGTAGGTACTGTTTGATCATTAATTTGGTTTGTACGCTGAAGCCCGTTTTTCACTCTTTAAAATGAGATGTAAGAATTTATTCATTGTCAGACGGTCACTTACTGGAATGGCGTTCAGAAAACTGGCTTTGGATAGTCAGAAAAACATGCTGCAAACAGCCGGTCGTGGGTACTACACAGTCAGAAAAGAGTTGGAGAACACTGCGAACGGTCAAACGCCTTTCTGACGGCCAGGTAACCGTCAGATGGTCGCTGCGAACAAACTATCGCTGAAAGCTATAAAAATTACCCAAAATTTAAATAACCAAAAGTGGTGGTGAAGGATGATAGACAACAAAAGAATGTAAATACTCAGAAAATTTCTCGCAAAATGTGCGTTAAATAGCATTTATTGGGGATTCTGTATGAATGGCAAAAATAGGTACCGAACATTGACGTAAAATAACCAAAAGATCTCTAGAATGATGACGCACTACGTAAAATAGGTAGGTACTGTTTCAGTAGTCACAAATATTTTGTATCATTAAGAGGGTTAAATTTGAGTTTTTGGGGGCCGATACTGTCTGTAAATTGCGAAAAATCATTCGCTGATATGGTCATGGTCATGGTAGAACTCTTCAACGTTTAAGAATACATTTCTCCGTGGTTGATTCTGGATAGAATGTAAAACTGGGCAACTGGGTCACCTTGAGGAATTTAGCGTTGAAAAAATGTGTTTTTTCGGTATGTGGGGCAATGTTTGAGTTCAGGTTCAGATTTTTTGTTAGAAATAAGAGTTTTTTCAGTGAATAGGAGGGGGGGGAGGGGTTGTCATTTATTGGTTACTGTGTTCAACGAGTGTATTTACAGAACCGTTGCACATTGAAAACAGCGTCGGAATGTTGATAAAATCTAATTACCTATAAATAATTCGTAACTTGTAACACCTTTAGCAATACGAATTATTAAGCGTCGGAGTTATAGTGTAGAATCCTTGAAGTCCCGCATGATCATTACCTGTATACCTATATAGACTGCAAGGACTGCGATTCGAAAAGGCCGTTAACTTGCTGGAGTCAGTGACTTCACGATGAACCCGATGTTCGACAATCAGAAGAGATGCGGGCGAAAACTGGATCAGTAATGAGTGCAGATCGGGTCCCGCGTTTCGTTGGTATCGTGACCGACATGCACAACGTGAGCAATTTAAAATGCGTAACAAGGAACAAAACCAATGCTCCACGTTCTTTGAATAAATGGTTGAACGTAATCATTGTAAATGTGGGATAACTTCAAGTAGGAACCTAATTGCAGCGACCGCGCGATGTTGAAATAGAATGATAATGGTGGGAAACTACTCGTACAGTAACAATAAAATTAAGTAGATGAAGGACTGCAGGTAATAATGCAATATAAAAACTCAAGTTTCTGCTGATGTGTTTGTTATAATTTTGCTATTTGTGAGCAGCATGGTTATAATTAAGCGTATATTATACTACAGGACACAAAAATTATGAAGTCAAATTGTATATCAAGGAGTGCCATGGGGTAAAACGATTCCTCTGTTTCATGAGTGAAAATTATAACGCAAGAAATTATTACTCAACGGTTTTGCGAAGACTTTAGTATTGGTCACTGCTCTGTATGCCGTATTGGATTGCCCATTACTGCACGGCGACAAGAAAAAACGTTCTTGATTTGAATATTAAATTAATCAAAATCCGTTTCATCAAGCAAACGACTCCTTGAAATAAGAATTTTGTGTAGGTACCCAGAAGAAGAAGAGTTCGGCTTTCCGAGGGTGGAAGTGATTGGAGGAGTGAAAACATGTTCAAATGAATCGTAGTTGTTCAAAGGAATAACTATCAGAGTTCGCAACACCTAACGCCAGGGAGTAAACGCTGCAAATTATTACACGATGGTTTATTATTTACCTGTGTAGATACTCCTTCTGCGTAGATACCTGTGATCAATACCTACCCTCGTGCTTCCCCCAAGATAGCCCTAAATCGAGTGCTGGAGCCAGCAGGGCATTTCATAGATATGCCGTGGATTCAAGAATTCCCTTGCCCTTCGATATTGGAATTAATTATTTGTTGTTATTCATGGAGCATAGCTTTTGTCAAATTGCAAAAGTACCTATCAAGAAAATCCAAAATGACTATCATTCTCCAAATGAAAGAATATCTCGGAACATCCTACTCGAGTTCATACAGCCATGCGTGATTATAATGTGTTCCCTATCGATGATACCTGGACTAGATGTATACGTTTCATTCACGCTCATGTTAACGAAGCTTTTTGGTGCAAACGAACGGCTGGACGTACAGTGCTCGGGTTGGTCTCAACAAATTCTCAAGTTCGAGATAAAACGATACCCCTGAAGCACATGTTCACTGAACCTTTAAAGTAAAAAATTTTTGAAAAAAGAAAAGAAAAAAGAACGCTGCAAAGTTACATCACACGGGATTATTATTCTATGGGGTACAGAACATTATTTTTATTGTTAGCGAATTTTCGAAGAAAAGCTATTGAGAAGAGAAGCTATTGTTCTCGGTCCAAAATTTTTAAAACTCGAATTTCCGAAAGATTTTTATACCAAAATCCGTTTCAGACCATCCTGAATTCACTGCCGAAAGACACCAAAAATTATATGTATATATATATATATATTTATATATTTATATATATATTTATATATTTATATATGTATGTGTCATTCCAGACGATAACTCTCGAAAGAATTGAGATAAAAAGTTCAAATTTGCACGAAAAATCTGTCTTGGCAATCGACAGGCTAAGTTCGAAGATGGGCAGAATCGGGTCACTCTAAGGGGGAGTTTTAGGGGGGGGAAATTACCCATAAATTCCCAAAATGAAAAAGTCTGACAAGTGACACCTCATTTTAAAGGTTTTTGTACGCTGAACACGATGGTGAAATCAGAATTGCGATATCTCATTCCATTCTCAAACTGGAGCACTTTGAAGATGAAGGAACGTGGTTATTTCTTGAGATGTTCTTCCTGGTTCGTCTGCTCTAATCTGATAACGGAATGGGATATCGCAATTCTGACTTCACCATCGTGTTCAGCGTTGGAAAATCTACAAACCGAGGTGTTACTCGGCAAAAAATGGAACAAAAAATTTGTTACGTATCCAATACCTAGGTACTCTTCTGGTATTCAAAACATTTTTGATTTCCCCCTCCCTCTCCTTCCACCCCAAATTTTACTTTGCGTAAAACTACTCCTGTTTTAATTTTGTATGGTATCAAGTTGGGAAAACATTGGCCGAAAATTAATTTTCAGAAAATTTTTGGCGGAGGAGGAAGATGCCGAAAACTTCGAAAATTCGCTCTTATAGCCATGCTGCGTGACTGTGGTTTTTCTTTCATGTGCAATAATTGTAATAGCTATTTTTGATGGTTTCCGCCAAAATCGAATTAGGCTGCTATTTATTATCTTGGGTCATTTATAGTGCCATTTAATTGTCTTGATTCACCTTCTGATTCTACTTCCAGTGTTATCATACAAATTTATGGTGAGCAGACAAGTTCCCAGGTTTTTGACTCATGAAAAATGAATTTTGGGAGCTGAAACTTCGTTAGAATCCTCAATTTTTCACGCTTTAGTCAAAATCGACTTCATATTCGGTCTCCTCGCCCTAAAAATATGGGAAGCTATACCTCACAAGCTCATTTTACTAAAACACAAAAAACCTAATTTTACACACATTTTATTACACCAATTTTTCACCCATAACACCCCTGAGTGTCCACCATTTCATCGAGTTCTATAAGACACCTTTCGTAGTAAGCCATCTTACAATGTGGAATAATCAAACAAAAAATAAACCTTCAGCTTACTACCAATTTCTTAAACCTTCAGCTTACAAATTGGTAGTAAGCAGAAGGTTTATTTTTTGTTTGCTTACCTACCCCTGGGTGTATTCCAATCGGGCTTCCGAGCTTCTGAGCACAGCTACGGCTCAAATGTAGCCTGTGCGTGAAATAATGACGATTTTAGAGGAAAATTTAAAGTTAATTTGAGACTGAAACTTTGTTAGAGCCTCAATTTTTCGCTCGTTGGCCAAAATCGACTTCATTTTCGGTCGCTTCACCCTAAAAACCATGGAAAACACAAGGCCACACAAGCTCGTGTTACTAAAACACCAAAAAACCCTATATTTACACAAATTTTTCACCCATACCGCCCTTGGGTACCGTAAAGTTTCGGGACACAGCTAGGGCCCAAATGGAGCCTGTGTGCGAATTTTGTAGACCGTAAATAAAGGTAGATATATGGGATGATGCGACGGACGGCGTACAGTGGACATTGCATTTTTGGAATCTACTCACCTTGAAACGTAAAAGAAAAAATGTTGTTCAAACAATTTTTTGCTGAGCGAATACATAGGTGCATTTACAAAATAATAAAACAAAAGGATGGTCAAGAAAAATAAGGAACTGTTTGTTCTGTGAATTGTTTACAACATCGAAGGGCGGTGCTAGCAGACAGTTTCCTAGAAAATTATTATTCAGGAACCTCATGTCCGGAAGGGGGGGGGGGGGGGGCTACCTGAAAAATGGTTGAAGGGAAAACTTCATCCAAACCTTCCAACTTTTTCAGGTGCACACTCAGTTCAAGACAACGCAATTTCGGAAAAATCTGGGCTTGAAAACAATCGTTAGTGGTTCTGCGTAGGCACCGCCGTGTTGTTCACACAAGTTGAGTGGTCGTCACGCAGGTTTCCCAGAAAATTGTTATTCCGAAACCCCACGTCACTGGGGGCTACACTTGAAAGTTCTGAAGGGGGAGCCTACCTGTTGGTGATCTGCCTGTTATTTTCCAAAACATTATATTTTGAGCAGGGTTGCCAGATTTCATAGGAGAAAAAAAAAGTAGGCCCTCTCCAGGTTGTTGCAAGAGCAGCTTCACTAGGAGATGGTTATTTTGTAATAACAAAGGTGATAATAATGTAGAATTTGCATTCTTGAAACTAATCGCTGCAGTCAACTCTCATCTTTAGGAACATAGGACCTACTTAGGCCCGTTCGAGAGAAATGAGTAACCCGAGGCAATTTACCATCCATCACCACCACACGAACTGTCATTACCACTCCTTGCTTCCACAGTTTCATACTAAATTCAAATCGATCTTCTGCTACATTACTTACTATGTACCTACCTTGTTCTCTTGAAAATTCAGCCACTTTTGCATTTTTTAAATAAGTTGGTAGGTATGTAGTTTGATGACTGTATGTTCCTTCTCTGAGTTCCTATAATTTATTCCTATAATAGTGTGATTGTCACCTAAATTTTTACGTCAAGTTCGTAACAGTAAACTGATGTTCCTAAAATCATAGTTACCTACTGTTTTACAGCTGACATTTTAATTTTTACCTACCACCAGATGATACTATTTTTCCCCTGTTATTCTTCTAAAAAAAAATTGGTGTGGTTTGTGGTATGTGTGGTGTACGAACTAGCTTTTTCCCCCTGGAAAATCTGGCAATCCTGTTTGGTTCCCAGCACCGATAACTTTGCTGGAGTTATACCTTTTGATTCACGTTCATGTTAATGTATTTTTGGTACTGACTTCGGGGCGTTGAAAAGCAGCTGTTCATGCAACGTTCCGGGTGGCCTCATTTGATCCTAAAATTAGAAAACTATTCACAATTGCAAGAAAAACACAACCGCCTCAATTAACTGTTCTGAGGTAGGGCAGGTATTCAATCCCGGACTCGATTTAGGCAGAAGTTTCATGTTCAGTCTGCATGTTCATGATATATTCATGATACTAAATTAAATGTACTTGAGGTAGGTCGTATTTGAATTTCATCCCCTATTTTTCACCCCTTAGAGACGTCACCACGTCGAGCTTCTGTGCACAACCAGACCCGACGCCCCGAATTTCGTTAATTTTGGCCCAGTAGTAGCCTTGAAATGCGGACGGACGGAATTTTTTTCCAATTTGATTTTTGGATAACCATTGAAACTCTATTTTTGAAGGGCGTTGAAGAAAAAATAAATTTCTATGTTCGATTCAAAGGGTTCATTACAAAACAGGAACCAAAAACTTTCTTGTTCATTGAAGGGTTTTTGCAATTTTCTACCTCTCTAGTTTATTTTAATAATAGAAAATTACTCGAATATTTCACACGGGACTGCTTCCGTCGTTAGAAATCGTTACCTGGTGGGGAGTTGTTGAAAACGAATTCGCATCATTCTAACGTGGTCTGTCTATCATCTAATTGCTCTCTGACGCAAGTTGATGCTAATGATTTGTTGCAACAGCTCTTGACTAAGACGTGCACTATTGGTTCTGATAGTGGAATTGATAGGTTGGTAAGTAGATAGCTACCTAATTAAAGTAGGTAGGTTGAGTTGGCCTAAATTAAGAACAGCAGACTCTCCTACCATTTGCAAATCGCATTCGTAAAATCGTTTATACATTTGAAGTGTAGAGTACCTACTTCCGATTGAAAACATTCATTAAGTAATCCTTCCACTTCCTAGCAATGATGCGTTGTACTACTGAGAATTGGTTTCAACAGCTGCATAGCATAATTATGCATTACCCAAGCGATCCCGATGGCTTTAGGAAAGAGGTGGGAGTTTGAGGAGGAGGAAATGGTCGGATGAAAGTGACCCAACAGAATGATCACCAGTTGAGAAACGAACGGAACAGTGCGTGGGTGGTGACACCATGGAGTAGACACACCTGGCAAGATGCGTAACACACGCCATTTCAGTGTTCTTTTCCCGCATCGCGCCAAGTCGTGGCGAAGTGGAGGAGGCATTTCTGGGACACCCTGTATTTTCAGTTCGTGTTGTGTAAAATGGGGTAAAGGTGGACAGGGATTGGCGAATCCAAACAGGTCCTCAGGTACTTGAATCGGTGTTTATACACAGCTCGACAAAAAAGTGATTGTCAACCTGTCATTGTCCAGATGTATACCTTTACTGATAAAAATATATAGCTGAAATAGTTTAGTGGACATTTTAAACTAATTTGCGTGAAAATTGTTGAATTTGTGAATGCTGAAGTAATAATCGGGAACCCGTAACTTGTAAAGGCGGACGATGGAGGGGGGGGGGGTGGTATGTCGTCAAGGTTTGACCAACAATTTTTTAAGAATCGCCAGAACTAGCCAAAAAACGCTGCAAAGTCCTTGTCACATGGGTTTATTATTCTATGGACATACCTACAGAAATGCTGGCTGTTCATTTATTGTTGCTTTCATGTAAAATAATTGAAATAGCTATTTCTGATGGTTTCCACCAATGGTGGTACGCTCCTTTTTTTTATTTTATTTTTTTTATTATCGTTGATCATTGGTAGTGCCATTTAATTGTCTTGATCCACGTGTTGACACTTTTCCTAATGTTATTCTACAAATTGATGGTGATTTCAGACGATTTCGCAGGTTTTTGACTCATAAAAAATCGATTTTGGGAGCTGAACATCTGGTACAACCTCAATTTTCCACTCCTTGGTCAAAATCGACTTCATATTCGATCTTCTCGTCCAAAAAAACATGGAAACCGATACTTCAAAAGCTCATGTTACCAACATGTTGCTAAAACGCAAAAGTACCTATTTTTACACACATTTTCACTCATAACACCCCTGGGTGTATTCCGATCGGGCTGAAAAGTTTCGGGACACAACTAGGGCCCAAATGGAGCATGTGTGCGAAAGAACGACTTTTTTAGACCGAAAATGAAGCCTGTACACGTGATACGGCGGACGGCGTACGGCGGACGGACATTGCATTTTTGGAATCTACGCACCTTGAAACGGAAAAGAAAAAAGTTTGAGGGGGTGTTATAAAAATTTTTTGCTGAGCGATTACATAGGTGTATTATTCACAGAATAATAAACCAAAATAAATAAATAAAGACGCTGAAATCCGAATTTCAACCAACGTTCGAAAATTCACTCATACGGTCATCATCGATATGCTCTGCATGACTGGAACGTTTCAGTATTATACTCGCATTTAGGAAAACCGACTTCGGCCCATGACCAAAAATGACCAGTGGGTTGGTGCAGCGGGATCTTAAATTTCAAAAATACAACAATGAAAACAGCTGTCGGCGTCTATCTAGGAAATCTCACCATCTAAATGTTGGACTCAGTAGAGGCGGCCTAGTCTGAAGGTCATTGTGCACTCGACAACTACAGACGAAACTGAATGCGTTCAACGGGAACTGCTCCAGATACCAGTACAAGTCACTTTACCACGCCTTGCCGGCCTCAGCAGCCTATTTCTGTCTTTCTTCAGGAAGCAAAAAGTGGGTTAGGTACATGTCCTTTTTCATCGATCCGCAGGAAGGGAGTGCTAGGTCTCTTGCAGTAGATCTGCGAAAAAATACACCGTCTGTTCCGGCATCTATGAAACGTCAGTAGTTTACGTTGATCCATGAAATGCAGAGTGAGCGTTGTGCGAGCGATTTTTCTTCTTTTTACACGATTTCCACGTTCCTAGAATTCAGTTACAAGTCAGAATTGTGTGCCAGCCGTTTGTGCAAATATTAAAACACTGATGCGGGCGCAATGAGGTGTATATTATTTTCTCTCGTATTCATTCTATTTGAAAGTGCAGATTGAGGTGAATTAGTTGGAGCGTACCTGTAATTCGTTAAGATTTTAGACGTCACTCATTATTATAAAAATAATCATGAACCATGACAATTCATGAACGTTATACCTATTGTATTAATTAAAAGCGGAAAATCCTAAACACATAGCTGAATAACGGTATCTGGAACTGAAAAAATCGACCATAATATTATGGGGTCACATCACGGAGATGAAACGCGTGGCGTCCCCACTATAATTTAGGGACAAAATCCTGACAAACGGTGGTGACCTACATTGGCGATCAGTGTTCGATTTCTTCAAAGACCTAAAGCTCCGTAGTTGATTTTCGGGGACAGCCTGTAAATATATTATTATACAAGCATTAGATTGGCCAATCATTTGCAGCGCTTCGTGATTGGATATTTCAGTAGGTGAGAACTTATCATCGCCGGAGCCCACGCCCGCAGCGCTTATCTAGCATCCTAACGTAGCGCCATGCAAATGAGAGCAAATTCCTCGATTAATGATCGCCTTGTTCGAAAACTCGACTGCCTGTTATAGATTTAAGGTGCCACCTACCAAATCACTGGTCAACCCGAGAATTTTAAATACCGACTCTCCAAGTTGGATTTTTCTGTCTTTGTTTACGATCTTGTCCCTGAGATGTGAACGCGTAGCCCAACGAGGGCGGACCCATCGATGGCAAATTGAATATCTGCCGCGTGCGAGATTTATACCTCGTCTCAGGTGGGTCTTGAAACATTCGGAACAACGCCCAAAATATTTTATGCAGAGAGGAGATGAACAGACTTCTTTGGAGAAACGTGTACCTACCACGAAACAATTATTTTTTTATTTGTCATGTAGTTCGGAATGTTATAATGGGTGTGGTAAGCAACACAGGTAATACGATTTTCCAACTTCCTATAATAATGAATCGATTTCGATAAGCATTTTTGCCACATTTCATGTTTCGGTGACTGCAACAAGTCAGTTGAGCTCAATGACGCCTTAGGCGAGAGGAGTTTCTATTCTCTTTACACATTTCTTGCACAGTACAGCCTCAAGCCTCGGGATCGTCAGGTGTCAGAGTTATGGGAGTTTGAGGAGGTGTTCTTGACAAGTAAATTTGTACAACAGGGTTGTTGGGGGGGGGGGGGGGGGGGTGTCACTGAACGTCTTTTTGCATTGATAGTTTTATGTTTATTTCTGATACCTACAATTAACTATTCAATGAAGTTCAATAAAATTAAAATTAAAAAAATTCCAATGAAAATAGAAAAGGTTTCATTGTTTTCTTTGAAAAATATTCTTCACATTTTTAAAAAATTTTTTAGAAAATGATTAAAAAATATACCTATTTTAAACTTCGGAAAAAAAAAAACAAAAAAAATCAACTCTCCAAGCAAAGCTGCCAAACAGCGTCGGAACAGATTTCAAACTCCCCAAGCAGGGTTGAAAAAACAGGGAAAGACTGGCGCACGGGGTTGGGGGTTTCTATAAATATGCACTTCCAAGAGCGAGATGGAAGCACCGAGCATGCTGCGTTGGCGGACAAAACGGAAATAAATCCTTTTTGCGGCTGAGGAGGTTTTCTTGGTATGCACTTACCTACCGACCCATAAGGCACCACTATAGTTATTTATCAAACTCCAGGTAACTGAACGGCCCTTGAAAGGTTAATCAACATTGGTCCACCGTAACAAGGATTTCATGCGCGGAAGCATTATTCTTATACTCCAGTCGCTGAGGAAAGGACAATCACGGACTACACCTTGCGTGATGTCAGCGCATTCCATGACAATCTGTTGAATAGAACTGGCGGTATAAGCGTTACAAGCAAGCTTGTAACGCTTATCATATCCTCTTTTTAAAGTTTCCCAGTGTCATATTATGCTTACATTGACGGTGTCAATGAATTTCATTGCGATCTGAATGATAGTAGCGTCTACACTGGCGTAAACAGCCTAATAAGATAAGAATTTATTGGCAGAAACACAATGCAATTACTTACGCCAAGGCACATGAAGTGAGGTGTAAGCATAATTATGACACCGGGAAACTTTTCAAAGGATATGATTTGCCCTGAAATCCCTGAACAAATTCCAATGAAAATAGAAGGTTTCATTGTTTTCTTTGAAAAATATTCTTCACATTTTTTAAAAAGGGAAACTTTTCAAAGGATATGATTTGCCCTGAAATCCCTGAAAAAATTCCAATGAAAATAGAAAAGGTTTCATTGTTTTCTTTGAAAAATATTCTTCACATTTTTTAAAAAGTTTTTAGAAAATGATTAAAAAATATACCTATTTTAAACTTCGGAAATCCTGCAACAATCCAATTACTTACGTCAAGGCACATGAAGTGAGGTGTAAGCATAATATGACACCGGGAAACTTTTCAAAGGATATGATTTGCCCTGAAATCCCTGAAAAAATTCCAATGAAAATAGATGGTTTCATTGTTTTCTTTGAAAAATATTCTTCACATTTTTTAAAAAGGGAAACTTTTCAAAGGATATGATTTGCCCTGAAATCCCTGAAAAAATTCCAATGAAAATAGAAAAGGTTTCATTGTTTTCTTTGAAAAATATTCTTCACATTTTTTAAAAAGTTTTTAGAAAATGATTAAAAAATATACCTATTTTAAACTTCGGAAATCCTGCAACAATGCAATTACTTACGTCAAGGCACATGAAGTGAGGTGTAAGCATAATATGACACCGGGAAACTTTTCAAAGGATATGATTTGCCCTGAAATCCCTGAACAAATTCCAATGAAAATAGAAGGTTTCATTGTTTTCTTTGAAAAATATTCTTCACATTTTTTAATAAGGGAAACTTTTCAAAGGATATGATTTGCCCTGAAATCCCTGAAAAAATTCCAATGAAAATAGAAAAGGTTTCATTGTTTTCTTTGAAAAATATTCTTCACATTTTTTAAAAAGTTTTTAGAAAATGATTAAAAAATATACCTATTTTAAACTTCGGAAATCCTGCAACAATGCAATTACTTACGTCAAGGCACATGAAGTGAGGTGTAAGCATAATACGACACCATCAGGAAACTTTTCAAAGGATATGATTCGCCCTGAAATCCCTGAACGACCCCTGAAAATGTCATCAAGATCGCGAGTTAGGAGTGCGATTTTGTTGGAACAGACTTTGGGAGTGTCATTTGTGGACCAACCTGCACGGCCCCTCAGAATTTCAGCTCCTTAGGATTGTTCTTTCGATAAATTATGGTGGTTGCAAGGAATTGGGGACTGACACGAAACCAAATTTATTCCTGACCGCATTTGTTCTGGAACGCAAAATCCGACTGGAAATTTTGCGTTTGGAGGGCACCACAGATTTTTTTTGGCGATTCTCGCATAAATAAAAGACCTGATATATATCAATAATCTACCTAGGTGCCTACTAGTGATAAAAGTCGTCGGGTCTACTGGAAACCTATACTCGGGCTTCTATGAAGATATCCATGGACCGCCAGTGGAACAGTTCCCTACTTCCTTCTACATTTCGTTACACTGCCGATAAAATGACGAAAGTTGCTGTAAGATTTTGGTGGCATGTTGAGGGTTCATTGTACAAAACTGGAAGTAGTATGTATTTTTACCAAAAACAATATCTAGACAGTATTTTCTCCTTTTATTTTCTAGCTTCCTTCGTTTCTAATCATGTTTCCTGGTAAAGTTCACCATTGGTTGTTTATTACATACTTCCTCGTCCTCGACTCGCCCTGCCTCCTTAGCGATTTTAACTGTTAATTTTCTAATTATTAATTTATTGGCAATTCGCCTAGGAGTCACCTGAGTAAGTAATTGCAGGAATGACTGACTGTCCATTGCATTAAATCATCGTTAGACCTCTTCAGAGGGGCAGGAATGTGTTTGTTAATGAATAGCAATTTGGCGGCGTAATGGCAGTTGGCAATTCCCGGCAGCCGTAACCGCATTTCTTCAATGTGAGAGAATATGATCAAGTCCCGGAAGAAAATACGTGTAGAAAACAGCGCATTTAGTTTATAGATTCCGTACAAGAGGTACAAGAGAAACGTATGAATAGTATACCTATTCTTGTCCAATTTTCTACGCAGCTGAGTGTGCAAAGTACCTTAGTGTAACCGCTAAGGAGTGACATGAGACTTTTTGCGCTATTTGCTTGGGCAGGATCTGAGGCTCATTGTGAAGTCTCCTTCCGCGTAAGAAGAAACTTGCGAGGATTCGATGCGGTCTCGCTTCGGGTGGATGTGACCTTGGGCGGCGGCAACTTGTAATTTAGCACTATGAATACATTAGTCTGATCGCCAGGGGCGGATCCGTTTTTATCAATTATACTCCGATGGGGTGGTGGGTGTGAGGGAAATGAACTACCGATAGGCTACAAAAAGTACTTCGAGAAGCCCCGGACCCCCTTCTTATTTTTTCCTGGAGAAGCTGCAAGAATAAGAGGTGGGTCGTTCGATATGTTGGAAGTCCCGTCATCTCACCATTGGTGGGTCACCATCCATAAATTTGCACTCAGATGGGTTGGTGGGCGTAAAGGAAATGAACTACAGTACCGAAGGACTACAAAAAATACCCTGTGGAGCTCCATCCCCTCACATTTTTTTCCCCCTGGAGATCCTGGTAGAACAAGAAGTGGGGTATTCGAGTGAAGAACTCTCGGCATCACACCGCATAAAAATTTGCTCTAGCCGCTTGAGGTCCCAATGACAAATATTCGAGGATGGGGTTGATTTCGTACAGGCCCTCGGACTGAGCTTTGCTACCATACAAATATTACGCATGAATTCTGTAATAATACCGCCTACTCACGGTAGAAAAATAATGAATTGTAATTTCAATAAAATACGGTCATCATATTAATAAAAATAATTTTCTTCATATTGTCAAGAGTGAGTTCCCGTGTGTGCCTTCACCAAGTGAATGGTTTCCTTTGCCATCTTCTACTCTAGGTACATCAAATTTCCGCTCGTAGCGCAATTTCGAAATTCTTCTACTTCCTTCTACTTTCCTCGCCAACTAGATGATTTCCTCCACCAAGTTGGTGACTACCTCTAACAGTTCCTTCCCCTTGTGTTTCAGAAATTCTTCCAATGGGAGAAAAAAAAATTCAATCTTAAGGAACCATGTAATTTTATTCCTAAAAAAATGAACATTTCGTCTAGGTTTATGTCCTTCCGGTAAATCATTGTGGGGGTTTTGCTTGTCATGTGGGCCATTTTATCTGTTGATTGTACGAATCCTTCGTCCTTTTCTCTCTCTAGTGTGTCAAGATCTTTCGCCTACAGTGATTTGAAATCCACATGGTATCTGTCCATTCGTGAGTGAAATGATTCCTCTGCCAAGTAGGAGTCAATTTCTCCTGGACTGAGTAATTTTCCTTGACAGTTAATACTGACTGTTCTTATAGGTGTTTGTGTGTTCCTTTGCCTGGTGTAATAAATTACCTACACCTTTCCCTCACATTCTAGGACTAACATTAAGGACTGTTGAGGACCGAATTGTATTTCTTCCCAGTTGAGGGGCTGCTCCATAAACCACGTTCGGGTCTTGCATCACCGCCTTCCACCTGATGACGGAATCCATGTAAATCATCTAAAAGAATTCCCCATTCAATGGCCCGAGAATCTCCTCAGAGCATTGGAAATTCCAATGAAGTCTTCTCCCAATGTCGCACTAATGCCGACGCATGCGTGTGGGCGTCTTCTTCCATTCACCTCACGAGAGACCGCCGGAGTTAGACCTTGGTATACATAATTAATATTATTATCTACTTGCTGGATGATCCGTGCGTTGCTGGGGATAGTACCTACCTGTTAATTGGGTTATGCCTAATGATAGTTTTCTTCTTCTCCTTCTTCAAGCACTTCCTGGGTTGTGCATTTATGTATTTTGCGGTAATACCAATCGAACATAGTGTTTTTGTTCCTTGACCTCCTCTATTGTACCTACCTACGTCATCAATAACAAGCTGGTTCTGTGATTGGAATGCCAGTGTTCTAAAATCTCTACAATTCTTGGAACCATTATTACGTTTCATTCAAATCGCACCAACTAGGTCGATATTACAATGAGCACTCAAATTGCGGTATTACCTAGGCGCTGCCTGGATTCTAAAAGGGACCCACCGCTCAAGTCGAATAGATCATTCAAATCGGATCAAACAGATATACACTCATCTGAAAACCCACTCGGTCCGATTCTTAGTATTGCGGGCTGCCAAGATATTTTTTCTTTCCTCCAATTTAAATCGACGCATCGAGGTAGAAATGTCACGACTACTACTATAAGTTTCTAACCCCCCCCCCCCCCCCCCCGCCCATCACAGACTAACCTCTTCTATAACATAATCCACCTCCCAGGTCCAAAATTTACCGTTTTCAAATTTCAAGCCGAACTGCTCATATTACATTCCACCAGTTTCAGTCTAATCGGAACATGTGTGTTGTTATTTCACTGCGCTAACTTTTTCCCCTTTTTTTAACGCACCTCCCCGTCATTGTACAGACAGTAATATTATATTTTAACAATATAGTATATGGCACCAAATTAAATTCAAGCTCCCTTCCCAATTTGAGCTAATTGAGCCCTTCCTGAAGAATGCAACGCTATCAAGTGTTCACCTTTATGTTAGGGAAGTGAAAGTTCATCTTGCGGTATCAGTGGCTGTGGCTGACCTTTCTTAAGCGCGGTCCACACGCTCAAGTAGGTAAGTCATCAAGTAAAACCGCGTGCATGGAAACTGTCAGGTAAGTCGTTGGAGCTGGACCGCATTCAGACAGCTCAGTTTCTTTTCACCACTCAGTTTGGTTTAGCCGGGTTTGATGTCACTCTGTTTCCAGATATATATAGTTATAGTTCTATAGACTATATATATATATATAGTTTCTGATAGATACCTATATTCTATAAATATTCGTTTTTATTCCCAACCCGTTGGTATTGCCCTGTTGACTTCACTTCCTGATTCGCTACCCACCTATTCCTTTTGTTCCTTCAGTTTATAATTTCCCGTTGATTATCGTCGTTACCTGATGCGCCGTTGCGACCAGACTGATAAAAAACATATAATATATATTGGTGAAAAGTTCGTGATCAAATCTGGTGCGGTTTCATAAAGTATTTCATACTGATTATTATTATTTTATTTTGATATTATACCTACTAGTTTATGTTGTTGAGTCGACGTTACACATTGGTGTCGACAACATGCCCTTTGGCGAGATAGGTAGGTTGGTGCTGTTGTGCTGTACCATGAAAAATCTCCAAGTCTACTGCAGTCCATGAATGTTAAATGGTCGAGAAACAGGTGGTGGCTGGCACCGTCGTCAAAGTACAAAACGCTGAAAAGTCCTTGTCACATGGGGTTATTATTCTGTTGGACACACCTGCAGAAATGCTGGCTGTTCATTTATTGATTCTTTCTTCTGAAATAATTGAAATAGCTATTTCTGATGGTTTCCACCAATTTTGGCCCCAAAAAACACAAATCACGCTCTTTTTAGCGAGTTTTCGAAGAAAAGGAAGCTATTGTTCTCGGTCCAAAATTTTTAAAACTCGAATTTCCGAAAGATTTTTATACCAAAATCCGTTTCAGACCATCCTGAATTCACTGCCGAAAGACACCAAAAATTATATGTATATATATATATATATTTATTTATATATATATATATATATTTATATATTTATATATGTATGTGTCATTCCAGACGATAACTCTCGACAGAATTGAGATAAAAAGTTCAAATTTGCACGAAAAATCTGTCTTGGCAATCGACAGGCTAAGTTCGTAGATGGGCAGAATCGGGTCATTCTAAGGGGGAGTTTTGGGGAGTTTTAGGGGGGGGAAATTACCCATAAATTCCCAAAATGAAACAGTCTGACAAGTGACACCTCATTTTAAAGGTTTTTCTACGCTGAACACGATGGTGAAATCAGAATTGCGATATCTCATTCCGTTCTCAAACTGGAGCACTTTGAAGATGAAGGAACGTGGTTATTTCTTGAGATAAAACAGTTTTACATAAAATCAGTTATTTCTTCGAAAATTCGCTCTTATAGCCATGCAGCATGACTGTGGTTTTTTTCTTTTTTTTTTTCAAATTATCTTTGATCATTGGTAGTGCCATTTAATCGTCTTGATCCACGTGTTGACACTTTTTATAGTGTTATAGAAATTGATGGTGATTTCAAACGATTTCCCAGCTTTTTGACTCATAAAACATCAATTTTGGTAGCTGAACATTTGGTAGAACCTCTATTTTCCACTCTTTGGTCAAAATCGACTTCATATTCGGTCTTGTCGTCCCAAAAACATGGAAAGCGATACCTCAAAAGCTCATGTTACTAGCATGTTACTAGAACACAAAAAGTACCTATTTTTACACACATTTCCACTCATAACACCCCTGGGTATATTCCGATAGGGCTGCAAAGTTTCGGGACACAACTAGGGCCCAAATGGAGCATGAGTGCGAAAGAAAAAATTTTTTAGACCGTAAATGAAGCCGGTACACGTGATACGGCGGACGGCGTACGGCGGACGGCGGACGGCGTACGGCGGACGGACATTGCATTTTGTTTTATTATTCTGTGAATAATACACCTATGTATTCGCTCAGCAAAAAAATTTTATAACACCCCCTCAAAATTTTTTCTTTTCCGTTTCAAGGTGCGTAGATTCAAAAAATGCAATGTCCGTCCGCCGTATCACGTGTACAGGCTTCATTTTCGGTCTAAAAAATTCGTTCTTTCGCACACATGCTCCATTGGGGCCCTAGTTGTGTCGAAACTTTTCAGCCCGATCGGAATATACCCAGGGGTGTTATGAGTGAAAATGTGTATAAAAATAGGTACTTTTTGTGTTTTAGTAACATGTTAGTAAAGTGGGCTTTTGAGGTATAATTTTCCATGTTTTGGGGGACAAGAAGACCGAATATGAAGTCGATTTTGACCAAGGAGTTGAAAATTGAGGTTGTACCAGATGTTCAGCTCCCAAAATTGATTTTTTATGAGCCAAAAACCTGGGAAATCGTCTGAAATCACCATCAGTTTGTAGAGTAACACTAGGAAAAGTGTCAACACGTGGATCAAGACGATTAAATGGCACTACCAATGATCAAAGATAGTTTTAAAAAAAAAAGCGTACCTAATTCAAGTTTTGGGGCCAAAATTGGTGGAAACCACCAGAAATAGCTATTTCAATTATTTTACATGAAAGCAACAATAAAAATGAACAGCCAGCATTTCTGTAGGTATGTCTACTAGAATAATAAACTCTTGTGACAAGGACTTTGCAGCGTTTAGGAATCTAGGCACCTTGAAACAGAAAAGAAAACATTTTGAGGGGATGTTATAAAATTTTTTTGCTGAGCGAATACATAGGTGTATTATTCACAGAATAATAAAACCAAAATACAAACCTAAAAGAAATGCTGTGAGCAAAGTGTGACGTGATATGTGACTAGTTGATCAATCGACTTCAAAAGGAATCATGCAGTTCATCTTTTCCTGATGGATCGTGGGAACTCTTATTTTGGCGTGAGCCCTTCCTCGATCATGAATAACTGCTATTGTTTGAAAGGAGGTTTGTCGCAAAAATACGATTGATTTTTGTTCAGCATATTGCACCATTATTTTCAAATTTACAATAACTTGGTGTTCTACAGGGTGTATCACCACCGATTTTATTGATTTGTAAATAATATATACATAAACCTTTATTGCAAGTCACCAAGGGCATGGTGTTACAGCGTCCATGGGTCAATTAATGAATACCTAGTATTACATCGTGTCAAAAGTTGGCTTAAAATAATTTTCAAAGTATTCTTTTATTGAGTAGAGAGGGTTACGGCTTAATAATGTGATTTCTGTCTTGAATCAGGCAGCTGAGAGTGACCTTCTGGTGAGCAATTTTACGCCCATAAAGTGGATTCCATATCGCTGTGAAGCCGCAAGGCGGCATTTGGGGTAGTTGTAGGTTTGATTCATAAAAATCACAACCTCATCTTCGACAAACTAGCCATCACAACCTAGACTAGACTAGGGAACCTCGCTTCTTCCGTGGTGGTAGGCATAATTTCTGGATCCGCCGTTGGAAGGAGAGGTTACCTACAGTATTTGTGGTTTTTAGGTAGTCAGCATTCTAACCTGAGTAGGTTCATAGGTTGCTGTACCACTTACATGTGGTATGTTGTCCGTATGCTATGCAATGGCTTCCTATAGTTATGATTAACAATATATCAAAACGTTGGCATAATACGTAAATTCTTCATCAATTTAACTGAAGCTCAAGAACCCTGACCAAATGATTTCATGTCATGCAGTGAACCCAAGCTTTTTAATTACCCACCTACCTTCTGCAAAATCCACGGGAAATCTCTCTACTGATTACTGTATAACCGAGTAAAATCCTTGGCAAAAATTATTGGCAGTAAAACTCATTGGTCCCCGCTTTCAGAGGAAAAGGGCAATTCGTTCTACGCAAATCCACATCGGGTCTTACCAAACTATTATCAAGTTAGTCCAGGTGGGTAATTAGCATAAACCGAGGATCGCTATCAGACTCAACATCGGACGAGAGAAAATTCCCACGCAGCCTCTTGAAAGGGAATTGCGGGATTTCGTCACAAAATGGTGCAGCTCGTTTCCTTCCTCGACGATACGGCACGTGATCTGAATGCGAGTGAACGCAACTACCTACGATGTTTTGTACATTACGTTCGCCCTTGAAACACCTTTTTTTGCTCCTAACATGTAGAAGACTTCAAGTTCAAAATGGTTATCTTTATCATCATGCACTTTAGTATTATTTTGCCGTAGGGACGAGCTGTTCAGTGGTAGATACATTACCTACCACATTCCAACAAGTGAGATGTATCGAGTGACGAAGGTGCACCTACGTACATGCTCAAGTTGCTGGAAACAGGACGGATCTTCTGGTGTGTGACTAATGGAAATGGTTTTCAATCAGATTGTTTCTGATTACGTGAATTGATTCGTGAAACATCAAATTTTGGGAGGAGGGTTAACACTCTCCTCTTCCTTGATTCCTAAGGTTGAAAATATAAACGCTCCTCCTACGATTTTTGGAAACCTAGGGATGTCTCCATCCTTGTAGATTTTTCCAAGCTGAATACGTAACTACCTAAATTGCTTATTAGTACCAGAAATTGGGAATTAGTCACACATCAGAAGATCCTTCCTGTTTCCAGCAACTCGAGCATGTAGGTAGTTGCACCTTCGTGTCACTCGATGACTCGATACATCTCACTTGTTGGAATGTGGTAGGTAATGTAACTACCGCTGAACAGCTCGTCACTACGGCAAAATAATACTTAAGTGTATGATGATAAAGGTATCCGTTTTGAACTTGAAGTCTTCTACATGTTAGGAGCGGAAAAAGGTGTTTCAAAGGCGAACGTAATGTACAAAACATGTAGGTTTTCAATCAGATTGTTTCTGATTACGTGAATAGATTCGTGAAACATCAAATTTTGGAAGGAGGGTTAAAAACCTCCTCTTCCTTGATTCCTAAGGTTCGTTATTGAAAAATATAAACGTAAGGATCTCCTCATACGAGTTTTGGAAACCTAGGGATGTCTCCATCCTTGTATATTTTTCCAAGCTGAATACGTAACTACCCAAATTGCTTATTAGTACAGAAATCAGGAAACCCTCGGAAATTTAGTCTTTGATCCACTGGTGGAAAATTCATACTTCGATCCGAAGTGGTTTTCGTACTACAAGAAAAGTTGAAGGTATTGAAATTCTGCGTTGAATGTCACCAACTCGAGGTCTCAACTGAGCATGTAACCTCGAGTTTTGGTGATTGTTTCAAGTGGCGAGTTATGGCAGTAAATCAGTGATGTAACGCGAAACCTCCTTCATAATATTTGAGTACCGAAATGCAAGGGACTAATATTGAATAATATTTTCACGTTCCACGACTCCGTAGAATGATGTGACAGTCGGATTCTCCTCGGTAATAACAGCAGCTATTGACGTTGCTTCACCCACCGACAGAGTGAAAGCTGTTGATGAGTGTCCTGCTCATTTAGAAACAACAATGATTATGACATCTCTGACGGTTTTACTGGAGAAAATCGACAATTTCATCAGTTCTGATGTAAGGGACAAGCTCATTCGCAAGGTGGAGTAGATACGTAATGGAAACTTCAAGTCAAGGTGCAATGGAAACTTCCAATCAAGGTGCATTGTGTTGAATACAACAACAAAAGCAATGGGTAGGTAACTGTGGGTATTGTTAGGTGGGCACTTGAAATGTGACATTATCCTTCTTCGAGCCCCATTGTCTAACTACATTTGTTTCTTTACTGAGAGATCGAGTAAGTACAATTATATATGTAACATTTTATTACCTACCCCAGATCTAGTTTTGGAAGCCCAGCTTAAGTAATAAAACCGTTATAACGTCGGAACGTATCATAATTATATAGTAAAAACCATGTACCTAACCACAAGTACACAATTGTACATTAAGGTAAGTACATGAGATCAAAAGTTGTTTGTGTCTTACTGTTATTTATTATTTTGGTTTATTATTTTCAACGGCGAACCTTTGAATCCGATCATGATAAAAAAACGCTGCAAAGTCCTGTCACATGGGTTTGGACATACCTACAGAAACGTTGGCTGTTCATTTATTGTTTCTTTTATGCGTAATAATCGAAATAGCTATTTCTGATGGTTTCCGTTAATTTTGGCCCCTAAAACACAAATTAGGTACGCGTTTTTTTTTTTTTTTAAATAACTATCTTTGATCATTGGTAGTGCCATTTAATCGTCTTGATCCACGTGTTGACACTTCTTCCAGTGTTATTATACAAAATGATGGTGATTTCAGACGATATCCCAGGTTTTTCACTCATAAAAAATCAATTTTGGGAGCTGAACATTTGGTAGAACTCAATTTTCCACTCTTTGGTCAAAATCGACTTCATATTCGGTCTTCTCGTCCCCAAAAACATGCGAAATGATATCTCAGAAGCTCATGTTACTAACATGATACGGCGTACGGCGGACGGCGGACGAACATTGCATTTTTGGAATCTAAGCACCTTGAAACGGAAAAGAAAAAAGTTTGAAGGGGTGTTATAAAAATTTTTTGCTGAGCGAATACATAGGTGTATTATTCACAGAATAATAAACCAAAAATGTTAGTCCTCGCTGGCCGCGGCACTTCGCTTATATTCCGTGGACCAAAATTAGTGCACTTCGGTATGAAGGTCTCATTATGATCCTTCTTCTCGAGCAGTGGTAGAGGGAAAGCAAAAGCGAGTATGAGGATACATTTTCTATTCTTGATGCTGTTGTGTAGGCCCTGATGATGGCCTACCGAAAGCTTAGAAAATGAGCTGAAGTCTTCTGTTGGGATCCTTTCCCGACCCTGTGACGTTGTCATCGATGTGGCGTGTATTACAGGTGCAAAATATTTTGGTACAAAATTGTGATGTTTGGATCTTGCAACCCAACCTTAAACACCGGTCGTGTGGGAATGTTGGGAATTAAGGATCCAAATTTTTATTTTTTGGTAGGGAAATATTATATTATAATCTGAGTGTAAATAATCACCTACTTTCGCTTTTGATCGACAGGAGGTGAAACCAGTAGGTGCCGGATATTGAGGCGTGAGGGTGTGAAAGGAAAGTTGACTCTGTAATTATGACATTAAATGATGAGGAGAAATATCTCGCAGGTAATCGATAGGCTTCATCAACTCGTTGCTATCCGGTAAAATACATGCTTGTTAGTCTATGAAAGTATCAGAAACGAACATGGATATGGAACAATGAGCGGCTATTAAATTTTTCATGTTCTCTGCAAAATACCTTTTAGTTCAAACCGAACTACGCGTAATAATCATTGTTTCCTATTTTATGTTGAGAATATTATGTTTGAACCGCGCATTGATGTATTTGTAAACAAAAAGTGAAAATAACGTTTTGTTTGTTAAAGCATTCTCAGAATGTTTTCTTATGTGTTGTTTTCAACTCAACTTGGTAACAAACTATTCAACGATGTTTATGACATGGAACGTTAGACTATATCTAGTAAGAAGTTGACACCTAGAAGGTAAAATACGAACTCACGTATTATTGGGCATACAACAGACGGAAATAGAACGAAATAGCAGTCAAGATAATATGGGGTGCTCAATAATGTAGTAGGTAGGTACCTAGTTGATTGCCTACAAATACCTTATTTTTCCTTATATCAATTTTACCCTTATATCCGATAACCATCGGTAATTTTACAGAAAAACGCTGCATATCCATTGGTTGCTTTCCTTTTCAAAGGTTTATTATATTCGTCCTTGAAACGCCCATAACTATACGAATGAATGGTCTTAATATAAGGTGAAATATTAAGGGTAGGTACATAGCTTTCATTCTGTGCATTGGTGCATAATAGGTGCATTGGTCCACATAATTATAGCCCCCTTTCATGTAAATTTGACTGGACCAAATATTTCTGAAAAAGTTGAAGCAAATTCGGATAAATAGAGCAATTATTACAAAAACTTGAGTGGCAAAAGGTTGTCAAATTTCTGGAAAAACCATGGAAAGGTAGTAGGTAAATGGGTTACTTCGAAAATTCGCTACATGACTGGAACCATTTATTTACAATTAATTCGAAATGATTCGGAGGTCAGAAGAAAATTTTAATATAGATTGAGAAAATGTCACATAAAGCTCTCTCTGCCTAATAATAACAAATCAAAACGCTGCAAATCACTGCACAACGGTTTATTATTTTGTACAGAATATCCTTCTGTTACAGATCATCGCTCTCTGTATAGATAACCCGTCTATATAATATAATATGTACTATTCTATACATATTATGTAGATTGCAGATCCTCCGTTGGTTAGTACCTAACCCCGTACTCGTTACTAGGTACGTACCTAAATCACGAGTTAATAAAATAATTCTGTCGATGACAAACAGTACATAACTAAAATGGCAAAAAGAAACCCAAATAATGAAGTTCTGAAGGGAAATTGTTGAAGGGAATTTACCGTTGTGTAATAATTTACCACTGTATAATAATTTACCCATCAATAATACTTCAACGTTTGTTCAAGTTTCACTACGTATCAACAAACTCCAAAAGAGCCATCATTTTTAAAATGAAATAATATCACAGAACAACCAACTCGATTTCATACTCCGTGATTATAATCGTGGGCTCCCTAGCAATGATGATCTCGGGCCAGTTCCCAATTGTTAGCGCGTCCCTAGTGATGATATTTGGGCTGAATGTATACAATTTCATGCACCATCCTGTTGAAAATGCCTGTCGGTGCACCATCCTGTTGAAAATGCCTGTCGGTGCAATGTTCTGGGCATTACTGTGAACGAACGGGTGGATGTACAATGCTCCGGGTGGTCTTAAAAAACTCCCAAATTTGAGAACTATTTAAAACCGTAAAAAAATTCGAGAAAACGGCGTCCTGGAGACTTCAACCCCTATTTTTCACGCCTTAGGCATGACTCACATTAACGCGGAGCTTCGAGGACCAACTAGCCCCCAAATGGGACCTATAAACCGAATTCTGTCAATTTTGGTTCATGGTAGCTAAGAAAGTGCTGAGTACGGCGTACGGCGGACGGACAGAAATGTTTTTAAATAGCATTTTCGGATTCTACATACCTTGAAACGTAAACCATCAAATTTTGAGGGGGCCCGGAGGTTTAATTTTTTTTTTTTTTTTTCCCATGCTCGATTCCAAAGGTTCATTATTGAAAATAATAAACCAAAATTGTGTACCCCATTGTCGAATGTGCACCACCTTCCCCTACCTACGTACCTTACGTCTGCCTTATTGTAACCTGTACATCGTTGATCACTCCATCAACCACGCACATCAGTCAATCCCAGTGTATCAATATCAGTATCAATTTATCATTCTCAATATTTATTTACACTTACATACGATATTAAGTCTATTCAGAGTTTTATAAACCGCTCTTTCTCATCAAATAGGTAATCGTACTTATAACGAGGTATTGATGACGGCGGTTCCATCGTAGAGGGTCCGGTTTCACAGTTTGTGTTTTTAGGCAGCTTCGCCCGTCCAATATCTCCCTGGTGGATCGGGAACACGTCCTCATCTTCCACTCTCCCTCCACTCGTCCTTTATCATATTTCTCACATTCTACAAGTCCACGGCCGCAGTATCTCAAGATTCAAAAAGGGAGAAAGAAGTCACAAGGTGGAAGAAAAAAACCTTTGTAGTCTCCGCGCCAACCCGAGTATTAATTTATAGAAAATATTACTCATTTAATTGATGATGGCAGATCTCGCTGTATCAGCTACAGGAGAAAAGAAAAACTTCCATGAAATATGCGTATACGAGACCTTTTAGTTGGTTCTATAAATAAATAAAAACTCTATTCAGGAGTTATTGATTTTCTCTAAAATTACAGTGTACCACCATAAATTTGCGACGGAACGCCCATTATTTAAAGGAATTTTTATCAGAGAATATGGTGTGTACCGTAGTGGACTAGGTCGGACCTATAACTGGGGAAGCATTCACATGTGAGAAGATGAAAATGGAGAAGATAAATAAAAGAGTTTCCAGTCCAGCAGCGAACTATGAGCGAATAAACTACCTACTTAATGAGCGAATATTCGGAGTAGCGGTAAACCAGTAATAAAGTGAATAATATGTAGCAGTGAAAGTGAATTATGTAGCACTCTGTAGATAAAGCTGTACGAAATGAATTTTGAAGTTTTGATCAGCAACATGTTGGTGAATTTCCTTAAATCACAAGAACTTGAATTTGAAATCGTACCTACCTACCTACCTACCTACAACAATGGCCCGATTTATTATGTTGCTCATAAATCGCTAAGCGTGTTGTTAGGGTAACACACGTGCTTTCGTTGTTGAGTCCGGTTGATCCACTAACCTGTTTTGGGTTATTTTATTTCATTTTTTTCAATAATGAACCTTCAGAATCGAGTATGAAAAACATTTTACCCCCACCCAACCCCAAAATGTGATGGTACCTATTCTGTTTCAAGGTCTCGTACGTAGAGTCCGAAAATGGAATTAGAAAAATTTCTGTTCGTCCGCCGTCGTTTTTTCCTTAGTTACCGTGAACGAAAATTAGTAATGAAATTTGGTTTGTGGGCCCCATTTGAGGTATAGTTGGTCCGCGAAGCTCAGCATTACTGTAAGTCATCACTAAGGGGTGAAAATAGGGGTTGACATTTCCAGGGCGCCGTTATCTCAATTTTTTTTTTGCGTTTTTAAATTGATCTTGAACTTGAGAATTTTTTGGGACCACCCGGAGCACCGTACGTTCAGCCGTTCGTTCACAGTAAGGCCCTGAAGTTGCACCGAAAACCGTTGTCAACATGATCATGAATGAAACGGTATACATTCATGTATACGAACATGCTAGGGAACACCTTATTATAATCATTATGACTGCGTTTGAAATCGAGTTGGTTGTTCCATGATATTATTTAATTTGAGGAGAAGGTTATTTTGGATTTTGTTGGTAGGTACTTTTGTAACTCCAACAAACGTTATGCTTCGTAACAACAAACAAATAATCAAGTACCAAATGATAGAATTATTGAATCCATCACATATTTATGAAATTGTAATTCCTCGGCCGGCTCCAGTACTCAATTTAGGGGAATCACGAGGATAGGTATTGACCACAGAAATCAGTGATATTCTACGCATAAGGGGCCCCTATGCAGGTAAATAATAAACCTTTGTGTAATAATTTGCAGCGTTTTTGGTTCATGCGAGGAGGAGCAAGGAGATGAAGTGGAAATCAAACTATGATGGTCCGATTTATTATGTTGCTCATGGAGGACGAGCATGTTCGCATGGTAACGCACTTCTTCCTCTCGTGATGTGGTTGATGTGGTTCAGTCTCGGTTGATCCGATCACCTTTTTTTGGTTCATATGAGTAGGAGCATGCAGCATACATTAGTTTCTGAAGAAATTATGAACTAATTTTCTGATACAACTTACTCATTACTGTACTAGCCACCTGCACACTATTCGTTGTAAACCAATTATTTTTATTATCGAAGTAATCGTCCAAATGGGCTGAAATTTTGAGGATCTGAGCGGGTTGGATCCTTATTATTTTCATCGAATTCCAACTTCCTTCCGAAAAGGGTTTTAGAAATTCGTTCCCCTTCTCTACGTCACGGACGGTGACTACAACTCTTAACTCTCGCGCATTCTTCCTAGTAGGAATTTTGAGCCAAAAATCAAGAGCGCTGAATCCAGTTTTGAGATCAGTAATGCGACATTCCTACTCATAAAGAAGCTCCCCTCTGGCCGTAACGTTAAGCAGTGTAGAACCCGGAAGTCGAAAAAGAATCTGACACCGTGACGTCATCATATGACCAGAATTTGGACCAGTATGATGTAAGTTAGGCTATTTTTCTCAGTACCCCTCGCCGTCCTTGAAATTTTAAAAAACAATAAAACCCTGTATCCCTGGAACTTGTATTAGATTACTATTCCGATGTTATTCTTCCTGATTCTTACCCAAGTTTGGTCCTTATTCCTTTTCATCTTTAATCTTATGTAGTAGTTTGAGGCTCCTCATTGATACACGAGAAGAAATGAACGGGACCTGCTCCTCCGCACAGGTTTCATTGCCGACCAATCCACTTAGAATTGGGGCAGCGGCCCAGGAGGTCCAGTATGTGACCTTGACCAACCGCTTTTTACCTCCTTTCCCGACACATTTCGCTGCCTCTGTTTATATACAATAACGTAACGGCGTATCTAGCTTCGCCCTCATCTCATCTTCCTTCCTTCCTTTTACTTCTCCTACTTCTTCTCGTCTTTCCACGTTCCGGTGAACAGTTGTCTGGTGTCGATACGGTTTTGGTTCTGGAGGATTTCTGCGTAAAAGAGGTGGCCGCCGAAGAAATACATAACTTCACGCTCGACTGATGCCCGTTAGATCCCGCTCTTCAATGGCCGGGACGGGACGGGAGAACAGGTTTCCTGGGGACTTTATTTTGAAGATATCGAGAGCTGCTTTGTTGGATTTTGAAAAGTCGAAACTTGGGAATGAGTGTCAATACTCTATAGCCGAGATGAGTCTCGCCGCATTGCAAGAGCAGTAGGTACACTAGTCCTAGCGGCAGAACTGTGAACTGCAGACAACTTACTAAACCTGCAGTTCGCAGCCCATCGACCCTTCCCAATTTCAAGGATTTGCCTTGCTGGAATCAAGGGCATTTTGGACACTTCGATGGTTCGATGCAGCAGTCGAGCGAGCCTTGTACGTAGGTATATGTACAACTATCGATTGCAACCTGTGAAAATTCTTTATACTTGTCACTGGGCATGTTTCCCAGTGGGGTCGTCCTTTCCTTCAATTACCTATTCCCTCTGGTAATTTCTCTGATCAGTGCGGCTCATTAAAGCCTGTTTAATATTAATATTATCATACTCTGACACTGTGGTAGAAAACTACCTGTGGAGGTTGTCCTGTCGGGTCGGGTGCAATTCCACCGGAGATGAGCGATTACTTCTGATCCGACCTTGCAATTCCACTTGTTTACTTTCACTCATCAGATGAACTGATAATAATTCCACCGGTTCGGTTGCCTCTCGTTCTCGGCTGTTTAGTATGAATGTGTTAGACGAGTTCTCAGCAGTGTAGCTTTATTTTGTCCGAACTTGCGGTTTGTATGAAGTATCAAAAAAGTGATTTCATCAACTCTATCGACGTGATGAATGGAGATGTCCATAGAAAAATTTCAGTAGGTACCTAATTGTACATCCACGATTACCGAGAGACATTGCGGAATCCTTACAGATTCAGAAGTAATATTTTGATGTTTAAGGAGAATCTTTCCTTAAAATTGTTGATGTTGTCAGCAATATGTAGCGTGTATTGCAACATCCAACAACTTCAAAGAACTGTGTACATCGACAACGATCTTCACTGAGAGAACTGATAGTTCGCTGAAATAGTTTACGCATTTTGCGCTATTTTTCTGCCAGTTATTCACTACACCATCACTGCTCCCAAATTCCATAATCCATTTATTTTTGTTGACGTAAATGCCAGATTCCACTTAGTTTTATCATTGCTACTTGTCGATAAATCGTATTTTATCCATTTTTTGGTATATAATAAAACAAGTATTTCTTGCAACCCACACGTTCCAGTGGAGTGAATGATAGGTAGAATTGAAGTCCGTTAAAACCAGTATCCTCCTTATCGGGTAGCATATCGACACCAGTGGAATAGTATAGACTTCCGGTGGAATTGCGACGACCCCTTCCTCTCGGACGGAAGTGGAATATGGCATTTACGTTAACAAAAATTAATGGATTATGGAATTTGAGAACAGAGATGGTGCAGTGAATAACTGGCCGCCAAATAGCGCACAATACGAAAAATGTCAGTTCTATCAGCGAAGATCGTTGTCGATGTACACAGTTCTTTGAAGTTTCTGATGACACGCTACACATTGCTGACATTAACAATTTGAAGGAACAATTCTCCTTCAACAAATACCACTTCTGATTCTTCAAGAACTCTGCAATATCTCTTGGTAATCGAGGATTTACAGTTAGGTATTGACATGTTTCTGTGGACATCTTCATTTACACACGTCAATAGATTTGATGAAATTACTTTATTATACTTGAAACTGTCAGAAAATTTCTTGCATCTTCTGTAACGTCCAGTAATTTAGCAATTTATTTAGCAAAATTTCTTTCTTTTTCAGATGGTATAAATGGCAAGGCTAATGGACGCAAATGGACCAATGGAGTTGCCCACCGACCTGATGACAAACAGTCAACGCTTTCAAGGTAAACTTAATCGACCTTAGTTTGTTTTACACCTTTATCCGTAGTCGGATTACTAGTAGGTATTGCAGTAAGTGCAGTATTATATAAATGTATACTCATGCATAGAGTATGCATTTAACATAGGTACCACATTATTAGTGCATCAGCGACAGAAATGATAGGTAACTATTGATGATAGGTATGGTAAGTAACTGATGGTTAAGCGTCGTCATTTAAATTAAAAAATATCGTCATTATAGCTTTATTTGTCCCTAGTACTAATCTGTAACTAGACTACCCTCTCTGTTTTGCGATAAAATCAATAAACTTCACTCGGATTGGTATAACAGTATTTAAATTTAATGAATATGTGGCTATAAAAAATATCGCATCATCTTGGTAAAAATCATAACATAGGAAGATGAAATGCGAACTTAAGGCTAGAACTTACCAAAACTGTATAGCAGTCCAGGAAAATTCGATCTGTGGTGTCCATTCAAATAACTACCAAGCGCTTTTTGTCCGAGTTTGAATACATAGAAAGGTATTTTCCCCCATATAAGCACCCTTTGGTCGAGCAAAACAAGTATGGGTGTAAGAAAACATGTTTTCAAGAAGAATACAGCAGAAGAATTGCTATTCTCAGAATTGACGAGTCTGACAAGTGATTACCTACGGCCATAACGCGTGTTGAACGAGGCTATTCCAATTTTACTGTTTGCTGTATGCGCTATCTTTTCCCATAGAGTTTGTTCCGGTTTCCTTGTAAGGAAACTTTATCGTCGAAACGAAATAATTGCTTTACAGGGTTATTCTTTATGTGTGTCAGTTTGTTTTGATACAGGCGGTATGTTGTTTCCGTCAAAAGTAGGAGGAGATAATACGAAAAATCATAAATAAGTGCATATTTAAAATGATGCAGCGAACCCAACCGATGAGCGAACCTAATGAGCGAATTTTAGAAAACCGATGAGTAATTTTGAAAGTTAAGGATAAAGTAGATAGGAAAAAAGTTGAGTAGTAAACTGGGGTTACTTGAGTACAAACCTGAGGTTTTTTCAACTTCTTACCCAGTTTAAAATTGATAATTTATTAAATCAGATATACCATACCAAACCTGAGTAGGTCTCTAGTTTATGAAGATAACTTGTTGGTAGCTCAAAGTAGATCACAAACTAGTGATTTCCGTTTGAAAGTGTACTCGTTATACCACGTGAAGTGGGGTAAAACGATGGCAGTCTCGCTTCTCGTTGTTTAGGCCCATACACGTGTTCATGTACTCAATTACACCGTCAGAACTTATAGCCAGGGACGTTCTATAAAGAAAAATACGCATTGCAACTCAAAAAATTGTAATTAATGGAAAAAAACATGAATACAGGTAGACAAAAAGCATTTTAGGTACATTGGCTAGAAACAAAGCAGGTATGTAAACATGGGAGGTAGTCAAAAACAAAGTTTGAAAGACACTAATCAACACAACCTACCAACTAAGGTTTCATGTCGATTTTATAAATCTCCCTGGTTGATGAAACTCGCTTAGGAGGGTGGATTTCCCCTCCAAACTTCATTTCAGAAACGGTACTCCTTCTCCCCACCAATCTTAATGGTAGAAATCTATGAATAAATTCCGAACAAAGTAACTTTTCTTGATATCACAAACTGCATCTTGTAGTCAAATTATTAGGTAACAAATAATGGTTCGTAGATGTTACTCGAAAGAAGGCAGATTATCCATCCACTTTTTGAACTGTTCTGATAAAGTGATAATTACTTATGTGACAGAAGCGACCAACCTGCCAACTTTTTAACAAACTGCCCTCTTAACGGTGGTGGTGCGTTCTCTTGAGGAATTATAGAACCTCGCCAAGAAATAGCTCTCGAAGGATGAAAAACGTGGTTTGTCATCAATTATTCACCCCACCGGATCGTTTCACCCCAGTTTGCGTACCTATGGCCATCCCTGGCCAAAACCCTCGGCTGAGGCTTCTCGTTCTCACTGGTTTACGGGAGTCTTCGGCTGTTCTCTCTGGAGGACCTTTGTTTCGAGCCGATGAATTTTAGAAAACACCGACGAGCACTATTACCAAATATGGCGGTTGGTAGGTAGGTAACTTGAATTTCACCGAAGTAGTTATAATCAGAAAATTCCCTTCTCTAACATCCTCCCCTTTGTGAACTGATATTTGTGATTCTCATGGTTTAGATTTCAAGGTAAACTGCCTTAGACATTCTTGAGGTTTCATCTAATTCGGATGATTGATTAGCCGTGATGTGGCAATCTAATAACTAAGCTGTCTGCGACTATATAATGTACTTAAATTATTAGCTGTGATGTGCGAAGGTGCGACAGAGCGTACAGAACGACGGACAGACAGACAGTTCAGATACTCCTAAATGGTGCTAAACATTTTCAAAATGGCTGGAACTGGTACGTATTGTGCATGTAACTTCGTTCTGTCTAAATTTTGCCAGGTTTTTCACTCATCCAACACAGAAGCATCATAAGTGGGGTCATAAACACTCCAACCTGGAACATCACTATCTGTGTTGAAAGTCCTACGTGATACAAATTACGGAGTTGAAACGATTTAGTCTAGTATAATTCGATTTGTTATCTTCCTAGGTACGCCAACACTAATTTATTTAAAACACCGTCCTCACTAATTCCTTACTGATTGTAGGTAGGTACTGAAAGTATTAATTATCACGTGGATCTTAGTTTTAAGGGGACCTATGATTACGAAACAACAAATAACAGATGTGAGGCGAACAGATTGATGAGGCAGGAAAACCCGTTCTTCTAAAAACTTGAATTATGGTGGACAAGACGTTCTTCCTTATAAATATCCAGACTACAGCCAGACTGAATTTAAATTTTATTAATACGTAGGTATGTCGATTTTTTTGGCGACCGTAGGAACCTAATATATAATCGGTATGATGATTTAAAATCAGGTAATCGGCATTCAAGGCGAAACGTCCTTTCTAAGAAAAGAATCGATTTAGCACGAAGTTCGACCGTGAGCCGAATGCGCAAACCGTCTTCAACGTTCGTACGCTTGACGAACGACATGTTAATGAGCTAAGAAGATGAATTCTCTGTCGGCACTTCCCCCACACCACCGCATTTCAAGGTTCCATAGAAATCTAAGGACTCCAAACAAACCGATTTGTTGTCACGATGTTTACCGGGACACCGCAGAAAACGTGGGAGTTTTTCGGGCTTTCACTTCTATCGGGGATCTCGATGGATTTACCGATAAAATGTACAGATCCAAAACTTTGGATGTATTTACCAAGTAAGATCGGCAGCATGTTGTAAGAAATTCCCAACCGTTCCAAACTGAAAAATAGAATGGATTGGAAATGGAAATTCCATCGTTCAATTGATATAGGAGTTCTTGAACTTTTACTCTCTGTGACTTTCAATAAATAATTCATCCCGTGACGAATTCGTGTTCAGGATTCAAAAACTGAGGATAACTTGGCTAATGAAACTTATAAAGTTTGTCAAAAAGTGCCAAATTGAAACCGGTTTCGGCCGCTCCTGACCTCCTGAGGGGCCCCTAAAATCGGAGATTCTGAGCTTTGATTATTATCAAAGTACTGGATCGGTTACCGCCGTGCGGTTACGCTATCAACCCATATTCCTATAAATAGGTGTACCTACATATCTAATGGTAGGTGGGAGGGGGGAGATGGCAGATTAGGGTAACCACACGAATGTTTTCCGTTCTTTTTAAGAGAAGAAAAAAATTATGCAGATCGGTAGGTTGGATAGGCATGAAAATAACCTCATATCCGAGGCCTCTGAGGAGGATCTCCGTCATTTTTTGGTCGACCCGAATCGCTGCGAGCCAGTTCCGCCGGTAAAGTTCTTTCCGCCACGTCCGCCGCCTTCTAATGACCTTTTGAGGCGGTGCATTGAGAAGAGATTCGCCTTCCAGGGAGAAGGAATGGGTTGGGGAAGACGTCCTGAGAGGCGGGTAGTGGCGGTAGTAGGCCAACGCCTGGCCAGGAAGGTGAATGGTATAACGGGCCGTAATGCTCCGCGTCTACGGGATGTTTGCTGTGAATTAATCGTAGTGAGAGGGTGACGCTGACCTACTCACACGGATACCTTATTCTCTTCATAAACAGAAACTTATGAGGGAACCTGCTGTATCGGTTTCCCCTACTGCGAGTACCTACTGGAATTTGTCCATATTTTGTTTCGAGTCTACAAAGAAAAAAAATCTTGAGATTACCTTAGTTGTGTGAAACAAAATCGCCTTCAAACATTTTTGCTCCGTCTGTTAACTTATTCAGTTCTACTCCTCTTACATCAAGTTTCAAAAGTCTAAAATACAGAGGTATAATTGGTTGTTTCTTCAATCTTTGCTTATTAATCTTTACATCTTTGGTGATTACCAAAGATTAATAAACATTTTGTTTTCGAGAGTTGCTCATCTTCGACCTTATTCTTCCGTAGGTAAGTCGTACAAACTGTTAGAAGAGTTCGATGATAGGATACAATGTGTGAACATAACATTTACTAATAAAATGAACGTTTCTTTTGTTCGCGATTAATTGGGGGAAAATACCTACCTATATTATACATTTATTCATTTATGTATAATTATTTGACTCCTCAGTTTGCCATTACAAACAGTTTGAAGAAATTTCGAAGTTTTTAGCCACGGAAGTTTTTAGTTTTTAGTTCATAGCCACGGCCTGAAATTAGTCAAAAATAATACACATATATGAAAAAAATTTGTCAAAATCTAGAGAATGATGCTCTGAAATGGAAAAGAAGCAAACATTTTTAAAAATGTTGGATTTGAACAATGTTAAAAATGTTGGATTTGAACAATGTTAAAAATGTTGAGCTTAGAAAATGTTAAAAATGTTGGACTTATGTTTAAAATGGATAAACTTGTTAAAATTGTTGGACACGTTGCAGTAGCTTACCCTAGGTACTAAGTTTCCGAAATTTCCCTACCAAGTGCGTCACAGTTTCAATTAACGCTGTCAACTACTCGTCGCTCATGAGGCGGTGGACTTCAAATTCTATGGGCCAAGCCATACAGTTAGATTAGTCCAAGATCACAGGTTCTCAAAACGTCGTGACATTTACCCTTAACTTCCAACTCAGTGGACAAGGGCTTATACTCTAACCAACTTGTTGCTTAGTGAGATTCAATTTATATTATAGTTTCTTGCATATTCACCATGGCGCGGCACCATCGATTGGGAAACCTGACCATGGTCATTGTAATTCGTTCATGTCTCCTACGGTTCCTTCAGCCATTGTTCATAACGTAGAGTGCACTCTTCATTCACGATATTTCACGAGCATCAGAGCGTCCTTGTCCTCCTACAACCCGCACAACGCACGCTCTTCAGACTGATGTGCAATTTCAGTGTGGGTGAGGCCGCGGAACCTGCGGTGATCGGTTTAAATAATCTCTCTTAATCCCCGAGAATCATCTAACCCTGAACTTAAGAATACCAAGGACGGACGAAAATTATTCACCGGCAATGGATGAAGTGGCGATCCCCATCATACAGCTGTACGCGTGTATTAGGTGCGCTACACCGCAAAGCGCCGGCTCGAGAATCAGGATTGAGGATAATATTACTACAGTAACGTAGGTACGAAGTAATTCCACTTTTAAGTACTGAATAGAGGTTCAGAAAATCGATAGCCAAAACGTGGTATCAGTGAGAGCCATTAACATCTCGACAAATTGAGTTATGAAATTCAACTAGACGAATTTAATATTCAAATAGATCATAACCGATACCCCTGTCAAATTCCTATATAGCAGTTGCATGGAACATTGTTGGTGTATTTTTGAGGTAGGTTCACCTTGTAGAAATACCCAATATTATCAGGCTTTAAGTTGACGCTGATCTGTAATCCAGCGTTTTTAGTTTGTCAGCTAAGCAAACTTGGACTATATTTCTTACTTATTTATTTACGGGCGAGCTCAATTGCAAAACTACACGATACATCACTCTAACGAGGGGGTAGAGAGAAATTAAATACAATCGTCCTAGCAAAATACGGAAAAAACTTCATGAATAAGCTGCAGCATAAGAATACCTCACTAACAAACTCTTTCTGTGACAGGTGGAAACATTGTTCCCTCCAGGCCTCGACTGGTTCTGATGACGCAATTCCGCAATTTTCCAGATTTTACAAGAGAGACGAAAAACTTTGGGAGGATATTTTTTGTTGCGTAACCCGTTATGTTAACTTGGTATTTTAGGTAAATTGGACCATTTTCTGACTTTTCGAGAAAAATTCAGCAAGCTATTCTTGCTATTGCGGAGAACTGGGAGAATAGTTGTAGATGCGAGACACATTTCAGTACTTACGATATTCTTGATGTTTTGCTGGAACGGAATTATTTAGAAAACTGGACCGCGTGTAGATATCATAAGCGCCCTCGCGCCCACTCGGAAGAGGTCTTTGAGTTACTTCGCTCGAATTAGACAGGTCACATGAACCGCTGCTCCCTGGGGCATACGATACATGACATAATGTTTACACACTGTCATTTTGTCGTAAAGTGACAGTGGGAATTGGGCGCATACAATAATGGACAATTTTTACCCCGGATTTACTTTCGAGTCGTGGCGCTAACGTTCTGAATACGATGTTTTTCCACACTGGTGGTTACGATTCGAAGAATTACTTGAGAACAAAATATAAAACTGGAATGTATCGATACCTTGATAAATAGCGTATAGGTAGGTATATGTAAAGAAAATTTTATTCATACAAATTTTATAAGTAGAATAATCATTATACCAGGAGAACTTGAAGGAATTTAGCGGCTCGAAGCTCACGACACGGGCAAAGCCTAATCTCGAGCTGCATGCGATAGGAACGAGGAGACTACTTCCCCTGTGTTATGGTTACCTACTCTCGTACAATGTACATGACATGTGAATATTCTGAATAAAATATTGTATTCTACTCTTTTCTATAACAGCGCTGTTGTTTCTTGGACAGGCTGCCGTGATTCATTGATAGTTTGAGACTACAGGAATAGGTACGGGTATAGGAATAGTGCGAAAGCGGCGGACGGAAAAGACTGAAGGGGAAAGTCCGATAGATTATGGAAGTTGGGGAGAAATAAGAGGAAGGCGGCCGTATGTGGTCAGGACATGACATTTGCCTGTAGCCGGCAGGCAACACGAACTGACGATTTATTGGAAAGTCGATTGTTAGGCTAATGACTCCACATGTACCGCGCCTGTTTCATTATGGCCGTCTCTGCCTTAAGACTCTATAATACGACCGAAACGGCCAGACCAAACGTTCGTGAAGAGAAATGAAGAGGAGACCGTAATTTTATCCACAAAAACTACCAACAAAACGGCCAAGATAGACGTAAGCATGGAGTTATAGTTGGAAGAACTCCAGTTGAATATTATTATGTGACTTATTCTTAAATGTGCGCCTACCTTCTATTTACATACAGTGAAACAAGTGTTTGAAACTGTACGGTTACATCCAGTGATTTATTATATGAAGTAAATAGGTTCATATCTGCAAGCCGTTAAGGCGTATGAGCTCACATTATTAGATAGCCAACGCACGGTCCAATATTTCTTATGTTTGCGGTGAATAAACCCGAAACGTCTCTAAAATATCTCCTGAGAAAAAAGTGTTCCTACACTTTCATCCGATACCCCCTTAAAGATATGCAAGAACGGGAACGACGAGTGTGGTCCAAGGGTTCCACACTTCTTCAGAATCTGCACTCACGTTTCTCTTTCTCTTCCAGAGCCTTGGGCTGTCCCGAAGAAAGTGAAAACATGAGCGATTGTGTCCGGCAAACTGAAGAATTATAGCTACTATTCATGGAAAAAATGACCATGATCTGAGATGGAAAGAATTTCTCCTTTCAGGGGACGGATCGTGAATATTTCTTTTATAAGTTTTACTTACTTGGCTATTGTAATGAATAAGACTGTTGGTTGAAGGTGCAGTCATTTTGTCTGGCTGGGGTTACGTGGGTTTTGTAAAACTTGTGAAATATAGTTGTATTTCACATCCATAAAAGCCACGAAATTTCCTGTTTTGAAAAATTGCATGAAGAAATTGCATGGGTACCTACAGTTAGTCCCGTCAGTATCCTCATGCATGTTACTTTTCCACAAATTCAGCAAGATGGTGCTGTTAAACTTTCCCCAAGGTTATTGACCATATTCCGTTAGCTTGGTTATTAGCTTTTAACAAAAATTGATTGGCGGTTGATTAATACATCCCAAGATGCACAGAATTCGCTATTTGTTCGCAAAAGCTTGTGCGGGCACCTATACATCCTCAGGCAATTCTACTTCATCCCAAGTATCCCTGAAACTGGAATATGTGTCCCATCGATGGGTCCCAATGATACCTGGGAACCTTGCTCTGTCATAGAACTCGCTCCAAGTTCGCCGAACTTCAGCCTCAGTTTGGCATTTTGATGAAATTTCCAATCTGCCTGCCTGAGGTTTTCGGAGGCATTTTTAATTATCCTGTGCGCGGTTGGCTGGGATATGGATAATAGGTCGCCACAAACAATCTATAAAGAATAATGACATCAATTTAATTCGGATTACTCCTTATAGTAACATAATTCTTATTCCAATAGCTCCGATAACGAGTAACAATGCAGTGCATGAACGTTATTGCTGGAAAAAACTTGTCGTTTGACCTAACGCATGACTACTTTGAAAAATAGTGTCGTAATGCAGCGAGTACCTACTTGAATAATAGGTGTTACCGGCAGGCCTCTGTTGTTTGGTACCGTCGTGCTTATACACAATGGTATAAGGTGTTCCACGACGGTACTTTTACTGAATCGAAACCTGCGGCGAAATTGGTCGTCGTCAAAGAATTCTAGAGGGTTCGCTGCATCACGAATGTGCCTTTTGGCACCCGAACCACCCATATGCTCTCTGTGACATCGAACTCGTCATCCCACTCATCGAAATCAAACAAAATTCGTAATCCATCGTATCAACAACAAAAAACGAATACTTAGGAAAATAGACGAGAATACCGAGATCGATTACATTGAAAAGATGGCAGAAATGAAAAGAGAACAGTGCACCATCAATAAGGAAATCCTTAAGGTACTTTTCGACGTACCTCAGTTTGGTACGTATTTTAGGCCCGAAAGTAAAGATTTTACTTTACTTATTGTCTGTGAAATAGGAATAAAGGAAATGCTAAAGGACGAGTTAAGCATTTGCTTTATCACTGACTATGAATAGCCCAAGTGGACGTTGCTTCCTTATTTGTTCACTTAAGCATTCACTTTTAATTAAGTGAGGACTATGAATTCCGCCCTAACCGTTATTTCTACATTATTAGGCTACTTGCCTTATTTTTGTCATCGATCAATGCCTTGTGCTATGTCCTACAAGTCAGGCATGTGCAGGACTATGAGACTTCTTCCTCTGATATGAAATTGGTTTTGAACCGTCTCTTCACTGTAAATTATCGTGGTAACTTTGTTTCTCTCGTTCAGAAAAACTGATCATTCAAAACATGACCGTTTTAATTTTTTGTTTCAGGTTGTGGACGGTAGAGCGACCGAGGGGCCAAGGCTCCAATTATCAAGCGGTGAGGAGAACGTGCAGGGAGCGCGGGTGCTTGTACGAGGATTCCGAGTTCCCACCGAACCCAAGGTCCCTGTACAGGCACAAGAAACCCCCTTTACAGCCCATCGTCTGGATGCGACCACATGTAATTACCAACGGATTGTACTTTATATTTTACTTCGGACATGAGTAAATTACACCTTTAGCTTCCTACAAGAATGCACTTTATTGTGACTAAGAAATTGCCACCATCAGATATAAATATGTATAAGTAGAGACTAGACTGACCAATATATATTTATTTATGTGCTTGATGGTGCCGATGAAGTCGAAAAGCTTAATCACAATAAAGTGCAATTGTGTGGAAAATTAAGGGTTATTCATACCCGAAGTTATGAGTGTTTTCCACATGAATAACGGGGAAACCCCAGAAGTGCTGATTATATTTCATCTTCATTCCAATACATCATCGGAATAAATAGGTAATCATTGTAAATGCTTCAAGCTGACAGTTGGTATTTTCACAAAAAATTATGTTCAGCGCACTTATGTACTTCTGTTGCTACGTTAATGTTTAGACTTCCGTGAGAAGCAGACGAAAAGACGATCTTACGCGTCGTTGGGTGTGCATGAGTACAGCAACCTAGTCAAGTACAATATCAATCAATATTCCAGTAAACAACAATTGTAGTATAAAATCACAGGTTACTGGACTTCAAATTCTATCATTTATTATGCAACGGAATAAAAAGTATTGTTTACAAGAAACGTGTTCACTGCTGAGAAGGTATTTTAGAGACGAATAGCGTTGGCTGATTTTGGCAACTGAAGTGATTGGCTGTTGAGTGATGGAGGGGGCGGGGGGCTAGCACTCGGTTGAAGAACTCTAGCTGATGCTTCAGGAGGGAAGAGCCATATAGTTGTTTCCATTTGGACGAGAATACTGAGAACGAACGAAGAAGAATGAACAAGACGCATGTTTCTTGATGCACATCCATCTACCTTCGGTGGAACTACAACACCACAGAAAACACTACTATACTACGTACAACACCACACAATCCGAGGAATCACCTCGGATTGTGTGGTGATGGCGTGGTTTGAGGTAGGTAAGGTTAAGAGGTGAGGTTGAGTGAGGAGGTAAGAAAGGAGTGTGAGAGCAGGTCGCCAAAGTAGGCGAGCTACCTACCATACAGTAAACAGTTACCTACACAACTACCTACTCAAATCCGTTATACGAAATTAGCGCTCCTAGTGATAGGAATCAGTTTGAACGGCTAGCAATAATTTAACCAGCGCTAAAGTGGCTCTGGTTAGAATTATTATTGAAACCAGGAGAGGAAACGGCCGGTTGTAGGGGAGGTGGAGACCGCCGGGGTGATTGCCCCATTCCAGCCAGTGAAAGCAGCCAATTCGTAAGTGCTGTTAGGACAGCAAGTCTGTCAACAGTTGTACGAGAGCGAGCCTGTCATCAGTTCAGTCACAACCATACAGGTGGTTGTTCCTAGGACAGCGAGCCTGTCACCAGTTGTACGACAGCGAGCCTGTCATCAGTTCAGTCACAACCATACAGGTGGTTGTTCCTAGGACAGCGAGCCTGTCACAGTTCAGTCACAACCATACAGGTGGTTGTTCCATTCAGAATATGGCAGTAGGCACAGCCAGCTACAGTTAGTGATGCTGCATGTACACTCATTGAAAGCATTATCGTTATTTAGCTAGTAACCATATTTCAGTTAGTAAATAGGAAAGTTTACTACAGAGCATATCCGCGCAGTTTATCACCTTCTTGGATGTGTCTCTAGGATGGGATAATATCCTTCCGGTTTATCACCACGTTGGATATTGGGATAAAGAAATAGTAAAAGTAAAGTAAACAGCGATTATTATTCCAGGCTGGGGCTTTTTGCTCTTTACTTGGCTACTCATTGCCTCGCCCCCTTGAGTGGAGAGCCCAACAGCTGCATGGGTCATACTTGGACTTGTCACAGCGATCACCCATCTAAGTGCTAACCACGCTCGAGGTATCTTAACTTCGGTGAGCTCACGGGAACCGGTTTATTCCACCTGATAAGGTCGTTGGGATAAGGAAATATCCTTCGGTTTGTCACCACGTTGGATATTTGGATGAGCACTCGCCTGGTTTGTCACCGTACTGAATGCTGGGAAGGGAATTCTCATCCGGTTTGTCACCACAATGAGAATGTAGGGTTGTGGAGAAGGGTGAGTTGATGAGGTTGAGGTTAGGTGAGAGAGAGAAGGCGCTGGTAAGAGAGAAGTAGGATGAATGGTGAGCTGGGCGCCTTATAAAGGCGCCTCTACCCTTCCTCCGATCAACCAACGGTTGTTGAAAACTGTTGGGAGCCTTTAGGAGGGAGAGACACCTGGCCTTCGACCGTTGTGTGGCACAGCTCGCCTTCTCCGTTGCTTTATTGGTATCAGTCTAAACAGGAATGGTATATTGTAAAGGGTACCATGACAGATTGTATGTGGGTGGAAGTTAGGTTAGGGGTCTTTCTTATCTTAATCTACTTCCGCAATAAGATCCTGGTCGAATTCCAATGACGATGAGCAGTTTCTTTTCTATAGCTTGGAAACAGCGTCAGGGTTATTATAGTAGTAGGTGCCAAGGCGTGCAGAGAGAGGTACCTACTTAGTAAATGTAGGTACCCATTTACTCGGTTGATTGGATCTATAGAACATTTCGTACTATATCGCTTCGAACTAAACCAAGCTGAATGATGAAGGTGAATAACAGCGCCTTCAAAATCTAATTCCAAATTGCTACAGTATTACTCGTAGGCACTATTTGTGAGCTAATAACTCACAAATATCTGGCCACTATTGTAATCTCGTTTACTTATTACCTTATTTGCCAGTAATCTCTTATTACTATTGTAATCTCAGTTTACTTATTACCTTATTTGCCAGTCAGTGTGGTACATCCATGTTGTTTTCTCTGATCATACCTACTGGAAACCAAGTGCACAGTTACCTACCAGTTACCTACTTGGGGAGTACCTTGGCGGTTCGGTTCCTTGGAAACAGCACTTGATCAAAAACTGCGCATGCTTGAAATTCGCCCATAATTTCTTAACTGCCACCATCTTGTGCAGCTATGGTTAGTTAGCATCTAACATACTCGCTCTTGGCACCATATTCCCAACACTGCACTGAAGCGACTTCTGTAACCTTTCTCAACATAATTCCACATGATATATGTGCAGAAGCCCAGCCCCGGTTTCCCAGCCAGGCGACTTGTTGAAGCACTACATTTTTCCACTTCTATGTCGACTATTGGTCTTGAGTGTTAGGTGGTACTTCTCTATTTCTAAACATTCATCTAAGCCTTGAATGATGGCAGGATAACTACCTATTATCTATTTACTTTCTCCAATTATTAATATTTAGGTATGGCAAAGTGGGCCTACCTATTTGTTCTGTATGGTTTCCAGTAGGCCTAGGTAGTCAGCAAAAGTGTACAGTTATTGAAAATAGGTAGCGAAAAAGGGATTGATCAAAAGATGGTATAGTAGATACGCACTCATACATAGTTATGCATCAGTTCGGCTGTTAGCCTAATGATCGGCACAACTACAATGATTACTTATCACTATCCTACGTGAGAATGGATAACAAACGAATAACATAGTTACAAATTTGAAAGCTTGTTGAGTCGCGGTGCAGTGACGCTGTCACCTGCACTTGAGTGGTGACCTTGGGGACCTCAGGGACACTGCTGCTGGTCTTTGGTGCCCATTCTGTAGAGATAGCCTGGCGTAAATTGACGGGGAGCGGTGCGAAGGGTTGAAAACTTAGGTAGTGTACGGGGACCAAAGTCCGTCAGACCAGACTGGCGAGGGCGCAGGTCTGCTCAAGTGGGGTCCGCCGGACCGTTCTGGTGGCCATGTCCCCAGCCACACACACATGATGGATCAGATCCAGTACTCACTCAATTCAAGCGCGGTCAGGTGGTAGAGTCGCCCTACCTTCATTCTCACCTACTTGATGAACTTGCCATGTTTGACAAACTTTATAGGTTCTGTATGCACTTTTGTAAATATCTACTGCTATCGTTGATTTTTTTTTTTTTTTCTGCAGGAAATGTGTCAACGTCCTCGGTTCAACACAGATAGCGGCTCGAGGAGTGATGTTGAACAGGGTGAACTGGGTGATGCCTGGTTCATTGGTGCTGTGTCCTCTCTCACCCTCACCCCTCGCTTCCTGGACAGGATCGTTCCTCCTGACCAGTCTTTCGACACCACCGCCAACTATTGCGGTCTCTTTAGGTACGATTCGCCCACCTAGTGGTTCCATTGCTGCGATGATTTTTTGGAAAGGCAGATAATTTCGTGTGGACTTACATTTCATTGTCAAGCAAAACTACTAGGTACACCAGCCAACAGATTAGCCTAGGACATAAATGGACAGTAAGACTTTCTCAAATGGTTGTTGTAACCAACTGTAACAATAATAGGATTATGTAGATCGATTCGCACAGTCTGGGATAGTGAGAGGGTGGTATTATTTCTTAGGTACTGCTCCTAAACTTCTATGAATGAATTGGACATAAGGCCGAGAAGGTAAATTATGACAGCATCACAGGTAGTTGTCGAAGATCTTTCAGTGTCTTCGGTCGCATGAGGTTAGGCACATAATACCTATCTGAAAGGCAGTGAAATACACTCACTCCCCTAAAATTAACTAATCCTTGTCACATTCTATAATGGGTTGTAATGGGTTTTTGGAGCTTGTGCTTCCATTCTTGCAAGAATAAAAACTAATTTGATGAATGTCACAAGTAAATTATGTGGCTTAACACAAAGAAATAAATTAATGATAGAGGCCATATAGATACGAAATGTGTCCAATGTGTCTGTGAACAGAGGTGGTCAATGTCCAATGTTTAAGGGAGAACCCAGCTCAAAGCTTACGATCTCCCCTCTGCTGCAAGCAGACAGGGAAACCCTCCTGGGAGGTGACTTGTACACTCAGAGTCCTTGGATACGCCCAAGTTCCTGTTACACCTACAGGTGGAGACGAGTGTTCTAGCTCACTCTACCAACTTAGCAGGTTGGTTCCCGAGTTTTTGGTTTCCCACAAAACTCACATGCCGGCGCCTACCCAATGAACCCCCACAGTTTGTTGGGAGGGCGCCTCCCCGCCACATCCGGATCAATTCCAGTGCTTGGGTGACAACTACGACCACCACAAATCCAACCTCAACTGGGGGGCAGATAGGTGGCACTTTGCGAAGCTATGTGCCAGTTACCTGGGGCTCCCCCCGCCCGTGGTACAGGTTTTGGTGAGTGCAAGGTCCCAGTTTCATGGCTTTGCATAACACCCAGAAGCCAGACCGGTCAGAGGCCCGCCATCGGAGAAGGCGACTCTGAAGCTACCGCTCTATCCTCTATCTGTGCATGCGCAGCCCAAGCAGTACGGGATCATGGGGAAGGGAGACACTGGGGCTCCTCTCAGAGCTCTTGATCCCTACAACGTGCAGAGTCCATGTTAAAACAAACATAACATTAATAATGATAATAATGATAATAACCAAACATTGTAGCAGTGTCCCTGTCACTTCTCTTCTGTAACTCATCAAAAGATTAGTTTTCAAACAAAAACAACAAAATTACACACAAAAACAAGATGCAAATATCATAAACTACAACAGTCCTATCATAAACGTCGTAATTCCAACTTATACAAATACAGTACAATACAGTCCTATCATAAACATCCTAATTCCAACTTACACAAATATAATACAATTCAATACAATACAGTACAAAGAAAAACGGAGTTATCGAAAAAATAGTCTATTTCCACTAATACACGAAAAACGAAACCGGTATAACAGTGTTTTTTGCGTTTTTCGTGTATTAGTGGAAATAGACTATTTTTTCGATAACTCCGTTTTTCTTTGAAATGGGTTTCCACGATTTCGTCGCGAGTGATTTAGTTCGTACAATACAATACAGTACAATACAATACAGTACAATACTACAACTACAATTATTATTTAATACTACAAAAGTGTCCATCCACTGTCCTACCATTATAGGGTCGGAGCCCAGTGGAAGAGGGCACTATTCAGGTACCACTATTATGCCGGTGGGTCGGAAGTGGTAGAACCTCCCGGGCAAATGCTTCCAGAGCCGCGACTCCCTCCGCCGAACGCAAGATTTGGTCAAGTGGCACTGCTTTGACGCCACAATCCCGCCTCTGGGCCACGTATGAAGGGCTCTCAGCACGTGCTCCGCTAGCTCCACCCCTCCGCAGCCACACGGCAGCTCAGCCGGCACTAGCCCCAGACTATGAAGCTTCGCCGCAAACTCGCGGTGCCCAACCACGAAGTGGGTGAGCCCATGGGTAGGAACCAGCCACCTCATTCCCCTCCTGGCTTCGACATTGGACAGGAACTGATAGGTCAGCCTTCCAGTGTCATAACTGTCCCAGTCCGCCTGCCATGAGCTCAGCAGCTCCCTCTCAAGGCAGGCAATCGCTTCAGAGTGGGGGCCACCCAGCCTCGCTTCCGCTGCCATCACTCCCTGTATCTCGTAAGCCTGACTCTGGACTATCCAATACATAGCCCATCTTCTCCATGCCTCATAGCAGACCAGCGTTACGCTGGCCAGCACCGGCATGGCGCATGTAGTGGAAGTCCGGTAGGCCTGATTCTCCGTAAGACCCTATGCCCTGTCGATCCCAACTTCCTCCACATTGCCGGCTTGAGCCACTGAGCCCAGGGCTGCACCCCGTACAGGAGGATCCCGAGAAATAGCACCTTATAAATCACCACCAGCTCCCTGTACCCTATGCCCCACTCGGAGCCAGCCAGACAACAGATCTTCATGAAGGCGTCAAGGGCTTTTACACCAAGGGTCCTCACATGAAGCCCCATCCCAAAGCGCTCCTGAACAGAGGTGGTCAGAAGGGGAGTGAGGTTCAGGGAAGCTGGATATAGATATGTATGGCAAGAGCACCAGTGGAGGGGAGTTCATAAATCATCAGCCACCACCAGAGTCAACTTTAGATGCTACAGTGTTGATAAAGGGAAATACGGTGAAACAGGGCTTCCCTTCCTCCTCATCATCATTGTTGCCATGGATGACACAGCATCCACAGAAGTACTTTATCAGAGAGCTGCTGGCCCCGTATCCCTATAACTGTATCCTCTAGTATAACCAACACCGCGATGCTTCGTCCCCCCCCCCCCCCCCCCCCCCTATGACCATGCCTTTATGGGGAAGACAGAATAAGAAGACACACCAATACAGCTCCAAGATTACTGTTGATACATCAACACAATCCTCCTTTTGAACCACTGCTGTTCCGATCAATTCAGTATCACCTTCTTGGAAAGATCTCCATTATACCTATATTAGAGATTATAAGCGTATTACCTAGGTATTGTAAGCACGTCTTTTCACTATGAAATCTATCATTTTATGAAAGAAATTAATACAGTCAATGTACTATTGTCCCATTAGGTTTAGGTTTTGGCATTTTGGAGAGTGGAAAGAAGTGCTGATAGACGATAGACTTCCAACCTATAAAGGAAGACTTGTGTATTCAAGATCAACCAACCCTACCGAATTTTGGGTTGCTCTACTTGAAAAGGCATACGCAAAGTGAGTTATTACTTCAGTGCCTACCTTAACTTAATAGAATGTTTTTTAGGTTACTTACTATCAAGGCCGACCACATAGTAGTGCAAAAATTCCGAGGCTTGCTTAGGTAGTAATAGTTGCGAAATCCTCGAAAAACCCCAAAAATATTGGAACCTGAACGTGGGAACCTGCCCCGGAAGATTACTTTAATATTTCAATTCTTGCAATATGAAGTTCTCAAGGCATTCAAAATCAAAATTCCCACAATTTGTACAGACGTATCATTTTCAGATATTTTCAAGTTTTGGTTCCATCTGTGTGCCTGCAAACCTTGCTAAACTCATCATCACTCCAGCTCATTTCTTCCAGTTAGCTTGAAGCTGTGAGGGATTGTGCGTGTTAGTTTCTTACATTCTTCATCAAAATAAAAATAGCACAAATGGGGTGCTTATATTATAGTCTTCTGCACAATCGAAAAATTCTTGTAACTCCCCAAGTTCTTCTAATAGAGTTTTATTAAATTCATTGGTACACAGAGCTCCAGATGGTCCATGATCGATTTACTTAATCAGCACTGGAGACGTAGTCAGCCTTTGGCATGCACAATCATGAAATCATAGTTTTTGCTGATTACATGATTCGATTAAGCATGGTTCGCATGAAGCAGCCATGCATTGTGTTGATGCAGTTGATTTGTAAATTGAACTGTCCAACACGAACATGGATGCTATAGCAATGATAAAAGCCAAATTTCAGGATGTGTTAGATCTCTGTCTTTGAGTTGAAGTGATTATGTATTTCTTCAGAATGTTGTTTTACTATCCCAGAATTAAAAATTGCCCTAACTTTAATTTTAGTTTTAATGAGGGGGAAGTCATGTTTGTTCGCCTACCAGATTCTAATGCTAATTTCATGTGAACGCCTCTGCGACAAACAGATGCATTGACGCAGCGCGTTTCAGCTCCACCCGAACAACGATTGAGAAAAAAAATGGTGTGCTGAATATACAGTTAAATTTAAATTAGTGGAAATTCATTAGGACAGGAAATCCACCGGCGCCGAATGATGTGCCCTAGGGTTGATTTGCCCACAACTGTGTCTTCAATCACAAAAAACTGTATTTCTATAAAATTGGAACTGAAATAGATTAGTTCTGAAGGGAAGACTTATGTAATTTAATTTGTAATTAGAAGTTATCTTTTCTATTACCTACTTACAAATCTGATCTGTATGTTTGAAAATTACAGATTTTACGGCTGTTACGAGAGCCTTAGTTGTGGTGGCAGCACAACTAGGGCACTTCAAGATTTAACAGGAGGAATTGTTCAAAGCTTCGGCCTAACGAATCAGGATAGATATCTAACTTACCAAGTCCTGAATAGCGCCGTACCCAGATCTAGTCTACTAATCGCCAGTATAAATCCGGTTAGTATTTAAATCGGTGCATTGAATAAAGAAGATCCTAGGTACCAACAGGCTTGTTCCCAGTGACCATCTGACGGTTATCCAACCGTTAGAAAGGCGTTTGGCCGTTGGCAGAGATTCTCAGACTCTTTTCGGACTGTATAGTAGCTACCTATCCATGACCAGCTTTTTCCAATGTTTTTCTGACTCCAAAGCCAGTTTTCTGATCATCATTCTAGTTCACAGAATAGGGCGGACGAGAAATTACCATGCACTGCCTTCTCGATTCCCAACAATTATCAAACGCTTATCAAGATGGTATTGGACCATGGATGGTTTCTTACTGTTTCTAGGAATCTGCTAACCGTCAGGAAAATTCAGTGCAAACAAGCATTATGTATTACAGACGTGCACTTCACCCTGATTTTCGCCCGCTGTTTAGGCAAATATGCATAATATTTCACTTGCTTTTTATGTTGTCGACCAAAACCCATGCCATAGAAATTTGTGTGCAAGAGGTTGCCAGGAAAAGACTCAACGGCGCAAGGATCTACATCCATGTTGTCGACCAGAAAAATTCGCAAAATGCTGTAGAAGTCATGTCGTAACTCCAGTTGTAAATAAACAATAAAACGGTGTTCTGTGGCAACCGTGATCCCTCTGACATAACAAGTCCTCTCTTCTTGCACCGCCAACGCTGCACAGTATCTGCGGCATTCATGGACATTTCATGATGGTTACGACATATTTTTGTTGTTGTTGTGATGCCATACGTTTGAAAACATGTAATACAATAGTTTATATCCCGCGTTATCATGTACAACTCGTACCCAGTTTTCGGGAGCTCCATTGTGGTACGAATAAACGACGATACCTACGTTACTCGATATAAACTGAATGATCGAGGTTCTAAACGTTCTCCGGGAGTAACAGATGACCAGAGTATCATTTCTGGGTGTAAACATAAAGGAGAGATAAACTTGAGGTTCCTCGTTGGGGAATGCGTTCGGGGTTTCGATTAGGTGGGGGGGGGGGGGGGGGGGTATCCCATAATACCCAGATTTGTACTAATTTCTGTTTTGGTGTTGCATTCCAGTCTACCAGTGCATTCCAGTAACTAAAGTTCTGATATTTTTAAGCACCTATTCTGATAAAGATACTGGACAACTAGAAACCTGTCATCACCCTGAATGGGAAGTGTGAAAGGTGAAATAATTGGGGGATTGCATCACGTCGGAAGGTACCGATAGTACCTAAATGAGCTCTGGGTCGGAATTGAGTGCCCACTTCATTGCCTTGACAAAAATATTCAGAAGCTGACAGCTGAATAGGACAATTAAAGTGATGTTATACTATTTCTCTCTACGGTTCTGAAACCTAGATGCTTACGAGGAGGTAGAACAACTAAAACAATAGAAACTATAGGACCTGTGGCCAATATACATACGAATATCTAGTTTACAGGATGTCCTACATTGAGCATCGCGGAGCACTTTGTCACGATACGATTCAGCGTGAAAAATTATGTGGAAAACAATACCTAACTCCTCACGTCGTATAACACCCTATAACACTTGATTTCGTTACAAAACCCACGTTTTTTTGCATTCAAACGAATGTCCCCCCTCTAATTAGAACAGTCAAATTAAAAATGATCCTACCGTTGGAAAGCTGGGATCCTGAGGAAGTTTTTTTCTGTAACGATTGCGGATACAGAAAACCTGTAATACTGAGTCGTAGAGTCATTTAAAAAAAGAAAAAAAGGAAAGGGGGGGGGGGGGAGTTCACTGCAATTATTACACAAGGGTTTATTATTTACCTGTAGATACCCCTTCTGCGTAGCTTACCGTCTTCCGTCAATAGGTATCTACGCTCGTGCCCCCCCCCCCCCCCCCCCTTTGTGGCAACATCGTAGAATGCTCCGGATGGTCTCAAAAATTCAGAAAAAAGGGAACTATTAAAAATTGCGAGAAAACCCACAACTCAAAATACAATTTTCCAAGATAGGGATACTCCAGACATTTCAACCCCTATTTTTCACCCCTTAGAGTAGAGTGACAGTAACGCCGAGCTTCGACAACCAAGTAGAGCCCAAACGGGACCCATGTACAAAATTTCGTGAATTTTGGTTCATGGGAACTAAGGAAAAAAGCCGCGTACGGCGGATGGACGGAATTTTTTACTCATTCGTATTCCACGTCCCTTGAAACGTAAACCATCAAATTTGGGGGGGTACTTTTTTTCGCGGTCGATTCCAAAGGTTTATTTTGAAAATAATAAACAAGAGGACCATAATCAGTTGAGAATTAAGCCCTGAGCAGCGCACACAAGATTTAGACGAAAACCCACTTTTTTCAGCGTTAACCCCCCTCCCCCCTTCTAGAATTAAATTTCGAAATTCCGGCGACGCCCAACTAGACAGTTTTCTGCATCGAACAAAAAAATAACTAGGTACGCAAATCGGTTGAGAACTGCTGCCTGGGCGGCGCACACAAGATTCTGTCTCCCTCACACACACACACACACACACACACACACACACACACACACACACACACACACACACACACACACACACACACACACACACACCTGTGGGTTTTTGACATTTTATGTCTTTACTTTGCTACATAAACTCGAAAATGAAACGCGGGACATGCAATGGAAACAACGTCACGAAAATATTTCTGATGATTTTCGCTTACAACCGATTCGTTGCTAAGTACGGAACTTTATCTTCGCCAGTTATCATCGTACAAAAATCGTTCACCACTCGTTGGATAGCTCTCGATTTACCTAACCATACTACGTTAACCACTGCGGACTGCGTGGCCAACAAGCTGCGGTATGCGCGTGATTGTTTAAATGAATGTTTAAGTAGGTACATAATACAGTGGAGTCCGGCTAATCCGAACTAATTGGGACTGAAGGCTGTTCGGAATAGGTACCATTCGTTGGAAATCTTGACCAAAACAATTAAGTACGAAGTACTTGGTGTGGGTGCGGGAGGGGGCGCTAAGACATAAAATGTCCCTCGTGGTTGCGTACTTGTACGGAAGCTGTACCCACCGTTTGTGTTTTAAGGGTATGCGTAAAAAGGCACATTTGCTGAAACGGACCACGTTTTGAGATGGGAGAAGCTGAATAACATGAAATCTACAGGATGTAGCGAAAAATTTATTTTGGTGTTTTTTCCGCGGATTTGGTTTCAGAATGGTCTCAAACGGATTTGATTGTGGTTGTTTTCATTATCGTCTGAGTGCTGTCCTCTTCTGACCAGGTCAAATACATAAGGACGTCCCTTACTACTGAGGGTCGTACTAAAAATACGGTTGAATAGAGTGGAGTAGGATTTTTGGAAACTGGGACGGAATTTGGACGAGTCATTTGTCAAACCTGGACCCTTCATGGGTAGGTAGTGCAATAATTCAGGTTCCGATCAACTGATTCGCCTAGGTACTTTCTAAGTTAACGTCTGTGGGCCATGTACGTAGATTGCTCCATGATTTCACCTCAATCAAAGCACGAATGGTCTCTACCAACAAACGTTCATTTCATTATGCTGAAATTTTCAGTAGCTGTGCTGCCTGATTGTTGGAACGACCTGTGATATTTTATTTCATTGTGGTAAGGTCAATAGAAACCACCGGTGAAACCATCAATGTCCTTGTACGGGTAACAGTTGCGTCTTCATAATGCCTGATAATGCCCAGAATAACGTAGATGATGTTGCGTGTACCTAGACACATTAGCAATAGGCCACAACATGTCTAAAGATATCGATTTTTAGTGAGGTTTTTATTTCTAGGAAAAAGAGAACAAACGACAATTAAGGTTACGCAATGGACTGATGACGCAAACTGCATATAGTGTAACAGGCCTCGCCCGAGTACGAGGCCACACGGGAGAAACGCCCTTAGTGCGACTGAGGAACCCCTGGGGGAAGGGAGAGTGGACGGGCCCTTGGTCAGAGAGGTCCTGGGAGTGGGACACCCTCTCAGACAGGGATAAGGAGCTCCTCAGCGTTCGAGTCAGGAACGACGGAGAGTTCTGGTAAGAGCTTGAGTGTGTGGATAAAGAAAATCCTACTTGCATCGTGTTTACACACACATCGCCCCAATAATTTGTTCACGCAACTGTCTTTCAGGATGTCTTTTGAAGATTTTGCACGGCATTTCACACATCTTGACTTGGTTCATATTGGTCCGGACGACTGGATGATCGAACCTGCTCTCCAAACTAAGCAGCCATGGCGAGCGGTTTTGGCCAGGAGAAGATGGAGGAGTGGTCACAATGCTGGAGGCGGCCCAAATTTTGTCGGTAAGGACGTTTCGGTGTACGCATCATAACAGTTGCCTGGAGTCATCCCTTTTCTTCCAATGGTGGTAGGTTGTGGTGGCACCTGACATAACTAAATCACCAATCCAATCCTAACCGCCAGTTTCATCTGACAATCAGTGAATGTTTGCAGAAACAACAGCAATGAATCCCCAGTTCCACATCATGATTCCAAGGTCCTCTAGCAATAAGTGTCACGTGGTGGTGTCAGTTACGCAGTACTACGAGTTGCAGCCGGAAAGCAAGAAGAAAAAACAGCTCTTTGCCATAGGATTTGCTGTTTACGAAATTCCGCCATCAATGACGAGGTTGACTCCCCAATATGTCTCTGAACAAGTAAATATCCCACCAATTTATTTTTGATAACCGTTTCATAAATATATCTTGTTCACTTCAGGTTGCGTCCAGCTGGTTTATATAAGGGCAGAACAGCAACCATGTTTACGGGAACAATATTTGAAAGAAATTAATTGTTTATTCATCCTTTTTGTTGTAGAAACCATTGGATGTTACAAATCATTCAGTCGCGCGGGAAGTAGTGACGTTTTTTACTCTACCGCCTGGTGATTATATCATCGTCCCACAAACGAATGTGCCCAACTGTGATGGAAAATTTTTATTAAGGATACTGACTGATGAACAAAGTAATATTTGGTATGTATCTCGATTAATAACTCTTAAGTTTACCATTTTAGTGATTTCAAGCAGTTTGGGATCTCATTCTGTAGATCAAGAGTCGAAACGTTCATGGCGGGCGGAATGGGAGTGAGGATGTATGAAAATCGCGCCCACGCCCACTGAGAATCTCTGTGTAAAAATCGTCCTAGTGACTACCTAGTATAGGATACCGATGCTTCCCCTTTCATATTACGTCCGTCAGGCTAGTAAACATTTGTCAAAACCTTACATCCCTCAATTGGCGCTCTTTGATGAAATGAGTATGTATGCTGTATGTATACATGAGGATGTGTGCTTATTTTCCTGTACATTTTTTTCCGTATCAGCCAGGGGTGTTCCGTATTAGCTACACATACTCCAGGTAGAGACCGTGCCGGGTGCGATTCACAGGACACCGGATGTATCGCTCAGATAAGGTTCAGGAGTCCAGTGATTGAGCTCTTCGTTATAGGGACTCCAAGCTTGAGGTGGAGTATGGCTTACCTACCTATCAACAATGCCAGTTGTTAATGGGGGGGGGGGGGGGGGGCAGCTATCTTCAAGAGTGACAGTGAACACCTCTTCCACCATGAGAGGGAAATAGGAGGTCAACTGATGCCCACACTCTGTGTTGAGTGATTGGTGGACGGAAGAGGATGGTGATCGAATCAGATTGGGCCTCCAATCGAAAGACACTTCGAAAAAACGTGAAAGGGCACAAGAAAATCCACCCATCATATATATTGTAGTTCGAATATGATGGCATTTGGGGCTGGAAGTAAAAAACCTGTGCTGCATGACATTTCGCCCAACAGAACCCCCACACTTCATTTTGGGCCAAAACATGATTTTGTGAATCAAAAGAAGTCTTTATTTCAGGTGTTTTAGCGAATTTTTGAGTAAAGTGAAGCTATTGCAATGGGTTCCAAAATTTAGTAAATGAGTTTAGGTTCATTATTTGTTGACCCTGTTGTACTACATGTGGATGGGGTATGCGCTTGGGTGAGAAAAGCGGTTTATTTTATTTTTAAGTGAAAGGGTTCCTTTCTAAGAATTCTGAGACCATCCGCTTTCTCCTATGATGAATAGTTCTTTTTCTATGATTCCAGCACTTCCTGCGTCATTGCACCCTCTGTCGCCGGGGCAGGACTCCCTTGCCCGGTGTGACGTAGGAAGTGCTGGAATCTTTGAAAAATCATATAAAAAGGAGTATTTACGGCAGGAGTGTGGTTGGTCTCAAAATGCTTAGAATGGAACCTGCTTTCATTTTTTTAAATAAAATAAATACCTACGTGCACATAGCCTATTCTACGTAGGTACCATAACACCTTGATCTGAGCATTGTAATTCGAATACTTCTATACATATATTCATCTGAATGGTTTTCTTCTTTTTTCAAGGGAGGTAAATGAAGATAACATGGTTTTTAGGAATATTTCTGCGGAGTTTATGGAAGACGCTTTGATTTTGGTAAGTGATTCAGTAGTTTGGTACACTGTGTTTTCCATGATTCTGTTGCTCTCCTGAAGTAAACCTCTTCAAAACACTTAATTTCAGTTTATTCGACGGTCTGATGAGAGCAAGTGGATATAATGTTGCTTCCTCGTAACCATCACATGATGGTTTTATGAGGGTTCATTCAGTATCTTTAAACATATTAGGTTTATATGGTTATGAATACAGGGTTTTATGGATTTCACATTTGGGCATGCAAAAGCGGCTGCTGGTTCAGATCAAAATGAAAATCACATAGCTATGAGAGCAAGCTGCTGTAACCTTCTAAAATTGCATCAAATTTGGATGAATAGAACCAGAATCGAGTATCCAAGGATTTCACATTCACGCATGCTCTGACGCTGTTTGTGATTTTATCAATGCTCAGTGGCTGATGGTGCTTTGATCAGTTTAAAAATAACACGGCTTCGTCTAGGGACTCGAACTCCCAATACCCCTAAAATTTCATAAATTCGAATAAAATACAAGCTGAGTTGAGCGCGTTTCAAGGTTTTCACATTTTGTGTATGAGCTGACATATCAATCGGATTTTGTTGAAATTCATAAATATAAGACCAACCTGCACTCCCCCCTCCAAAAAAGGCGTGCTGTTTATATTGGTGTTGATGAATCATGAATCATTTTGCATTTTTTATTTTATGCTTTCAGCCTGAGGGAAAATCGTTAGTTGCTAAGTTGTTGATCAAATACCCACCTGAAGTAGATGTTATTCAGCTACACAAAATATTGAAGTCACAATGGAAAGGTTGGTGCAGATGAATTGTTGCTCAAATAGAAAGTAATGTGGAACAATCTTCCTGACAGTTGATTTGAAAAACTCGTTTTCCAGCTTATCTCTTGGAAAAGCCTTCAGTGGAGTTGTGTAAAAGTTTAATCATGTTGAGAGACGTCAATATAAGCGGCCGAATCAACTTATTCGACATCCCAGTTCTTATGCGAATGCTGCAGTTTTGGAGGGTAAGTAGGATTACTTAGTAAATCGATTTTGAAAAAAAAACTCAACTAAGAAAAAATACAGTGGTACTTGTGCGTTGGTAGACTGAGAAACTTTGGTATGACCTTGACGGCTCAGCCACAATCTGCGTGGTCATTTTGATATGGGAAATGGTTAATTTGGTGAGTGTATCAGGCCAAAATCAGTGTGATCATCAGGAAGAGACTCGAAGGTGCATGGGTTTAAAATTGCGGATTTTGCCTGAATTGCCTCAGTTCTTTCAAAGAGGCTGCTGCTCGTGGCAGCGAATTGATATTCGTGTTAATTTATTGAGGCCGCTTCCTAACAAATGCGTATGAACCAGGGACTTATGCTGTTTTCCTTGTATAATAGGTTGTATAATACTACCCGTAGATCAGCTTCCTCGCATATCATTCAAACCTTATCTTGGACTCAGAGCTTTTTAGCAACCACTTTGACCCAGTGTTGCCAACAACGAACTGAAGTTCAAATCTGCCTATGAACCTACCATCTTCTTCTCTCAATCTACGAACTTTTCGATGAATTTGAATAGAATTAAATGCGCCGTTATTCTTAATACACATCCATAACATGAAACATTTTTTAAGTTGATTTTATTTTTCAGTGCAACGACCGTCCATAAGTAAACCTTCTACTGTAACTACCTACATCACTTGTGTCTGACATCACTGCCTTGTATAGTCTTGTGATGTAGGTTTGTTCGAAGCACCACAACCGAGTTATCGAACCATACTTGAGTTTTCGAACTCGAACCAAAAAGGTGGGGATTTTTCTTAGTTCAATAACTCATTTGTTGGAACATCTGGAACTTGTGGATGGAAACACCGCAAGCACTAGCATAGCATCAGTCACAGTGGATAACCATCAAATAATAACCTGGTACACCACGCCACGACGCTTGCTAAAGTGTACCTGCTGTCATGGTGATTTTTGTTTCCAGCACAAAGAATAACTTCAAAAACAACAAAACACTATGAAGAACAGCTATACTTTGTGAAAACAGCTGAAAACAGAAAAAACGAAAATGAGACCTGAGTACACTTCCAGGACGTTTAGGGTGAGAGCAGAGAAAAGAAATTGTAGAGAGGTTCCAGAATCCTTCAGTTCGAGTTAGGGAACTCATCCCTGGCGGGTTCAAAAATTCTTGAACTGAGTTGAGTGCAGAAAGTTTCTACAGCGGTGGCAGTGGGAAAATGGTGCGGGAATTGAGTTACAGAAGTGAAGCTGCTTGCAACTGAGTTTTCATGCGCAGTGGGTTCTGCGCCGCATTACGAAACTCGCCACACTTCGAACAAAGCTATTGTTTACAAGGCAGTGATGACGGACACAAGTGCTGTAGTTATGGTAGAAGTTTTATCTATGGATGGTCTTTTCTCCAATGTTCTCAATGGGTGCCAAGAGTTGAAAAATCTGAATTTTCCCCCCTAAGAAAAATAAATTAACAAAAATTCCCCATTTTAATAGTCGCTTGAACCTAAGAGATGAACCAAATTTTCACAATTTGGCAGTGAACAACATACTTATACCTACCTATCAACAAGATCCAAAATAGCCATCATTATTCAATGAAATAATATCATGGAACAACAAACCTGATTTCATAAAGCCGTGCATGATTATCGGTAATAATCAGCTGTTCCACAGCAATGATATCTGGGCTAGATGTATAATAGGCATCGTGATTCGCACTTGGAATGCGTCTAAATTTAAAAAAGTTCACACTCATGTTGACAAAGCTTATCGGTTCAAACTTCTGGGCCTTACGACTGTGAACGAACGGCTGGACGTACAATGCTCTGTCCGGGTGGTCTAAAAAAATCTTCAAGTTTGGAATACATTTTAAAAACGTTATACTGAAAGTTTTCCAGCTATGGCGTCAATTTTTCTCACCTGCTCGCGCCCATTGGAGCTAACTGTCTTAAAGGTCTCAGTGGCGAACGGCAACCATCGCAATTCAACGAAGATAAAAACTTGGAAACAAAAGCAGATGTAATGTTGAAATATTCTGTTACAGATAGCCTTTGAAAAATTCGATAAGGGCAACCATTCCAGTAAAACGTCTAGTTACAACCTGCGAGCGCTGCTATGGGAGGCAGGGAGCACTGTGAGCAATAAAGTTCTTGAATGCCTCGTCCTCCGATTCGCCAAAAACACCGTCCTCACTGCTGAATGTTTCGTGATGGCGATGGTCCGACTTCATTTAGCCCATGGTAAGGAGTTGAATGATACAAAGTACAACATGAATCAAACTAATCAGTTGCTGGATTCAGCTGTGGATTAGCGTTTAAATTGGTGTCAGTGAGAGTTACCCAGTTCAGTTCATTTAAAAAAAATGAAAGTAGCTCCCTGAGAATTTTGACTCCAACCACACTTTCCTACGACAGTTAAGTAGTTTTTATTCTATGATTTTTTGAAGTTTCCTACACTAGTGACGTCATTGCACCCCCTCCCACCTTGGTCGGGCCCCCTTGCCCAGTGTGACGTCACTTGTTTAGGAAACTTCTAAAAATCATAGAATAAAAACGTCATATTGTCGGGTGGTGTCAAAATTTTCAGGACAGAATCTGCGTTCATTTAAATTAAATAAAAATACATTTTCTAACCCATGGGTAATGCTGCTGTGGGCAGATATGTAGTTCAAGGCACTGTTTATCAATATCCTCAAGGTGCAAACTAAAATTTTAGTGAGGGGAATTCACTATTTTACATTGTGAGACTCGAAACTAATAAATTATTCATTTATTTATTATATCTTTCTTCGGGCAGGTGTGTAGTTCAAGACACTACCCATTTATTAATCTTCTCAAGGTGCAAACTAAAATTTTGGTGAGGGGAATTCACTATTTTACATTGTGCCACTCCAAAGTAATTATTTATTTATTTATGTTATTTTTCCCCCTAGAACGATACCACAGTTTGGACACGAAAATGAAAGGAAATCCCATCTCGTTAGAAGAAGTAAGTGAACTCCAAGTTCATCAACAATTAATAGACCTGGGTTAACTGGTAGTTGAATGGATGTTACTCATCACTTTGGTGAGAAAGTAGATTCCCAACAAAAAGGTACTATCCACAAACAGCTGATTCCATCAGGAGAATTGATTGATTTTAAGATAGGCAGAGGGATTATCAAAGAAGCAAAGGAATTTGCCGAATGTGAGGATGCTTAACGTGTTAGCTCCAGCTCTGGCTTCCCCACTGGTTTTTTTCTGAAAGTTAGCTGACTCCCAGAAAACCTAAGAAACCATCCATGATCCAGTACCTCTTGATGAGCATTTGAGAAAGGTTGCAGTTTCAGAATCGAGAAGGCAGTGCATGGTCAGTTTCTTGTCCACCCTATCTTCTGTGTACGGAATGACGATCGGAAAACTGGCGTTGGATAGTCAGGAAAACACTGTGAATAGTAGATCATGGATACTGCACAGTTTGAAAAGCATCCCAGAATCACTACGAACCGCCAAACGCCTTTCTGACGGTCAGATAACCATCAGATGGTCACTGCGAACAAACCTCATACAAGCCATCGCTGACTCCTGATAAGAGATACTAATGTATAGAATCCATGATGCGTATCCTCATTTTCATTGGTTGGTTCGGACCTCACAGGTGTTGAAACACACCTGGAAGAGGTGCGGTTGCATAATGTGTCCATGCATCGAATTATTCCAGGTTCATAACAGTTGTAGGTATACCAGATTAGCTCTACTCACTACCGTCATTTTGCTTTAAAAAAAAAACTGAATTGGGTTCCTTTTGTGAATTTACTGCAAGCCAGGAGAAAACCATTGTAACAGTAAATGGGGTTTTTGGCAAATGGAGAGGATGGGGTTTTGTATTTGTTTTTTATTTTATTAGTGATATTGATAATTTGGTAACATACACGAAAAAATCTGTAATGTGACAAATAAAGATTGACTTGAATGGACCCTGCAGTTTGGGAGATGGGGGGGGGGGGGGGGGTGACTTTCGTGAATTGTTTTGAGTTGTCCTCATTTTCACGTTGTTGTTTCTTCCTTACTCGAAGGTGTTCAGAAAAGCATAGGATTATTAACAAAAACACGCTGATAATGACTTTTTATTAACAATTTAACAGTGAAACTTGGTGAAAGAGACATGCAATAAAACATAGTTAAACCAGGTTAACAGAATGACCTGGGAACCAGAGGCTCATCTGTCTACTTGGAATACACAATAAAGAGAGTAGTTCAGGTATCTACGCGGTGTTTATAAATTCTTTCGTTCAATCAATGAAGTTACCTCTACTTTGGCTGATTCGCTCTCCTGCCACCACTAAGTGCTTTAAGGCATTGCTCGCTTAGATCCAACTGTACTACTGTACACGACTTAATCCTGGAAAGATTCTTTCCTATCCCCCATTATTCTTACTTACGGCTCATATTAATAATGAATTGATTGTTTAATTTCAGATGATTCTGATGACTATCTACTCGTGACATCACCCGACCCTGCATTATTTAAAACCTTTGCTCATACAGCACAAACAAGCCAAAGAAACGTCGATAGCCAATGTTGAAAACTTCGTCATTTACCATAGTACCATACGTTTAGGTTTTGTAAAGATGTAAATAGTATTTATAAAGAAAAAATTATAAATATTTTATTTTATGTTAATAAAAACCTGTTAATGTTTTGGATTACACACCTAGAACCCAAAAACGCAATGTGGTCTGACCGCTTTTTTACGGTTTTTATTTTCATAATATCATATAGGGGCTAGTTGTAAGATGACAGGCAAACTCATCTTCATTGATCCCCCCAGAAAAAGAGTTCTCGCATAGGACTGTTTGCCCGGAAGTGGGGGAAACGGTCCAGGGAGTGGCAAAGGTGGGTGCAGCCCGTTCTGGCCAGGGTGGTAGATGCAAAATACACACCCTTCGTAAATATAGTATTCCAAGTCAATGAAACCTTTTCCTAATCAGATCATATACCTGTACAATAAGCAATAAATTAGTATAAACAATGAATTCCTCATAAGAATATTGCATTTAAATAAATATTTTTAATGTGCAATGCCTTGACGTACAAAACTTAACAACGAAAGAAAGAACGTGATACCGTCTAGACCCAACCTAGAAGAATCGGAAGGACAATCAGAATTTTTGGAATTCATTCAGAATGAAAGAAAATCGTGGTTCAATGTTTCAAGAAATGAGTAAATTCAATGAAATGCGTGCTGCGGCTAGATGCAACTGCAGTATCATATCCAAAGAAGTAATCGTTTGCTGTTATTGAGTAGACGCTTTGAGCAATAACGTCAGTAAAAATCTTATTTTCAGTCGGTTTGCTAGCACATCTTCGAAAATGCCTTGCCCAGGCAGATCTTCAATACAGCGTTTCACTTCTGCAGCTTTATGGATTTTCGTGGTGTACATAATTAATGTGCTGCCTTGGCCCAGGGTTGCCAGGTGTCCGGTTTTGGCCTTGACAGTTCGCCATTTGACCGAACAGGCCAGCCAAAAATTGGAAGTCAGACGGGATGCCTGATGTCCGGTGTTTTCGGAAAGAGCGGCAAATCTGATTTTTCCCATCAAGGAGGTACCTAAGTTATACATTCTTTCATAAGAAGGAACTCACAGCCTGTGTCGTTAGTTGTACCTGTATTGTAACTTTTAATAATTAATACACGGAGTTGAGAAGCCATAAGTTAAATGCAAATAGTATTGCTTCTAGACTTATCCATGAGTGTGGTTTTTGCTCATCCATATGTTACCTACCTATGGTATTTTATCAATACAGTTCCTGAAATACCTACTACTATAACTGAAGTCATACTACTTATCTGACGTACTTAGTCCTCTGGCTGTGAATTTTAATGAATCAAAACTACCAACGAAATCAGTATTGTGATTGTGAGCTGTAGATTGTTTAATTAGGTGTTAGGTGTTAATTGTGTAGGGTAGGACCTATATAATATGATTAAATCATAGAATTAAACCAGACTAGAAGATCAGAACAAATGTTGTCCTCGTCTCCATCTTGCCTGTGGTTTAGCGAATGGGTCTAACAGAGTTGTGTGCCCACTAGTTTTCCAAAAATGAATAGCCAGTATTTTACCGTTGGTAAGTTATTCTAATGGCAACAATACTACCATCACTATAGTAGTTATCCTCTCTTTCATTTTAGCTCATTTTCGTATAAAACAAAGGTACCTAATGCAATTTTTGGGTTGCGAAAAATTGTGAATAGAGAAAATGAGTCATGAGGTCATGCCGCATGACAAGAACTTTCAAGAATTTGTGACCCGTTATTTTAAATGATTTGCTAGAATTTGTCCTGGGCATCTTGGGGGTGTCCCGTATTTCGGGGCCACCTGGCAAACCTGCCAGGGCCTGGTAGGTGTAGGTAACCTACGAACTAAATCACTTGCGAAGAAACCGTGACCCATTTCAAAGAAAAACAGATTTATTGAAAAAATAGTCTATTTCCACTAATTGTGGAAAAAACAGTCTATTTCCACTACTTGTGGGAAAAATGGTCCATTTCCGCTAATTGTGGAAATAGAATATTTTTTCAATAACTCCGTTTTTGGTTTATTATTCTGTGAATAATACACCTATGTAATCGCTCAGCAAAAAATTTTTATAACACCCCCTCAAACTTTTTTCTTTTCCGTTTCAAGGTGCGTAGATTCCAAAACGCTGCAAAGTCCTTGTCACATGGGTTTATTATTCTATTGGACGTACCTACAGAAATGTTGGCTGTTTATTTATTGTTTCTTTCATGTAAAATAATTGAAATAGCTATTTCTGGTGGTTTCCAACAATTTTGGCCCCCAAAACTTGAATTAGGTACGCTCCTTTTTTTTTTTTTTTTTCAAATTACGATTGATTATTGGTTGTGCCATTTAATCGTCTTGATCCACGTGTTGACACTTTGTCTAGTGTTATTCTACAAATTGATGGTGATTTCAGACGATTTTCCAGGTTTTTGACGCATTAAAAATCAATTTTGTGAGCTGAACATCTGGTACATCCTCAATTTTCCACTCCTTGGCCAAAATCGACTTCATATTCGGTCTTCTCGTCCCCAAAAACATGGAAAACGATACCTCAAAAGCTCATGTTACTAACATGTTACTAAAACGCAAAAAGTACCTATTTTTACACACATTTTCACTCATAGCACCCCTGGGTATATTCCGATCGGGCTGAAAAGTACCGGGACACAACTAGGGCCCAAATGGAGCATGTGTGCGAAAGAGCGACTTTTTTAGACCGAAAATGAAGCCTGTACACGTGATACGGCGTACGGCGGACGGACATTGCATTTTTTGAATCTACACACCTTGAAACGGAAAAGAAAAAAGTTTGAGGGGGTGTTATAAAAATTTTTTGCTGAGCGATTACATAGGTGTATTATTCACAGAATAATAAACCAATATTTCTGTCTGTCCGCCGTACGCCGTACTGACCACTTTTCTTAGCCACCATGAAACAAAATTGATGAAATTCGGGTTATAGGTTCCATTTGGGGTCTAGTTGGTCCTCGAAGCTCGACGTTACTGTCAGTAATCTCTAAGGTGTTCAAACTATGGGTTGACATTTTCAGAACGCCTATACCTTTTTTTTACGTGTATCTTTTTACGGTTTTAAATAGTTCTTGAAGTTACGAGTTTTTTAAGACCACCCGGAGCATCGTACGTCCAGCCGTTCGTGCACAGTAAGGACCCGAAGTTTGCACCGACAGGCATTTTCGACAGCAGGGTGAATGAAATTGTATACATTTAGCCCAAATCTCGCCACCAGGGACGCGCTAACAATCTGAAATTGGCCCGAGATAAAATCATTGCTAGGGATCACCTGATTATAATCACGGAGTATGAAGTCGAGTTGGTTGTTCTGTGATATTATTTCATTTGAAAAAACGCTGCAAAGTCCTTGTCACATGGGTTTATTATTCTATTATTTTATTGGTCTACAGAAATGCCGGCTGTTTATTTATTGTTTCTTTCATGTAAATTAATTGAAATGGCTATTTCTGGTGGTTTCCACAAATTTTGGCCCCCAGAACTTGAATTAGGTACTACGCTCCTTTTTTTTTTCTTCAAATTACCCTTGATCATTGATTGTACCATTTCCTCTTGATCCACGTGTTGACACTTTTTCTAGTGTTATTATACAAATTGATGGTGATTTCAGACGATTTCGCAGGTTTTTGACTCATAAAAAATCAATTTTGGGAGCTGAACATCTGGTACAACCTCACTTTTCCACTCCTTGGTTAAAATCGACTTCATATTCGGTCTTCTCGTCCCCAAAAACATGGAATACTATACCTCAAAAGCTCATGTTACCAACATGTTGCTAAAACGCAAAAAGTACCTATTTTTACACACATTTTCACTCATAACACCCCTGGGTATATTCCGATCGGGCTGAAAAGTTTCGGGACACAACTAGGGCCCAAATGGAGCATGTGTGCGAAAGAACGACTTTTTTAGATCGAAAATGAAGCCTGTACACGTGATACGGCGGACGGCGTACGGCGGACGGACATTGCATTTTCTGAATCTACACACCTTGAAACGGAAAAGAAAAAAGTTTGAGGGGGTGTTATAAAAATTTTTTGCTGAGCGATTACATAGGTGTATTATTCACAGAATAATAAACCAAAACCAAAATGCAACGTCCGTCCGCCGTACGCCGTCCGCCGTATCACGTGTACAGGCTTCATTTTCGGTCTAAAAAAGTCGTTCTTTCGCACACATGCTCCATTTGGGCCCTAGTTGTGTCCCGAAACTGTTCAGCCCGATCGGAATACGCCCAGGGGTGTTATGAGTGAAAATGTGTGTAAAAATAGGTACTTTTGCGTTTTAGCAACATGTTGGTAACCTGAGCTTTTGAAGTATCGGTTTCCATGTTTTTTTGGACGAGAAGACCGAATATGAAGTCGATTTTGACCAAGGAGTGGAAAATTGAGGTTGTACCAGATGTTCAGCTCCCAAAATCGATTTTTTATGAGTCAAAAACCTGCGAAATCGTCTGAAATCACCATCAATTTGTAGAATAACATTAGGAAAAGTGTCAACACGTGGATCAAGACAATTAAATGGCACTACCAATGATCAACGATAATAAAAAAAATAAAATAAAAAAAAAGGAGCGTACCACCATTGGTGGAAACCATCAGAAATAGCTATTTCAATTATTTTACATGAAAGCAACAATAAATGAACAGCCAGCATTTCTGTAGGTATGTCCATAGAATAATAAACCCATGTGACAAGGACTTTGCAGCGTTTCTTTGTAGGTAACCTACCTACCTATCTTATGACGAGTTCTGTCAAAAACTGAATGAAAAACCCAGCAGCGCGATTTCCTTGTGCTATAATCTTTGAATGAACAACGCGTCGTTTATTCAAAGCCTAGACGAGAGTTAGGTACATAATATTTTCTTCTACATACATATTTCTTTGACGGAAGGTACCCTGAGACCCTGCGCGAGTGTTTCTTCTCGATCATGCTTGACTTCTCCGAAGATGCAGATATTGAAACCCGCTTCGCCAATGAAGATTTTATCTTCCACCTCTTGTGACGCCCAAGCCGCGAATGTTGTAGCATAAACTCGTATCAACTTAGTTGATGAATCCATTCTGTCCACCTCTTTGGAATATTTCTTTAGTGTGATTTTCAGCTTTCAAACCCCGTTGTCCACCTTCGATTTTGATAAATTAATAATCTTAGAAAAAAAAATAGGCAAGCTTTATTTCTTTCACTGTTCTCCCATGATTCTCTTCAACAGCTTCCTCAACTGCATGCAGTATTGCAGCAGTCAATAAACTACGTCGCGTACCGCCTCTTCTCTTACCACCTAGTTCGCTATCACTTTGAAGTTTGCAGATGCAAATACGTTCTACAATGGTTTTAGCTTAATGTGCCTTTATGGCTGACAATGAAGTCGCCTCTTTCACAGACTTTACTTCCCCATACACGATGACTCATCATCATTGATGAGGATAACAATTTCAAGAACACGATTTTTTTTAAACCTTTGAGTACTCTGAACGTCCGCACTGTGTGTGTGACGTGGGACATCTAAATGGTGTTCTGCACTGTCCGCATCTTCATTTTCACTCGTACTTGTAAATACGTACTTGCAAAGATGAGGAGGTAGGCGAATTTCAAAGCCGTCGGAACCACTGTCAGAATTGATAGCTCAAACACAATTTGAAGGGAATTACAATTTATGCAGAAAACAACCAACGCTATCACTTGAGCCCAGCTACCAGCTAGGTGCTTGCCACAAAGAAGGCAACTAACCGCTTTAGAGAAGGAATGCGAATACTATTACTATGAAAGTTAGCCACAAAGAAGACATCGGACGTTTTAGTGACTCCTGTTTTCTCAGCCGACCCCGACGCCCCTCCCCACCATTCTTGCTCATTAAATTGGATTAAATTTGCGGGGTGGCGCAGTGCTTCGAGTAATGGGACAAAAAAAAAGACTAATTGACTGTGTAGGTTTGATCAGATTGGTCTGGAGGTGAGGAAAAACAACATTGGTTGAAACGAACATTAGTTGTGGTACCTGCAAACAAAAGTATAATGGGGGTGACGAAGGAACAGGTGAAACGAACTAAATCACTCGCGAAGAAATCGTGGAAACCCATTTCAAAGAAAAAACGGAGTTATTATAAAAATAGTCTATTTCCACTAATACACGAAAAACGCAAGAAACACTGTTATAACCGGTTTCGGTGATCAAACCATCGTCAGTAACACACAATAACATACACATAATAATATGTAACATAACACACAACAGTTATTGTGTGTTACTGACGATGTTTTGATCACCGAAACCGGTATAACAGCGTTTTTTGCGTTTTTGTGTATTAGTGGAAATAGACTATTTTTTCAATAACTCCGTTCTTCTTTGGAACAGGTGAATGTCAGAAGTGTGTTGTCTCGTATCGGCGAAAGGTCTACCACTCTAAAACGCTGCAAAGTCCTTGTCACATGGGTTTATTATTCTATTAGATTTACTTACCTACAGAAATGTTGGCAGTTCATTTAATGTTTCTTTCATGTGCGATAATTGAAATAGCTATTTTGGCCCCCCAAAAACAGAATTAGGCTCCTGGTTTTGTTCGAACAATTTTCCTTGACCATTGCTAGTGTCATTTAATTGCCTTGATTCCCCTGCTGATACTATTCTAGTTTTATCATACAACTATATAATTATACGGGAATGATTATAATTATTAACGGTGATTCCAGACAATTCCCAGGTTTTTGACACATAAAAAATGAATTTTGCGAGCTGAGCCCTCGTTGCAACCACAATTCTTCATTCTTTAACCGAAATCAACTTCACATTCGGTCTTCTAGCCCTAAATACATGGTAAACGATACCTCACAAGCTCATGTTCACTAAAACCTCAAGAAACAAATGTTGGCCCCCAAAACACGAATCAGGTAAGTACGCTCCTTTTGGTTTATTATTCTGTGAATAATACACCTATGTAATCGCTCAGCAAAAAATTTTTATAACACCCCCTCAAACTTTTTTCTTTTCCGTTTCAAGGTGTGTAGATTCAAAAAACGCTGCCAAGTCCTTGTCACATGGGGTTTATTATTCTACAGAAATGTTGGCTGTACATTTATTGTTTGTTTCATGTGAAATAATTGAAATAGCTATTTCTGATGGTTTCCACCAATTTTGGCCCCCAAAACACAAATTAGGTAGGTACGACCTTTTTTTTTGTCAAATTATCTTTGATCATTGGTAGTGCCATCATTTAATCGTCTTGATCCACGTGTTGACACTTTTTCTAGTGTTATTCTACAAATTGATGGTGATTTCGCAGGTATTTGACTCATAAAAAATCAATTTTGGGAGCTGAACATCTGGTACAACCTCAATTTTCCACTCCTTGGCCAAAATCGACTTCATATTCGATCTTCTCGTCCCCAAAAACATGGAAAACGATACCTCAAAAGCTCATGTTACCAAAATGTTGCTAAAACGCAAAAAGTACCTATTTTCACACACATTTTCACTCATAACACCCCTGGGTATATTCCGATCGGGCTGAAAAGTTTCGGGACACAACTAGGGCCCAAATGGAGCATGTGTGCGAAAGAACGACTTTTTTAGATCGAAAATGAAGCCTGTACACGTGATACGGCGGACGGCGGACGGACATTGCATTTTTTGAATCTACACACCTTGAAACGGAAAAGAAAAAAGTTTGAGGGGGTGTTATAAAAATTTTTTGCTGACCGAATACATAGGTGTATTATTCGCAGAATAATAAACCAAAATGCAATCTCCGTCCGCCGTACGCCGTCCGCCGTATCACGTGTACAGGCTTCATTTTCGATCTAAAAAAGTCGTTCTTTCGCACACATGCTCCATTTGGGCCCTAGTTGTGTCCCGAAACTTTTCAGCCCGATCGGAATATACCCAGGGGTGTTATGAGTGAAAATGTGTGTGAAAATAGGTACTTTTTGCGTTTTAGCAACATGTTGGTAACATGAGTGTGATGAATTTAAATTTATCATCACGGTGGCGTGAAGGAGAGGAAAAGTCGCAGGCGGCGGATACCACCGAGCATCTACGACTTTGGAGTAGATAGAGGTGAGTGAGGGAATTTCACCTAGGCGGCGGTGATCCACCGATGTAGGTGAAGGAAGGAAACTCACCTAGGCGGCGGTAATCCACCGATGTAGGTGAGTGAGGGAATTTCACCTAGGCGGCGGTAATCCACCGATGTAGGTGAGTGAGGGAATTTCACCTAGGCGGCGGTAATCCACCGATGTAGGTGAAGGAAAGGTAGAAGGTAAATTCCCAGGCGGCGGATTCCACCGAGCATCTGGGAGGAGGAAGGTAAGAGAGAGAAGAGAGAGCTGGTTAGAGGAAGTGTCGAATGAGGCTAAAGCCCCAGGATCCAGGGTTTTATAGGAACTGGAGGCCTCTCCCTCCAACTCCCTGTTGGGAGTTTTGGGGGGGGCCCAGGTTGTGTCCCTGGGTTCTGTGGCTTGTCTCCCCACTCAGTTGTTTATTGACGGAAACTAAGTTTGGCATAAGAATATTGGTGAGAGCTTAAAGTTACTAGTGGAGTGTTCCCGGGAGGGACTCACGACAGAGGTCCCCCCAGCTTGAACCAAGATTCGTGGAGCTGAAGGCGCAAGGTGACAGGGGCTGAGGGCCAAGGCAAACAAAAGTGGAGCTGAAGGCGCAAGGTGACAGGAGCTGAGGGCTATAGCAAACATAAGTGGGGCTGAAGGCCAAAGATGAGGACTAAACTAAAACTCGTGGGGCTGAAGGCGGAAGGTGAGAAGGGCTGAAGGCGCAAGGTGACAGGGGCTGAGGGCCAAGGCAAACATAAATGGGGGCGGAAGGCCAGGAGCAGGGTTGCTGGAGTTGAGGGGTGTTGGTGGCGGTGGGGGTTTGTCCCCTGCGAAAGCGACGCGGGTTGACATTTTGCCGTTCCGGGGTGGGGAAACGGTGGGGGGGTTGTCTGGAGGTGGGGTAGCGGCGTCGCGAGGTGCGGCCGGGAGGTTGGAGGACCTGGTGGCGGTTGTGGGGGAGGTGGAGGGGGTGCCGTTCCTGGGTGGGGGAACGGTTGGTGGTGGGGTGAGGGGTTTGGCGGCGCAGCTAGGCGCGGTTGGAGGGTTGGCGGCCGTGGCGGCGGCGTCGGAGGGGTAGTGTTGTTTGGGGGCGGCGCAGGGAGGCGCTGTCGTGGGGGGGTGGAGGGGGTGCCGTTCCTGGGTGGGGGAACGGTGTGTGTCCGGGGACGGGGGTTGGTGGCGGCGCAGGGAGGTGCAGCCGTGGGGGAGGTGGGGGTTTTGCCGTTCCTGGGTGGGGGAACGGTGTGTGTCCGGGGAAGGGGTTTGGTGGCGCAGCGAGTTGCTGGTGGGAGGTTGGCGGCCGTGGCGGCGGCATAGGAGGTGTAGGAGGCCTTGGTGGCGGTGGTGTAGTTGATGCGGGCGGGGGGGGGGGGGAAGGGAGGTGGTCCCCCCCGTTTTGGCGAGGAGGGGGGCCCGCCGGATTTACCGGCGGGCGTCCGCGTTTCCCTGCTTGGAAGAGTAGGAGCAGGGGGGCTGGCATTTGCGGGCCTCCCCACCGAAGTTGACATGATAGAAACATCGGTGGGGGGGGTCCGCTGGGAGGTAGGTCCTGGTGGGGCGCGCGGAGGTGGAGGGGCTTGCCGCGGCTGGAGACCTCCCCCTTCGCTGTTGAGGGGGGGAAGTGGTGCGGCGTTCGGCCGAGCGCTGGCGTCGGTGGTCGACGGAGGGGGTCGGGCGGCGCTCGATGGAGAGGGAGCGGCGCCGGTGGAGGGAGGGGGGTCGGCGGCGCTCCTGCGACGGCGTCCGGCCCCGGCGTGGGGTGGGGGTGCGGGGTGCGGCGACTTCTGTGACGCCGGCGGCCGCGGTGAGATCGTGGACCGTATCGGCGAGTCTGAGCAGCGGTTCGTCCGGGCCGTCGAGGTAGCTGGCGAGCGCCATCTGCATGGGGTGGGGGAGGGCCCGTAGCCAAAACGTCCGCGCGATGTCGGCCGTCATCACGTCTTGCAGCTGGTGACGCAGGCGGCGGTAGAGGTGGGAGGGCTTCAGATCGCCGAGGTGCTGAGGTTGGGAGAGCGCTGCGACACGTGCGATCTTGGAAGGCTGGTATAACGTGACGAGGCGGTTGCGGAGGTCGTCGTATGCGGCCGTGGCGTCGGGCGAGATGTCTGATGTCTGCAGGAGGATCTCATACGGGAGTAGAGATATGATGCGGGAGTAACGGGTTCGCTGGCTGCGGATGTTGGCGGCAGAAAACGCAGCGTCGACCTGGAAGAACCAGAGCGCAGGGTCGTGTGTGTAGAAGGGGGGCAGCGACAGCGGGAACGACGCCGAGGCCGTCGTGACGTCGGCGGCGGTGTGTGCGGCGGCCGCAGTGGCGGCGGCAGCGGCGGCGGCGGATGCGGAAGAGCCGGGCGGTGAGAGGCTGGTGAAGGGGTTGTCGGCTGCGTCAGATGTCGCAGCGGTCGGCGGCTGCAGCAGGGATGGCCGGAGGAGCGGCGGCGTCGGCGAGTTCGGGTCCATGGTTGAGGTCTGTAATCAAAATTCAAATTGGGTGAGGTTTTGAATTTGAAATTCGCAATTTGCGGTAGCGGAGGTGCTGGAGGTGGAGAGTTGAGAGCTGTGTGAGCGGTGAGGGTGGGCCAAGAATTGCGAATTTATATACTGACTATTTTAAATGTGAATTTAAAATTCGGGACACCGAACAAGACTGGGGCGACACATGAGGTGGTAAGAAGGGAGGAAGGGGAGAAGGTTGGATGAACGTCGGGTTCACCACTGTGATGAATTTAAATTTATCATCACGGTGGCGTGAAGGAGAGGAAAAGTCGCAGGCGGCGGATACCACCGAGCATCTACGACTTTGGAGTAGATAGAGGTGAGTGAGGGAATTTCACCTAGGCGGCGGTGATCCACCGATGTAGGTGAAGGAAGGAAACTCACCTAGGCGGCGGTAATCCACCGATGTAGGTGAGTGAGGGAATTTCACCTAGGCGGCGGTAATCCACCGATGTAGGTGAAGGAAAGGTAGAAGGTAAATTCCCAGGCGGCGGATTCCACCGAGCATCTGGGAGGAGGAAGGTAAGAGAGAGAAGAGAGAGCTGGTTAGAGGAAGTGTCGAATGAGGCTAAAGCCCCAGGATCCAGGGTTTTATAGGAACTGGAGGCCTCTCCCTCCAACTCCCTGTTGGGAGTTTTGGGGGGGGCCCAGGTTGTGTCCCTGGGTTCTGTGGCTTGTCTCCCCACTCAGTTGTTTATTGACGGAAACTAAGTTTGGCATAAGAATATTGGTGAGAGCTTAAAGTTACTAGTGGAGTGTTCCCGGGAGGGACTCACGACAATGAGCTTTTGAGGTATCGTTTTCCATGTTTTTGGGGACGAGAAGATCGAATATGAAGTCGATTTTGGCCAAGGAGTGGAAAATTGAGGTTGTACCAGATGTTCAGCTCCCAAAATTGATTTTTTATGAGTCAAATACCTGCGAAATCACCATCAATTTGTAGAATAACACTAGAAAAAGTGTCAACACGTGGATCAAGACGATTAAATGGCACTACCAATGATCAAAGATAATTTGAAAAAAAAAAAAAAGATCGTACCTACCTAATTTGTGTTTTGGGGGCCAAAATTGGTGGAAACCATCAGAAATAGCTATTTCAATTATTTCACATGATACAAACAATAAATGTACAGCCAACATTTCTGTAGAATAATAAACCCCATGTGACAAGGACTTTGCAGCGTTTTTTTGGTTTATTATTCTGTGAATAATACACCTATGTATTCGCTCAGCAAAAAATTTTTATAACACCCCCTCAAATTTTTTTCTTTCCCGTTTCAAGGTGCGTAGATTCCAAAAATGCAATGTCCGTCCGCCGTACGCCGTATCACGTGTACAGGCTTCATTTTCGGTCTAAAAAAGTCGTTCTTTCGCACACATGCTCCATTTGTGCCCTAGTTGTGTCCCGAAACTTTTCAGCCCGATCGGAATATACCCAGGGGTGTTATGAGTGAAAATGTGTACAAAAATAGGTACTTTTTGCGTTTTAACAACATGTTAGTAACATGAGCTTTTGAGGTATCTTTTTCCATGTTTTTGAGGACGAGAAGACCGAATATGAAGTCGATTTTTACCAAAGACGCGGAAATTGAGGTTTTACCAAAGGTTCAGCTCCCAAAATTGTTTTTTTATGAGTCAAAAACCTGGAAAACTGTCTGAAATCACCATCAATTTGTACAATAACATTAGAAAAAGTGTAAACAGGTGAATCAAGACCATTAAATGCCACTACCAATGATCAAAGATGATCTTTAAAAAAAAAAAGTACCTATTTCATGTTTTGGGGGCCAAAATTGGTGGAAATCATCAGAAATAGCTATTTCAATCATTCCACATGAAAGAAACAATACATTTAACAGCCAACAAAAATCTCTAGAACTCCAATAGAATAATAAACCCATGTGACAAGGACTTTGCAGCGTTTTCAAATTATCTTTGATCATTGGTAGTGCCATTTAATCGTCTTGACTTACGTGTTGACACTTTTTCTACTGTTATTATACAAATTGATGGTGATTTCAGACGATTTTCCAGGTTTTTGACTGATAAAAAAATCAATTTTGGGAACTGAACACCATTTTCCACTCTGGTCAAAATCGACTTCATATTCGGTCTTCTCGTACCCAAAACATGGAAAACGATACCTCAAAAGCTCATGTTACTAAAACGCAAAAGTACCTATTTTTTTTACACATTTTCACTCATAACACCCCTGGGTATATTCCGATCGGGCTGCAAAGTTTCGGGACACAACTAAGGCCCAAATGGAGCATGTGTGCGAAAGAATGAATTTTTTAGACCGAAAATGAAGTAGTTATGCGTGATACGGCGGACGGACATTGCATTTTTTGGAATCTACGCACCTTGAACGTAAAAGTTAATACAAAATAATACATAGGTGTATTATTCACAGAATAATAAACCAAAAGCGATGGCCGAGCCTGTAAGAGGTGTGTACAAACGTATGTGATGAAATTTGAGCCTCTGCCATTCTTTTTTTTAACAGTTCGAATAAGCAGATATCAATTACTTGAAAAAGCTAAGTGTCCCTGGGCTTTTGGTTTCAAAATGTTCGTTGATCCATCCCGAATCGAATCAAAAACATTTTTTCTAAGATTCCTTTTTAGACTTTGTAAGATTGATAGTGAATAATATATATTTAGTTTAACTATTTATTGAAAAATACTTGAGACAACTTGATACAATTTCAGCAAGCGCATAATATCGAATGTCGAATCTTTAGCAACATCTGATGTCTATGACGATTGTCTTGTCGTTGTCAAGGAGCGAGTACCAACTGATCATACTGTAGTTGCGCTCCTGACATCTCCCTTCTTCAGAGAATCAAGCCTTGGGTTTGTATGGTTTCAGGTACCAAGAATTCCTTCTGAGTCTTCTGGCATCATGGTCTTCAACGACGTAGGATCTTGGTTCGCTGAGTTTCTCAATAATAACTACCGGCTGCCAGTTTCTCTGAGATAGGCGCAGTAGAACTCTGTCGCCCACTTTAAAGTTCACTGGTGCCGTTTTATTGCGATCACTGTAGATCTTCTCTTTCTCTTTCTGCATTTTCAGGATTTCGGTTACGTTGGTGATAACTTTGGGTAAGAGAAGTGCTTCAGATGTGGGAATTAGTGTTTTGGTCCTTCTGCTCATTAAGCGCTGAGCTGGTGAGCCAATGTTGATGCGGGGTGTGTTTCGTTGGTGGAGAAGTGCCATGTATGGATCAGTTCCTTCAGATAAACACTTCTTCAACAACAGCTTAGCCTCTTGCACATAGCGTTCCGCTAGTCCATTGGATCTTGCAAAGTGAGGGCTTGAAACACGATGTTGGAACACCCATGATTTTTCGAAGTCTTTAAACTCCCTTGATGTGAAGGGAGTGCCACCATCTGTGCATAAGACATCTGGAATCCCATGTGTCGCAAATAATCTCTTCAGCTCGATGACGGTGATTGTGGAATTGGCTGTTTTTACTTCAGCGACGTCATAGAAACCAGAGTATGCATCAGCTGTTACCAAGAAAGTTTTTCCATTTAATTGGCAAAAGTCAGATCCAACTATTTGCCACGGTCTGGAAGGAATTTCTTGAAGATTTATTGTATCTTGAGTGTTATCCCTCTGATGTTTCATGCATGTTGTGCAGTTTCTTACAACGGTTTCAATATCTTTGTTCATTCCTGGCCAGAAGACATGGTCTCTGCCTGTTTTGAGGGAAGCCTGTAGACCTTTGTGCCCCAAGTGTATTTTTTGGGGCACTAGGCTTCTCATTTTTCTTGGTATCAATACTCTGTCGTCTTTGAATATTAGGTCTTCATGAACTGATAACTGATCCCTGTAGCTCCAGTACTTCGTAATCGAATCGTGAATGTTTGATTTGTTATTTGGCCAACCTTTAATTATTGTTTGTTTGAGTATCTGTAGCTCATTCTCTTCATGCGTCATTTGCTTTGCTTCTGTTAGGCGCTCAGGTGTCATGGGTACCACCAGATCAACGTATAGTGATAGTTCATTTCCCTTATCGTTATTGTCCATTTCAAGAGAACAATCCCGACTGAGGGTATCTGCTACATATAGTTGAGACCCTTTTTTGTACACTACTTTCGGATTATATGGGATAATTTCCAGCATAATGCGTTTCAATCGAAGAGGGGCGTCCTGAAGGGATTTTTTAAAAATGGATTCCAGTGGTTGTCAAGGCTTTGGCTGAGTAGGCAACAGGTTGGTCATTTTGAAGTAAGACGGCTCCCACAGCAGAACTGCTCGCATCAACCGACAATGTAATTGGCTGGTTGGGGTCAAAGTATCTCAGGACTGGGGGGGTTTGTAACGTAGTCTTGATTCTTTGGAATGCTTGCTCCTGACTATGATCCCATACCCACTCATTCGACTTGCACAGAAGATGACGTAGAGGATCCGTTAACTCGGCTAGGTTTGGAATGAATTTTCCAAGGTATGTTACCATGCCAAGAAGTCGTTGTAGTTCTGTCAGATTTTTTGGGGTTTTCAATTTGGATATTGTTTCTATCTTTTGGGGATCAGGTGATATGCCATCTTTCGATATTACATGGCCTAAAAACTTTAGTTCTTGTTTTTCAAAAACAGACTTTTCCTTATTGAGTTTGAGACCAGCTTCATTTAAACGTTGCATTACTTTTCTCGTTTTAGTTATAAGATCTTCTTTGCTCCTCCCATGAACCAGAATGTCGTCCATGGAACATTCTACGCCTACCAGATCGTTAATTAAATTGGACATGACAAATTGAAATACTTCTGGAGCAGAAATAATACCGAAGGGCAACCTGAGGTACGAGTATCTACCCCAAGGTGTAGAAAAGGTGAGGTATTTGGATGTTCGATCAGTCACTCTGATCTGCCAAAAACCTCGTTTGCAGTCCAATAATGTAAACCACGATGAACCGTGAAGTCTTGGTGCTATCTCTTCAAATGTTGTCAATGGATAGTGTCGTCTTAGGATATTTTTGTTCAAGTCCGTAGGGTCGAGGCAAATTCAAATTTTGTTTTTTTGTCTCACTACGATCATTGGAGAAACGATTGGAGTAGGATCTGCAACTTGTTTGATTATTCCTAAATTGACCATATCATCTATCTCCTTTTTAACCTCGTCTCTATCGCGAAGGGAATTCTTCTAGCGGGATATATCCTAAATTTAGGATTAGGAATCAAATCTATGTCGTACTCAAAATATTTTAAGCAACCAATGCCGTTAAATATCTGGCTATCAAATGTCTCGACTTCCGCTGTTTCTATTCGTTTTATGAAACCCAACTCTTCACAAGTATCTGCTCCCAGTATTGGCTGAAAATTGTTGGGCAACACGATGAATTTGATGCTACAAGTGATGTTTTTTCTTGTAGTTACTTTGACAAAGCATTCGCCGAGTACGTCCACTTTGTTGTTCGAATACGAAATGATGTTGCAAACTGGAGACTGCATTACGCGGATTTTACATTTAGCAGCAATGTCAGAATTAATGATGTTGCACTGCGCACCGGTATCTAATTTGAAGCTAATTTTCGTGTTGCTGGGGAGAGCCAAAATTTCTATCCAGTTATCACAGTGATTTTCAGGTTTTGACAGGCAATTAATTCTGAACATTTCATTTGCGTTGGACTTTTGTATATAGTCTACGTCTACGTTGATAGGGTTACTGTTTTCTGAAACCCCGTCAACCGCGTTAATTCTTTTTGCAGTTCTACAGCATTGGGGAAAGTGACCCAATTTCAAGCATATTGAACATTTTTTTTGGAAGGCAGGACATGCTCTTCTACGGTGGGTTTGCCCGCATCGATGACAGAAGAATGTGTCGTCTAAGTTTTTATTATTGTTCGCTCGTTTTTGAGATAGTTGATCAACCTCGTACGATGTAGAATTTTGTTTTGAAGACATACCTACTAATTGTTTCATTGTTTCCTCCGCACAACGACAAATCTTTATAGCTCCGTCTAATGTCAAATTTTCTTCTACCAACAGTTTTTCCCGTACCCGATCATCATTTACTCCTATGACGATTCTGTCGCGAACTAATTCTTCTTTTATGTCGCGGAAATCACAATTGATGGCTTTGTTCAATATTTTGGTGAGAAATTCGTCAAACTGTTGGCCTTTTTCTTGTGTGACCGAATTAAAAATGTACCTTTCGTAAATGACATTGGATTTTTTAACGAAATAGTTGGTAAATTTCTGTTTAATTGCGGAAATATCATCTTTTTCCTCTTCAGTTAACGCGAGTGTATCAAAAATTTCTATGGCATCCTCACCTAACGCCATCATGAATGTGGCAACCTGCACGTCAGGCGGCTTATCGTAGAGGTAGGAGGCGGTAGCGTACCACTCGAAGTTGCGTAGCCAGTTTTTCCACTTTTGGCTCATATTAAAGTTAGGATCTATGACCAATGGCTTGGGTGGTTTGGCACTTACTCCGTTGTGACGTTCAACACTTACTGCCTGTTTCCTGGTGGGATGTTCATCTTCTTCAACACCGTCACGATCAAATAATAATGATTGTCTTTTCATTTTTGGTTTCGGCATCATGTAAGATTGATAGTGAATAATATATATTTAGTTTAACTATTTATTGAAAAATACTTGAGACAACTTGATACAATTTCAGCAAGCGCATAATATCGAATGTCGAATCTTTAGCAACATCTGATGTCTATGACGATTGTCTTGTCGTTGTCAAGGAGCGAGTACCAACTGATCATACTGTAGTTGCGCTCCTGACAGACATTTTTTTAGCATTTTTCAGAAGAAAACTAAGAAGGCCTCATGAAGGATTAGGTATTTGAAAAATGGGTTAACGAAAAAACTATAATGAAATATTGAATTTTGATGAAGAACTTTAATAGGTACTTAGAGGATAATGAAAATGTCTCCAAACCCTAACAAAACGGTCAAAATTGACCCCTAACCCTCAAAGGATATCGGGCCTCATTTATGACAAAATATCAATAGTTTCTGGATTCCCCCCTTACTCTTCCCTTCTACCTCATCGATGTCCTTGCTCATTATGTAGCTACCTGTCCTAGAGTTTTATTTTAGAAATTAAGTAAATTTTGTAGTTTAGAAATTAATAAAAAGTTTTTTAAAAAATCCTACATGAAGAGCTTCAGTTGGTCTCATCCAAAGCAAAATTGATTTATTCTACGTTTATTCCAAGGTGTTTCTTGATTTTAGCCTTTCGTTCAGCGTTTTGGCCAAAAACTTTTTTTTTTAAATGTAAATAGCCACGAAGAGTTATTCAGGAACCCTTAATATATGGTATATTCGTCATCAGCGTGAAATTTCCTATAAGAATCCATAGAAATCAGACTTCCGTCCACTCTGACAATAACTCGAAGCACTGCTTGATTTTCTGTAGATCAACATTCCTAAAACTATAATAAACAAGTCAACAATAATAATACTGAGAGAAGCGCATGTAGTGAAAGAAGCTGAGTCTAGTTTTACTCATTGTTTTCCTGATTTCATGTTGGTATGGATTAGCGCTAACCCTAGGGTGTTCTCCGATCGGGCTGCCGAGAAAGGGGACAAAACTAGGGCCCAAATGGAGCCTGTGTGCGAAAGAACGAATTTTTTAGACCGAAAATTAAGGCAGATATCGATGACACGACGTACAGATATGGCACTTTTGGAATCTACACACCTTGTAACGAAAAAGAAAAAAATTTGAGGGGGCGTTCCATAAAGATTTTCCGAACCGAATACATTGGTGTATTATTCAGAGAATAATAAACCAAAACGTGGTAAGGAGTTTTGGGATCAGCTGTGCCTGCGCCCCACGTCCTTCGTTTTAAATATTACAAGACGAGAAATTAATTTATACTTTTCAGTCAGTTTTTAAAAACGTGGGTTTTAAAAACTTTTTTAGTTCGAATAATTTACTTACCTATCAATACGTGCGATAAAAAAAAAAGTTTCATTTGATTTTGAAAGAGGTTGATTTGATTTGGAAAAGGATTCATTTGACTTGTAAATAAACTATGAAATCAAGATTCACCGATTGAAATTTTTTCACTCAAGTGACGTAAACTTCTAAAATGTACCTACTCAGAATAACAGAGTACCTGCGTGTAGGTCATAGTAGACAAAACCAACTTTTTTTCATAATAAACATTATATATTTTTTTATAGAACAACAAAAAATGAGACAGGTACTACAACATTTTGAAAACAACTATAAAACGTCCTTGGTGGAGGCGAGAAGAAGGTAGTTTAGGACATACGGGTGAATATGAACGACATTTCTAGAGAAAGAAGAAGATAAGTAAAGTTAACATAAGCTGGGTATGCACTAGTAGAAGTTGCTGTAACTTTTACTACCATACCATTGCAAAACTCTTGTAACGCCCTGTATCATTCATGAAGATTGGTATGGGGCCAATCACTCTTATGGTGTTTTTCCTGTCACATCAAACGAACGTGCGTTACGCGGTAGGGACAACATCGTGATCTAGTCTGGGATTCACTGTGTTCATTCACGGATTCCTCTGTCTCCAATTAGTACCTCCACTGTCGCTTGACATACTTTGGGGAGAATCTCAGGTATGGCGTGCTTTGATATTTTAAACAGATACTGGGTGCCTCGGAAGGAGTCACCAGTGCCAAGAATCGCAACGTTAATGGTGAGATGGTGGTGATGCTCCTGTACGCCTGCCCTGTCTGGACACTGTAAGCCAAAGGAAGCACTGGTTCCGCCTGCTTAGCGCCCACTGCAGCGTGTTGGTCAAGGTTCTCACACACTATGTGGGAGCAGGACAGGAAACAACCTCAGGACACAGGTCGTATTTTTTCGTTTCTCTGTATTTGATTGGAGATGAGCACACTAGATGGGACACATGGTCACGGCATGGTGTAGGCGCAGGACGGGATACACCGCGATCGCTCTCGGCACAAAAAACAGCGGTTCCTGGCACTGGACGTTCCCCCTCCCCTGCACCCACGCAGTCAGAACAACCCATAAGAGAATGAGGAGAACTTGAAATGAGGGAAGCAGGGCGACCCCCGGGGGAAAGAGTTGAGGAATGTCCTCCCTAGTGTGCATATAGGCGCAGGATGGGACAGTGGCAGCTGGACGGCATCCCGTGTCCTACCTGCAGTGTGTGAGAACCTTTCCTGCAGTGTGTGAGAACCTTTATGGTGATGGATGTGTACCAACAATATTAACTGTGGCCTTTCAGGTGGTCACCAGCCAACCTCCAGTAAATCTTAGGAAATGAGCCAAAGTAGCTTTATGGCATGTGAATCACGACAGGCCCTGGCCCCATCTCCGACATGGAAACACCAGAAGAGACTGAGCAGTGGTGTCCACGAGCAGCAGTGTCGCTGGGACCTCTGACGCATATACAGGATTCGGACAATAACTGTTAGCACGAGGATGTCTGCTCGGTTTGTGGATGTTGACCATTATGCCACCCAGTATCTAACTGGACATGGCGACTTTGCGGCTAAGCTGCACACATTCAACCTGCAGCCAACAACTGCATATCAGTGAGGTGTTGTCAAAACTGCGGGACATGTACATATGCTGCCCACAATGTAACCTGGAGCGAGTCCAATGGTTCAGAAGCCTCCAAGGAACCAGTTCTCCAACATATGCAACTTGGCAGCTCGTGCCAACCATACGCCACAGTCAAACACATGAAACACATTTCAGCGAGAAAGCAGTGGCCCTCGTGTCGCCTCCTCCCAGCATACTGCCTGTGTAGCCTCCACGTGGCCCATTCTGAACAAGGGGTGATTAATAGCGCAGCGGGTGGAGGGTGAAGATCGTCAACACGAATATAAAGCAGGCTATCGCCATAAAAGTCGAATGGCTAAGGCACAGAGGACAAAAACAAAGGTCTTGATGGTTAATGCCAGCCTTTTCAGGCCAGCGGTGGCTTTGTTGAATGCAGTGCCACATCTTGCAGTATCGGACCAATCTCTTGCAACAAAAACTCGAAGCACCCAAAAGTACAGCTCGCCTCAAAAACCATCGCAAACTTACATTACTCTTAGGCTATGCGGTTACTACTGATGCGTTTTCTCATCAAAAATGCTCGTCAGAACATGGTGGTTACACTGCGTGTGGTTTCTGACAACCAGTTTTCTGTCTCCCGGGGGGGGGGGGGTTGTATACAGAACTCAATTGGTCCAACAAAACCTTTTCAAGTGGAAGAGTTCTGACGAACGCTTGCCAGTTCTGATGGGACGGTTGCAGCCAAAAGCTCTTCGTTTGTTCTGACGAATTCCTCAAAACTATTTTCGTCAGGAGACCCATCCATAGTAACCACAGGCTTACGTGGGATGCCCAAAGTGGATTAAAATCATTTCCAGCTTTGCCTGCGGGATGGAATTCATCATCATTTCCAGTTAATCAGCGGGATGGAATTTACAGCACACATCAATTTGATTATTTCGAGTAATGGATTACTGCAAACAGAACAATCCAAGTGACCAAATAACCACTTGGTTACAGTGATCAATAACAGTTTTGACTTAAAAAATACATCATTACTCACTAAAGCAAGTCGTCGCGATTACTGATTGGGACTAAAGTAACCATAACATCACGATCGTTGACTTTATAAGTGAACAAACTATCATCATTACTGATTACTAAACAAATCAAACCTTCGCGATAGTGACTGAAGCGATGAAAATGGTGAGTAATCGAACACTCATCATAAATATTATAGGTAAGTATTAAATCATCGTTACTGATCGGTAAGTATCTAATGAAACCACTAGACTGATAAGAGAAGGACGTAACCTGACCGTTTTTAACTAGTCATTACTAGAGCGATCAGACCATCGTAATTACTGATCACTATTACTGAATGTTATTTATGATTACTGAAGTAGGTACGTAGTAATCAATAAAACCAAGCGACAACTGATTGCTGAAGTGATCAAACTGAGATGAATCATTGTAAAAGTCATTAACAGAACCATCGTGATAATTGAACTAATCAAAACATTTTTATTACGTTTGACCAGTAACGGAATACCTTCTTCTGGTATCTTTGCCTGAACATTCATAATACACGTACAACATGTTTGCTTCCTCTTAACAGCTAGGAAAATTTTTATGGAAATCGTCAATTTTTGTGTCTTAGCTAAGAACTCAGATGTATATTGCAGCAACTGATCGAGGTACTCCGAAGATATCTCAATCATTAATCAACGATTGCTGGCTGATGAAAGTAAATGAAATCATTCATAGGTGATAAAGTTAATCGAGCAAATCGAAATTATTAGGTATCAATAAACTACAATCAACGCTATGTTGAACAATCGTCATTTACTTAGGTGATGATCAAAAAAGTGTTGACAACCTGGCAATGGTCGATAAACAACAAACAATTTTAGAAAACATTAAATGCTAACAGGTATTACCAGACCAGGTAGCAAGAGCAAGGAACAAGTTTACTCTCCGTTGTACACCGATCAACGGAGACTGTGAGGGATCTCAGGTAAACGAGGATGGAGACTTAACTAAATACTGAAACCACTTGTAACTGACACCCTCATAACGTGCACTGTTACAAAGAACCTGCTATTAGCCATTTAGGAATCTTTCCAATAAATCAGTGGCCTCTTGCGGTAAAAATCAATCAATGGAAGGCCTAGGTAATTTAAAATAATCCACGAAATATTTCGACATACGTGAAAGCTGCAATCGAATATTTATTGCTAACAAAAGGACTTAGCCGAGGATTTCATTAATTCATTTTTAATAAATAATCGCAATATACAACCTGCATCTTTTCAATAAAAACTCGATTCCGTTTACGCCCGTGCATTCAACTCTTGCAGTGCGTCACAAGAAGGCGTTTTGATTCCTTGGGCTTTCGCGTACAGATTGTTGTCACCGAAATTTCTCGCCCTCCACACCAAAGATTCCCCTGAAAATTTGGAAGTTTCATATTATCATAATTAAATATGTACGAGGTAATTTCATGCGTACGAGGTATCATAACTAAATACGTACGTACAAACATCGACATTTTGGAAACTGGCTGTTCTAGTGACTGAATTTTCGAACTGGATGGTAGATAAAAGGCTTTGGATAGAAAACGTTTTTGTTGTGGACTGACTTAAATGTACTAAAGCTTTACTTCGACCTACGTCAACGGAAGATAACGGGCACGACAAGAGATAACGCAGTTGAATACTGTCGATAGAACTGTCATTCATTTATGCGTCTAGTTTATATTATTACCTCACACATTTTAGCTTGGCTTTTTTTTTCATTCCTCTGACCACTTTGTACCTGAACCCTATTTTAGCTAAATCATGTAATTTTTAGCGTTTTTTGACGATGTCGATTAGCTACCTAACATAGTGAAATTATCGATAAAATTGTCGTTCGTTTTCCTTTTGAGTGTGTTAAGCAGAGGAAGCTATGTGTAACATCTTGGAAGACGTGGGTATATTTTTTAATGAACTTTAATCAAGTACCTAATTATATCAAACCGAATCATTTTGGCGCTTTAGTTTGCTGAGAATTTAGTAGATGAAAAATTTAGTAGAAGAGCTACATGGTGTTCTTGCAACGGAGGAGGCTGCGGCAGAACACTGGCCCATCGTCAGCCAGTCAGCAATGGCAAAAAAAATGCATCATGGGCCAAAGTCGGACACCAACTAGGGCATCGTATAGAGGGGTTATGACAGTAGGGATGTCCCAAAAGTACAATAAATGTCCCAAAAAAACCCCAAAAGTACAATAAATGTCCCAAATACATATTGATACTTTTTTTCCTGATATATATCGTAGTATCGATACTTTTTTCCGAGTATTGGAGCCGATACTTTTTTTTTATCCCTCACATTTTATCAGTGTCCTACTGTTGACAGTACCTCTAACTAGATTGCTGGGAGACCAACCACTTCAACAAATTAAAGAAAGTTGATGTACCACCACCTACAGCTCTCAGTGAGAATCAGCTGTCCTCCATTTAGTAGGAAGGGCCAACAAAATGTTAACCCAACCAAGCAACCAACCAACCTAACTCAATAGTTTTTTGGTTGGATTTTCTTTGTTCTTTCTTGTTTTCTGATGTGATTGTGCCTAATTAACGAAATAATGTCATGCCTTGTCTTGTCAATAATTTTGAAAAACAAGCGCCCAAACAAAAAAAGTTTCAAATAAGAAAGAAGTGATTTATTGTATTGTTCATTTTATAATATTATCCTGAAATAATTCTTCGATAGGCTGACAATGGCATTTTATATTGTACCAATGTAGATGAAGTAAAAACGTGGGATGTGATACATATTCAATGTCACGCTGATGGAGAGAGAACAAAAACGACATTTCCACCCATTTTTGAAAAAGTATCGATACTTCAAAATGTCGATACTTTTTGAAAGTATCGTATCGATACTTTTTGATGTATCGATACTATATAAATATATATCGATAATTTCGAAGTATCGGACATCCCTATATGACAGCACCATGGTGAAAGCGGGTGGCAGGAGGCCGAGGCAGACAGAGACTGAGAGAACTGGGTGGGGAGCTGCAGGACAGCATCGAAGAGCCGCTTCCATCCTGAGCCAGTTAGGCGATCAGAGACGTCTCTCCTAGTGCAAGTTTTTGGCACACGGTACCATCGCATACCTTCTATCTCTGCGTTTCGGTTCCTGAGGTTTCCCGAAGCACCAATCACAGGATGTTAACGAAAAAGTTGAAAGTATCGGAAGGTGTGTGCAAGATGAGCACCAAAATGGGTACCACGATATGGCTGGAAACTGGTATGACATGGGCACACAAAACCTGCCACAGCGTCTATAAAAATGCAACGACCGAAGTGGCCGCCATTACGTAGAAAAAAGTTCAACCTTTAAAATGATGTAAATATTATAACCCCGGATTAATGTGTTTCTAAAAAAATAGGAGACCTTATTTCAAAATGAACCCTACATCGACATTTTTTATATACCGATACCTAACCCGACAATATGGCTTTAATTTGACTCAATCTGTTTTATCTGATTAACTGAAATCAATAGTAAATCATTTGTAGATCACGGTTTTGGTGTTCGAAGTTACTTTGTTTCAATTCATGCCAGTGCGGCTTCTGTCCAACTGTTCCAACAACAAATTTATGAAAAAACACAAAATTTCTTCCTTTGTGCCTTTCAATATTCGTGAGCTACAAGCAATGTAATGGGGTATGCGCATGGGTCACTAAAGCGGCTTATAATTTTTATAAATGAAACTAGATGCCATTCTGAGAACTTTACTTTGACACCCCATCCGCACTGTCCTAAGATAAGTAGGTAGTTCTTTTTCTATTATTTTCGAAGTTTCAGCCAATTCTGACGTCCCCAATGCACAGAGGGGGGTGCAATAATGTCAGAACTGGTTGAAATTTGAAAAATCACAGAAAAATAACTACTTATCGTAGAATAGTGCGGTTGGTGTCCACGTTCTCAGGATGGAATCTACTTTTATTTAAAATAATAAAATAAATGAATACGTGCACATACCCCATTCAAAACAAGCGGCCTTTGTGGAGTTGAAGAAACTAAAGGGATGTAGAAATCAAAGTTCCGCTCTGACAGCAGGGAGGTTTCCCACCATTTTGCTGTCCTTCTACTGGCAGAATTTTGTACTTGTAATTTTAAAGATTCGAATGCTTACGGTATGTCTTTTCTCGATAACAAGCATTTCTGAGATTCGAAATATATTCTTCCTCCACAGACACCTCCAAACGTCGGATGCTTCCTTGGTAAGTACTATGGAAATTTTCTTTGACGTAATAAGGAACTCCTAGGACAATGGTTTTTCTGGCGACTGGGAATTTACTGAAACCAGAAAAAAAAATCACTACTTTTTTAATAGTAGGTATGACACTGAAATGCGATCATAGTGATTTGATAGCTGAGTAGGAATGAGCAAAATGAATTAATCATAACCCTACCTGTTCTGAGAGAGGCTGTAAACTGGGTCGGAAACGAGGAAGGAGCTCATCATCGAAAGTGCAATCAGAATCAAAACTGGAAGCATTTGCATCAGTACACCATAATTCGTGGGCTGCTGTAAGTAGAAAATAAAACTAGAAACAGTATTCAAGGAATGACCAGGGGTTGATAGAAATCGAGTCAAGTATTTTTCACAATTTCATACAATACTGCATGTCAGGGTATTAACTGAGATGATTACAACAGGATATTAGCAATAATTACAGATTGCAAATTCAGACTATGCCAAACAAAAAAAATTGATGATCGATTATATTATTTAATAGATCATACCATTAACACACATGATAGCAGGCACACTCCTGTTACCAAGGATATTTTCTGAAGAGCATCCATCTTGGCAAACAAAGGCCTTGAGAACTAATTTGAATCAAAAACAAGGGGAAACAACAATGGTTCGTGCTAACCACCAGAAACTAACCTCTCTATGTTGCTGCTGGTGTTGCTGGTCAGCTCGCCTCCACTGGTTCCCCCGGCGAACATACACATTTGCCGAGCCTGGAAACGCTCCTCCAAAGAACATGTTGAAGAATTCTTCAGCAGTAACATCCGCTATAAAATATCATATCCATGTTAAATATCACCAATGGCCGTGGGGGAAGAGGAAAATTTCGAATTCCAATAAGGGTATCCAAACTGCAGACCAAGAAACACAGGACACCAGGTTGTGTTTTTCTGTGATCTATCATCGATATTTTTAAACAACGGTTTCTCAGGTCTGATGTTTTATCGTCATCAGTGAAGTTAACATCGATGTTTCACGGTCAATGTCCCATCCCTACATGAACAACGCACAATTCCAACGGATCACTTACACTCAAATCCTCGGGTGTAGGATTCAGACGAATGATTTCGTGTGTGCCTCAATCTCTCTTCGTCGGTCCCATAAAGATCGTATTGTTTTCTCTTTTCAACATCTGTCAATATTGCTACGGCATTTCCAACAGCTGAAATTTTTAGAACAATTAAACTTCCATACATGGGTTATAAAGTTATCACGTACCTATTACTAATAATGTATACATAATAAATAGCCAAAGGGAGGAAAACTTAATAACCTTTAAAGGCTTCGGCAGCTCCGGGTGCTTTGTTTTTGTCAGGATGAAGATGCAGAGCCAACTTTTTGTAAGCCTTCTTGATTTCACTATCAGTTGCTTCCTTGCTCACGGCCAGAATTTCGTAATAATCCTTGCATTTCTTGATCCTGCAAGGATGAACAAAATAGCCTTAGTAACCGTACACTATATGAATTCATCATAGTAACATATATAACATTGTACATAAAAGATCGTACGATTAACATAACTCCCGGAGGAATCTGTCTAACAGTGGTTCCAAAAACGGCAAAAAAGCTGTCATAACTGTTTTTGTTTTCAACATTTTTTTCTGGAGTGAATCCAGTTATATACCACGTTCGATGGAAATCTCCAGGATGCTTCAGGAGAAGTGTTTCACTCAATTGGAGAATTTGCCGATGGTGCAGAGGTCTGAATCTACAGGAGGTCAGGATGAATCAATGATGAATCATCTGCTGAATTGGGTCCAAAACGTTTATTTTATTTTACAAATATATGGAATGGATACCGATTTCAGGCTTTTATGCCCATCACCAGTCCAGATTGGCAGAAGGAAGCTGTTCCTAAAAGACCACAAACGGAAAAAGTGGTTTTTTGGTCGTGCAGGAACAACTTTCACGTGTTTATAACATAAAATAAACATTCTGGACAAATTCAGCAGAGGAGTCACCACTGATTCGTCCTGACCTCCTATAAGTTTCATCAGCTCTTCACCTCTGATGGAATTATGTGAAGCCTACAGGGACTAAAGGCTGAAACTATAATCTAAGCAGAGTCTAGCTTTCGAGTAAAGCCCCCCCCCCCCCCACCACCCAACCAAGGGCCTATACCGAGTGCCTAAAGTCAAACCCAGGGTTATTAAAAAATATATTTATTTTTTTCTTTCATTTTTTAGGAAATTCTTATAGCTATTTTTGAAAAAAATACCATGAGGCGCCTATTGTATTTGTATAAAGAAAGCGAAAACCATCAAAAATATTCTCGGTTTAATCTTAACATTTTCCTTTGCACATTTGCCTTCCATTCAACTAACTCTAACTGCAGTGCGGCGATCAAATTTCGTAATCGATTTTTTGCCCACTTCCCGACGTTCAATTGAGCTGAAATGTTGCAGTCATCTATCTTCGATAACAGCACATGAATCAATCATTTAAAAAACAATTAATTACTTACGTAATTAATTATTCGATTAATTAAAAAGCATCTGAAATCTTGCATTGTCATCTACCTTCGATGACAAATACATTAATACAGGCAGTTAGAGAACGGTAAATGAAAACAAAACTACTGACAAGTGTTTAATAATTAGTGTAAAATTAACCAAACCTATCTCTCCTTTTACAAAAGAATTCTCTAAGCACAAAAATTTATTACAAGATTTTCCAAAGAAAAAATAGTAAAATAGAAACAAAAACTTTTTTGAACACGGTTTCATTTCAGAATAGTCCAAAAAGAATAAAGTAATTTCTTTCTGCTACCGGGAACAATGCAATTTTTTATGACTAAATAAAGCAAGGGGAGTTAGATATTTTACTTTTAAATATGGCGGTTTTTTAAATTTCATTAATACTTACCTTCGACCTACCAAGTAGATATGAACTACATTATGGTCACCCCATTCATAACTTTCTACTTTCAATCTTAATTCATTTGCGTTGTAAAGTGTGACAACAGGTGGCTAGAAAAATTATAGCGTCCCTTCTAACCATATTAACTGCTAACTACACAACATTCACTTGGTTTAAGCCTACTGTAAGATAATTCGACATATTTCGACCTCAAAATATTTTATGTAATGTTGGTTTCTCTTCACGATCAAAATATATGAAATTAGACAACCCCAACAGAAAGTGAAAAAAACGCGAAATCATCGAACACTGACTTCTACGACACTACGTTATTCGAATAAATCTGAAAATGGCTGCAATGGCTGCGTGAAAATTTACAAAGAAAACGGCATTTGCTTGTTTTTACTATGTTCTGCTACAAGCATATAGAGTTATGACCGCTTTTTGTCATTAGAAACCACTGCGAGGCGTAAGAACATCATCTTGATGCTGTCGAGAGAATCAAGTTGCTCCACCACTCCACTTGCTGTACGACTGGTTCTTCCGGAAGGTATGGTCATTTTATTACCACTACTAGCGAAACTAACCCCCAAGATTCAATACACGATAATAATTATAATTATTTACCTCTTAACAGCATCCAACTGATCAGACGTGTAGTCCATGGTTTCTGGAGTTGGTTTTTCTTTTCTAGAATCTGGAATACCACGACGGCTTGCGATTAACCTTACTGATTTCATGTTATACAGTATCAGTGATTTATAAAAGTCTTATCGTTACCTTCAAAGGCTATTAAATAAATCATCTTTGTAGGTTTAGAACTATCTCCTCTTTCAAATATTAAAACAGCTCTGTAGCCAATGCAGCAACTTATCATAAAAATGAATGATCATACATTTATTAAAAATGCTTGAAATATCTAAGATTTCTGCGATATCTACATTTCACATTCAGTTTGCTAATCACAGACGGAATTCAAAAAATCCCTCCACCTGTTGTTAGTCTATTTAGTTTCGAAAATTAGAACTTTGGATTCTGTCTGCCTCCAGACAATCTTATGGGATATTCTTCTAGACCCACTCAGGGTTCAAAAATGGATGAAGAGCTTTTTGTTTTTGTAAAAAAGTTCATTTCATCATATTTCAGTTTGATCACTTACTCGACTGAGAACGCCGCCGAACACTGGGTTCTTCTTCCTTTGCTGAAGAGGCAGACGACGGTTTGAATCGTTGCAGAGCCTCCAAGAGATCTAGAACAAGCGAAACGTATGAATGCCATAACACATGCTAGGAATAACGACATTCGATAATCCTAGACCTTAACCGTCCAAGTACAGCACCGGCATTTGAGGCTTCAGAATAGGCTCAGCTGACTGAGGTGGCTCCCCTTATCATGCCTAGGTCTGCTAGGCCTCTACATCAAATGACAGAACCGTAGAATGAATCGGAACTGCAGTTTCCATGAATTGAATGGATTCCACGGTTACTCCATGTTTCTGAATTTATCATTGCCAACTCCAAGTTCAATTCTTTATACCCTTTTGCTCAATGTCTCTGAGTTCTCTCCTTTACGTGGCGACCAAGCGGTTTTTGTCTTCATCGTCACAATCCATCAGTTACACGGATAACTTTCAGCTGCCCCTCGTCTGAGCCGCAGTCGGGTAGAAGAGATGAGACTGGACCCTAGGTGGGCTTGGTTGAAGCTTTTGCCACATTCAGCATACATATTCTGGTTATAACTAGGAATGGGGGAGGCTCTGAACATAGTCTCCCACTGACCTGATACGAGCCAGCCTGTCAGCTTCGACGTTGCCCTCGTGTCCAGGTGCCCAGGCTGTTTACTCGCATATAATATACAATAAATTAATGATGTTGTTGAGCCGAACACCCAGGATCAAGTTGTTCAGATATAAGACTTTTTGCCACTCATCGCCCCGATCCCTCTTCGCCTTTCCAATCACCCTACTACCGACCATTCATCGAGCCGCTCGACGGCTTTTTCCACCGTGAGAGTTTCATGTCGATTATTAATTCACCTCCACTGTCAACAGCTCTGTATACCCCGCCACGCAGGTAAATAATTCGGAAAACGAACCATCCAGTGAAATTCGTTCTTCCTCTGCCACGGACGGAAATAAATCGGAATTTCGGGAAAAACTTGCCAAGAAAGGAACATTTTCGTCAAAAAAAATTTCTGAACTCTAGGAAAAATGGTAGTTTAAAGCCCGATTCCAACAATAAGCTATATTTTTTAACTGAGGGTGATTAAAAGTAAAAAGTGGCAAGAAATGACTGACACATCGGGTCTATTGACATCTGATTGGCTGCTGGCCCAAGAGGAGGAGCAAGACTTGGAGGCGAACATTCTCAATGGTGCCAACAACCCAACATTGGAAATGGAAAACCTTCCTGACAAACTTTAAGAACCTTTGCTGTGACTTTTCATGAACCTCCCGTCGGTATGATTTTAAGGTCATGGTTTTTTAAATTTATTTATAGATTGGCAGTCCCATCCATCAATCCATTGCGGTTCTGTACATAGTCTAAAGTTATGCACTCTAAGTGGGATTGAGTTGAACTACTTGGTGATTTACCTGGTACGTCACTTCTAGCAGGAACTCAGAAATTCAAATTTCACACTCGTTTTCTGCCTATACTTTCCGACATGAACACCTCCTTATGTTGTCATAAGTGTCAATTTCCGTTACTGAACAGAATTTGGCCAACAACTGGGAATTCGTAACCAATGAAAACTGCCCATTCGCTGATGTTATGGAAGCGCCGACGACGGAACCGGACTTCCCCGAGCGAAGAAGCCAGTCGCCCTGACCCCACTATCACCTCTTCGGGTCGTCCATCCACTCACTCCCCCTAGCTCCATCCAGCAGAAGCCAACGAGGAGACACCGCCAGTTCCTGGCTCAAGGCCAGCTCAGGCAACTACCTTTTAGTTTAACGAAATTAACTCTTTATTTTCTAACCATAACTCTACAAGGCAGCCCCCTCCTAGCTCCTTTAGCTGTTCACAAGGGAGCTCCTTTATTAACCGTAACTCTACAAGAGAGCTGTAGCTTCATAAAGGATGAAATATATTGTATAGAGCAGCGCTATTAATACTCTTTATAATTTGATGTTCCTCACAAATATCTCTAACGAATTTTCTTATTTCCAGTTTTCAAATATTCCACTGCATTCTATGCCTATATAAATATAATTATATTGTTCTGTGTAAAATGCCCATTACACTTTAGCTCTGTCAGTCAGCCAGTCAGTTAGCCACCAGTATCTATAACATGACTGCCTCGTTCTCTGTTGTTGAGACAAATTGGTCCAAGTTACCTCGGTTACTTACCAGGTAGGTTGTGTCATTCCACATGGTCTTTGTGATCTCGTCGTACGGCATTTTATTTACACTACCTAAGCATCCAGAGGATGACCAGTGCAATCAGTGTGTCGCTTAGCTGCCAGTTATGAGTCATGTGATGTTAATGATGTTTACCCGTCCTCATTAATCCATGGAAATTACCACTGTGATTACCAAGGATTTACCATTGTGATTACCAAGGAATTCATGGATTATCACTGCTTCAGTGCGATAGATGAAAGTCCAAAGACTACTAGCTTTCTGATTACTAAATAACCATTGATTACGTTTGAGCAGTTTGGGTTGAAATCCATAACATAGTATCATAGAAGACTCAAAACAACAGCACTCCGGTTGATACCAACATGAAACGATTCACATCATAAACCTCATACATCTATGTATACTTAATAATATACAAGGATAGTTGGATGGCTCTCATCGCCCATCGGCAAGGCCGTCAAAATCCATGGACACACCCATCACTTCACAGCCTTTACGAAACTCTATACTATACCATAGTTGTGTTGTGGGATCCGAGGTTACATATGAGTTGTTTCCTTCAAACAAAATCGAAACTTGGAAGATATTACGCTAGGTATCCTATACAAGGAAATCAGGACAGATCGATAATGTGAGATGCCATGGTGACTTGACCCAATCTATGAGTTTACGAGAAATAGCACAAAACTAAACCATAAGCAGTGATCAATCAGAAATGAATAAAGAATCATCGAGCCGCATTTTACTCACCTTTAGCTTTTCTAGTGGAATATAGCCGCTCACTTTTCAACAACAATCTTTCCGCTTTTTCTCTGTCACCTAACAAGATGCACCGTTCAGCTAGTTCGACACACTTCTCAGCTTCATCTCTGTTACCTTCCATACTATTTTTCGAATGAAACAAGAAATGTAAATGGAGTTGAAAAAATCAATACAACTTGCGCGTGTTGACGTAAAAACAAGTAATGAAATATAAATAAGTTTCTGAATTCTGACGAAATTAGGAAGCGAAGTCGAGCAGCCACCACTGTCACTTATCAAACTAATTGATAAGACTGTGAAATGTGAATCAGCTGTTTTTGTCGACGAAGCTACTGCACTCTGTTGCGTGCTTTCGGAACCGACCACTAGACTCATCAGCTCAACGTTTGGCTCCAACCATTGTTGAAATAATGAGGCACCAATAATTAATTGAAAAAATCATTAGTCGTTTATATTCAAATTGAAATAATTACGACTTTCTCCATAACTTTGGCAAGTTTTGATATATTATAAGGATATATAACCTTGCTGTCTGGATCAACTGAAGACGCCGAGGTCGTTTCGGATGCTTTATAGTATCCACGCAAAGCTTTCTATGGAAGTGGATTTTGGCAAGTGGAAGTGGCAACAAGCAACTGCTCGCGTTTTTTACTTGTGCTTGGTTGATTGTGATCGTTAAATTGTGATTATTGCGCGAATAAATGTGAGTTACATCGAATCGTCAGACACAGTGAGTTAAATTAGCCCTTTTGTTTTACTTCAGAGACTTGCGTTACATCATTCATCTGACATGAAACCGAAATTCAGTCCTGGAGCTAAGGTATTCGCCAAGGTGAGGGGATACCCGCCTTGGCCAGCCAGGATTGAAGGATGTGCTGATGAAACGCCTAAGAAAGAGAAGTACCATGTTTATTTCTACGGTACCGGGGAGACGGGAGTCGTCAAAATCCAGGATGTTTTCGATTTCGTCGAAAATCGAAATAAAATGGGCAAACTCAAAAAGCTCAAGAACTTTACTGAGGCTATGCAGCAGGTAGAAGGGGAGCTCACGCCTGAACAGAAGGCTGCGATAAAGGCGATGGATTCGGAAACTGCGTCACCTGGTGTCAACACGGAGAAAGGTAAAGATGTTGACATTCCCAAAGAGACCAAAGCTGAAAGTGCTGAAATAACACAAGTCCCCAGCAGACGAACATCGACGACGACTAAAGCTAAATCGACACCTTCATCATCGACCAAGCCCCCAGTTAAAGAAAACAAACGAAAACTGGAATTGGATTTGTCCAGCGATGATCCAAGTCCTGCCCCAAAGAAATCCAATACTGCTGCCTCTCCACAACCGACAAGCGAGAAAAAAGACGACAAAGCACAACCAAAAACTGCTGAACCGCATTCCAGATCAGGTCGAAAGATCAAACCCAAGAAATTCTCTGATTTCGAAGAGGATGGTAAAGAAGACTCGAAGGAGGAGGCTTCCCCAGCCAAAGAGGAAGAGAAGAAACCCAAAGATGCCCCAAGGAGACCATTGCCGCGGCCCAAAAGCATGAAAGTCACAGAGGAAAACGATTCGGGTGCCGGTGATTGGTACTTGCTTGCCCATGGGCCTGAGCCGATCAAGATCCCTATCAAATTGAACCGTCCGAATTTCGACGACAACAAGCCTCGGTCGATTACTGTCAGCCAGTGGGAGGACATGGTTTTCGAAGAGGCGCGGTCTCTGAAGAAACGCATAGAAGGCGGCGAGAACTTTCCCGAAGATGCGGCCAAAGATTACATGGAGCGGTTCACCAAAGTCAAGGCTGCCACGGTCCACATCCTGAGATCTCCCGAGGAGGAAGAACAATTCAGAAAACAGACGCAGGACGTTGAGACAGCCTTGCTGGAAATCGAGTACAACATCAGGAACGCTTTGACGCTGAAAGGCGCGGACACCAAAACCTGCCTGTTACAGTTGGACAGACTGAAGGGCCTCTGCGTGACTGCTCTTATGCTCAAGAAACATTCTCAGATTGTCCACACAATGAGAAAACTGAGGAGGTACGTTGGCAACACCATCGTCTGGAATATGAACGAAGAAGAAATGAACGAGTTTAACGCTGACGCAGAGAAGATCCGTACGCGAGCTGAAGAAATCGTCAACAATTTCAAAACCCTTTTCTTCCAACCACACTCAGTCTCGTTTTGGGATCATTTCTCCAACGAGCTCGCTGCGTTCACGGCTAAAACCAAGCACATGTCCATGGAGGACATCTTTTCAATCATTACCGAACCAGAATAATCCCCCAGCGTTCCCTCTTATACCTTGATAATGTTTCATTAGGTACCCTTTAGGTACCTTAAGATCTTCAACGCTTAAATGTTAAAAGCTGAACGCTTTTTAATGAGATCAGTTATATTTTTGTGGATGTCCCTAATACATAGGTAACCGTATCTTTATCAGCCATATTTTTACTTATATATGGTGTTGCTTAGCACTGAATACGTATTTTACTAAAAAGTTATTCTACATTTAGTTTGTATCAAGGATTTGAGGTTTTCAGCTCTCATTTTGTTATTTCCCTCTCGTGACAGCTGCGACTTCACTCTCAACTCTACCTGTTGTAATTATGCACGGTACTTGAACCTTTTGGTGTTATTTGACCCCTCCAGTGTTTCATGTATCTCTGTGGTAGGGGAAAAACCAGTTTTCATTGTAACTACTATGTTTATTTTTAAACTTTACAACAAGGTGATATAGATTCACTTTGTTCTTCACATGGATTGTAAAATGTATTTCTATTTTTGAGAATACACATGTTAAGTTCATGGCTGGCTTTCAGTTTTTCATCCTTGCTCAACCACTAACTTGCTTGGAAGATTATAATTTTAACCCTTCATCTAGATAAAGGTTATTATAGCGTTGGCTCCTCTATTAAGATAAATTATTCTACATATTATGATTGTATTATTCTATTCAAGATTTATAAATTTAACCCTTCAAGTTCATTCAATACTTTGCTTACCCGTTCTTTGACTAAAATTGATAGTATAGAGGCGAGAGCTTGGCATCTAAAATGAATTTCATGTTGACTCTGAGAAGTTATATCTGTTTCATGTTGACTTGTGGTCTTCGGAAATAGTCACCGTGCTCTAAGAGCTGACCAACATGGCAGGGAACAAAATAAGGAACCTAAGTAAAATGAAAACTGTTGATCAGTGACCGAGGGGCAAAAAATTTATCGGTTTAATGGATAGTTTATGCAGCACATCCAACTCGGAATCCTTTTGTACGAGTCGCTTCTCTGAAGCCTGATCCCCACTTGGTATATTTTATACTGTTGTGTGACGGAGTTCAGCATTGAGTAGGTATTCACTAAGGATGGCTGCTGCTCTAGCTGACAAACGGGCGGAACCTCTTTCAAATGCAGTAGCTTGGGTTGAAGTTCAACAAGAAGGTATGGTAGGTTGTTTAGTCTATACATATACTGTTTTTATTAACAGTATAAATATATACTTTTTATGTTAACCGTATTAGGTATAGCGTGTTTCAGCCGATACATTTTAAAGAAGTTCATCTAATAATGTATGACTGCATTTGTAGGTATGATTGCACGTGTCGAGGTAATAGGCAGCGGAAGATGCACATGTGTATATTAGGAATAGTAGCGGTCCCTGATCAGGCAGGTTACACCACTCTACGAGATCTTTTCTGGAGAGTGTAGGAAGTGCTCGGAAGGTTCCACCACGCCAGTTATACCATAAAGGCCTCACCAGGCAGGTTCCACCATTCTGTGAGAGATTTTTTAGGGAGAAGGAAGGTAGCAAGAGAGAGAAGTCATCGACTTGAGGTGAATGCGTTGAATGAAGAAGCCTGGGCAGGGGCACGGGTTTATAGAGATTGTTCCACCCTCCTCCGGCCCTCTGACAGCCATTGGGGACTGATGGAGGGAGCCGGCTGTGCACGTTCTCCTGGTCATGTAGACCCCTTCCCTCTAGTCATGTCTAGGTCCCCCTAGTTTATGCGAAATAGAGCTATGAAAATACAAAGGAGAGATTGCAGAAGGCATACATGGGGTGCTGAAGGCGAAAATTAACATTGAGTGCTGAAGGCGAGGAAAAACAGTGTACACTGAAGGCGGTGAGCTGAATGGTAGTTGAGGACATGGATGTAGATAGGTATCTTGAATGAAGCGTGGCTGGTGGGGGCAGATGAGGAGCAGCGGCAAGAGGGGTGGTGCGTGAGCGGGCGTGTGATGGTGGTGGTGAGGGCGCCGACGCGGTGAAGGTGGCTTGTGGTCTGAAGCGGGAGAGGGCCGTGCGGGTCCCTCAGTGGGTCGAGAGCGATGGTCCCTCAGTGAGTCGAGGGGGTGGGGGACAAGATGGCTGAGACGTGGGCGCACCTTGGTTGTGGGGGGTGGGGGGAAGCAGAAGGTGGCGGGGCCGTTGCACGAGGGGCTAAGTGGGGTTGGCGCCTGCCGGTCTGGCGGGCGGTGGAAGGGAGTCAAGCTCGAGGCCTTCCAGGTGTTGCGGTTGGGAGAAGCGGGCGGACGTCGGGGTGGCGCCTGCCGTCCTGGCGGGCGTTGGAGGGGGATGGAGCCTGAGACCTTCCATTTGTTGCATTCGGGAGAAGAGGGCGATCGTCGATGGAAGGGGGCGAGTCGATTTTTGATGTCTGTAGGGAGGCAGGGTGGAGATCTGTATGTAGAGGGCCGGCAGCTGATGGGTGGGGGAGGCGGTCATAATGTTAGTGGTGGGGGCGTGGGGCGGGAAAAACCAGTGAGGTGGGGCAGTGGGGGTAGAAGGGAGGTAGTGTGAGGGGGATGGAGGTGGTCATAACGTTGGCAGTGGTAGGGGGTGGAGTGGTGAGGGGGTCGAGGTGTTGTGTTTGAGAAGGGGGGCGGCGTTCTGCATTGTCGGCAAAAACGTCAGGGTTACCACTGTGGTGACTGAAGTGTGTGCCTGAGATAGGAGAGGTTGTGATGGAACGTGAGGTATCGGATGAGATGCTTGGAAGGTTTCCACCACACCGGTTATACCCGCAGGCCTCACCAGGCAGGTTCCACCACTCTACAAGATCTTTTCTGGAGGGTGTAGGAGGTGCTCGAAGGTTCCACCATGCCGGTTATACCATAAAGGCCTCACCAGGCAGGTTCCACCACTCTAAGAGATCTTTTTGAGGGAGAAGGAAGGTAGCAAGAGAGAGAAGTCATCGACTCGAGGTGAATGCGTAGAATGAAGAAGCCTGGGCAGGAGCACGGGTTTTATAGAGATTGTTGTTGACTATATCTTACTTTTTTATGAGTCAGTTGCGAAGCCAGTTTAGTTTAGAAATAATATATTGTACTGTTCTTAGTAAACCGCCCTCTTCCTTGGTGGGCACCATCTAGGCTCTGGGCCCATGTAACGACTCTCAAGCCAAAAATGTAGGTATGTTCTAAAATCGCCGAAAGTTAGATGAAATGGTGATTCAATAGGAAAAAATGCAATCCGTAGCGTTGAAAATATTTTCTACAACACAAAAAGGGTCAAATTTGAATTTTTATGTCAGAATGTGTAAACAAATGTTGAACATCTAGGTACCTACTTATTTGAAGATGAAAATCTTTAAATCACCAACAGCAGGTAGGACTAGGTACCTACACATTTATCAACAATGACTGTAGGTAGTGCAAACCTGTAGGATAGGGACTCGGGACAGACTTCTTCATATCCACAGATTTTGTTGTTGAAAAACATAGGTAAGTATATACTTTTTTTTCAAATTGAGTTTTTGTCATTATCTATTTAGTAATTGTAATTTTAATAAATTCAGCAAAATCAACAAAAATGAGCTAAGGAGTTGGTATGATTTGGGAGCGTAAGAGAGCCCCAATTTGCGAAACAAACTAGTGGGGGAAAAGTCTAAATGACAAGACTTTTCCGCACCCAGTCCGAAAAACTATTTCCACTAACATAAATTATGATGCTGCCCTACCAAACGGACATGTATGGGAACGAAAGTAGGTAGGTAGGACCACAGACGCACCTACTGTACGATAATGGAGTAAACTAACCGCTTAACCCTTTGCTGCATCGTGATGCCTGCAGGCATCATATTGTTTTACACCCCCAGCACATTCTGTCGAAATTATTTTGAGTTATATGTGTTTCCTCCAAGCATCAACATGTCCTTGAACTCAAGAAGAGATTTGGTCGCTGTACTTTGAACCCAAGAATAGATAATCAAGTCAATGTTGACCAAACCAGCAGTCTCGTTTTTGACCCCGAGGGGGCTCTGTTCCTGTGTTCTCTGAATTATAAGTGTTCATTTTCTCTATTAAAAAACATTTTTTCATTAGTTTATATTGTCCTGTTTGTGGAGGAATAGTTGTTTTAGTTGAAGTTTCATTTCTAGTGCCGATTTTTATGGTTCAAACCTTTGTTTCCTGTAGGCACCATCGGTTGTGCATTTGTGTACATAGTTGAGAGCAATGGATGAGGACGACGATATATTTCGTTTTTCGTTGTTTCGTTTCGTTTTTTATAAATATTTCAAGAGAACATCTACCAATAATTTTTTAATGATTCAATAAATTTTAATGCTCGTTTGTAGTAAACACCCTTCCAATGCCCATGGCCAGGCGCCGCCCATTTGCTCAATGATGCCTAGAGGCATCTTTGCGGTGCCGCCTACGCCTATATGCACAATGATGCCTACAGGCATCTTTCAGTTTTTCGTAGATTTCCAGGAAAAAAACATTGATTGAATTTTTTCCTTATTTTTCCTGCTGTCCTGAGATCTATTCCTACCACTCAGATTTTTTTCACACCAAAAGAAAAAATCATGCATCGTTAGGATTCTACGTAAAACCATAGGTTTTCTGCTCAGGCAAGGACCCGAACTACCTTGCAGCCTAAGAAATAATTATTTAGCTATCCGGTAATTTTATTGAAAGATAATTATTATTTTTTGAGAAGAGTAGATATCTAGCTGATAGGATAGGTTCAAAATGTAGTGTTCGCCTCAGCCAAGAGGAACTAAACCTTAATCATGACCGTTTCCCATTTAGTTGTCCTCCTCTGGTGTCCGTCTTCGTGATTTCTTTGTTTACATCGCCTGTCGGGATTTACGTGTATTCTCCGATTCTGCCTTACATTATTTTCAGAATTTGCTCAATTTTCAGTTCATTTTTCTCTGTTTCGCGTGTTGTGATCGTTGAGACAAAAGTGACGGAAGGATGTTGAAGCACACATGAAGGTTTTTTCAAGCTTCTCTTGCGTCTGCAGACCTCTTTCTTGATGTCCACTTCACATCCCGTGCTCTGGGCCGTCTCAACAAACCATGTCCGATTTATTCAAATCAGCTTTCGGTTACTTCAGTAACAATACGGCGAGTACCGTTGAAAATGAGTTCGTCGGGCAAATCATCGAAATTGGGTCAGTCCAGCTCCGAGTCAAGAAGACCATAGCGGAAGGTTAGTTGATAAATCGATAATCTTATCAGCTGCATGTAAAGCCCACTTCCTTCAATATTATTCTAAACTTACCATCTTTGCTCTGATTATTATTATTATTATCGAGTTTAAGAACTTTATTTCTGGATTTTCTGTATACAGTTGGGATACAAAAACTTGATTTACCCGCTTCACCAACTTCATAGAAATAGCTTGTAGGTACGTCCAAAACCACCGTGCATCTTGACATTACCTGTTATTTTATAAGTCAAGGTCACTCCAACTTCAACCTTCCTTGTTCTGGAATTGACTAGGTTGATATTTCTTCTCAGTAAAAATATTTGAATCCGGACTAACTAGTTGGACTAACGGCAATATTTGAGTAAAGCAAGTTTGGAACCATGGTGAACCACAGTGAGCCAAGTTTGGTCCTCCACAACGCCCAGCCGCTAGCCAGAATGTTTAACATAATCCGTGGAGGATACGGATAGGCGAGAGAGACTGAACGATTCTCACGACTTGCCTAATGAAGATCACGACTTCCCTAATGAGGAGTACCCGTGACATCTGTTTGTATTACTTTCACGTTTTTAAATGAAAGTAGGTTCCATTCTAAGAATTTTGAGACAAACCGCACTCCCCTACGATGAGTAATACCTTTTCTATGGGCTTTTAAAGTGACGTCATTGGCGGGTGCCCCTTGCCCAGTGTGACGAGTGCGGTTGGTTTTAAAATTCTTAAAGGCGCCCATACACGGTCCAACCGTCGGGCCCAACAAGGGGTGGGGAGAGGCGAAAACGCGCCCCCCTGCCAACCAGACGGCGCTTCACACACAATCCAACCAAACAAGCACCCAATCCGACCAAGTTTCCCGCGTTTTTTTATTTTTCCCGAACGTGAATCCTATAGTTTTCCAATAACTCCGTTGTTGCATCAACTTCGGTACAATTCATTGTTTCACCTCTCATGATAATAACAAAACAGTAACAGTAAACACCAATTATCCAAACTCCAATATCTTGAGGTACTGGCACAACTGATAACAGGAGAAACTGATAAAAATTACGTAAAACAACGTGTGTCTGCTTCAGACGAACAAAAAATTACAGAAGAAGAAGAAGAAGTTGGTCCGACAGCGCCACACACGGTACAACTTGGTCGGGAGTAATGGAGGGGGAAGGGCACAACCATGTTTGTTGGGCGGTTTTGCCATCCGACCACACCCAACCAGGTTGGTCGGATCCAACGGTTGGACGTCCTCCCACACACGATCCAACAGTAGGGAATGGGAGGCGTTTTCATCTCTCCCCACCCCTTGTTGGGTCCAACCGTCGGACCCATCAAGGGGTGGGGAGAGATGAAAACGCCTCCCATTCCCTACTGTTGGATCGTGTATGGGAGGTGGGAGGACGTCCAACCGTTGGATCCGACCAACCTGGTTGGGTGTGGTCCGATGGCAAAACCGCCCAACAAACATGGTTGTGCCTTTCCCCCTCCATTACTCCCGACCAAGTTGTACAGTGTGTGGCGCTGTCGGACCAGCTTCTTCTTATTCTCCTGTAATTTTTTGTTCGTCTGAAGCAGACACACATTGTTTTACGTAATTTTTATCAGTTTCTCCTGTTATCAGTTGTGCCAGTACCTCGAGATATTGGAGTTTGGATAATTGGTGTTTACTGTTTACAAAAAATACTGATGTACGTAACTACGAAATTCAAACACTCGAAGCGTTCGGGAAAAATAAAAAACGCGGGAAACTTGGTCAGATTGGGTGCTCGTTTGGTTGGATCGTGTGTGAAGCACCGTCGGGTTGGCAGGGGGGCGCGTTTTCGCCTCTCCCCGGCCCGACGGTTGGACCGTGTATGGGCGCCTTTAGAATCCTTTCCCCTCCTCCTTCCTCTACTTTCATTCAAAAATATTAACAAAAGTCATGGGTTCTCCTCATTGTTCCCACATCTCATGTTTGGTTTTCAGTACCTTTTCTGAAATACCTATCTACCTACCTATTTTATATTTTGTAAAATGATCGAAGGAGAAGATGGTAGGACGGCGTTTTTTGTTTGATTCAAGTATATATTATTTAAATTCTCTGTTGGTAATTCTCAGTTGAAACACAACTGACAGGGAAAATGCGTAGGTAGGACACAGCACTGTAGAACATAACGCTTCCGCTGTAGTAGTCTGTTCTTTCACGGGGGTAGACAGGCAAGGCGGATAGAAACGTACATCGAGTAGGAATCTGATTTCAAATGTACTGTTACAAGATAGGGGAGATTGAAACTCAGTAAAAAACCAAGTATTCTAAATCCATTTTGAAAGGTTTAGACTAAAGTGATATAAAAATACCGTTTCTGTAGTGGAATGTGGTGACAGACATACCTACCTATTATTTCTACGCCATCACTTTGTTAACGGGAGCGAATTTTTGAAGTATGTTCCATATTATAACATTTTGGTGATTTAGTAGCAATTTTTGGGGGTGTAGTTCCGTATGTGTCCCCACTTTGGAACCAACGCGAATCTGTCATTATCCTATGAAGAAATGAATTTAACGAGTGTTTCGGAAACTTCAGAATCTCCTATTTCCCATGGTTTCATGATGAATTATCTCTCTCCTGCGCGTACATGAGAAATATGGAATTGGAAAAAGTGGGGACACATACGGAACTATTACCACAGTCAAGAAGTTCCGTATGTGTCCCCACGCTATTAAATAGCGCTATTAAAATAAATTTTGTGAGTCAGTAAGTGGAACAATGAACCCTAAAACCCCCGTATTTGAACTTTGATCTAACATTGTTGATTCTGAGGTTTCCGGAACACTCGTCAAATTCATTTTTTCATAGGATAATGACAGATTTGCATTGGTTTCAAAGTTGAGGCACGTACGGTACTACACCCATTAGGACCAGTGTAAAACCTCCAAAAACTCGAATTTCAAATTGTTGTGTGTAATGTTTTATATAACTGAAATAATTTTTTTTTTTTGTATCGAGACCATTGTTTACAATTTTTGATTAATGTGTTACTGGTTTTGATGATTTTAGCAATTTTTACAAATTTTGACCATCAAAAACTCTAATTTGACCCTCTTTTTTTTTGTAGCCAAAGTCAGATATTGTCTGGAGTGACTCACAAGTAAATACAAACACAAGTTGTATGTTACATAATCATACAATAATATAAAATCCTTAGCGCTACTTCTAGTCAGGTCCCTCTTGGTTGAAGTATGGCGCACGGGGTGAAGGGGACGCTTCGGTAGTGGGGGTCATTTCGATGTGAACTTCGTTGAAGCAACAACACTCCGCACGCCATTGATGGATAGTAGGACCGGTGCGGGTGGGGGGGGGGGGGGGGGGTACATAGCCAGTTTCACTCGAACGGCGCCGAGTTCAAACCTGTACGAGAAAGTCCAGTGATCTACGCACCCACTTGGATGAGCGAGCAAAGCAAGAGGACATGGCTAGTAATATATATATGAGGGGTCTAGAGCACAAAGGGTATAAGTGACATTTTTGTGAAAATCGAGTTAAAGGCAGATATCAACACCTATTAGCAGTGGAATGTATTACCAAGGTAATAATTTGCATTAGTGCTATACCGTAGCTGAACCATGTGTTTTATAAAAAAACCCTCAACGAAACAGGCAAATCGTTTGGAGCACAAAGGATATAATGTTACTCATCACCTATGTGCTCCAAACCAATGAGAGGAAATGTTTAGTGCACAATGGGTATATTGGCGTTTAAAACCTACGGGCTCCAAACTCATGACAGAAAATGTTTAGGGCACAATGGATAAATTGGCGCTTATAACCTATGCGCTCCAAACTCATGACAAAGGGACGCGAGAAATGGCTTCAAAAAATTGTCTAGTCAATGTTTGCGTTGAGAGCCAGCCAAGTACAAGAACCTGCAGGACCTCCTGCGATTCGTTCCACCCGTACATCATGAATTTTACACTTCATTGGCACACGAAGAGCCCCAACAGCGGCGAGGCCGGGAGGTTCCCAACGAGGAGTCTGAACTCGAAGACGACATTATTGAGACCGACTCAGAATAGTATTATTAGTGTTACTGATTTTATTGATCACCCCGTTCCTTGCGTTTTAACCTACAGTAAAGTTACCATATTTAAAAAAACAGTAATAATAATATTTCCTTATTTTTTTTGTCGCCTTATTATTTTTTTTCCAATCTCTTCCCATCAATGAGGAAATAGGTACCTACCGAAAAAAAAGTAGGTGCATGAAGTACCTACAGAAACCTTCAGGACCTTCTGCGTAAAAAAAAAAAAATCAATGTAGGGTACCTAGGTACCTATAGATAGATACCTACCTACTTACATAGTTTCTATTTTTGAACTTTCTACTTGATACGAGAACTCATCTCGAGAGCACTTTTATGATGAAAGATTACTTTCTGGAGCACAAAGGGTATAAGTGAGTCCATGGACGTCAAAATCGTCAATTGGGGTCTCTAAATCCGTCCATTTCGTCAGTTTTTTGCATGAACTGAAAGTTTATAACCTTTAGAGATCAGCTGATGAATTAGTGGAGTTGTAAAGTTAACAATCGAATTGGCATAGTTGTTGAACTTTGACGTTGATTTTCTCGATTATGTAAAAATGTCACTTATACCCTTTGTGCTCTAGACCCCTCATATACATTTTGGACCCATAGATTGCAATAGTTTCTAGCCATTTATTGGCCATGTTTACAATAAGACGCGTAACAGAGCAAAATGAAAGTAGAGAAAAGAAAACTTGGACTCAGCAAAATATGAAAAAAAATTTTAAATTAAATGTCAACATTGCCTACCGAGGTTTATGGTCCTGGACCTAGTGTGTCTCGGAGGAGTTCTGAACTAATTCAAGCCAGTTATATTAAGGTTTGTTCGGACGACAGTCTTGGACCGTTCTATCCAAGTCACACCCCTTTTTGTGTGTTTGGGCAGCATCAGACCTGGTCCTGGATCGAGATTTGGCAGTTTGGACCGACAGTCCAGGATTTTTTCGAGGGCTGTTGATCCTGCACATGTGCACTTCATGCTTCTGCCTTTAGCTTATGTGGAAGGTTACATACAGCGCTTCAGGCTATCCTCAGTGCGGAATCATCTGTGCGCGTCCGGACAGACACAGTTCTGGACTCAATCCTGGACGGTTCTATCCCTTCATTTGCAGAGCGCAGTTCCATCTGGACTGGTCCAGGACTGTGTCCAAAAAAAAAAAACCAGAAAACTGAAATCGCTGCCCTGCAAAGAAGGAACAATGCCCTGCTACATTTGAAACAATCTTCCAGCAAATTAAAGTAATAGCTAATCCTCTTAGATTGTTCGATGAAATTCACGGAATTTGGTGAAAAAACTGGTGTAATTTGAATTGATTTACTTAGTGCCATTTAAACGCTAAAAACTACCTCGATGTTGAATCAGATAGTTGGGATATGAGAATATGTGTGCCCCTGATTCATAATTTGATATTGATACCTAACCCCCTTTTTCCAGGAGGATTCGCTTTTGTTTTTGTGGCCCAGGCTTTGGATTCAGGAAAAGAGTATGCATTGAAGGTAAGTTTTTATTATCGCCCAAATTAAATAAGTAAGCCGTAAGTTATTGAAGGAATTCGGGAAACCTAAGAAGTCGCAGAAGAAGGAAGTTGTAGGAGAGGGAAATATTAGTAAATTTTGCCATACCAAGTAGGTACGTTACGGTACGTTTTACTTTGCTAAATTACTTTCTAACTTCCAAATTAACGTATTTTCTCATTTGTACACTGTGATTGCCAAGTTGAAACTACCAAAACTTGTAAAAACAAGTTTTCTGAGGGAAAACTTAAACAATCGTAATATAAATCACCGTCTTCCGCTGGGGCAAACACGTTTTTGAGATTCACCTCTAAAAAAAAAACCATCGTTGAATTTTGGTTTTGTTTTCGGAGCTGTTTTGAGATTAGCATAGTGCTAGAGGAGTTTTCAGTACACCAGGTACCTACTGATTTTTCAGTTTTCACAGACTTGTCTTTTTTTTGTAAAGTTGAGCCCCTTAAAGCTCTATTTTTTGTAAGCTCTAGGGAATGCCGATAGTTGAATATAACGTGAAATTTAACGTAGTTTTCAAAAATGGGATCAAAAATAGAAAAACGTGAGTAAATAGAGTAGAAAATCAAGTGTTTGTGTGAAATAAGGTTTTCTGAAGAAAAAATGTCTAACATCGATTTCTCCTCCAATTTACGATGTTTGGAACCTCGTGTTCCGGCATTCTTCTCCGTCTGGTGTGAAGCTTCATTCAGTTTTTTCTTTTCCGGACTTATCAGGTCCGAGCTTTCGGGCTGATCACCTCGTCTATGATTTGGTATACATAATATTTTGGGTGAAGTTTGAATATGCAGCTTGGAGACAACATCCCTTATGCGTGCATCAATATTATTTTGCTCTAAATACCAATCATCTATCATTATTTGTATCAATTGCTCCCACCTAATTACTGGTTCGTAGTATAATGACTTGAAGAATTCGGTTGATGTTATTGGATTTTTCAGAGATTACTAGCTGCTGACGAAGAAGCCAGACAAATTATCATTCAAGAAATCAATATCCTTGTATCCTTCAGTTAGCCTTTGGATTCAAAAAACATTGAATTCGAAACGTTCCATAATTTCAGTTATTGTTTCATAATGTGTTGTTTTACTTGAACAGTTTTTCAAATATTTCCTTAACAGTGTTTAATTAGAAAAAGCTCTCAGGGCATCCTAATATAATCCAATTCGTAGCTGCCACATCCGTTGACAAGTCTCAAACTGGACATGGGATGGGAGAGTTTCTACTCCTTACGGAGTTGTGCACTGGTGAGTACAGTAAATCCACATTCCTCCATCTCTGTTATTTTTAAATTGTGATGGGATAATATTGTGGCGTCCAACTTGGCCTTCCAGGCGGGAGTTTGGTCAGTGTGCTACAAGGACTGAACGGACGTGGTCTGCCTCCTGATGTTGTCACGAAAATTTTGTGGCAGTGCTGCAAAGCAGTTCACCACATGCACTCGCAATCCCCTCCTGTTATTCACAGAGATTTAAAGGTATGGAATCACCCAGGATTGCCATTTCGGCTCTTGTATTCTCGATTTATGCCTGTTAGTTTTCAGACACAAAAACTGGTTATTTGAATTCTTCGCAGATTGAAAACCTCCTGATTGGTGGTGACAATAAAATAAGACTCTGCGATTTCGGAAGTGCGACTAGTCAGGTTTTCCGACCAGATAATTCATGGAGCAGTCAACAGCGCTCCATGCTGGAAGATAAGGTACAACAAATTATAATTAATATATTAAATTAGGCTAGCTCATTTCATGACTGCAGTGGGCTATGACCACATATTTTCATATACATACTTACATTTTATTTTGAACGTGATGTATCTGCCTTTTTCCCAATGGCATAAGGCATGTTGAGGTAGTCAGCATGATGTTGATATGGGACCATCTGCTATACAACCCGCGTGCACCCTCAAAATTTCAGCTCTCTACGGCTATTTTTCGTGTAGTTAGAAGCGTTACAGCAAAACGGTCAGCATTTCACGTTCGCGCATGCGCAGACGAAAGTTACAGTACGATTCCAATGATATTTATATGGAGCTATCAAAGTATTATCCATAATCGACCCTCCAAATTTGAACTCATTTCAATGATATATGTGGTAGTTATAGGCGTTTCAAGTATTTCATGTTCGCGCATGCGCAGACGAAAGTTACGTGCGATTCTGATGAAATTCATACGGAACTATCAAAGTGTTATTCCTGATGTACCCTCCGAATTTTAACTCATTTCAACGATATTTAAGGCAGTTATGAGCGTTTCAAGTATTTAACGTTCGCGCATGCGCAGACGAAAGTTACAGTACTTTTTCAATTATTTTTGTATGGGGCCATCTCTGACCCAGCCCGCACCTATCCTTCAAATTTCAGTCGATTTCGACCATTATTTCGGGTTGTTATGGGCGTTAGGTATAACGAATTACCACAGACAGACACGGAACCAAAAATGTTCCTTGATGTCTGAAACGCAAAACGGTAGTGGAAATTTAAATTTTGGAGGACATAAATTTTTTTTACTCAAAACATTCGATGACGTTTTTGGTAGCATCTCCTCGTCGGCCTACCTTCGAGAAAACCTTGTTTAAGGTGACAGGGTACGAGTTATGAGGATATGAGTTACGTAATGTCCGGCGTCGACTAGGCGCTACCCCAACTTTGAGCTCGATATTTTGATGTCATTACGGTAGTGATGGGATGGAGGGTTTGGCAGATGACACCTATTTTTGTTCAAATATTTGTTTTCTCACTCAGTCTGTCATGAAATATGTTGGTGAAGTGAGGAGAACTTGTACCCATTTTATTTTGATCAAGTTCATGGATTTAAAAAAAAATCTAATAATAGTTTGTGAAAAATTATACAGTTTTAAAATAATAAATTTAAATACTTATTCCTAACAAACCAAATTAAACCTCTTGTCAATGTTAAGCAGCAGTGGAACTTTTTTGAGTTTTCATTTAGCAAGGTAAACAGTGGGGTTTTCCAAAAACTACTCCAGGGTCCAAAACCACCACTAAAATGACTTGCATTTCACGCGATACCGTCTCAGATAGTTACCAAAGAGATGCCCATAAGTTTGGTGCCAAAACGAGTGTTATTTCTTTTCAAATTGAATCAAGTTCGCAGTTTTCCATTTTGGAACACTGTCCTCTAAGACACGCCATCCATCACGCGCGATTGTGGTTTCACGCGGGGGCCAGTTTATGTAACGTGTAAAGGGCCCTGTAAAAGTATAAATAAGAAGGAGGAATTTATTTACTATTGCTTTCAAGCTTCAAATCATATTTGTCCACTGGAGCCTTTTGGATACACAATTTCGCTTTGCAGAGAAGCCAACGGTAAGAATTTATTGGTAGATGCGACCCTATGCGATTTCTTATTTTGTTCCGTGTTTCTTGTCAGTAGGCGGATGAGGCATAGTTGGGTGGGCAATGATCAATTGCCACTGAGACGACTACTTTCACTTTCACCTTTGGATCAGAGATTGACAACTGCCACCCTTGGTTCTCGTGGAGCGCTGCCGTTGTTTGTCAACTGCCACCTGAGCAAACATGAATATTGATATCGTATTCTGGTATCGGCAGACTTCTGCTATTACATTTCATTTTGTCAGTGAAAATGTACGGCAACACAGTGACGATCGACGAGGGGTGTAGTGTTATATTTCGTGGGCAGTTCAGATTTGTCTACAAAAAACGACTATTAAATGACGTACAGCATTGGACGTGAGCAGACCGAAAGCAGAAGGCATTTTTAAGGCGTTTTTGAAGACTGGGGGTGAAGTCGTTGAGTCAGTTGAGAACCGCACACACTCAGCAGAAGGTTGTGAAAAAGTAACGTGTGAAGTGAGATAATGTGCAGTGAAACGACGTGCCAACGACGAATTGTCAACACAACCTGCTAAAATCGTTGTGGAAGGGCAGTATCCCTTGTGGCAGAGTGAGGACAGTGACGGTGGACCCTTGAGAGTCCCCCTTCTAGACCAGCGAGATTATCACCGGTTAGGAAGGGATATCGATTAGGCTTCCACCAAATGACCCCATCTCCACTGGAAAAATTAACGGCTCGAAAACAGCCACCATCACACTCCTCCCTACATGACATACTTCTGGGTAATCGAAGTATGAGAACAAAGAGGGGGGTTGAAAAGTACTATGAAGTTCTGGTTCAGGAAAAGACATCAAACAACTTCAGGGCGACTTACATCCATTGTAATGGTACTATCTCAATAATCTTTACTGGAGGGGGATAAAAGCTCCTACATACGAGTATTGGCGAAGAAGAATGTTGTCAGAGGTTGTTGTCCAGTGAATTGTGCTCATCTGGACAACCTCTAGGTGATCAACCTCCATCGTTAGGATGGAACAACTATTGGTACTTGTAAATTGGGACACAGCATTACTCACCGTCAAATGAGCTCAATATATTTTAATTATACTGACACTCTAAAGGGGGGGAAAAGGGGTGGGGAAGCCAATATGTGTATGTATTATCAAAGGGACAGGAAGAATCCTGGGAAACCTTTGGGCTTATCCTTCTGGTAAGCCCACAAAAAGTAGGAGTATGGTCAGCGCATACTATCAAACCACGCTCTGCTACCATGTGACAGAGCAAGACTGGTGACACAGTGACGATCGGCGAGGGGAGTTGTATTATACAGTACTCCCTCTGTAATCCGGCAGATATCGGACCAGAGTACTGCCGGATTACCGAAAATGCCGGATTACTGGAAAATATCGAGAAAAACGCAGTTATCATTGAAAAATCAGTTTTAATTACATATACACTGTACTGTCAAAATACAGTACATAATGTACTTGTGTACGCGGAATAGACTGAGCACTATAAACGCAGCGCGATCGTGACTAAAGACTGACGTAGTGAGTGAGTGGGGCGTGAGTCATCGCTTTGTTTACTCAGACACCAGTCCAAAGTCAAATCAAGTTTTGAGCTCATACTCGAATACAAAACGCCGGATTACTGGGAGTGCCGGAGAGCTGAGATGCCGGATTACAGAGGGAGTACTGTATTTCGTGGGCAGTTCAGATTTGTCTACCAAAAACAACTATTACATGACGTACAGCATTGGACATGTGCCGACCAAAAGCAGAAGAAATGTAAGGGCGTATTTGAAGACGAGGGGGTGAAGTCGTTGAGTCAGTTGAGAACCACACACACTCAGCAGAAGGTTATGAAAAAGTAATGTGCGAAGTGAGATCTGCAATGAAACAACGTGCCAACGACGACTTGTCAACCCAACCTGCTAAAATCGTTGACCAATTGTGTGTTCTTCTTATGTGGAAGGGCAGTATCCCTTGTGACAGAGTGAGGACAGTGACGGTGGACCCTCGAGAATTCCACCCTCTGTACCAGCGAGATCAGCACCAGTTAAGAAGGGATATCGATTAGGCTTCCCCAAACGGCCCCGTATTCACCGGACCAAAAAAAATACTCGAGAACCGCCACCATCATACCCTCCATCTAATGAAACTAAAAATAAGTTATTCACTGCGCTGCTAAGTGGCGTTGGCGTGAAAGACGCATGTTGCTTGTACGTTGTCAGTAGGATTTTAGTGTTTGTACTGTTTTACTGGGTGTGTTTTACTGTCTGGATACTATTGTCTGGCATAAGTAGCCTAGTAAGTACGTAAAATTGGTTGAGGCGAATATAGGTTATCTCGACAAAATAAATAGATTTGTCTCATCAATTAGTGATGGAAAAAGAATGGGTCGTGTGCATAGTAATTATATTGTATTCTTTTAAATGAATGACCCCCATCGATAATTCAAAACAATATTGCTGTATGCAGAGTGTGCTCTGAGCCAAAATGTTAAGTGTTGTCGTTATAGTTGTTGCTTATGAAGTCACCTATCCTCAGCTTGCCTGGGGAGGTAGGTACGTCAAATCCACCTTAGCACTCGTTTTCTTTTTGCTTAGCCTGAAAGGATCTCAGAAGGTGCTAAAAATTGGCTCTCATGGGTTTTTGAGGATGATGAATTGAATTTTGATGCCAAAATCAAAAATTCCGACCCTTTCTTATTTGAAACTCCGCTTCACCCGTAGATTGTAGGTACTGCTCAAAAATGTTTTGCACTGTACTTTGCCTTCAAGTCGTTCTGTCATTGCAGATATTCAAATGTACAACACCCATGTACCGTGCCCCAGAAATGGTGGACACCTGGGCCAACAATGAAATTGGAATCGCGTCCGACTTGTGGGCCATTGGTTGTCTGACGTATTTGCTCTGCTTCAACAAACACCCTTTCGAAGATAGCTCAAATTTAAGGATAATAAATGCGAACTATAACATTCCTCAGGCTGATTCTAGATACACAAATTTCCATGGCATCATTAGTGAGTTTTTATGTTTCTTATACTTAATTCATAATGTTTGTCCTCGGAGTGGCTCAAATACCAATAATTATGTTACTTTGCTCATTAGATGGATGTTTAAACGTACAGCCAAATGCAAGATTGACGATAGTGCAAGTGCTGGATAGGTTAGCTGCTGTAAGCGAAACTCTTGGAATAAACCCTGCTGAACCCATCGATTTTGACCGGCTCGTACCTTCCAACCCTATTCCAGGTAAACTATTTGCATTATCGCAATTTACCCACTAAAATTACCTATTCCTTGTAAAATACCTATTCAACTTGTAAAATTAGATGGTATGTAATCCAATGAAATATTGCTCACCACTCTTTAAATGTAGGGGTGTTTCATAAGTAAAATTGTTGTATACTGATTGTCAGTCTCCAATTTTCAAGTCCAGTATTAATTTAGCTTTTAGTGAAAGACATGGCTGATACCTACTGTAGGCTGTGAATGCAGTCTTTTAAATTGTGGTTAGGAGCATTATTTCTAAAACAGTTTCGAAATTTCAGTCGAAATTCTTCATTGAAAGTCACAAGAATTGCATTTAAGTTATTTATTATTTTTGGAAAATAAACATCGGAACGTGTGTGAAAATATCGATGTTTCTACAATGGTCAATACAGTGACAGCCAAAAGGCGAATGTGACAAGAAAAACTAGTTTTTCGGGAATAATTAAATTGCATACTTGGTACAAATATAAAAATTTATACTGGAGCGTATGAATAAAAAGGAACCCAGAAATAACAATTTCAAGACGGGAAATACATTTTTTAGTCTTCCTAGAGAAAATCGCCATTTATCAAAATTTCAGTTTTGCTACATTCGCCCTTTTGCTTCCGTGGCGACGCTATGGACTTCCGTCTCAGGGAGGAAGGCTGAAGGCCACGATTGGCTTCTTTCGTGCACCTCGGAAACGGTCGGCGGATTTGCACTTCGTTGCCTTATCTACGGGGTTTTCCGTTTCTGCGATGTTTAGAGGCATCTACAAAAAATACTCAGATTCTTATATATTTTGGTTAAATCAACTGATATTTTCCCAAATAAACCGTTTTATGGCTCATGGTGTATTAGTAAAAGCGGTAGGTAATTGTAATAATCCAGATGTCATTAAACCCAGAAACAGTTATTGGTACACTAAACGATATTTGGTGTTGTAGTTATCACAAGGAAAATTAGGAAAAGGCATGAACATTGTGAATAGTTAGGTACCATAAAACATTGTTTAGAAAAATATAATTTACTCATCCTTTTTGATTGATGAGTAGGTAGGTAGGTACTTGAACCAGTATCATCGGGGTATTCACCTATAATATGACCAATAATATGGTGTGCCATACAATCATGATTTTATTGATAATTTACTCCTGTGCATGAATAATAAAATCATCGATTTATTTTTGAAGTTGAATAAATGTTGACCTCCACAAACATTCATAGATTCATCAACAATGAATTTAGAAGGAGTTTACAATAAACAAAGCAGGTATAATGAGCGTTTCATATTTTCTTTATTGTCAGTTAGGCATAACTTGATACTCAAGTCGAACATAAGTCTTTCGAATTTTCATTCACATTGTAAACAACTAGATTCGACTCCATGTTTCACCTCAAACACTACAACGCAAACTAGAAAATTCGCTCGAGTTCGCAAAAAAGGACAAAAAAAATCGTAACATAAAATCATAAATGTAGGAACTTAGAAAAGCAACACCATGAAAGTAAACATATCCTCAGAAGAATGAAAAGGAAGAAAACTTGAAAATGTAAACATGGAATAAATAAAGTATGTATCTTCTTCCATGGCCTAAACAGCCAGTGCCAACCTCTCAGGTCCATCTGTTTTCTGTTCGTGTTGAAGTAGGAGTAAAAATCCGTAGAACTCGAAAATCGCCTTTCCTTGTCGCTACCCGCAAGTACTGATGGTTGCCGATTGCTGCAAGGTTGACGGTTGCCGAGTGTGCACGAAAGAAGCCGATCATCACCTTCGGCCTTCCTCCCCAAGACAGAAGTAGGATATTTTTGACATAACTCCAGCCCAGAAATGCAGAAATCATTGCTAGGGAACAGCTTATTATAATCACGCACGGATTTATAAAATCGAGTTGGTTGTTCCATGATATCATTTTTGTGGTGATGGGTGGTTTGAGGTAGGTATGGTTAAAGAAGTGAGGTTGAGTGAGGAGGCAGGAAAGGAGTGTGAGAGTGTATCCACGCAGTTTATCATCTCCTTGGATGCGTCTCTAGGATAGGATAATATCCTTCCGGTTTGTCACCACGTTGGATATTGGGGTAAAGAAATATTCTTCCGGTTTGTCACCAAGTTGGATATTTTTAAGAGCACTCGCCTGGTTTGTCACAGCGTTGAATGATGCGAAGGAAATTCTCGTCCGGTTTGTCACCACAACGAGAATGTAGGGTTGAGGAGAAGGGTGAGTTGATGAGGTTGAGGTTAGGTGAGAGAGAGAAGGTGCTGGTAAGAGAGAAGTTGGATGAAATGTGAGCTGGGCTAGCCGGGCGCCTTATGAAGGCGCCTCTACCCTTCCCCTGGTGTGTCAATGGTCGTTTGAAACCCTTGGGAGCCATAGGAGGGAGAGACCTGGCCCTCGACCATGCATCGCACAGCTCACCTTCTCCGTTGCTTTATTGGTATCTAAACTATTTATAGGAATGGTATATTGTAAAGGGTACCATGACAATTTTATTTGAAGAACGATGGTTATTTTGGATTTTGTTGATAGGTACTTCTTAACCTATTTATTGATGAATAAAGGAACTTGTGAAGTTCATTCCTAATTATATCTAGTGGGACACTTGAGAACGTTTACATGTAGTAGTTCCTCGAACTACCCTTCGACAGCCTGTTCTTAGAAAAATTCGAATTCAGAATTCGAATCTCCCGCCAAAGGCGAAAAAAGCAGGGTTGCATCCCCGCGGAGCGCTCTGCCATCGTCCGCACTGTGGTGCCGGCAACACTGTTGGCGCTCCGATTATTCATCACTCTTTGAAAGACGAAAATCAGCAACTGCCAGCCATGTCCAAGACAATAGGGCAGGGTGTGGAGGGTCCTAAACGTTCTCAAGTGTCCCACTAGATATAATTAGGAATGAACTTCACAAGTTCGTTTATTCATCAATTATGTCTGTGGGACACTTGAGAACGTTTACATGTAGTTTGTTTAAAGAATCAAACCAAGTTAGGCAGTTGCTCTAGGGGAAAAACACCCAGAGAGAAGACTAAAATCTGAAAGTCGAAAAACGGTTTCTGAGACCTGTGTAGTCCGGACCCGGAGCCCCTAACCTCACCCCTCCTTGGGCTCCCTCCCTGGGCTCAGTTAGTCTTCTCCCGATATAACGTCTCCCCCTCCCCTTTTTTGTCCCTGCCAGTGTCGGGGCTGGGAGGCCCCAATCCACATATCACCCAACTGGTGTTCTTAAACTCTTGTTTAGGAAGGGGAAAGACACAAACCACGGCTAATCTGGACAAGCAATTATAATTTTCTGTAACTCTACTGCAAATACAAATAAGGGGTGTCACCAAAAACCAAAAAGGGGAGAAAGGATGCCACGTCTACATCGCGCGGTAATGCCCATGAGTGGTTCACACCCCACCTTTTGAGGAGGTGACGCTCCGTCCATTCCGCCTCACCTGGAAAGATAGGAGAACAGCTTATGACTCTGGTGTGGAAACAAACACATGGGAGATGAGTGAGTCGTCGGCCACTAGGGGTCTATTATAAAACTTAGCGAACACCGCCGAGTTCCTCGTCCACCCTGCCACCTTAAAAATGGTATCTAGGGAGGCTCCCGCTCTGTTCGCGGCCGACACTGACACGTGTCTTGTCGAATGCGGCGTGAAAAAATCAGCAACCCCCGCTTCCCTCAACACCCCCGTCACCCAACCCGAAATCGTTTGGCGGGACGCCGCCGTGTATGGGAGTCTGGTGATAACGAATAATGCGTCCGTGGTTGGGGACCTCAAAGGTGCCGACGCCTGGAGGTATTCTGCCATGAGGGACGCCACGCAGAGGAGTGGCCGTTGCGGAAAAAACGGCACAGTGAGGCATGGTTGCGGCTTATAAGGCGCCGAAGTTTTCAACCGGCTAGAGATACGGATGTCCAACCCCTGACCTGGACGTATCTGCACCTCCGATAACTTTATTGACGCAATAGTCTGGAGCCTCTGTCCTGTTGCCAACAACAACAGGGTTACTAACTTGTGGGACAGCCAAGGAAATCCCTGACCGGTTCTTTCCAACCACAGTAACACCCCCTGTGGGTCCCAAGTTGTGTCATACCGCGCAGCCGGCGGACGAATATGTGACACTCCCTTCAAGAAACGGGAAATAAGGGGGTCAGAACCCAAAGGCTCCGCCGCAATAAGGGACAAGGCCGATCTGTAAGTGTTAAAGGTAGCATACGATACCGAGGTGCCCTGAAGTATGGTCTGAAGGAAGTGTACCACTAAAGTAGGCTTGGGATCCCAGGGACTCAGCCCTTGCTTCCTACAAAATTCCCACCAGCGCCGAAAGCATCCTTGGTATTGGGCGTATGTCGCCGGCGATAACGCGGCTAATATAGTGTCCACTGCCGGGGCGATAATCCCTCGCCTCTCGAACGCTTGCCGGACAACCTCCCTGCTATCAATCGTAGCGTGTCCGCCCGTGGGTGGGTCTGGTCCCTGAAAGGCAAGTGTAACAATCGATCGTTAGGACCAAAATATAGGGGCGCGGAGATCAGTAATTCAAAAAAGGTGGGGTACCAGGGCTGTGCCGGCCACTCCGGTACGACAACTATCCCCGTTGATTCCTCCGCAATGATTTTGCGCAGCACTTTGAGGACCAGCGCAAACGGCGGAAACGCATAAAAATTCCACCCCTTCCAAGAAAAGGTGAAGGCGTCAATCCCCCATGCCCTAGGGTCCGGGTGCCAGGAAAGAAACCTGTCGCACTTCGCATTTGCTGCAGAGGCAAATATATCGATGTCGGGACACCCCAAATCGTTTATGAAGCCCGAAAAACCTCCTCACCTAATGACCATTCCGTTGTCCCAGGGAGACGTCAAGAACATTCATGGGCCACTGTATTATCCTTGGAGGCGACGTAGGATGCAAAAATGACAATACGCCTCTGCTCACACCACCGCCAGATCCGTTCAGATAGCTCAAACAGGCGGTGGGACAACATAGACCCCTGCCTATTAATACAGCTGATGGCCGTGGTATTATCCGCCCTAATGAGGATACGGCGGTCGCTCTCGACGTCACCGAAATGTTGTAAGGCTAATTCAATTGCCCTCAATTCCAACGCGTTAATATGCCAACCAGCTTCAGTTACTGACCACCAACCGTTGATTGTGGCCTCCCCGGAGGCCGCCCCCCAGCCTGATAATGACGCATCTGTAGAAATTGTGAGGGAATAGTCGTCATTATGTAGCCGATTGGACAACGTCATAATATTGCTACTCCACCACTCAATATCTGACCGTATTGATAATGGTAACTGAATTTTTGCGTCAAAATTCTGGTTATTTGCCCTCAGGGCCTCAACCTTAACCCTTTCCAAATGCATTGTGTACAGTTTTCCATCGGGGGTTGCTGGTATTGCGGCCACTAGTGTACCTATCAGACCCGCTAAATGTCGAATTGAGCAGGTTTGTAGTTTATGGAATTTACACAACGACTCCCTGATCCGTAAGCGCTTTTCCTGCGGAAGCGAAATTGTCAAGTCAAACAAAAACAAAAACATCAAACAAAAATCCCAAGAACACGAACTGTTGCGAAGGGGAAAATTTACTCTTAGCGTCATTAATGATAAACCCCAAATGTCTTAAAAGGTCCGACAAAATGGTAATATTCCTTGCACATTCCATCTGAGACGACCCCACGATACCAAAATCATCTAAGTAGTTTACACACTTTATGCCCTGCGAGCGAAGACATTGAACAATGGGGCGCATGAGCTTATGAAAAACATATGGCGAAACCGACATGCCCATGGGCAAACACGTAAATTCGTACAATTGATCTTGGAAACAGAATCTTAGAAAAATTCGAGATTGCTCTGCAATTGGCACCATGTAGTATGCGTCCATGAGATCGATTGTCGCCCCAAAGCTCCCAGGTTCAATGAGGTCCCGCATGGTGCGGTGATCCTCCAATTTAAAGTGGGGGGCGTCTATAAATAAATTTAAATGTCGTAAATTTAATATAAATCGTTTTCCCCCTGACGCTTTGTCCACCAAGAAAAAGGGGAAACCACTTGACCCGGGTGTGAGGTACATGTTTTCACGACCCCGCCCCGCACCATCTTGTCTAAAATAATGGAAAATTGTTGAACAAACGCCTTATCTGACGAGTGTGGACGCAACCTAGGGTTGGGGGTCGGTATCGTGTGAAAAGGTATCTCAACCCCGTTCAACCATGAAAGAATTATGGGATTATCCGTGATAGCCCGCCAATTCCCTATAAAATTAAATAATCGACCCCCTAAGGGGGGGTTAATTACCTGTGGGGGCGCCGAGCTCAGCTCCTGCTGTGCGGCCCCGTCGACCCTCTGAATGGGCGGCGTTGTGCCCTGGAGGACTGGTTCCCTCGGGATTTGTTGGCCGGTCTGTGAGTCTGCCCACCCCGACGAGCAGCTCGGCCTCTCTCGTTTCCCTGTTGCAGGCTTACTGGCCCCGAGGGCTGCTGAGGGCGAGGGGGTGCGGGAGGCGGTTTTTTGAGGGACACTAAACCCCGAGCACTGGAGGCCATCCCCAGAAATTCCTTATATCGCGCTCCCAGATTGTCCCCAAAAAGCCACTCTGATGGCGGGACATCCCTAGAAATTTTTTCGAGGGCCAGGGAGCACACCGCCAACAATAGCCGTCGCCTGGTGCGATTTACATCATAGAACAGGGCCGTCATGGCCCGTCCCGCATCGCACATGTTGACATAGCTGTCCCCCATCACGGGGACAGCAGCACCCCCTCTCTCCACCACCGAAGAGAGGCCCATACCTAGGGCCGAGATGGCTGTGGCGCATTGTCGCTGAATCCCGACGTAGTACGCGTCCACAGATTTATGGCCCGCCCCCACTGACGCCGCTATCTCCGGATTCATCTTGGGCGGCGCAAGCGCCGGCAAGTTCGCGGGGATCGTGTATTTAGCCCGAAGGGCATTAAAAACCTCTAGCGGGACACCATTTCGCAAATGGTGTTCCCAACGACCCGCGATACTCGGATGAATTCGCGGAGCAGGGGGTGGCGGAATGGCGGGATTATCTCCCAGGGCCAAAAGCACCTGGGGATTCAATCCGGCGTCAGGGCCTGGGTCTGGGGCCGAATCTCCTGCAGGAGGAGGGGTGAAACCTGCAAAATCCGATGAACCGGATGCCCCAGTCCCATCCTTAGTGGGGTCCCCCGTCCCCGGGGGTACCGGGGGCGGGATAGTGGCCCCTTCGTCGCCCCATGTGTCGTCGAGATCCGAAACGTCCCCGGAAAGTCCGCGTGCCGATTCTCGATCGGCATCACGGACGAGAGGCCCCCCAGATTCGCGATCCGGGTGAGACCTCGGGGAAAGACGATCGGAGGACCCGCGTATCAATTCACGATCGATATCGCGGGCGAACTGCCCCCCAAATTCGCGATCTGGGTGAGCCTTCCGAACATGACGACCGTTTCCGAATGAACACCCCCCAAAATCATAAAATGGGTAGGCTCCTCGGGAATCTCTGCGAGAACCGCGAGGCCCTTCGAAGAGGGTAACCTCACGTCTCCGGGGCGAACGTGATCGCGAGCGGTATCCCCGCGTAGAAAAGTCGTCGACTTCTCGATCCAATCGCGTCCGGAGATATCGAGGTTCATCCTCATCAGACTCGAAATCCCCTCGAGATCTCCGCGCATCATAAACCGGATCCAGAACGTCGAGAACGGGACCACGAGGTCGCCGGGGGGACCGCGGAGTAAACATCGTGAAAACGACGTTCCACGAATATCCTGAGCGTTAAAAAGAAAGGAAACTGAAAACAACAGTCCTACCTTGACACAGCGATCGAAGAAAAGGGGTTTTACATGGCAAATTCGTGCACAATCACAAAAACTCACAAAAAAAACGTCACGAACAAACTGTCGAAAAGGCAGCCAAAAGAAAAGTGATGAATCATCGGAGCGCCACCAGTGTTGCCGGCGCCGCGGTGCGGACGATGGCAGAGCGCTCCGCGGGGATGCAACCCTGCTTTTTTCGCCTTTGGCGGGAGATTCGAATTCTGAATTAGAATTTTTCTAAGAACAGGCTGTCGAAGGGTAGTTCGAGGAACTACTACATGTAAACGTTCTCAAGTGTCCCACAGATATAATTTATTGTTCATGGCCATCATCCAATCATCCAAATTAGGTGAGAATTTGGGAATGCGTGGAGTGTCCTACTTAGGTTCAGCTACCATCAGTATTTCAAAAATGACCAGGTGGGGGTTTGGAACAGGTAACTATTCGATTTAGGGGCTTCCTGGGGAAAGTGTGAGGGTAGGTATTGACCACAGAAAACAGTGATCTACGCAGAAGGGGCATCTACACAGGAAAATAATAAATCTTTATGTAATAATTTGCAGCGTTTTTCATTTGACAGAACACGTTCTGGATGTAGGTGTGTTCTTGACCCACTCGTTGACCCTATGATTTGACGAACCATCTTGTGCGTTTCAGTTCCATCTGGAAATTCCAACCCCAGTCCAGTACACCAAATGACACCGCCCAGCGGTAACTCCAGATCTCAAAGCCCCGCTCAAAGGTTCTTCTAGTTAACCTCTAAATTCGACTTGATGCATTAAAGGATTATTTATAATTTCAACTTATATTTAAATGTTCCATTCCAGACCCCACGGATTCACACAGCCCGCTCAACCCGCTCCTGCACCATCTAGTGGCGGCAGTTTGTTTTCCAGTATCAAAGGCGGAGCTGGTAGCTTCCTTAAAAATCTCAAAGACACTTCTACCAAAGTGGTCCAGTCCGTGTCACAGTGAGTTTGCAATAAAATTCTTTATGGCTTCAAAAAAAAATATTGAAATATTTCTCACGTTGAAGAGGGTGCACAACCCCTCTTGCACGTGTTGATGGTTAGGGGCTGATGATCTTATGTCAGTCTGGTCATACGGTTCATGTTATTGTTGTATGACAACTGTAATGTTCGAATCGCCGTCATTTAAAAAGAAACCGCAAAACAACAAGCGCCTAATGAATTCTGCCTTTTTGGTTTATTATTTTCAATAATAATAAACCTTTGGAATCGAGCATGGAAAAAAAAAAATAACCTCAAAATTTGATGGTTTCCGTTTCAAGGTACGTAGAATCCGAAACTGCAATAAAAAAGATTTTATCCCTTTAGGTCCAACTTAATATCTCAGTGACCGAATATTTCATCTTGTACTGCCCTCGACAGACTTCTGAAGTTTCATTCCTATTTTCCTACAATTAGGCTGTTTAGCCCCAATACCTTTCCCATACCCGTGTCCCTGCCGTCTGCCTCTTATAATATTGGGGAACTTCATGTCTATTGTAGACTATACCTTTACACATTTCTCATGTTTCCTGTGATATATGAACAAACGTACAGGCAGAGAAATTTAGATAATGGTGCCGTCAATGTGGTACTTATGTATAATATAAAATTTAATATCAATGTAGTCAGGTACCATTGTTTCACTGATTGTGTAGCTACTAGATTTGCACTTGCTAAACGCTGCACTTGCTAAATTATTACACAACGGTAAATTAATACACAACTGTTTATTATACTAGCTATGCAAAATGGGCATCTATACAGGTAAATTGTTACACGACGGTTTATTATTTACCTTACGCTTCATGAATGACTACAAATAATTAGTGATTGAATTATTAAATACCACGCGTTTGTATGAAACTTTAATTCCCGGGCCAGCTCCATCAATTTAGGGCTTTCCTGGGGGGGAGCTCGAGGGTATTGACCACAGAAAACAGAGATCTACGCAGAAGGGGCATCTATACAGGTAAATAATAAATCGTTGTGTAATAATTTGCAGTGTTTTTTGATTAATGGAAATGTATTTAGTTTAATCCATCTCTAATCAGTAAGAAAATAACCAAATTAATAATCTTGAATAAGGTTTAAATTGATTTGGGTAACGTCTAAATTGAATTAGAGTGTTCAAAAATCCATTATTACAATTTGTAATTTACATCTTCCAAATTGCAGGACTATGGTGAGGTCTGAGGAAATGGCAGCCAGTTACATCACGTCTCGAATTTGCGTTGTTAATTACACTGAGGGCCCTGACACGTTGCAAGATCTCCGATTCACTATCGAGTCACGACATTCGCTTCCTAACTCAGCAATATATAATTTATCATCAGCACCTTTGCCAACTCATAGATTTCCTAATGCGACAGTAAGTTCGTCCAAGTTGCCTTGTGAACTTTTCAATATAAAACTGTTACCGCTGCAAAAATTCCTGTGATAAGAGAGGAAGGGCTGCCGGCTCTGTTTCGAATATTTCAACTCACTATTGGGAACTGAATCGGATTCATTCGCATATCTTTATGATGAACTTTTAGATTCATTCGCTGTTTTAAAACCAATTATAAAAGTAGGATTTTTTGTTGTTGTAAAAATCCTCCTGATCCAAAAGTGGCGGTGTTTTGCAGAAACGTTGGAATTTTCGTATTTAGTCGACACAAAAAAATATGAGCTGGTGTCATTGCATATCGATAGTGAAGAAGGTAGAGAAGACCTTCTTCTTTTCCATATCAACCTCTCAAATTTGTTGTTGTTTACAGCATAGTAGCATATCGATGGTCAAGAAATGACAACCTGTACCTCCACTTTTGCGGGAAAAATAATTTTCTCGGTGTGGTGAAAATCTTCCGAATACTCATCTTTTAGTTCACTTTTCACGATTATGAGCGTTAGAATTGGTTTCAAAAAACCAAACGAGTGTATTATTGAAAAAATTAAACATTTTCGCCAAAAGTGGAGATACGGGTTGTCACTTCTTCACGATAATTATGCTGTTGTGCTGTAAAATAATAGAGATTTGTTATGGAAAAGAAGTAGATAGGTACCTACGATGTAATAGAAATGTGCATATTAAATTTGTTGTGATCTTGTGAAAAAAGAAGTAAAATGCCGTGTACAAACAGTTTGGAAGATGATAACCCTAGGAACACATTGGAATATATTTATGTACTGCAGTGAATCCGTTATTCAATAATAGGTAAATCGTAGGAAAAATTGTAAGAATTCTCGTAAAATCGTAGGAAAAATTGTAAGATTAAAATTGTAGGATAAATGGTTGGAAAAATTGTAAGAATTCGTAGGAAAAATCGTAAGAATGTAGAGGAAATAAGGAAGAAAAACAAAAATTCTGTTCGAGTTTTTGGGGTTTGCCTAATCACCCTAACTTTTCATAACTTTGAGCCTTGGAATATTTGGTGTTTTGATCTGCGTTATTCATTGCAGATTGAAATCTCATTCATGAATTGATCAAAAAGTCGGTTCTTTTTCCAGTTCGGAGCTTGTTGCATTTTGCTAAATCGTACCACAATTCCAGGAGAGTTAACGTTTTCATTATTCTGAAAATGCTGGTATAATTTTGCATAATGCAACTTCGGCGAAATGTATAACGTTTCTTGTTGAAAGATGGAAAGATGGAGGATGGAAGGATGGAGGGCCTTGGGGTAATGCCAATGCCACACGCAGGGTTCACCAATAGAAAAATCGAGTTGACGTGTCGATCACGTGTTTTGAATGGTGATGTGATCACAGATGTAGCGGTGTGGCCTTCCTGGCGGTTTGTAATTTGATTGTGTAGGTGTAAATTCCATCAAAGTAGGGCTGCAATTTCAGTCTGGGCTTGCGTCATTGTAGAATCTGTGTCACCCGTATTAAACTCCGATTCCCGGATGATTTGAACATTCGACAGTTATGCAGTGTGCATTAACTGACAGAGTTTTTCATTATTATTTTTTATATGTTTTATTTATTTTTTATTATTTATTATTTGTTAAGTTGAACAGAGTTCGTGGTGTTTTCCAGATTGTCGAATGTGGTTGGGGTAAGAAATGCCCGTCTCTGCAAGCTCTATACACACTCTGCGAACATATGCATCACTTCCTCTCAAGCCAGCCTTCGAATGTCCTGTTTATTGTTTGCAACGTAAGTGTTTATCGTAAATACCTGGTTCATTTGCTGTCTGAATATTTCACGCGCATACATGACACTAGCCACTCTATATGCTACTCTTAGGTACCTGTGTCTAGCCACCTGGGAACCTCCCAGAGTTGGTACTACCGTAATACTTTGCTCGATAATCAAAACCTGTTTTTAGCATTAGAATCCGTAGATTATAATCTTCAAAAGACATTGTAATATTTTAGCAAATTTTCTATTTTGTTAATTTTTCATTTTTCTTCATTTATCATGATAAGCTGGTTTAAATAGCTGCCATCTCATAATAATTTCCTCTTTTTTCTCTGATTTCCTTCTGCAATTCCCTTCTTAGTTTTTATGTCAGTTTTTTGCCTTACCTCAATAGGAATTCTAGATGCAAACAGAAATTATTATTCATTGCCATCATCATCGCTCAGTTTACCCTCTTGCCTGATTGTTGTTACCCAAAATGAGTCAAAGAAGTTGATCTTTCCCTGCAGATGAGTGGCGAATTTTCGGGTTACTCAACGAGTTGCCTTAGATCGTATTACGAGAATGTAGTAAGCATCATGTGTGGTTGTAGGGATTTGTTTTTCGAGGAAGCTCTACCCCCTTATTAGAATCACCTGCTTAATAGCATCAACTCGATTAGGCCCAAAGTGATGCGAGGGCTATTGTGTCTGAGATTTCCCCGTTACCATTTCTCGTGATAAATTTCATTCACATCTCAGGTAGGTAGATATCCAACAATATCGTTCACAAAGTATTCGTCACGTTATTTTTCAGGATGGCAAAAAAAGTTCTCCCCTGCTCATAGCCGGGTTTCTCCTTTTTGTTGGCTTTGTCAAAAGGCCCGGTGACGCCCTTCAGCTGTACGCGGTGAAAAGAACTCCTCACAACCTCCAACCTTCTCATATGAGGTCTTGATTTATATTTTGAAAACACGTAAAACAACTCATCTTGTAGTTGACCATATCCCGATCAAATCACGGGAAATCTAATTTATTTACAGTTAGTGGTTGTTTCTTGCAGATACCTTGAATATTTCACACAAGTTCTGGAGAATCCTCTTCCAACTCTGAGCTGTCACAAAATACGAATCATGAATATAATAATGGAGCCCGTTCCGTTGTTCAACAAGAACAGGTTAGTGTTATCATATTTTACGCTAATTAAAGTTTTTGTGCAGTGGATTTTGGGTCATCTTCGTTTTGAAGACCTGGATTCATTCATTGAATTTTATTTTTCAGAGATGGATGTCGTCCGTTTGTTGAGATATTTCAAGGAGAGGATAAAGTTTTCACGACAATCGACGAATATGACAGAATGGTTACATTTAGTGCCAGTCATGGAAAAGTAAGCATTAAAATGTGTTAAAAAAAATATACAGTATAATATTATGATACATATTTTATGTAGCTAATCATAACCGAGGAAGTCATTGTTATGATCATAGTTTCAAGTGGCACCCATGTTAGCAGAGGTGTAGTGGATGTTATACAGGTTATATAGGTTACGGAGATGGTTGATAGATGCTATAATAGAGGTAAGGGGTGATAGATCAGCTGATTTTCTTGGAAGAAAATTTCAGGGTTTTTCTGCGAAGGTCTCTTACTGATTACGGTCAGTTGTGGGGGCAGAATGTTAGTTTGTAGTGTCCTTATACATGGTGTACTTAGTTCAGAATGTACTCCGCAACTAAACCGAAGCCACGCAATGCTTGTGTAGCACTTATAATTGAGTGTAGTGTCATTGAGGGACTTGAAAAATCACGTTTTCTGGATACGAAAAATTTCTTCTGCAACAATATGCAGTGGACACTTCCTTTAGGTGGACACTACGCTATAACGGACTGATTTCAATTTCCCGTCTCGGCCGCGTTTAAATCAGTGCATTCAGAACTTCCCTTGTGTGGACAGGAGGGCCGGATTTTCTTGTCTATTCTTGAATTTCTCGAGATTCCAGATAATTTCTAAGAGTGTGTGCGCGCCCATAAGGGTGCGTGTGTGTTTGTGTGAGGGTGTCTATGTGGATGCCAGGTTATTCTAGGTCTCTCAGTTTACTGTTAGGCTCGCGAGAAGATGCCTCGTCAAGCACTTACGTTGAAGGAAAAATTGAAGTAATTAATGTTAGTGCCAACGAAAAGCTGAGTGGTCCCGATCTTGCTGCTTCTTTCAGTGTGGGGGAAACGAGTAAGTGAGCTTTGGAAAAGTTAGCAAGAGCTTCTTTCCCTATGGGGAAAAAATGGAAATAGCTCAAGTAGGCGTAGCAAAGCCAGGTGGTATTGTAACGCTTCCCATGTAGCAATCGATCAGATAATATATGAATGGTTCTGTCGTGCTCGTGCCAGCAATATCCCCCTATGTGGGCCCCGAATACTGGAAAAAGTAAGGGAAATCGCAAAAACATTGGGTGACAATGATTTTACAGCATCAGTTGAATTTATTTTTTTCTTTACAATGGAACTACAGTGGAAGTATAAGCTATCCTTTTACTCTGCACTTCACTTAGACTTGGAATTTTCGTTTGTCCGTCCAAAAGAAGTGTCCACTTTCCCTTAGGTGGTCACTTCTCTTGGACGGACAGTACATTATTCCCCATGGGTGTCCACCCTAGGGAAGTTCTACTGTATCCATATTGCATCTTCGTCTGCTATGTTTGGAAGGCTTTGGAAGGCAGTAGATCTCTTTCAGCTGAGCAAGAACACTAATTGATATACTGGTAGCAAGGGGGGAGGTGGAGCAGGCCAGTACAAGTATGATTGCACTATAGTGATTGCTAAAGTTTGATAATCCATATTACTTTTAAAGAAAATTAGCTTCTGGTGAAGGAAGCCTCTGCAGACTGTTGACTGTTAGAGTAATACCCTGGGATGCTGGTCTCCCGTCGTGAGGCCATGGTTGTGACATCATACACACTGCGACATCATCCGTTGTTTTGCGTGCAATCAATTGTTTTTGTGTAAATTTGAAAGGCCCAAATCTAAGATCAGTGAGGTTATCAGTATTTCAGTTGATTTCGTTTTACTTTCAGGTAGTGTTGCCAGTTAGATGCTCAGTCGCTGGAGACATCACAATCGTTGTTAATCACGCCCGTCATGTGTTGACTAGGATAACGCCAATTCAAATGTTACGTTTGCAATTCAATTCAGCCTTCACCCACGACACCGTCATGATGCTTTCCAGGTGCTTACTCACAACTTCGTATTATTAAATTTCATTATTATTTATGGATGACGTGATGGTATTGGACCGTCTGAATCTCATGCATTCCAGGGGCGATTTGGATGACATAGAGCCAGAACATTTCCATGACAGATTCCTGGTGACCATCAACGCAGAAGAAGCCGGAGACCCCTTCGTGACTATTTCGCCGTGGGCAAAACATAAATCTGTATCAAGTTCGGTTTTGTTCTCAAGCAAACAAGAATCTGATGAAGTAACTGAATCATTTGGTAGGTCTGCGTATTTATACCATGAAACAAAATCCTCTTCTGTAATTTATACTCTACTACAATACAGAAGTTTTCATACAGTAAAAATGTGTTCGTTGTTCCAGTTCCTAAGGGCAAGCCTCCTACTCAGAGGCCTCCACCACCACGGCCTGTCCCTCCTAGACCACCTCCAGTTAATCAGCCCCGCCAACCACAGGTATGACCTGTAATGAATTGATTATTTACAATAGTGCGATGGTATGAACATGGTGGATGATATTACGTTAAAATTCATGTTATCGATTCGAGGAAGCTATGTGCCAATAAACTTGGCAGACTTTCTTTGTATTTAAATTAGATACATCCACCCATTTTATTGGATTTTTCTCGTAGTTTTTGGTCAGAATAACCCATTAGGAAACGGATATTTTCCTCTGATTAGTCCAGTGATCAACTTGGGTAACATTATTAGTTTGCATTATAACAAATTCCGCATCTACGCATCAGGAGAACTCCACCAGTAGTGAAGCTGCCGACCTGCTAAATCTCGGGTTCAATTCTGAGGGTTCAGCCAGCTGTCCTCCGCCACCCAAACCGTCCGCAGTGGAAACCGACGACCTCCTCAATCTCAGCTTCGATTCAGCTCCTGCTGCTGAACCGGTCGTCAACAACACTCCCGACCCCGGTCAACACTTCCCGTCCGACACCCCGTTTTTCAGTGATGCAGCCCCTCCGCCTTCAAATGATAAAGTGAGACGCTGTGAACAACTCTGTATATGAATTTGCTTGGCATAGTACGATCTCATTTTTATGCTGTTGAACCTAGGTTTGAGTTTGAGCCAATCACCTACCATTTAGATATTTTGACCTAATTTATCGTTGATCTCACGGTAGGTATAATAAAGTTCGAAAATCTATTCGGTACCTATCTACCAAAATATCTCTACCACCTCTAACTGATATCAAGGAGAAGCTTATTAAAGAGATACTAACTTCTCCTTCATCCCCGTTGTTCCCAACAGTCTAATAATTTTCATCAATACAGTGGCATTTAGAGTTGAAAAAAAGAAAAATCGTTTGAAACCAAAAAAACCTCTAATTTTGAGCATAGTTGAGGATATCATTAATTTACACGGTATAAAATAACAGTAGGTACAAATCTGGTGGGTCTCGTCATGAATAATGCAACAAGTATGTGCAGTAATAAGTAACAAAATAATATTATGTATATATATAGCTTAATAATGTTATTTTCATAATATTACGCATTAAAAGTTTAACATATAATATGTATGTAGGAGCTTAATGTGTAATCATTTTGAAAAGTTTTTGTGATTCTGATGGTCGCGTAACCTAATAGGACTCTCGACATATTCCCAGATCTTCACATAATTTCTGGATGATTCGTTTGGCAGTGAACAACAAACTTGTACCAATCAACAAACCCAAAATAACCGTCGATCTTCAAAGGAAATAATAGGGAACAACAAACTCGATTTCATGAAGTCACGTGTGATTGTAATCTTCTGTTCCCTATCAACGAGCATGGCATGTAGGTATGTTTGGCATGGGCTGGAGTTACATATACCGTATCATTCACACTCATGTTGACAAACTTTTGGTTCAGACTTCAGGGCCTTGCTGTGAACGAACAATGCCCCGGAGGTCTCAAAAAATCCTCAAGCTCGGAGTCTAATTAAAAATGACAATCACCATACCCTTCTATTGAAAGTTTTCGAGATACGGTGTTCTGAAAATGTCACACCCTATTTTTCACTCCTTAAGCGGGCCCCACACGATCAAACATGCTTGACAAGCATGGTTTGACAAGCCGCGCTTGTCAAGCATGTTTGACGTTTGACGCCGCACCCACACGTTCAAACCAACTGTTTCAACCGCATCCACCAAGCTTCAGTAGTGTTCACTGTTCATGTTGCGTTCATCTGTTCAATCTGTTTCAAGTATGGATATTAAATTATTATTTTTAGAACAGCTTTTCTTAGTACAAAATAATCAAAATCAGAGATTTTACCCCAATAAGGGGATCTTCAGAGATGAGAACGATAATTTGGTTAATAACGGAGTATAAATATGAGTATAAATATCGGAGTAGTCCATATCGATAAAAAAGCATCGATAATCGGAGGCAGAATATCGATATTATCGATAATCGTTTTGCATCCCTAATGGAGACTGTGATTCACAGACGCCAACTCTGTGATTCACAGTAAAATTACCCCCTACCACCCTTTTTTCTTGATGGTTTGAAGGTTTGATGGTTTGACGCTCACCCACACGATCAAACTTGGTTGTCAAACCTCATGTTTGACAGCAAATTTTCTGACAGTGACTGAAAACCGTCAAGCGTGCTGTCAAACCTTCAAACCTTCAAACATGACCCCCCACACGATCAAATCTGCTTGACAAGCGAGGTTGGCAAACCATGCTTGTCAAGCATGTTTGATCGTGTGGGGCCAGCTTTAGAGATGCCTGGCATTAACGCCGAGCTTCGCAGACCAACTAGACCCCAAACGGGACCAAAAACCAAATTTCATTAATTTTGGTTCATGATAACTAAGAATAGTGCTAAGTACAGCAGACGGACTGAACATTTTCTCGATTCTTGGTACTTGAAACGCAAACCATCAAATGGGGTGGGGGGGGGGGGGGTTAGTGGTCGATTCCAAAGGCTTATTATTGAAAATACCGTGCTGTATGCCGTACTTGGCGTTTTCCAGTAAGTTGATCCTGGTGTTTGAATCAAAAGTCAACATGGGTGAGCATGGCTTCGTGAAATCGCGTTTTTTGTTGCGTGATATTAATATTATTTCATTTGAAGAAAGATGGTTATTTGGGATTTTGTTCGTAGATACCAGTTAGTTGTTCACGGTCAAACGAATCATCCTATGGGGATGATTCGTCCTACTTAGGTTCAGCGACCATCAGAATTTCAAAAACGCTGCAAAGCCCTCGTCACATGGGTTTATTATTCTATTGGACATACTACAGAAATGTTGGCTGTTCATTTATTGTGTCTATCATGTGCAGTAATTGAAATAGCTGTTTCTGATGGTTTCCATAAATTTTGGCCCCCAAAAACACCAGTTACGCTCCCTTCTTTTTTTTCGAATTATCTTTCATCATTGGTAGTGCCATTTAATTGTCTCGATTCACCTTTGGACACTTTTTCTAGCGTTATACTAATTGATGGTGATTTCAGACAATTTCCCAAGTTTTTGACTCATAAAAAATGAATTTTAGGAGCTGAACCTTCGTTACAACAGCAATTCTTCACTCTTTGGGTCAAAATCGACTTCATATTCGGTCTTTTCGGCCTAAAAACCATGGAAAAAGATGCATCAAAAGCTCATTTTACTAAAACACCAAAAAACCAAATTTTTACACCGATAAGACCCCTGGATATATTCGGGCTGCAAAGTTTCGGGACACAACTAGGGCCCAAATGGAGCCTGTGTGCGAAAGAACAAATTTTTTAGACCGAAAATGAAGTAGTTATGCATGATACGGCGGACCGACATTGCATTTTTGGAATCTGCGCACCTTGAAACGTAAAAGAAAACATTTTGAGGTGGTGCTATAAAAATTCTTTTGCTGAGCGAATACATAGATTTATGTTTATTATTCGCAGAATAATAAACCAAAATGACCGGGTGGGGTGTTTGGGACAGGTAACAGTCCTTTCAATTCCAAGATTTAGTTTCGTGGGGTATCTATACCGTTGTTTATTTATTAGCACCGTTTTTTTATATGCTTGTAAAGTATGGTTTTGCCAGGAAAATCTCAAGCTCATTCTGGGAATAGTCACGAAAAATTCATGAAATTTCGACATTTAATCTTGATTTGGCTGTCACTTCCGTTGACCTCCCAGTGGTCGAGTTCTCGTGATTGACATAATATTTTACAGGGTCTGAAACAAACCGCAAATCTCTTGGGAGACTGGGACGCCGACTCTTCCAATTTCGTCGACTTCTCCAGCTCCAGCGTCGCTTCCAACTTCCACACTCTCAATCTCGACGGTGGGGCGGGCTTGAATCCGACGCCCTCTAGTCAAATACCTCCGCAGTCGAACCAGTTCCTCGGCGGCTTCCCAAACGCTGGTAACATTCAGAGGAATGTCAGCTCGCCCAATCTGCAAAGCGACCTTTTTGAAGAACTCGGTAAGCGACCTCACTTTTGATCTTTTCTGTATTAGTTTATTCAAGCTTACGTGGCTTATTTCACTATTTGGTATCCAAGACCCTTTAATCCATCCAAGATGTTGACTAGGTATAGTGAAATCTCTCTAATCTGGAATCAGTATCAATGACGGAGGTTTAGTACCTTCCCAGTATAAAGTCAGACAATTCTGAGCCGATTTTGGTGTAAACTTACAGTATTTTTCTGATGCTTACAAAGACTAAAAATGGGCCGATTGTGACAACACAACCTCTTCATACTTACCAGAAATTTCACGCTGATTCGTCATAAATCCCATGTTACTACACCTAAAACCGCCCATTCTGTGAAAAAACACGAAACAGTCGAAAATTCACCGTTTCGCCCTTTGCAATCGACCAAACTGAGAAAAGTAGAGAATCAAATCCTACTCATTGATAGAGACCAATTTTAGCTCTCCTGCTATGTGGCCATAATAATCTACTTTTTTCAAGTTTTCTGTTTTTGAAGTGATTTCGGCTTTCTGACACTTGAAATACTAAACGGACTGATTAAAATACTAAATGGATCGATTGTAGCAACACAGCTTCTTCACAGTGTGACAGAGGTGGTTTTCCGACAAAAATTATTCTCCTCTTCATACATATTGGAAATTTCACGCTGATTCTGCCTCAATTTTTGCTATTGACCAAACTGGTTTCCATATGAAAGAAACTAAAATTGGGTCTGTTTGTCAAGAAAATAAGAGGAGCGTATAGAAATTGGGAGTTTGAAAAAAAGGCGTGTCTTGACGTATAGATATTTCACTGCCTTCCAGTATCAAGGACAAATTAAAACGGAATAAATGAAATCGAGATGGAAATGATCCCATCTGAGAGATGGTCAAATTAGAGGAGTAGACTGTAATGTTTAATTAACACAGTTAATATATTTTCATTTTTCCTGTCCTGAGTCATTTCTATTTGTTACTTTATAGCTACTGAACAATGCAAGCATGTGCATTCACCCTGCTTAGTCGTTCCAACGTTGAGCATGTTTGAATATCTTGTTGACTTATAATATTAGTCTGTCTACCGGAGGAAGGCACCTCATCTTATACCCAGGGGCGTCCATAAGGCGACTTGGGCCACTGCCCCGGCACCCAAAAACACCCGGAGTAAAAAAAAACTCCAACCATTGTTCAGTTGGCATTTGAATTTCCCTCCATACACTGTACCTAGCGTTTTTCACAAAGTTCAACAGCGACTCGCCAGATTTCTCTGGCTATGGATATTCAGTATTCTAGTATTCAGTATTCTACATGATGGTTCTTAATGGTAGCCCCATAGACCATGCATTTTATCAGAATAAAGCGATAGCAATCGATGTCCTGCAAAGGAAACGAAACCTGGGCTCCTGAAACTGCAGGTAGGTCCTGGGACCTAGTGTTCCCATGGCAACTGAGAAATGTGGTCCGTCCACGCATGCTCAGTCGAGTAAAAATGTTGTTTGCCACGCCCACTTTGGGCCCTGTCCATAATCTGATTTCCACCCCAAAATCGTTCCTTTTCACAATCGATTCGATCCCTTCGATTCAATTTGTCATCTCAATACGAGATGCCTCTTCATCTTCTGATTTGTTCTGGTTGTTCCGTGAATCACTTTCACTTTCTCTGTTGAGTCTGCTGTCAGTTTTCAATTTTTTGCGTCAATTTTTGTGCGTTTTGCGTTCGATCTGGTTCTGATGACACATTTGTATTTGTGGTACCTGCATGCGTTTTGCCGTGTTCACTGTTTGTGGTTTGTGGATTGATGGGAGTCGTAACATACCGATAACTACCTAGGTACTAGTCAATAGCTTCTCCATTCAAGTAGGTACCTACCAGCCGACCGAGTAATTGTTTTGTTGTATTTTTAGTTTACTATATTTTTGTAACACATGAATTCGGTGGCTAATTTGCAGTTGAAAAGGCCGACGTTTTCGTACGACGATAGAGTGTTGATTAAAAGAGATAAGCTTTGCTGAATATCACTCAATCAGTAAATAAGAGAAGGGTGTTGTTGCCTTGGGTTATTTTGTAGACAATCTGTTGGTTTTGTGTTCTGGTTTGATGCCACACCGTTTTCCACGCAACGCTGCTGCTCATACCCCCTGTAGGCTATCGGTAGGAAACATTTTAGTCTACCGAACTGGAGACAGTTTATTGCTGTCAATCATTTTTGAAACCGACTAGGCGACATGCTAACACCATTCCTGGGGCTTGTTCTCCATCTTTTGAAGGATCTGATCTTGGAGTGTAAATAACATTAAGGACTAGTTTGGAGTCAGTGCCTTTGTTCTCAACAATGTTGGCGATTCCTAACCATACAGTGCTGGCTGTGTTGACTTGCGTGTTTAGCAAGGATACTGCAGTGAGCAGCCTTGTTTTTAGTGGTCCAATCTGACTTGCGGGTGTATCACCATTCCAACAGCTTCCCGATTCATTCTCTATCCCATGGGAACCAAACGACGGAGATAAAGAGCTAATTTGGTACCAAACGGTTATGAAGCAGCACAGATTAGCAAGGTTTTTTTACTTTGTTTATAGCCCTGGATTAAACCTCACGGGGGGTGGGGGTCCCAGTAGGACTTTTTACTCGACGATATGAGACAATACTCGTAGTTTCAGTATTTAATTCCCTGTAATAGGCTTCACATGATTGTGTAGAGGTGAAGAGCTAATCGCTCGTCGGGTAAGCACATGCAAACTTTTCAAAGCTTGTATTGATGCCCGCCTGAGACAAGAACCAGAGACGAGGCAAACTTTGATCACAAACAGGGATATAAAGATCGGACGCTGTAGCCCGCCCCCAACACACCCCGTCCCCAGTTAACAAGCTACTTAACCACCTTCATCTCTTCTAGATAATATTTCAACAGGCTGGTGTTATGGCTGAATGGATACTACACTAGTATCCATGCTATGCTCATTTGCCTTGCAACAACGGCAGCACATAATGTTACTTATGGCTTGAAGGCTGAACCATACAGTATGCAAACATTATTAGCTGTCTATGCTATCCGTACTCAGAGGAGCTAAAAAAATAGTCCAAGATCCAGTCTGTTTCTTTGAAGACGATTCCGTTGTAACACCTTTCTGACTGTCACGTTGTTCACATTTCCAGGATGTTGCCTTCCTGCTATTCACAGACCTGCACTTAGTTTGTTTATTGTTCCAGTTACGAAACCCAAAGCTGTGAGTAATGCTAACAGCCCTTCCAAAACTCCGGCAGAAGCGAACTATAGTCGCTCTCATTTTGAGGCAGCCAAACCCCCACCTACTGTCAATCCATGTAATTGTTGATTTTTCTTTTCTTTAAATTTATTTAAACTACTTGTACTTGAATGGTAGATCATAATAATGTTTTTCTTCTTCCTACAATTAGTAGTCTAGTTTCTTCTCCATGTTTTATCTCGTCAAATTTCCTATCTTCGTCAGTAGAATCTTTTGTCTGAATCTCTCGTATTTCAGCAAAAAAGATGGAAGACGCGTTTGGCGATCTCCTCGGAAGCCAGGGGTACACGTTCACAGCTAAGAAGGATGCCGGGCCGAGAACTATCAATGAGATGAGAAGAGAAGACCAAGCCAAAGTGACTGACCCTGATAAACTGAAGGTAGGTAATTGAAATGATTTTGCATGCAGGTCTCCAATTGAGTTCTTGAATAGAAGATTGTAGGATTCTGAAAATAACGCAGCATGATGTAGGTATAGGACTTATTGATGACAGGTGGAAAAGGTTTGGATACTGCAACTATTCTCAAACCCTGACCTGTGATCACACTCCCTCATATGTCAGCCATTCAGAGTGGGTGTCCGGCTAGGACCAGGAAAGTTACCACTGCTTGTCCAGAATTTTGGTGGTGGTGAGAGGGGACGTCCAGGAGGGGTTTTGTTCAGGTGGCCATCCTGCGCCCCTCTCGCTCCAACTGGTTCCATGTGCCAGACCAAATGGCTGTTTTATGATAAAACCATAATGAATTCATAATTTGGTCGACGCAAGATGTTTTGTAGTCCGGTAAATAGGTGCCATCAAAATCACAATGCCAATTGTGCTGTGTATAAGGATAAAATTTATAATTTTAGAATTCCCCACAATTCAAGAAGAAAAGGGTGCCTTTGTGCATTTATACCCTGTCTGGAAAAGCGGAAGTATTGCACTGAAGACAAAACAACGTCTGTTCATGGAGTGTGAAATCAGTACTCCTGTATGGTTGTGAAATATGGAGGGTTAGGTACTGACTTGTTGACCAGACGACTACAGACCTTTGTTAATACATATTTGCGGAGAATCCTTGGTTTTTAGTGGCCCGAGGTCTCAAATTAATCACTTTGGGAGAGAACTAATCAAAGCCCCATCTCTGTTGTAATTAAAAGACGAAAGTGGAAATGGATAGGCCACACACTGAGGATGGATAGGGGCGGTAGTAGGACGCAGAGCGCTAGATTGGAACCCGCAGGGCCACCGAAGGATAGGCAGACCACATAAGACGTCGATAAGGTCTGTGGAGGAGGAGGTGAGACAGGTTGGCAAGGGATGGCGGGAGGTTGAATCTCTGACACACGATAGGGTCGGCTGGCGTAATTTCACTGAGACCCTATGCTCCTGAGGTTGCCGCAGGAAATAAGTAAGTGCAGAATTCCGATTATGACATCCTACAATATCATAAATTTCTGACGCGTCGGACTAGTTTCAAATTCTTTAGACCTTCAAATCTGAATTTATTGGTGATGGCTTAGGCTGTAGCCCATTCCGAGCACCATTAATCATAACTTGTTTGGGTATTTTCATCCAACTTTGTCTAAATTATGGTGACCAAATCCAATTTCAGAACAAAGGTAGTACATGAATATTGTATACTAAAATGCAAATTCCATTAAGCTCTTAGTCACTCTCTTTCAAACAGAGGTGTTGGGTAGCTGTAAGGAACCTGTTAGATGTCCTCAAGTGCCCTGATGGGATATAACTTTGTAAAGTGTCTGTCCAACTGTTGAGACTTTTGATTGGTAGCCGGTTGCTCTGGAATTTTTGGTGATTGCAGAATGTGTTGTACGAAATTCAGTGCCAATTAGGGGCCGAAATTATAATTCTGTCCGTCATTGCTTCATGCTCCAGGACCCAACTGGCTGTTGAGCTCATTCAAAAGTTTTGAGGACACATGGGAAGTCCTTGCAGGAGTTTTAACTCCCTTATTTTACAACACATTTCCCATTTAATCCTGTCAGATTTACTGGCTTGATCAGAGGTTATTATAATTACCAATGCCAACAAATTTTTTCTTTGTTTCAGGTTATGGATTGGTCGGAAGGCAAAAAGAGCAATATCAGAGCATTGTTGACGTCCCTCCACACCATCCTTTGGCCTGACTCCAAGTGGAACCAATGCCACATGCATCAGTTGGTGAATCCGGCAGAAGTCAAAAAAGCATATCGTAGAGCCTGCATTGCTGTTCACCCTGACAAGGTAAAGGATACTTGTCATAGACTTTCTCAGCTTGGGATGCTGATGATTTAGTGCTTCCATTTCAAGTGTGGCCCTTGTCGTGGTGGCTCTGACAGGTCACGCTTTCACTACAAGGGAGGGGGAGGGGGGCAATGAAACAGCATAGGTAAATAGTAGGTGATTATGGTTTGTTTGGGAAGATGGTTGTACTTGTTATGAAAACTAAGCTTATCTGGACAGCAGGGAGAATGTGACCGGAAGTCGGGAAGTTGTATTATCTATCCTGGAAATTGAGACCTTCAGCCAGTACTTGAAACGGTGCCTTGGTGCCGCAGTGGTAGATGGGCTCACGTAGTGCTTAAGGGATATCCGGCGTTGCAGTCCAGATGGCATCAAGTAGGTAGCAATCAGCGACAGGCAGGGCCGCCGACTCAGTGAAATGTAGGTAGGTCCTGGAGCAGGAACGACGATCATACATGTCAAGGAAAGTTGTTCGATTGTTCCCAGAGATTTTCACAACTGGAGTGATCAGAAAATTGTATAAAATTAACAGGAAGAATAGGTAAAGGTAAGGCATTGGCGAAGGAGAAGGAGTGGAGGTTTCAGAATGACAGGTAAGTAGACAATTTGAAGCAGAAAATCCAGGCGGTAGGAGTACTGGCTAAGTTTGCAATGATCTGTAGCTACCATCCGATAGCGCACATTTAAAATTTATTTCTGACATTTTTATGTTAAAACCCTAAGTAGGCATTGTGTCGACAACTGGCAAAAATATGGAGGCTAGACACTAGTAGACAGAGATCCAGAGCCCGATTCCAGGGTACACCAAACGCAACTCTCGACACTCGACACAACCTTTGTTATGCATGAGTGGTTGGAGGCACTTGCAAGATCTTGGAGTGGATCCTAACCATGCCTGGCTCATTAGGAAGCCCTTGACTTCTTGTTAAGCCTCGTTTACAGTTTACTATCACACTTCGACAGTTGCAGCCACTGGCACAGCCAGTGCCGTTACTGTTGTGACAGTACTGTCACACTGTCATGATTGACGTGACAGTTGACTGTTGCTGTCACTGTAAGCTGTCTTTAACTGCCACAAGTATACGTCTTGACTGAGTTGTCTCACCTTATCCACTGTAAAGGTGTTTATTTTACGTGGGAAAACATTGTTCTGATCCTGAGTAGCTTCATGAAACCAAGTGGATCTTCCACACCAAGTTTCTAGGGTCTGAGATGCCAAGTTGATATCTTCTGAGAATCTAATTTCTATTTTAATAACTATTAAGGACTATTATAACTATTTTATAACTTATTTTAAGAACTATTTTAATGGGTACGCCGTTTAATTTGTATAATTTCGAAAACAATAATTGCACGTCTGCCATTTTTGCAACTGACTGTCACAGGTTAACTGTCAGCGTCTAGACAAGGCCAATTCACCCTACCTCACTGTCGTGACAATATTACCACAACAGAGAACTGTCACTGTGTGAACGATGCTTATCTTTGTAACTGATTCGGTTTTCACAGTTTCCTCACCTTGTTCTTCCGGGTGCTGCTGTAGAACTCTCCGATTTACTTTCTCCAATCCACTTTTATGTTGCCATCCCCTATATTTCCTACCCGTTGGTATAATTTTGTTTTAAAACAGCATTATCAGGATTTCGAACAGTATTTGATTTTTATAATAATTTTTTCTTCGCCGAAAAACAGTTTTCCCAAATCTGTTTTGGGAAAACAGAGTACATCGAAGCAAAAGTAAAGGATTGGGTGAGCTGCGTCCAAAAGTTTTCAGTGGCTGCACGGAAGAGCCCCCAGGCCGCCCATGCAGCCTTCACGAAGTCCTTGCAACATGAGTGGGGGTTTGTGCAAAGGGTGGTTGAGGGTTGCAGCAGAGAGTTTCAGCCTCTTTTAGGGGTCATCCGAGAGGAGTTCACTCCAGCAATCATGGGGCGAGAAGTGCCAGAAAGAGAAGCTCTATTGTTGGAGCTGCCGGCACGAGTAGGTGGTTTGGGTGTGAAGAATCCAGTTTTCACTGCATAAGGAGCCTGGGAGACGTTGGTTGCAGCCACCGAAAAGCTCACTGAAGCTATTCGCCAAGGTGCTGACCTGGATTTGGAGGAGCACAGGACTCACGCTTGGAGGATCCTTCTGAGCGCTCGGGAGAGGAACCATGAGGAGAACTCACGGAGGGGCAAGGAGTGCTTGGACAGGCTACCAGCAACGCAGAAACGTACTGTAGAAAGGGTTGTTGAGGGCAGGGCGTCACAGTGGCTCACAGCAGATCCCTTGGCTGCAGATTTTTTTGACCTGTCGGCAAGTCAGTTCAGGGATGCGTTGGCGCTCCGGTATGGTCATGACCTAGAGGGCTTACCGTCCAACTGTGATGGCTGCAATGCTCCAATGGACACAAATCATGTGCTCAACTGCAAGAAGGGAGGTCTCATCGAGCACGGACATGATTTCATTCGGGATGATTGTGCTCGCCTGTCATCCTTGGCGTGGAATGGTGTGTCCATAGAGCCAGTCCTTCGAGAGGCCTCAGAGAACACAACCGAACTGGTGGCAGACATGAAAATCCAGGGGGTCTGGGATAACGAACGGGTAGCGTTTTTTGACACCCGCGTGATAAACGCCAACGCCCCGTCATATTGCACCCTGGATTGGAGTGTGATATCCCATAGAGCCTCTGTCGAAAAGCACACAAAATATAACAGGGCAGCGGAAGATCTTCGAGCCTCCTTCACCCCTCTTATTGTGTCGTGCGAGGGAGTTTTGCACAGGGAGTACGACATGTTCCTTAAGGTGATGGCAACAAGGCTGGCCGAAAAATGGAGGCGGCCGTATTCGTCTATTCTGGGGTGGCTCAGGATGAAGACTCAGTTCTCCGTAATCAGAGCGGTCTCCATGCGCCTTAGGGGAACGAGAAAGACCATTAAAGGCATCCCTCCAGGGGGGATCAACAGACTGGGGTTGGAGGATGGGGCAGCCCTCCCCAATGTGCGTTAAACTTCGTCCTCAATCGGGCTCCTTCCCATTTGATATCTGGGATGTTTGTTAAATAAAGTGTTTTCCCAAATTTGTTCCAAAACATCAGTGGTGCCAACCCAAAACTGGTTAGGTGGTGCCAAACCTGCCTGCCTTCAACACCCGCGTCTGGACTCCTCATCTCGGTCACTGTCCCAAATTTTCACTTTGTTGAACTATTCCGAAAGGTTCCAAAACTTCTTCTACTTGGAATATATTTGTGCTCCATGCTGTACATCTAGGACAGAAACATGAAAGCAGGTGGTTATAACAATCGTGGTAGGTTGCACTTCACAGATGAGTTATCTGGTGTCCATTCCAGCAAGTTGGACGCAGGAATGCGATTGCCTATGCTATCTTTATGTTACGCCACCATTGATAACCCTCAAGGGGAGCAGTGTTTGGCTTTACCTGCATTCAAACCTTCGACTCATTGAATTTCTCCTTCTTTCAGCACATGGGGACTCCAAACGAGAAACTTGCCAAGATGATTTTCATGGAATTAAACAACGCTTGGAACGACTTCGAAAAAGAACTGGGTTAATACTAGCAGTAGAAACACTAAGTCTAGTTGTAACTTTCCAGTCAAGCTATTCAATTTAAAAGTACGCCGAGAGTTATGTGTACTTAAGAGATTTGCAATATTACCCACTCACTACTTGGTGTTCTTGTCTTTTTTAACTTCTGCTTTCCATAACCTCCTCTAAATACCTGTTGTATATTACGTTCAGTCTTTATGTGCAAATTTAATGTCCCTCCTTCTTTATTGCCTACCTATGTATTGTTATCTCACTTGTCGTTGATTATACCATTAACAAGGCTGTACTGTAAATAACAGATATATTTATGTAGTTATGTTTATTTACGCAATATTTGTGTGCATCCTAACTATTCTCTCAAGGGCATTTGTTTCGTGATGTTAGGTAGCCTGTTAGCCCTCCTAGTTTGTTTGCTGGAAGACAAAATTAAAAACAATAATCACAATCGTATTTCAAAATCCAATGTTGTATTAAGTACCCAATTGATGTATTTATTGTAACTAGCAGGAAAATTTATTGGGCCTCTAGACTGAATTTCGTTTCGATTGTTACGTTCGATTTTAAGGTTATTCTAGTTCTTAAACAAATGACTCTATTTGGATGATTCATGATTCCTATAATGTAGGAGAGATGTTGATCAACTAACTGTTGATATTTGCTTATATCCCCTCCCCCATCCCATCTTCATACCAGTTAAGATTGGTAAGTCAATACTGTTTTCATCCTTGTTACTTAATTGAATTTTTAATGTTTGGTAGGCTTTAGTCTGACGTAAGGTTCAAAAATAATATTTTCCAATCAGCTGTCTGTTATTCGTGCAGTAGTACGTGTGTCATTTGTATTTTATTTTACTGAAAATTTGAAGGTGTTCAAATTGGTGTTCTATAAAAATAGTATACAAATATCCTTGAGTAGGGTATCAAGAGGAAATGAAGATGGAAAAGGTAACTTGGCAGTGAATTCCCACAGTTGAACTCCAGGCAGAGGTGAGGGTGTGACTGATACTGGAGGTTCAAACCTCATGTTAATGTGTTTTCCTCCCATCTTCTCACTGTGCTGTTAGGGTCGCTGCCACCAGGCAGCTGTTTTGACCGAAGCTTTAACCAATAGAAAAATCGAGTCGTTCGTTTGTTCTGAGTGGTGATGACAGATGTTTTTTCCAGGTGGTTTTGAAACGCCTGGCTGTCAAAGGGTGTGAGTCAGTCAGTGCGCCCTGCGACACATGGCTGTTTTCGTGAGGCTGTTGTTTGTAGCCGGCCCGCAAAAATAATTACTGCCAGGAGCGCATTCTCCTCACCAGGGCCAAGCTACATATCAGCAGTTGATAGCTGATCCTTTCCATATTTCTCGTTTTTCCATTTTCAGAAATGGTATACTTCTGCCATTGTCCAGTATGCCATTTCAGAAGGCAGGAAAACACGGAAAAGCTCAGCTGTCAACTGCTGACCCCCCCCCCCCCCCCCCCTTGGCCAGAAGAATGCGCTCCAGGCAGTCATTATTTTTGTGGACCAGCTGCAGTTGCATATTTTTGTTCGTTTTTTTTTTTTTTTCTTCAAATAAGGTGTGTTCTAAAATGCAAATAATTGCAGTGTCTATTGAAAAATCGCATCTTCATGAGTGATGTTATGGTCCTGGTTCTCTTTCTCGTCTTCTCCTTGTGGCTTCGTTCACAAAAACCTCTTCTTTATGTCAAAAAAGGTACATGTAAAAACTGCTTCCTTCCTCCCTGGGCCTTGATCCTCCTTCCTGTTGGCCCTCCTCACCAGCTGCCAATTATAGGGTTAGAAGGTCGATGCCGTGTGGAGCATAGATTTATGGTATTTTGTACTGATCGCTTTTGTGAAGGCCTTTATAATTATATTATTAAAAGCGCACCCACCAGTGACAGCAGATAAATAAATCTAGAATGAATCCGAAGACCGTAGCATCACACATGGTTCCTCAGTTCTAAAAACAAATTATTGAAATGCCCTTTTTCTTTCCTTCTCTCCACAATCGGGTGACCACATCTTCCAGTTTTTAGTTTTTCATTCTTATGATCCACCAACTGTAGAGCAGGGGCACCAGAACTAGTTCTTTTTCATTGCTAATTTCAGATTAACAGAACAGAAACGAACAAATCAGGCACAGATAGTGTCGAAGGCTAAACTAGTGTTGTTGGGGATGGAGAACCGACTTTTGAAAACCTCTGTCTCAACCACAAGAACATCCACGCAATGAATGCTTCGGTCAAAACCGCTGCGCATGGCACCACTGTTACCTTTGTAGTGATTTGACATGGTTCCCAGGGCTCGGACAGATACCACTGTACTAGACATAATCACACAGGACAACAGATAGCTCAACAAAGGAAAACCTTCATTCTCCTTTCTCCCGTGCTTTTGCCTCAGTTGCTATGTTTGATAGGTGGGATGTGTGATTTTGACTCAGTCGTGATTCATCCTGGGATTGAGTTGTATTGCATACCTACTTCATACCCGAAGTACGATCGTGTTAAAATCCAGTCTCTGCCACATGATAAGTCTAGAAATTGTCTCTGAAACATAACTTGGGGCATTTTCTTGTTGCTGAAGGTAGCTCAGGAATTGTAGAACAGCTTTGTATATTTGGTAGAATCCATCTTCTACCCTGGATCCTTCTTGAACCGTTCTTCAATCATATTTGGTTACCCTACCTGGATTTTGAACTCCAGTAGTATTGAACCAAAAAAGCTTAAAAATATTGTCAACACAGGAATGGAAAGGTCGAGCCCAGCGGTCATAAACCATGAATCAGGACCATTTCACAAATGACGATAATATGTGGTCAAAAACTGGACATCTACACTGTTGTGCATAAACCAGTCGAACTTCGGGTCTGACATATCCAACGTGTGGACTCGTCCCGGCTTGTAAAGCAGCTCGTTCAGTAAAAGCCGATCAGAAAAGTTGATGTAGCACGACCTCGAAGTGCTGGCACCTCTACGTGAAGATGGAAATAATGACTCCATAGCTTAATCCTTGCAGTTGCAAAAGCGAAGTTACAACTTAACACGTTCACATGATGGCCCGGTAATAGCCTACACTAACCTGGAATTTGGCTACCCATGGATACTAGGCAAACCAAATTTCCGCATCTGCAATGAGAGCATTTTGGCCTATAGTTGAGTTCGTTTTGCCTACATCCTCCGATCCCCTACCCACTGAGGATTTCTCTTACTCGTACGTTCAACATACGATGATCGAATTTCGCACTCCAGTGTACACTCGGGCATTATTATTGAATCGTATGCTACACGTTTCATTTAGTGTGTACAAATTACAATACTGCTGTACCTACCTTATTTTTCGAATAGTTCATTATTTTAAGTACACCGCATGTGCAATTTTGTGTGTTTTGCAGTCCCATGTATGGTACAGATCATACAGGCTGTAGAAAGTAAGAATTTCTGCTGATGATTGTTTTCCAATAGGCTGTGTCAATTGAACAGGTTACTTACACTGGTACCCATTGCAAGTATATCTGCTGTGATCTGTTGTTTTGAGATACACATTTGAAATAGTACTTGCCTTCTAAAATAGTGGTTTGGTATATACATTTAAATTTAATTTTGATTGAAAATTTGATAAAATTTTTTGTTGATTAGAGCAACAACTTCCATGAATTATTTTACAATATTCCTGTGATTTACCTGTAGTTCAAATTTCATTCTGACTTGACAGTACTAACTTCAACTTACTTGACTGTAATTGGGCGTTTTCTTTAACAGGTCGAAAACGCATTGGTAATTGAAGGGTTTGCGGTACGGGTGACTTAATGCCAAAAACCTTTAAAAAATGTTATCGCAATATTAGATGTTCATAATTTTGTTATTTTATGTAGTTAAACTCCGGAAACCTTTTTTTTTCTTTTCACAACTGTTACGTAAGTAGTATTATTTTTTGCTGCCAGCACCTTCATACGGTCCAACTGCTGTTTACAAAAATGTTTTTTTTAATTTATAAATTTGGAAAAGGCTGCTATGTACCACCCTGTTCGCCAGACAATAATTGCTGTATCATCACTTTTGATGGCTATTTAATTTCTCTAAATAAATCACATTCATGAACGAACTCGAGCTTTTAAACAAGTAAACAGGAGTAGAGGATTAACTTACAAGATAGTAACATACAAAAAAGGAAGTACTTTCAACAAAAATCCCATGTGGACTTGAGTGGTAATCAGACGACCGGGCCCAAGAAGATTGTTTTCTGGCAACCTGGTCCTACTGACGCCATTTATATGTGATTTTTTGTCTGGTACCTTTACTGATGACATTGCATTAATCATATATTTTTTACATGCGCTTATACTGCTGGTCTTATTCGACCGTCACAGAACAATTTATCAGTTACCTGTGGGATTCTCCTACTTCTACATAGGTATGCTGCGTGCGCGTCTCAAATACTCTGGCTGTCTCATTATTGGAGATGGCGTCAGAGAATTCTCACGAACGAGCTACCTACGTGGGGTTGAACCATATTTGTTGAGGCAATCAGAGGGCAGCCTTTGAACAAATCTGTTTGCAGACCTGTGCCTTGAAGATCTGAACCGGTTCAGGTGGTAAGGTCTCATTGTTCAAGAATGCTTTATTTCTCATCCTGTTAATAAGTAATTTTGTGGAAAATTAGTGCTGATTGGATCTAGTCGGCAGGATTGCAGAATCCCAGCATTGGCCGACCTTTCTACTTCATATATATAAATTAATGCAGTTTCCCATTCATTGTTCCACGAAGTCATGTTGCTGAAGGAATACTTACCTGCACTAGAAATCAACTCATCACAACTCAGGAATAGAGATCCTAGAAAAAATGTAGAAATAAATAACTTGATTTCTAGATGTAAACTCACAGCTCTAACTCAGTTCTAACATGGTGTCAAAACAACAGGTTACCTTAGGGTTGCCATTCATTCTGGTTTCACCAGGGCATGTTAGAATTTTTATGGTGTTTGGTTTGGTTGTCATGCCTTTTGACCCACCGTGGGGAAATATCCGTGTTTCTCAAACGTCTGGGGAAAATCTACAGGTTTTTTTTTCCCTTTCGATTTCTTACATATAGGATACTGTCATCATTATTTCCATTTCTGCCTACTTCTAAAAATCTAGATAACTGTCCAAAAGATATTTTCAGACTGTGTAGACATAAAATGACATGTATTACGATGTTCATTTGAAAAGTTGATTCCATGTCTTGGACTTTGTTACTGTGTGATCTGGGTTTTGTCTTGCCCTAGGTTTCAGATTTTAGCTTGGATACTGGGATGGAGAAAGGAAGGTTCCATCATGGGTTTCTCTTATCTGTTGTTCTTCCCATTCCTTTCCCAAACCCTGAGCCAGAGATTGGTAATCGTGGGTTTTGGTGATTGATGTCAGGACGAATGGAAAAGATTAGGAACATAGACCCTTACTGGATTAATTCCCTTTGGCTCATAAGACGCAGAAAATTTTTTAAAACCCGAAATTGGCACTTACCTTTGTACCACAGACCTTTCAGTTTATAAATTATTTCTCCAACACACGAACGTTCACATACTGGTACCACGTGGGTGTCGATCAACATTTTTCTCCATATTGTTGAATACTAATTCGTTATTCCTTTTAAATATATTACCAGTGATATTATTTATCCGTTATCATTTGTGTAGCCCTAAGTTGTATTATGAAGTTTTATACATTCCTCTGTATCTTGGTTCATATTATTACGAAGATGTATATATATAGCGCAAAATTAAATTTATTTTGGCCGCCGAACTCTGCCTGTGTTTCTTGCCCACCCTATTGACTCATAACTCCATTGGTAAAAGACTTTAATTCATTTCCAAATCCACGTGAATAAATATTGTGTATGATGCCTGAGGTGGGACTGTGTAATGTCCTATGCATCACTAAATATATTATTGAGTGTAGGAACTGTCGTCCTAAAAGAAGTATCCTCTTTGTGTTCAGGTAAGTGGGTGTATAAAATGAACAATAACAGTCTCAATTGATTCTGCAACATTCTCAGTCAATATTTCAATTGATTCTACTTCTTTAATTTTTCATTTCCGAGTGACATGCTATCTCTTCTGATATGTGGCCACTTATCTTTAGGGATCACACAAGGTTATCTATGTGGTCCTCAGCATTTGTAACTGGGGGTTATCTGTGGTCTAGAAGTAATAATTGGCCTCACATCATATATAAAACCTTCTGGTGGCTGACCCACAGTAAATAGAAAAATGCTGCTTTGTTTGAAAAGTTTGCTCATTACGTCTACATTTAGATTATACGTAGTATGGGCTCATCAAAGTCAAGACTCCGAAAAATTATTTGAGGAGTTCAGAATTTTGGTTCAGAAAAATGGGTGGAAGTTCAGAAATACCTCAATAGAGTGCGAAACAGTCTTCAGATATTCCTATCACTTCTGAGTGGGAGGACAAGTAGTGATAGGTGAGTTTCTGTGATAGAGTGGAGAAGGCATGGGGACAGTAAGTAGTTTAAATATATTTCAAAGTAGAAATGTTAAGTGACTTGTTTAACTATCCTGAAAATACTAAAATTATATGTATGTCAAAGGGGGAAGCTTGTCAAGATCCAGTAATGCAGCAATAATGGACGAACTTTGAACTCTTGTTACTCTAGCTGTAAGTTGTTGTAGAAAAACCTTGATGCATTCAGAGTAGCCATTGGAGCTACAAGCCACCAATGCCATTGTAGCACTTGTAGCTACAAGTGACTGTGAATTGGGCCCTTCTTATCTTTGGTGAAATAACAACTGAAAACATCCTTGTTCAAGCTGTCCCTCAGTTCAATGCCACATTAATATAGTAGCCATGTTTCTGCTGGCCAATGAAATTTAATGCATGCAAGCAGCTTGTGGGGCTTCAGCTTCAATTGTCGCAACTTAAGCTAGATTCACATGGGGCGACAATCTGGTACGGCAAATAGTTCTGCAATGCTATTGGAGAACACAAAATGGATTACAGCAATGCAGCACGTGGATACTATATTAAAATCTCGAGATATCTTCCACTGCCCGAACCTTGCCAGATCTGAGCAGAGGTTACTGTGTAGACCTTTCCCGTTCGGTTGTTCGCGCCATTGGAATTCAAAATTTGATTGCTCTGAGGCAAAAATTCCGGTAAGCACGTTGCCGTACCTGATTTCTGCCCCATGTGAACCTAGCTTTTCGGATTGGAGTTCATAGTTAGGTACCAGATAACATTTTTGTTGGGTTCATAGTAGGTACTTTTACTCAGCAGAAGTAAGGTTACTAGGTGGACATCTTCTGTTGCTAGCACCTGAGTTGCTGTAGATATACATAATACTTAATTACTAATCGAATTTACTATGTACCAAAAAATGATCATGTGCCGCTATGAACCTCTGCAATAAATGGTTCATTATTATAAAGATATTTAGCATTCAATGTGGAGGGTTCTGGAACCTGGAAGTTTGCTAGATTGGACAGTTAGCAGTGGCGGATCTAGGATTTAAAGAGGGGGCTAACCGGAAAATATTCAAAAAATCCTAACCAGAACGGGTTTTTTCATGCACATCATGTTACGGTGAAAGTGTGGCGCTTGGTGAAAGCCCGAAATCTTATACGTTGGGCTTTCACTGGTGATTGTTGACAATCACCAAGCCAACTTGGTGAATGCCCGAACTGAAATATTTGTTAACAAGGAATATCTATATTCAGATGAAATTTTGAAATCAGGAAAGCAAAAAAATATGTCAAAGCCTTTTTTCAGAGTTGCCTTGTCAAAGCCTTCAAAGCGTTTTTTCAATTTATTCATTGCTAATTCCACAGAAGAAAAAGAAAAACGGAGTTATTGAAAAATTGTCCATTTCCACTAATACACGAAAAATACACTGTTATAAGAAAAAAAGCGAAAAATACACTGTTAAAGTTTTAACAGTGTATTTTTCAGTGTTTTTTTCTATTTTTCAATAACTCAAGTTTTTCTTTGAAATGGGTTTCCACGATTTCTTCACGAGTGATTTAGTTCGTGCTAATTCCACCATAATAATGTCATCAATCAAGTCAAAGCACAAACAGCCACAATTGCTCCCTATGTCCCTCTTTCGAATCACATGACACTTTGGACGTCACGCCAGACCTCACAACTGGAACGGCAAAGATAACTGAGCTCTGTGCGAGATACAAGAGAACGCAAAATAATCAGGTTTTTCACCGCATGCTGATGGTGGTAGTCTACATTCAAGGTGGAAGCCCGAATTTCGGAGTTTCGATTACTATCATTTCATCAACTTTGGTGAATGTCAACAATCGCCGGTGAGTCTCAGCTTTCGACAGGCTTCCGGCTTTCACCATACCATATATTTTGGTCTTCACAACCACGGGTAAATAATAAAGACTATTCACAACCGCAGGAAATAATAAAGTAATGAAGACAATTAATCACAGGTCAAGATATGTCAAATAAAAAGGAACCCGTCCTAATCTGTGAGCGTGGTAGAACTGAAGACGACGCTGAGGACGTACACTTGGGTAATTTATTATGATGATGCGACTTTGACAGCATCTCAAACTGATGTTGACGGCAAACGCAACCCATTAAATAAGACAAATTGTCATGGGGAGCTAGTGTCTACAAAGAACAAACAGCAAGAATGTTGGGGGTTGTCCTTTTTTTCTAGAAGGGGAGAGAGACTGGAATCCCCCTGCCAGGACTGCAAATTTCCAAACAGTGTTGCCATCGACTTCTCCTTCACTTTTGAGTTGACAGCCTTGGCGGTTGCCTGTCTGTCATCCCTGTTTCATGTCACGGATTCCTTCCATGACTCCAGCGATCTCCACAGCAACTTGTTCCTCATCAACTTCGGACTTTGGTTTCCATTTGAATAATACAAGGTTAACGATCAGGTAGCCAACATATATATTTAATTCAATAGTTTTCCAGTTTCAAGGAAAGCTCGTTTTATCCAGCGTATATTTCGTTTCAATCCTTGATAAAGCCCCTCTCTGGATGTAACCACTGACAGTACGAATTAAATCTGTCACAATCGTGGAAACTCATTTCAAATAGTTATTGTTATTACACACCATTCTCAATGGACATGCATGGGTAGCTCTGAAAGCTTACTTCATGCTGTCCCCCATTTCTTGCTCAATTCATATGTGCACTGTTCGTGCTGGCCAAGGTGTTGTTTGGTTCATGTTCAGTTCAGGAACTGGCTGCACCTTCACATCAGCAACAGCATCTTGAACCGTGCTTGCGGTGTAATGAACATCTCATGGCTTTATAATATGTCTCATGCATGGCTTTGTGAAATAGTGTTTGTTGTTCCATGTTTGAAGAAAGAACAAAGATGGTTACCTAGGTACCTATTTTGAAAAGCTGTGCTCTTCACCTCTGATTGAATCATGTGAAGCCTACAGGGACCAAATTAATTAGTGGTGTTTTAGCGTTCAAATGAAAACAGTTGGGTTAGGAGAAATCCTGGGGGAAAAAAATAGGTGAAAATTTGGGATATGTCAAGGGTCTTATTTAGGTTCAGTGACCATCAGAATTCAAAAATAACCTGTTGGAGGTTTGGGAGGCCGAAATGGAGCGTTACAGGGATTTAGGAACTCCTAAGGGAAGCACGAGGGTAGATAACGACCAAAGAAAACAGTGACCGACGCAGAAAGGGTATAAAGGTGCACCATTGCGCAATAATTTGCAATGTTTTTAGAAAAACATTGTAAGATGACCGTAGATAAGAACGAAAAATAGTTAGTTCTCAGAGTTGAAAAATTGGAGTTACTGGATGTAGGTTACTATCTTTTATTTTACCAATGTATTCCAACCGCTCGGTACACATCCAAGCAATACAACAAATTTCTATGTCGCAATGAATGTTATTAATGAAGGAATGAATATTCACTTACCTGTACTCAGATATTGCTCAGCTGTAAATCATTTCATTTTCGCCCCAAGGGTTAATGGCACGAGTTCTTTAACAACAATGCCAATTCAAATAAGCAAGAAATTGTTAAGAAGGCAATTGAAGGATGTGCTGAATGCCATGTCACAAGAATCGAGGGATCAACAATCATCGTTGATAACCAACAAGGTCTCGATTTACACTCACTTTCTTTTTTCAATAATAAATATAACTGTTTATTGCACTGTATTGTATTGTACTGTATAAATGAACTGCAAAAATGTTCATTGCAGATCTTGACGAATCCTATTTACAAAAACAGCCGAAGAGTTGGGATTTATTTAAACATGCCTGAAGAGGTAAATACTGACGCTTTGGTTAGAGATATATTGACGACAGGAAAAGGATGTTTCGTCCCAAGGTGAGATTTTCGATCCCTGTATTGGGACCTCATGCTGACAATGGCATTACGAGTAGTCTTGATACAGTCTGTTGTGAGTTTCAGATGTATGAATTCGGTGATGTTCATGGAGAAAATTCATTCGATAGAAGATTATGACAGCCTGGCGCCCAATAGTTGGGGTATCAAAGAGCCGCTGCCTGAAGAATTGAGGGAGTCGTGCGTTTCAGAAGGTAAGCGTGTGCAGGAAATAACGGACAGGTTGTACTTATGAGCATTTTAAAGAAGTATTAGGGAGGTATCTAATAATACCCAGCTGTTAGGGTTATAAGCCACCATGTCAGGTGGCTAAACTCTTCTTCCATATACATATAAATATTAATAGAAATTCGTGCACATGTCCCCAGAAAACGACTCGAGGGATAAGCAGGCAGCTCTAAATAATGCACTATCTACAAACTCAAGAATGTACAACCATTATTAGCTCTAAATAATTCAATATCTACGAAATGCAGAATATAGAACCTGTCGCTCTAAATAATGCAATATCTACCAACTCTAGAATACAGAAGTCCGTGCACATATCCCCAGAAAGCGACTCGAGGGATAAGCAGGCAGCTTCTAAATAATGCACTATCTACAAACTCAAGAATGTACAACCATTAGCTCTAAATAATTCAATATCTACGAAATGCAGAATATAGAACCTGTCGCTCTAAATAATGCAATATCTACCAACTCTAGAATATAGAAATCCGTGCATATACCTCCAGAAAATGGCTCAAGGGATAAGCAGGCAGCTCTAAATAATGCAGTATCTACCAACTCTCTAGAATATACAACCTTTAACCGTTTCCAGCCTAAGTTGAGGCTATTATTTTGAGAAACGAGGCATGTTCCGGGTGACTTCGTTCCAGGAACAAACCAGGGACGTTACGTATCTGGTGGTATCAATGATGAGCACTACCCAAATGATCCCCCCTTGTATTAGTTGGGACCCAGGCTCATCCTGATGAGCTGTGAAAATATTTATTTGATTTTTGATGTTGTTAATTGGCATATTGTTAGCATTGTTGACAACTTATTGTAAATCAATTACAGGCGGCTTGGACCTGGTTATAGTTCCTGGGCTTGGTTTCACCAATGACGGACATCGAATTGGGAGAGGAAAAGGATACTATGATAAATTTCTATCGGAAATGAAGATCCTGCGTTCCAGTGGACACAACTTTGCATCCATTGGAGTTGCATTCAAAGAACAGCTGGTGGCTGAGATACCGACCAGCAAACACGACTTCAAACTTGACTTGGTTGTAACTGGTTGACCTCTCACACACGTGACCTTCCATTTGGTACTTACAGATTTGGCCAAACGGACAGTTCAAAATCTGATTAATATGCTTTAAAAAATAAATTTAAAATAACCTGGACTACTTATGTTGTCTACTGCTAAAATTATAAACTATGGAACATGCTTTAGCCTGCTGACTCCTGAATGTCAAAACTGTAAAGCTTGCCACAAAACCTTGTTGTGGAATCGCCTTTTCGTCCTTTTGCAAATCGTTGTTGCCATTACAGGAGTTAGATGACGAAGATCTCTACAGAATACGATACTGAATCCACCAAATGGTTTATCAAACTCCATATTGATTTGCTGAAGGCGCAAATTGATAATTTCTAGTAGCTCGGCTCCGACCATGCTAACTTCATCAATGAAAACGATGTCCAGCCTTTTGAATCCATTGCAAAGAGTTCAAACATTGGATGGACCACATGATCTGTTCTGGACAACGAAATACAGAAAGCCGAATGTACAGTTCCATTGATAGCAGTTACCGCTTTGCACGTGGATGCACAAGCCACATATGAATTGTAAACAGAATTATGGTTCTGAGTGAATCTGTTGTACGTTTCTATGGTTTTGAGTGAATCTGTTGTGCGTTTCTATCAGAAGTTTCATCGTGAACGTTTTCATCCCGCTGGCCCAGTGAAAAATATCTGATCAGAATCAGAATTGGCTTTGTCGTTCACACAAGGTGTATGACAATGGTCAACATATTTAAACGTAAAAACTATAAGTAGAAATGTATCACAGATCAAGTATTTAGTGAAGTCAAGTAGTACACATAATTTATTATAAACAATTTCTGATGAATTTGAAATAATCATCAAACGTGAAGGGGATAGTTTGGAGCAACAGTTCTTTGCAAATCTTTTTAAAAATATTATGCTTTTCTTGTGGTATATACTGTGGCAGAGCATTAAAAAACTTGATTCCCAACCAGTTTGTCGAATTTTTACTCACTTGTAGACGGGATGGCAGTGTAAGCGAATCACAGTTTTTTGTACAACACGAATGGGACAGGCGGGGGAAATCATCAACATGTTTATGGACACATATTAGGCACTCGAAAATGTAGACAGCCAGGATAGTCATGACTTCGAGGTCCAAAAATACGTCTCGGCAATCACTCCGATAGGCAACACCTGCAACGGCTCCCACTGCTCTCCTTTGGCTGCTGAAAATCAATTCGCTATGTGGTGAGTGACCCCAGCAATGAATGCAATATCGTGCTTTGCTCTGGAAGACCGCGTGATATGCCGACAATACATGTGGGTCGACGGAGCAGATATGCGATGCTGTTCAAGGAAGATGCCAGTTGTTCACAGTGGACTTTCCAGCTCAACTTTGGGTCCACGAGTACTCCCAAAGTCCTAACCTCTGGATTATCCTCAATACCCGAAAGATCCCGAAGTCCAAAGACGATTTGTTCGGTTTTAGACTCATTGACCACCAGGCGATTTCCGAGGAACTAGTCACAGATCTGCAACTGATTCCTCAGTCTTTTGCTTCACTTCCATCAAACTGGCATCAACCGTCTATAGTGCTGAGTCGTCTGCGAAGAGAATTGTGCGATTTGGAGTGCATTGAGGCAGACGTTAGTCAAAATCAAGAACAACGTGGGACCCAGAACAACTGACAATCCCCCCAACTGTGTAACTTGGGATACTTGGCCATCCATTCGGACCATCTGTATTCTGTTCTCCAAGTATGACCTGACCAGACTTATCACACAGTCCGAAAAGTTGTACTTGGGCAGCTTGGCCAGAAGAATGTCGTGAGGGATGCAGTCAAAGCACTTTAACACATCTACCATTGCTGCTGCAACATATTTGTTTCTTTCAAAGCCAGCACTTACAAAGTTGGAGAAGCTTAAAATCACTTGTTCAGTGGATTTTTCCGAACGAAAACCAAACTGTTCAGTGCAGAACAGGTTGTTCTCCTCGAAGTGGCGTTTAATTTGTTTTTTAATGCTTTTTCGAAAACCTTTGAACATATTGGTAATTTATTTATGGCTCTGTAATGGGATATACCATCAACGCTCCCTTTTTATGCAGGGGTACAACATCGGCGATTTTTAAGGCAGATGGGAAAATGCTCCAGAGGATAGATTCATTAATCAAATACGTCAAAAACGCTAGGGCAGCACGTTAGATCATGTTTGAGGACAAGTCATAATAGTTGCACCCGGTAGCAATCCTGATTGCATACACCTCTTCCGGCTCTATGACGGAGAAATCAAACACGGGAGATTCTTTTGTCCTGAAATCCAGTGGGCCTACTGACACCAGCTGTAAATTCGCTACTGTCTCTCGACCAACGGAAGAAGAATATTTTTGTTACATTCGTCGGCTGAGAAGGGTGCTTTGTGAACTAGCTGAGATGAATTACAATTACGATTTTCATTTATAATTTGCTAGATTTCCTTTTTCAGAAGGGGTTCCGAATCGCTGATGTTGTGCATTCTGTGAATCGCTTTCAATATTAACTCTCATTGCTCTCTATTCTCATTCTCATCTCCCGACATTACATTTTCTGAGGAAAGAATTTAGCCTCACTCAGCTGATCAGGTGGCTCCATACCTTTTCATTGTTACCCACTGGTCAAAGAGAGGCTCCACTTCGAATTTCAGCATCATGGGTTAATAGGAAAGAATGGAAACTGCCGCACTACTATCGTGACATGATTTCATATCACTATTCCGTGACTGTAGGTTTCGGCTGGCAGGTCAAGGCTAAAACATGTTCCATGTTTTAAAAAAAAAGAAGAAAAAACTGCTTGTAATGGCAACACTTGAATGAATAAAAAATTGCTAGCCCCCTTCGGAGGCCTAATGCCAGCAGAATTCCACGCACACTATTAATTCGACTGACTGCCACACCCCCTCAACCAAAATCGACCCTCTGGTCCCGAGAGGAAGTGGTTCGAACTTATCTCACCAGGCAGTGATGGCAGTTTGGATGAATTCGTAGAGAACGAGGCTGACATAACCTGGACTTTCTCAACGAGTCAAGAGAAACACATACTCAGTTGCAAACCACTCATGCCACAAAACTTGGAATCAGTTTCCAACCCAGATTTCCGAGATTCAGGAACACTTGGACCAATATCATGAGGGACTCTGATATGAATAGGAATTCTTGTCTCAACCACGTCATGGATTACATCTGCTGTCGAATTCTATTAGGAAAATGTAGAATTCTATTTGGAAAACGTAAAACTCTATTTGGAAAAAGCTGAATATTGTATTTGAAATACACTGCCAAGGTGATGGCACAGGAGCTTCCTCGTCACAATCAGAGTGACCCATTATAAAATAGAACAGACTCGGAAGCAAAATAACATAACATTACATAACATTGCATAACATTACATGAAATATACATATTACTATTATTACTATTATTTTCCTTCTTTTCTCTCCTTCACCTAAATTCACTCACTCACCTTCCACGCCACCGTGATGAGAATTTTAAATTCATCACAACGTCCATAATACATTACGTCCATTATACATGCGAGAGTTATGCGTATTTGAAGAATTTCACGTTAGCGCATGCGCAGGGCGAACCGCTGGCTCTATCATGTTGAAATTTATATGGGACCTCAATGGGCCCTACCCGCTTAATCCCTGAGAATTACATTGAAATTGGGAGAAATCTTTGGTTACTACGGCTGTAACAAGGAAATTGAATCTATTTCACGCCAGCGCATGCGCAGAGCGCACCGAGGGTCCGATCATGCTGAAATTCATACTGGAACTCACTAGGCCTTGTCCAAACAACCCTTGAAAATTTGAGCGAAATTGAATCAAAATTGTGGAAGTTATGCGTGTTTATTGAATTTAACGTTAGCGCATGCGCAGGGCGTACCGCTGGATCAATCATGTTGAAATTTGTATGGGACCTCAAGGGGCCTTATCCGCACCATCCCTCAAAATTTGAGCTGAATCAATTCAAAATCGTGGAAGTTATGGCTGTAACAAGGAAATGCGGACAGACTCACAGACCGACAGACACGGAACCAAATTTGTTCAGTAGGCTTTGAAACGCAAAATGCAAGTGGAAATTTTGATTTCTGAAGACAAAAATTTTTTGGCTCACGAAAGTGAACACAAGGCTTCCGCTGCTTCGCAGACTCGGAAGCAAACTGTTGAACTCTTTTGGAAAATGTTGAATTCTATAGGTATAGGGGATCAGGAGGAATGGTGATTCCTCTGCTGCATTAGTCCAAAATGTTTATTTTATTGTATAAATATATGGAATGGAGACGGGTTCCAGGCTGCCCATCGTCAGTCCAGGGAAGTCGTTCCTACATGACCACAAATGGAAAACGCTGCAAATCCCTGCACAACGGTTTATTATTTTGTACAGAATACCCTCCTGTTACAGATCACAGCTCTCGGCATAGATAACCCTTCTATATAACATATTACTATTCTACACATATTATGTAGATCGCGGACGCTTCGTAGGTTAGTACCTAACCTCGTACTCGTTACTAGGTACCTACCTAAACCGTTGTGTAATAATTTACCTGTATAGGTTCCCCTTTTCCACGGAGATAGAATAATGAACCGTTGTGTAATAATTTGCCCATCAATAATACTTCAACGGTTGTTCAAGTGGCAAAAGTACCTATCAACAAAATCCAGCCCCTTCTTGGTAGATGAGCCGTTGTGTAATAATTTACAGTTGTGTAATAATTTACCGTGGTGTAGTAATTTACCGTTGTGTAATAATTTGCCATTGCGTAATAATTTACCCATTAATAATACTTCAACGGTTGTTCAAGTTGCAAAAGTACCTATCAACAAAATCCCCCTTCTGGGTAGATGAGCCGTTGTGTAATAATTTGCCACTGTGTAATAATTTACCCATCAATAATACTTCAACGGTTGTTCAAGTTGCAAAAGTAACTACCAACAAAATCCAGCCCCTTCTGGGTAAATGAGCCGTTGAGTAATAAGTTACCGTTGTGCAATAATTTACCGTGGTGTAATAATTTGCTATTGTGTAATAATTTACCCATCAATAATACTTCAACGTTTGTTCAAGTTTCAGAAGTACCTAGGTACCAACAAAATCCAATAGTCCATCACTTGTCAAATGAAATAATATCGCAGAACAAACAACTCGACTTCATACATCCATCCTTGATTATAATCAGATGCTCCGTAGTTATGATATCCGGGCCGGATTTATACCGTTTGATTCATGATCGTGTTGACGAAGCTTTTTGGTGCTCACGAACGGCTGGACGTACGATGCTCCGGGTGGTCTCAAAAAATTGTTTAGCTCAAGACAAATTTAATAACGTAAAAAAACCATGCCCTTCTATCGGAAGTTTTCGAGCTATGGCGTTCTGAAAATTTCAACCCCTATTTTGAACCCCTTAGAGATGACTGACAGTAACGTCGAGCTTCGAGGACCAACTAGACCCCGAACGGAACCTATAACCCGAATTTCATCAATTTTGTTTCATGGTAACTAAGAAAAGTGGCCCGTACGGCGTACAGACAGAAATATTTTTATTGCAGTTTCGGATTCCACATACCTTGAAACGTAAACCATCAAATTTTGAGGGGGGTAAGACTTTTTTTTTCATGCTCGATTCCAATGGTTCATTATTGAAAATAATAAACCAAAAAGTTGAATTGGTCCAAAATGCTTATTTTATTGTATTAACATAGGGGAATGGAGTCAGATTTGCAGAGGGAAGTTGTTCCTACATGACAAAAATGGAAAAAAGTTGAATTATATTAGAAAATGATGATTTTTAGTTAGTAATGCAATACTGTATACCTTTATTATGTAAAATTACTAAGGGCTATTCTGCCCTCTGCACAACAAACGTGTTTACTTCTAGCCCAGCAATGAAATGCACGGATATTATAAATCAAAACCCCAGTTATTTCCTAGCAAGCTGCACCTTGGATCAATGGTCATGCACGCGTTTTCCTAGATGAATTCGATACGCCCTTTGATGTCACTTTCCAGGACGATATTCATGTATACATACAATCAGATGGTGGATTCAAGCTCCTTAGTGCCACAGGACGATGCCTCTGAAGCAATTTGAATTACTCTCACGGACTGCCACTTTTTGAACTTGAACTGGATTGGTCTGCTTTATATTCATATCAATACTGAAGGGATCAACAAATAAAAACCCACTGTAAAAAAATGAGGAACGAACTTATATTGGATGTTCTGTAATAAGTGAAACTTGCTAGGTCACTGTTTCATTTTAATTAAGTTTGAAGAAATAGAAAATTGTAACAAAACATAATGTAATTGTACAGTTACCAGTATATACAGATAAATCAAATCGGGAACCTCAGCTTTTTCCACCTCCAACAGTTCGAGTGACGGCCGACATTCCATCGACGAAACTCGTGCGGAATAGAACGTTGGCGTTGTTGAACATTCCATCTTTGAGTGACACCACAATAAACTGAAAGCAGTGTAAAATAACATGTAACAATAATAATAATTACAATATTTACACAATAATAGAGAAACATAAAACAATACTTGGACGGGTTCTGTTACCTGTGACTGCCTGAAATGAGCTTTGAGCATCTGCCCGATGTTTTGGGTGTGGGAAGGGTCAAGCGCAGCATCGACCTCATCGAGGATGTAAAGCGGAGCCGGTTTGAACAGCAACATAGCTAGAATCAGGGACAGCGCCACGAGCGACCGCTGACCTCCGCTCAGCTCGTCCAAACTCTCCTTCCAAATTCCGCCAAACCCGACTTTAACCTGATGGTTAAAAATGCAATTAACCGGCGGATCAACCCACGAAATAATTCGCTGCGTTAGAAACAATCAGAACTTGTGCCATAAGCAGCTGACCTCGAGACCGTCCATGAAGCTTTTACCGTCGGGCGGTTTCAATTTAGCGTGGGCACTGGGTAGAAGGGAGCTCAAAATCGAGTTGAAATCGTTGTTGACCTTTTCCCAGGCGTTTCTGATGACTTCTTCTTTTTTCACGTCGAGCTCCTCTATGACGAACAATATTTTAGAGCGATCTTCTTCTATTATACTTTTTTTATTCATGACCTCTTGGAACTGGAAACAAAAATAATAGTCACACACAATACTGGATGATACTAAACTACAGGGGAACCTGGGGCTCATTGAAACGTGGGGCACAGCGCAACAACAGCTCTAATTCAAATATGTGAGGTATTTAATTCGAGGAGTTAACACAAGACTGCGCTACAGTACTCTGTGCTTCACCCAATGTCTTTCTGTCTCGGTGCCAGTCTTCTTTGGGCAGCCATCATACAAAGTGTGTTTTTCAGCTAATGTCATAAATCACTGAAGCAACCTTTTTCTTCATGTAAGACGTAAGTAAAAACGATTGTCATTGCATAGTATTGTTGTTCTGAATCAGTTTCTTGTGTAGAATAAGCTGCATGGTTTCCATTGTGTTCTATTGTTTACAATCAAACTGGGAATAAAAAATATGCAAACACAGACCAGAATTCCAGGGCAGATTCCAGCAAGCTCTAGCAATTCATTCTTTAACAAAACATTGGAACTGAATTTTAATTTTAATTCTGAAAAGAATTTGTCATAATATAGGTAATTTCGGATTTGTTAGTAGAGCTTCGTTCTTTTTTCTCACTTCTACCCCCCCCCCCCCCCCCCCAATCATCACTTCTAGGTACATATAGGAAATTACATTACTTCAAGATGCACAGATACATCAGATTTTGAACAGTAGTCATTAGCATCATCTCTGCTAGCCCTAGCTGCTGTATCTTTCTGTGATACGATATGGAGTGGGTATGTACTAAGAACTCTCTAAAGGCTTGAGCATGAGAACCTAAGGGTTTAAGATTCAAAAGTTCAACGTACAACAGCTCAATATTCGTCCATCACAGATGACATTTACGCTTAGCAAATTTACCTGCTCTTCCTGTGAACTCAGCATGTCCATAGCTTTGGGGTTTACATTTCTACCGATCTTTTCTTTGAGTTTATTGAGCTTGTCAATTTTCCGGCCAGCTTCTTCGGGATTATTAGCTTCGAAATCGTACATCCCGTTCGGTTGTCCAAAGTACTCACGGTCACCCTCGATCCATCTGAAATCTTTCCGCATCTTTCTCAACTGAAAGGATAAAACAATAAAGTATCAACTCATAACCTACATAACCATTTTAGAACATAGATTTGAATGAGTCCAAAATCATCACAGAGAATATGCAAAGATTTTCTGGATGATTTGGTGAATAACCCATTGGACAATACGCACAAACTCAGTGCCAGACGGAGAGATTACAACGTCCAGACCTGAAGCTTTTTAATTTTTGCAATAATGAACCTTAGGCCCCTTTCACACGGAGAGCCACACGGCTCGCGCTCGCGAACAGGCGGAAGGCGCGTGAGACTGAAATGCATTGAGTGCAATGGAGCTTTCACATGAGGAGCGAGAGCTCTTAGAGAGCTTTTAGGGCTCGCGAGCCGCGAGTGATCACGGCTCTGCACTTCGAGCCACGCGCCTACGGCTCTTCCACGAAATGCAAAGGAGGGGTGCCGGTATTCACACGAAGAGCGAAAACGGCTCTCGCTCCTCAGTTTATTGCTACCTGTTGTGGCGAATTTAGATTTGAATATACCGCGACGCGTTTAGGCCGAAACAATGGACCTTTTTGATTGGCTTGCATCAGCTGTATCTTCCAGTTGAATACGACTCTTCACCTTGCTGAGGAGCTCATCAAATGAAGCCACTGACATCCGAAAATAGTTGAAAAATTTGTAGCCATCTTGTCGACGTTGCTGGTAAAGCATGGCGAAAACTCCTGCTTCATCCCGCTGTTGGTTTATAGGATGGACCCAACACCGTCTGGTACTTCGGCGTTTTTGGCGTCGAAGACGGTGGCGACGATGAAGAATGTAAATGGTCAAAGCACGCATGCGATCCATACTGGACGGAACTAGCGACTGAGCGCTCGAGAGCCAAAAAGGCTCTCAAATGAGGCCCGTGTGAAAGATGGGAGTCAAGAGCGAAAAAGGCTCTTCACTGTGAGCCACGAGCCGTGCGGCTCCCCGTGTGAAAGAAGGCTTAGGAATCGATCATGAAAATAAAAAAATCGTTGAGGCCCCCTCAAAAATTGATGGTTTGCAAGAAATGAGATTGTAGGAAATGAGATTTGTATCCCAGAATCTGGGTATTAGGTTCTGGGCCGGTCTTCCAGCAGGCTGATGGCCGTTGCTGGAGAGTTCCGATATCTTACTCATTTTCTGAATACACCATTCGATTGGCCGGGGACAAGGTGCAGAATACGAAACCGGAATACAAAAACTTCTATCCATATGCCTTACTTGCCACTTTCCCTAGTTACCTACCTACTATGAACCAAAGCCCTGAACCAACCCAAGTACCTACTATTGATGAAATTCGGTTTGTAGGTCCCAATATGCATCTAGCTGGTCTGCATGCGACAGCTCGTCTAATATCAGTCATCTCGAAGGGGTGAAAAATAGGGGTCAGCATGTTCATAACGCCCTAACTCAAAAATCAATAGAAGGTAAATGGTTTTTATGACTTTTTAATTTGATTCCGAACTTGGGATTTTTTGGACCACATGGAGCCGTGGTCCAGCTATTCGTCCATCATTTCGTTCACAGTAAGGCCCTGAAGTTTGAATCAAAATCTACGTCAACATGAGCTTATTTTGGATTTTGATCATAGGTACTTTTTTTCCAAACTTCTTAATAGCCACAATTTAGTTGGTAACGAAGTTCACAGCCAAACGAATCATCCAAATTATGTGACAATTTACTTTTACAATTAATTTTGTCCTCCTTAGGTTCAGCGACCATCACAATGGCCGGGTGGGGGGGGGGGTCTAAATGACGCGTTGCAGGAGATGGGGGTGTTGGAAAAACTCGGTGTTTTTTTAATTCTCGAACGCTTTGGACAAATTCAAGGTTGGTTTGTTCTTGAGAGTCGGTCAGGGTGAATAAAACACTTTTTCAGGCCATCATTTCGAGGTATTTATACCCCATCCTCAGGGCTATCAACAAAGAAAAAAAGATACACTGAACTAAGTAGCAACTAGCAATGGATTCAACAAAAGGACTTCAGAGAAAAAATGTGGTAATAAAACTAGGTAATACAGTCATAAAAACTAATGCTTTTGTGGTCCTTTTGTTGAATCCATTGCTAGTTCCTACTTAGTTCACTATGTATCTTTTTTGTTATTTTTTTGTTGATGATAGTCTTGAGGATGGGGTATAAATACTTCAAAACGTTGGCCTGAGTCTTTTATTCTCCCTGACCGACTCTCAAGAGCAAACCAACCTTGTATATGTATTCATGTTACTGTAATTGCCGAATGTTACGTGCCGAGAGCTTAAACTTCAACCAGTGTGCATGGGTAGGTAGGTATCCACCGCAAAACAACGAATCTACTAATTCAGGTATTGACCACAGAAAGCAGTGATCTGCGCAGAAGGGGTAGACTATGCAGGAATTTGATATATACGCAAAAAATCAAGAGGAGTTACTGTTTAACACGTTCCGAGCGGCGCCGATTTTGGTGGAGACTCCCTGTGACGGCACCCGTTTTTTCGAGTTATTTGTTGATAACTGCTTATCATGATTAGTTATGAACGAAAACTACAATGTGAACCAAAATTGGATGAAAATCATTGATTTATAGACGTTGGATCTATCGATCCACTTCGGCGGTAACGTACGACGGAATATGCAACCCGCAATACAATCGGCGGGTTTTGGTGGAGACTCTCTGTGACGGCACCCGTTTTTTCGAGTTATTTGTTGATAACTGCTTATCATGATTAGTTATGAACGAAAACTACAATGTGGAACCAAAATTGGATGAAAATCATTGATTTATAGACGTTGTATCGCACTTCGGCGGTATAGGAAACCCGCAATACAATCGGCGGTCTTTTGAGGCCTAGACTCATGAATAACGGCCTACCGTGGTTGGATGCCAAAGGGGAACTGAAACAGATTCCTCGAGGAAAAAAGGAACGCAATAATCACAACAAAACTGGAGATTGTACCCGAAAACATCATCCAAACGCGGCGAGAAAATGTTGGTAAACAAACGGCTTGGAATAACGAAACGGAACGCAGTCTCTCGGAGGTCAGATCATCTAGAATAAAGGTGTTAAACTCAGCAGTCACTAGAGTGCGCGATAGTTCAGTTTCAGAGCAGAATGTTGCGTAGAAACGCTCCCCGTAGCTGGATCGATAGATCCAGGCTGGGTGAATTGAACGGCAGGCCTTGGATCGATCGATCCATTCCGCTCGGAACGTGTTAAAATTTCTTACTACTCGCTTCCTAAGGAAAATAGAGGAAAGGTGAACGTCTCGTCAGTAGGTTATTGTGGTGATATCAACATTTAAGTAGGTATCGAAAACAATACAATCCTGCTCAACGCCCGGGTAATACAGCCAATAATATAAATAAATCCATCAAAACCATGTGTTATCCATACCATCTGTTCAGTCTTCTCAACATCCTTCAGACACCTTTCAATGTAATTAGCCAATGATTTCAAGTTCAGCTCTTCGTCATTGATTCGCTTGGTGATTTTCTCTTTCTGCAATGTCATTTGTTGGATTTCCTTGTCCTTCTGACCGATAGCATCCTTTTGAGATTTAACGAGAGCTTTTTTAGCCTTCACCTCTTCCTGTAACGAAGTAATTGTTTGCCACCTGTGTGATTATCCATAAACTAATACGTCTTCCGAGTGAATATCTCAGGCAAAACAAGAAAGAAGCTGTTTGATTCAAGAAAGCTGTTTCATCTATTACAGACAATTCGAGATAACAATTTAAGATATAAACAAACCTGAATTGTCGCAAGCTCCTCTGACAGAGCGTCTATACTCTGCTGCAAACGCGTTATTGCTTCTGACGACTTCACAAGCTGCTCTTTGCCACTTTCTTTTGACTTTTCCAATTCTTGAATTTCCAGGCTCAGGGCAGCGAATTCCTACAGAGATAAGCAGACGAGTCGAACTCAATTTTTGGTTTACTATTCTGTGAATAATACACCTACGTATTCGCTCAGCAAACAATTTTTATAACAAACCCTCAATAAATTTTCTTTTGTTTCAAGGTGCGTAGATTCCGCCGTACGATGCATACCAGCTTCATTTTTGGTCTAAAAAATTCGCTCTTTCGCACACAGGCTCCATTTGGGCCCTAGTTGTGTTCCGAAACTTAGCAGCCCGATCGGAATATACCCAAGGTGTTACGAGTGAAAAATGGGTACAAAAATAGGTATTTTTTGTGCTTTAGTAACATGAGCTTGTGAAGTATCGTTTTCCATATTTTTTAGGACAAGGAGACCAAATGTAAAGTCGATTTTGACCAACGAGAGGAAAATTGAGGTTCTAACGAAGTTTCAGCCTTAAATTTACGTTAAATTTTCGTCGTTTTTCCGCACACAGTTTGGGTCCCCATTTGGCTTCTACTTATGCTCCGAAGCTCGGCAGCCCGATCGGAATACACCCAGGGGTGTTACGGGAGAAAAATGGGGGTAAACATAGGGGTTTTCGAGGGATTTTTGAGGTTTTAGTGAACATGAGCTTGTGAGATATCGTTTTCCATGTTTTTTAGGGCGAGAAGACCGAATACTACATTTATTTTGACCAAAGAGTTTAGAATTGAGGTTGTAACGAAGGTTTAAGGTCCCGAAATTCCTTTTTCATCAGTCAAAAACTTGGGAAATAGTCTGAAATCACCATAATTTGTATAATAACACTAGAAGTAGTATTAGCAGGTGAATGAAGACAATTAAATGGTACTATCAATAATCAAAGATAACCTGTTTGAAAATAAATAATAAATAAAAAAACCGAGCCTAATTCGTGTTTTGAATGAAATAGCTATTTCAATCATTGCCCCCATAAAAATAGCTATTTCAATTATTGCCCCCATAAAAAATTGCTATTTCAATTTATTATGGCCCCCATAAAAATAGCTATTTCAATGATGGCCCCATAAAAAATAGCTATTTCAATGATGGCCCCATAAAAAATAGCTATTTCAACGATGGCCCCCATAAAAAATAGCTATTTCAATTATTGCACATGAAAGAAACAATAAATGTATTTCCAGCATTTTTTTTTTCAAGACGTCTTATTAGACGAAAAAAAAACCTGACTACAAACCTGCTCGCGTTGTTTCCACTTTGTTCGACTGTCTTCCGCTTTTTTCTTTGCTTTTTTCAAAGCCGCTTCCGCGTCGGCAACTGCTTTTTCTCTAACAGCTTTCATATTCTGCATTTTCTTTTCGAGCTCTTTAGCTTTTGCTGTTTTCTCACTGATAATACTTTTACACACACTTATACGCTGTTCTTTAGCCTCTGAAACGCGATGAAAATGAGATGAATTATCAGGATCCACCTGATGTACATTCAGAAAAAAATAAAAATAAAATAAATAAATGTACAGGGTGACTTTGTTAGTAGTAACCTCACTCACTGATATTATTTTCGAGTTCCTCAAGTTCCTGCTGTAGTTGATAGTGAGGAGTATCTTGAAGCCTTGCTTTCACTCTCTCAAGTTCACGGGAGCATAAATCAAACTTTTGTTTCATACTTTCATAACTGCAACATTACGGATTAGATGTTTTTTTAAAGGAGCCGTCAGACACTGTAAGCGTGTCTTGTATTAGGTGTTTTGTCTAATACAAGACGAAGAAGATTGTTGATGATGACTTTTATTGATATGATTAGATGCCAGTATTCGAGCACCAGTTCCACCAGTTCTTCCTAACCGTGTCTTATTATAATAATTTATTTGTACATTTACAATTATATATAATAAAGATAGCTACTTACTTACAACTATTATTGAAGTCAAAAGATGGAATAGGTCATACAATTAAACCCTGCCATCATAGGGTGTCATGCTGTAACAGCATCATTAGTTTACTGTATAATATAAGTACCTAGATAACTACCTATCATCACGTTTATTGCAAATTGATCAACAACTTCCAGATTAAAACAGACACTCTAATCCTGTTACAGCCAAAAAGGACCTCTGCAACAAAATCTGGCGTAGGTAGGTACGTACAGCCCAAACAAGGAAAATTTCAACATAGCGAGTCAAGCGGTTGTGGTGTACAGTCTGCTGAAAAGAGCATGATAACAGTAATCCAACGATTCTAAAACTATTATTTTGGGCCAAGCAGATCATTTAATTAAACTGATAAATCAAATCTACCAAATTCTTTATCACATTTTGCTCAATATTCGCAAATCTGCCAAGTTGTTGTTTAGTTACCTCCAATCCCCCTAGTCTCACACTGAATCTACAGCTCTCCGAGCGCCATCTTAGATATTCAAAGTGCGTGCCATCTGGATGAACGACTTCTCTCCAAAAGACGACAGGGGCAGCAAGTTTCTACCTAAGTTGGAAGGATAATTATGCAATATCCCTTCATCTTATTTAATAGGTACTCAACGGAGCAGACAGGAAACTCAACGGGAAGGGTCATCCAAGGGATCAGACGGGTTAGACGTTATCAATTTTAAAATTTGCGTATTCAAGCAGCGTGTACACAGGACGTCCCACTTTTCGGAACCACAAAAATTCAGGGATCAATTCTACAACTAATAACCTCCCAGCGACATGAGTAAAGCTTTCGATCTTGTTCAACATGGCCTGCTACTTACAAAACTTGCTCATTATGGTTTCAGTGCAAATGCTGTGTCTTTCTTACGGAGTTTTCTCAGAGGCTGGTCTCAGTCTGTCAACTACTGCGCGCCTGTGTCGGAGGCTGTGCCTATTCCACGCGAGGTGAAGCAGAGAAGCGTTCTGGGTCCAATGTTGCTCCTGCTGTTCATCAACGATATTGCATACTGTATGGACCAGAGGTCTTTCCTTTTTGCTGACAATGTGACCATCCACGTCTCGAGCTAACCAGGCTGATCTGGTGGCTGGAATGGATCGTGTTAACGAACTCATAAAGGAGTGGTGCAAGGCAAATTCATTGCTTCTGAACACTAATAAGACGCAGACTTTACAATTCTGTCTGAATGGAAGGCTGGATAGCTCCGTGGTGTATTATTTGGGGCTCACCATCGACAACAGGCTTTCATGGAGCAGCCACTACCATCCTTTACTCTCACTTGGCTTCCTGCAACTTCGCTCTCCGCCAATTGTCCAAGAGTGTGTCCTTGGCGGCCTTCAGGCCGTTATTTTTTGGGCTGTTTATGAGCAGAGCGTCGTTCCATATTCTTTTATGGGGTAACTCTTGGCACAGCCTCTCGGTTGTCAGACTGCAGAAGGCTGCTGTGAGAATCCTATTCCATTTGAACCACGACGCAAGGGTTATTTCAAGAATCTCTTCTGCCTCACCCTGCAAGCTATGTTTATTCATCCTGTCTTACGTAAAGCGTAGTTTCTCTTTTCCAAAGTGGTCATGACTTACATACCTATAGGTCCCGAGCCCGTTCCAACCTTCGGACTGCTCCAGCTCGTCTCCAGACTTCACGGGACACTAGCCCACGCCAGTTTGGAGTCAGGTTGATTAACCACTTACCCGAATCACTGCAGAGCCTGCCAACGGTGATTTTCGGGAGGAAAATGAAGACTTTGTTAATCGAAGCTGAAGTGTACACCGTCAATGAGTTTTTAGTGTTATTTTTTGAATATTTAAAAGGTGTTGAGCCTCGTGTTGTTTTGACTCAGGTGTTATAAAAACATTATATTTCATAGACCTTCTTACTGTTACATATTTATTTATTGTTTCTGACGATCGTAATGTCAGTTTTGGTCCTACAATTAAAAAAACCTGCCGTCATCATCAGCACAACAAATCATTGCAACAAATAACCTCCCAGAAAATGTTCGAGAACCCCTTGGTTTCCGAGTTTTTGACTAGGTACCTATTTACAATTTGAAAAAAGTGTTCGACCTTCTATAACAAAAATGTCCATAAAACCATCAATTTACAGAGCAAAACTGAGTAGGTAGGTATACAGTTGGAAAAAGCGTCAAATTTGTATCTCCCTGATGCTACATAAATTAGAATTCAATATATGAAAAATTGGGCTGAAATGTAGGTAGATTGTATCAATTTGCGAAATCACCAATTTGCAACAACTTCCTCAAAATCTCAGCTTTCCAACAGTACGGTCACTTTCAATTTTAGTACCTAATTAGGGAAAAAATGACGTTTGAATGTTAAAAAAAACGTGGATTTTTCAAGGAAATTGCGTGTCACTCGCCCTGACCATAAAATGATGAGTTTGGTATCGTTTTCCACACAATTTTTCATAATACAACTTGGAGAAAAAAGGTAAATGCTAGAGATAGTACCTGGCAGCCACCGGTGCTACTTCACTTAACTTCTGATTCAGTTGCCCATATTCAGCTTTCAAGGAACACAAACGAGATTCTGCTTGGGAAATATTGACCAGGGCCGCCAAAATGGGTTGTGATTTGTCAACCGCACCTAGACAAAATCAATTGCATGGAAAATAAAACTGCTCATCGTGGAAGTAATGGAGTTTACACAATTATACTCGGTTATGTTATTTGGTAATTATAGTCGACATGTGGAAAAAAAAAGAGTTAATACCTACCCCCAGAAATTATTCCACTAGGGTCAAATACGTTTCCGTCCAGATCAATGCATTTTCTTTTGATATCAGGATGGAATGCAACTTTCTTGGCAGCCTCGGTCGTCGTGCAGATGAAAGTTTGTCCGAAAGTCCACGACATGACAGACTCGTACATTGGGTCATAATCAACAAGAGACAAAGCGAGGAACACGTTGCCTCTTCCTGCCTATTCGATCATCCAATGGAGTCAGCAACACAAATACCAACGGAAGTTTCGATCATGATGTCAATCAGTAAAAAAAATAAGTAGCAATACTATTAGCACACGTACGATTTGTTCGGCCTTTTGAACCATTCGATTATCTGCTCTACTGCCTTGAATCTTATTGAGTGGGGCGAACGTCGTACGTCTTCTCAAGTTGCCTTTTTTGATAAGTTTAGCTGAAATCCCTTCATCGTCAACGACTACATTGTACAACTGTAATTGGGAAGCACAATACACATACTGTTACATAGATAAGTTGGGAGGGATACAGAATTGTTGATGTGTTGTATGCCACAATAAATTTAATACAGGAAACCAGTCCAATCATAGAATACAATCGAATGGTGATAATTCAATTTGGACTTCATCATAAGTCTACCAAGTAAGTTCCACACGTTGTTAACCAGATCTATATAATTGGATGATGTACGTATATACAATTTATGCTATTTATCAATATCAGACGTTACTACCATTCCAATAATAATGAAATTCATATGGGACCATCTGTGGACCGACTCCACACATACCCTCTAAATTTAAACTTACTTGGATTGTTCATTCGGTAAGATATGGGGTACAAGGAATTGGGTAGACAGACCGACCGAGAAAACGAATTTTTTCCTCGATTTCTGAAAACACGAAATGCAAGTGGAAATTTTGATTTTGGGGAACATAAATTACTCCTGGTCTAACGTGTTTATTTGGATTAACTTCATTAAAAAGATGGTTTTGGCACATATAACATTCAATACGATATCACTGACTGTATGAACTGTCTTTCAGAACCATGCAGGTGAATCCATCCAGCAGGATTTACGATTGCTCGGTCCGAGATCCGACCCAGGATGTTTGGGGAAGCGACAAGCTCTAACTGACTTGCCGCCAGTTTGATGGAAGTTCGGGCCTTTTCTGGCTATGCCACCAGGTGGCACCTCCCCTCCCCTCATTGAATGGAGTTCGCCTTAGGCACCACAGCGCCCAAACATGGTCAACCCACCACATGCCAAGGAGCAGCTGCCTTGAACGAACCATATAACCGCCCATGCAGTAAGGACTCACGTCGTCTTCCTCTCTAGTATCATTTGATGATAGCCAACAGTACAAGCTCTGTGGCCGACCCGCCCTGCCACATCAGGTGATGGGACCTTTATTTGGTTAGACTGGATGCTTGCCAGTCTGGCCACTGCCTGCTACAACTCACCCACCTGATACTTGCAGACCTTCGCAGCACTAACGCTCTCGGAACCGGAGCCCACAGATATCGATGATGAAGTCCCCTTGTGGTGTTCCCATCATATGGTCAGGGCAATAACCTCGTTTCCAGGTTGAAGTGGTGCCCCAACCCACACCGGCTATCCTTTGCGTTGTCATAGCTCTCCAATAGGTTCAGGGCAGCATTACAACAGGCACACGCAGGACGCACCATAGAAGGACAGTCCTGGAAGACATGCTGACTTGTTCCAATACACCAACCTTTTGACAATCTTGTTCTTGTAGGTAAATAAACCTCAGTAAACATTCATCAAGCCCAGGGATTTCCACCTCTGCACTCTCATTGAATGGTTCTTAATCCATGCCTTGCCAGCTCTGGTATTCTGTGACCGCAACAGTGCTCCATATGCGGTAGTGTGAAGACTCCAGCAACTCAGTGGTCGAGTCGTGATGACCCTTGCTGATGGCTCTGACTAGTTGTGCCTTCAAAGAGGCGAATGCTGACTCCATCTGTAGACCTTATGGTGGGTACCACCTCCAATATACCAAGGTCGACATCACGCACTAGTCCACGAATATGTGTGTATGCAGAGTCAAATAGTAGGTGCAACCATTTTCTGTTGTGGGTCCTGATCCCCATATCCATTTATTTGTTTTAGGGGAGTTAACACTGAACTTCCCAGGAATACAAAAGGCAATACCTTAACAGTGTGGAAACAAACATAATCGTATTTCCCCCTTTGTTCCTCATTGCGACAGATACCAGTTAGAGTCTGATATAGACATGACACGTCAACACTATAACTGTGGTACAAACCACACAAAGTGTGGTACAAACATTTCTTTGAATAAAAGCATTTGTAATCATTTACCTTTCCACCAGCAACGGTTTCCACAGCACGGTTGAACTTAGAATCTTGAACTTTGAACAACTTGCAGAGCAAGCCACGAACTTTACGACGATCGAAATTCGGCTCGGGGTCATCGTAGTCAAAAATGAGGAAGGGATAGCTGGAAAATGAAATCTGGATCACCAAATCTACAAATATAAACTACAAATTATAAATAATTCAAGTTAAGTGTTTTACGAATAATCCCAAATGAGCCAAATAGCGAACCGGTGTGACAAGTTGTTTAGCTCCGCAGAGGAAGTTCGAGTTTGTTCAGAAAGAGTTCGAAGTTGTTGTTGTAAGCTTTCAGCTAACCCCTCTTCATAATTTAATCGCTGAAGAGCAGACTGAAATAGAAATACATAAATCAGAAACCGGTATGCAAGACATCACCAAGAAGATTGGAAAGTTCTGCACAAAACGGTATTACGCAATCAGGCACCATTTTGGTTCATCATTCTGTGAATAATACACCTATGTATTCGTATTTGCTTCAAGGTGTGTATATTCCAAAAATGCAATGACCGTACGCCGTATCATGAACATCTACTTTATTTTCGGTCTAAAAAATTCTCACACAAGCTCCATTTAGGGTGTAAAAATAGGGTTTTTTGGTGTTTTCACAACATGAGCTTGTGAAGTATCGTTTTCCATGTTTTTTAGGACGGGGGGACCGAATATGAAGTTGATTTTGACCAACGAGCGAAGAATTGAGGTTCTAACGAAGTTTCAGTCTTAAATTTACATTAAATGTTGGTCTAAAATCGTCGTTCTTCCGCAGACAAGCTCCATTTGGGTCCTAGTTGTGCTTCGAAGCTCAGCAGGCCGATCGTAATACAGCTAGGGGGGTAATGGGTGTAAAAATAGGGTTTATGAGGTTTTTTGGAGGTTTTCGTGAATATCAGCTTGACCGAAGTTGAATTTTACCAAAGAGTGAAGAACTGATTTGTAATGAATTTTCAGCTCCCAAAATCCATTTTCTATTAGTCAAAAACCTTCCTCGTCTGAAATCACCATACATTTGTATAATAACACTAGAAATAACAGGTGAATCAAGACAATTAAATGGCACCATCAATAATCAAAGATAATTTGTCAAAAATAGGAGCCTAATTCGTGTTTTTGGAGGCCAAAATTGGTGGAAACCAACAAAAATAGCTAGTCTGTATTTAAATTATTTCACATTTTTTAATTATTGCTAATGAAAGAAAAAGTAAATGAACAGCCAACATTTCTATAGGTATGTCCAATAGAATAATAAACACATGTGAATTGGGTGGGGGTGCTGCAGGGGCAGCATGGGACTCAATTAAGAAGCAGAATATCGTAAGCGCCATTTTCTGAATTTAACAGGAGATGAAAAACTGTGGAAGGATCTTTATTGACTAACCCGTTAAAACATGATATTTTAGCGTAAATATTGGACCATTTTTTATTTTTAGACAAATTGCATAAAAGCCCTGGGAAGTAGTAATTTTTCGATAAAAAGGCGCTTACGCTATTCTTGCAATTTTGAAGAACTGAGAGTGTTGTAGATACGATATACATTTCGGCACTTACGATATTCTCGAAGTCTTGCTGGAAAAGAATTATTTGGAAAACCAGCATATCTCCACCCGTGAGCACTCGGAAGGGGTGCTTACGATACTGTGCTCAAATCTGAAAGGTGCATACGATACGCTGCTCCCTGGCGCGTACGAAAGATGACATAATAACTAACATACTCTCATTTTATCGTAAGTTACAATGGGAATGAGGCACTTACGACAACTGACAATTTTTAGCACTGTATTTACATTCGATTCGTGGCGCTATGTTATGAATGAATGGTGGATACGATATTTTACCAAATTGGTGGTTACAATTCGAAAAGTTTGATGCTGTTTTTGAATGCCTTAGAGACGCAAGTCTCTTACGATAAGTAGCTAGATAGCTGCGCCTTTTTAAGACGAATCCAACGGTTACAATAACTCAAAATCGCAAAAAAACTGCGCTTACGATATTCTGCTATTCAGGGGACGATATATTTAATCGAATTTTGGAGTTCAGTTTTCACAATTACATTTGTATTTGTATTCAGGGGACGATAATATATTAATCGAATTTTGGAGTTCAGTTTTCACAATTACAGTTGTATATTTGCCTATCTTACAAAAATTACAATAATGCCAGTCCAATAATAGTTTTTTGCGATCTCAAATGGTTGGAAACAATATTTATAGGTTTGCAACTTTGACCGAAGGATCATGCTGACTTCATAACATAATCAAGGTAAAAAGCAAGGAACTATCCATAGCAAGGTTTTTTTTTAAAGTAGGTACCTAATTCGTGTGTCCTCAGTTGTTTACCACTTTTAGGTAAATATTGCATTTGCAGATTTAATTCAATCTTTTACAGATTTATTTCAACCTTTTACAAATTCATTTAAACCTTGCACAAATTCTATTCAATCTTTTACAAATTCAATTCAACTTTTTACGCATTCAATTCAACTCTCCACCGGAGGAGTGGATATTATGGAAAGTAGCTGATTGATTAGGAGGAAAGTTGTAAGTAGTAGGCTACTGGTAGGTGGAAAGTACGTACATAACTACCTACCTAAGTGACCTCAGCGCCTTGCCAATTCAATGTCTACTGTATGGTCAAGAATCGCTTCTGTTTGCAATGCCGACAATAGCTTACGTCTGCAAGCCCTTGAAAGCGATAACTTTCTCATTAGTCCCTCTGTATTAGCTAAGCTAAAAGTGCTGTTTTTTTTTTCTTCTCATGAGATGAAGGGTTGGGCTGAGTTAAACTGGTGAACAATTGAATTGAATTTGTAAAAAGTTGAATCGAATTTGAAAAAGATTTAATAGAATTTGTAAAAGGTTTAAATGAATTTGTAAAAGGTTAAAATAAATCTGTAAAAGGTTGAATTAAATCTTTAAATGCTATATATACTGTCAACTAGCAGCCAGAAATTTGGGATATTACGCTCCCAAATCATTTCATTAAGGAGTCTGCTACTCTGGCAGGGCAGTCGGACATAAAGCCCCAGCCTGAAATGGCTGTTTACTTCACTTTTTTCACTTATTCTAGGGACGTGGGACGAGTAGCTTTAAATCAGGACAGTCCCGTTGAATTCGGGATAAGCGGCAAACCTGGTGTACAGTGAAGCCATTCCAGGGTATTCGGGAATCCCATAGGATTCTTATATAAAAACAAAATCTGAAAAAGCTGGCTCATTGTAGTCCAGCCATGACTGAGGCAGTTTTTATGAAATTTGGATTTAGTTTTTCTCGTTATAAATTATTATTCTCAGCACAAAATTACACTGCTTCATTTTAGCCTCAGAATTTGCATACGACAACAAGATAACTACTACCCAAGTAAAATAACCAGTACAATGTAGGTACCACTTCTTGAATAACCCCACCTCGGGTATTCCTAACAGGTATCAAAATATTGGTTAACTACCTGCAAAGATTGGAGTTCTTTCTCTTTCAAATCTAAATCCTTTCGATCTTTGGCAAAAGCCATTTCCGTTTTCTTCAAAAGGGGCCTCTTCTTCTCCAATTCGGATTTATTGTGTTTGATGTTCATGTTGCATTGCGTCACTTCTGTTTCAGCTTCAGTCAGCTGTTCTTTAGCAGCTAAAACAAATAGAAATTATTTTGAAAAACAGCGGACAGTAAATCAGGCAAACTTCCGGACTACAAGTAATATTGTTCTTCCCCCTCAACTACTTGTGTAATGACAGGGAAGGACACGCTCATAAGGTGGAGCGAAGCCTCTGAGACAAAGGTTCACAATGCTACCAACAACACAACATTAGAAATGGCAAACCTTTGTGGCAACCATCAAGAACCTTTGCCATGACCTTCCCCTCGGTTTGATTTTGAGGACTTTTTAATTTATTTATAAATTTGCTGTGTCATCTATCCATAGTGGTTCTGTACATCGTTGAACTACTCAACAATTTACATGATACACCATTTCAAGCGGGAACTCAGAAATTCAAATTTCACACGTTTTCTTCCTAGACTTCCTACACATAAACACCTCATTATGTGGTCAATAAGCGTTAAAATCTGTTACTGAATGGAATCTGGCCGAAAAAACGAGAACTTGTAACACACGAAAATTGCCTGTTACCGTGCGAGTGGTTATAACCGAATGAAGGAAAAGACCCCTCACACCCAAACCCTTCTACAAGAAATATATGCATACAAAATACATGCCACAGAAATATAAAATCTATATTACAAATCAACTGGTCCTGAAGTGTGGCATTCTCTCCTTCATCAGTGGACACCAAACCGGAGCTGACAGCCTGAAACTTTTCTTGAGCCGCAATCAAAGCTTCAGCATCCTTTTTCTCCGCTTCCTGCAACGCATCAAATACGGTTTGCGCATTACTTAGCTCTGCCTTTTTTGTAGAAAGAGCCTTTTCGTCGTCCCTGACGTTTTTATCCAGCTGTTTTTGGTGTTTGGTCTCAGCAGCCAAATTCTCCTTTTCACCTTTGAGGGCAGCAGACAACTTTGCTTCCGACGTAGAAACTTCCTTCAGCTGAGTCTCAAGTTCGTGCAAGCATCCACCGCTCTCAGCGTCTCTTTTCGCTTGCAGCTCTTCTATCTGCTTTTCAAGAGTCGCAGTTTGTTGGTGACCCTCGTCAATGAACTTTTGAGCGTTTTCTAGTTTTAGTTTATGATCCTTCAACTGATCTTCAGATTGTTGTTTCCATTTCTGAAAAATGAATCGCAAGATATATATGTATTTTTTTTTTTGCATTGTACATGAATACATGTTGCCATATATAGATTAATTATGTTGGACTTGAATTACAGTACTATGATGCATGTGCGAAATGAACATTACGATAATTGTTATGGAACCCATACATAAACGCATTATATAAACAAGTCCATGAAATTATTATAAATTTCAACAATTACTTATTACGAAATTATCTCTAGGTGTACTTGAAAATTCACGATTTAGCTGGAGTATTTTACATTTTGAATTAATTGTCGGTACCTAATTTAATGGCTGAGTGAGGAGCTGACAAACAACGTTTTCAGTGCACTGCTATGAGCAGGAAACAAAATAAATCATGTTCTCCCCTCTTCCTCTTCGCATACTGACACTGGTGTGTCCGTCAATCCAATCATATTTTTATACACTGAGCATAGCCCATGACTTGAAAGGAGTCTATTAACTGTGACTATCACTCCCTTATTGTGAAATATATACGTTCACACCACAGTATGAGGGCGGCTCCTAGATTTATAAAATAAAGAGAAATGGACGTCCATTTTGCTTCATTATTCTGCGAATAATAGACCTATGTAATCGCTCAGCAAAACATTTTTATAACACCCCCTCAAAAATTTTTCTTCTAGTTCCAAGGTGCATAGATTGCAAAAATTCAATGCCCGTCCGACGTCCACCGTATCAAGCCTATCTACTTCATTTCCAGAGTAAAAAATTCGTTTTTTCGCACACAGGCTCCATTTGGGCCCTAGCTGTGTCCCGAAACTTTGCAGCCCGATCGGAATATACCCAGGGGTGTTAGGGGTGAAAAATGGGTGTAAAAATAGGGTTTTTTGGTGTTTTGGTAAAATGAGCTGTTGAGGTATATCTTTCCATGTTTTTTAGGACGAGGAGACCGAATATGAAGTCGATTTTGACCAAAGATTGAAGAATTGAAGTTGTAACGAAGGTTCAGTTCCCAAAACTCAATTTTGATGAGTCAAAAACCTGGGAAAATGTCTGAAATCACCATAAACTTGTATAATAACACTAGAATTAGTATCACCAGGTGAATCAAGATAATTAAATGGCACTATCAATGATCAAAGATAATTCGTCAAAAATAGGAGCCTAATTTGTGTTCTTGGGGCCAAAATTTGTGAAAACCATAAAAAATAGCTATTTCAATTATTGCACATGAAAGAAACCATAAATGTAAGAAGAATAATAAATCCATGTGACAAGGACTTAGGAGGAATTATTCATTCAAATTGTTGGTCTAACGGAGAGCTTTCCAAAAAAGATGCTATTTTTTTATGTGCCCTGGCCAGCGATTTTGTAAATATTCTAAAAACTTGGGGGTTTGTATGTTTGATGAAATAGCAAGTGGTTTTTACACGACTAAGTTTATGGTAGTGAAACAACCAGTTTTCTCTCAGAGCAGGTAGCCTCACCTCCTTGTTCAGGTACTGGTAAGCAGTGTAGATTCGGTTGAGTTGTTCCAATTCCCGTTGTATGCGCTGGTACTCAACATATTGGCTCTTTTCTTCTTTTAGTTTCTGCAGTTTTGGGTTGATGGATTCATTGATCATCTGAAAACAAAATTGTACCACAGAATATTGCATACTTGAAGCAATAAATTAATTTATGTAATCAAAACAAACAGATTTAATAAGAAACATGAAACACTATTAACTTTCCAAAGAGTCAAAACACAAAGAATTGTGCTGTACCTCATCCATCTCCTTCAACTTAGAATCTTTCTTTTCAATAGTCTTCTGCGCTCCCAGTTTCTTATTTTCATACATACGAGTACCCGCTGCTTCTTCTATCATGGATAGAATCTGAAACGACCAGGCTTGTCGTTAAAATAAGGACTTAAAAACACTGTAGAGGCAATATGCATATCTAATATCGATGGTAAATCTGGTAAACTATGTAGGTATTGATTTAGAACTTTTCCATACAACTGAGGTTCCACTGGCCTAGTTTAGAAATACATTAATTTTACAATATATTTCAAGAGAATAAAATATAAGGATACCTACATAATAGTGGAACACATAGTAAACGAAATCATAACACACATGTAAAGGAAATACATGTACCTATGAGGACTACATTCATATGGTACAGACATAACGGGTTTTAGCGGTGAAAACTGTTCCGGTGTACGTCTCTGACTGACGACAAATTCGTAGTATGTTCCATGCAAGCAGTAGTCTGTTCCATGCAATTGGAGTTTTCAAATGAGTTTGGTGCACAACCCACTGTGCAAGCGTATTGCCAGCGGCTTGGGTCCGTAATCTCGGATTCAGGTTTATGCAATTTTTCAGACCCGCTGAGAATGGGTGTGAATCAGTTAATGAACCAGAACTGAAGAAAACCTCAAGGAACCTTCCCGTTTCGTCACTCAAATCCAATTGTGTTCGCAGTAAACAGTTCTTCTTACTAAATCATCCTGGCTGTCTATTCTTCCGTCGTATTCCTGAGCTTTCCTACTTCTCGCGTTTCCAAGCGATTTCTTGAACCGAGAAATTTCTTGCACTCATCCCCACAATATAGAGCTCATGAGCTTGACTTTTTCGCACCAGTTATTTTGCTTGGAACCTAATCATAACTCGAACAACAAAACATGTGTGTTGCCACAATATATTTACCTCAGGAGGCTTCATGTTGAGAACTTTAGTAATACGGCCCTGCATTATAAGGAAATGAGGGTTGTTAACGTTAAGTTGGATTGAATTGAAGAAATCTGTGACATGCTTGTTAGTTACAGTAGATCCGGTGAAAACTGTTCCGGTGTACGTCTCTGACTGACGACAAATTCGTAGTATGTTCCATGCAAGCAGTAGTCTGTTCCATGCAATTGGAGTTTTCAAATGAGTTTGGTGCACAACCCACTGTGCAAGCGTATTGCCAGCGGCTTGGGTCCGTAATCTCGGATTCAGGTTTATGCAATTTTTCAGACCCGCTGAGAATGGGTGTGAATCAGTTAATGAACCAGAACTGAAGAAAACCTCAAGGAACCTTCCCGTTTCGTCACTCAAATCCAATTGTGTTCGCAGTAAACAGTTCTTCTTACTAAATCATCCTGGCTGTCTATTCTTCCGGCGTATTCCTGAGCTTTCCTACTTCTCGCGTTTCCAAGCGATTTCTTGAACCGAGAAATTTCTTGCACTCATCCCCACAAATAGAGCTCATGAGCTTGACTTTTTCGCACCAGTTATTTTGCTTGGAACCTAATCATAACTCGAACAACAAAACATGTGTGTTGCCACAATATACTTACCTCAGGAGGCTTCATGTTGAGAACTTTAGTAATACGGCCCTGCATTATAAGGAAATGAGGGTTGTTAACGTTAAGTTGGATTGAATTGAAGAAATCTGTGACATGCTTGTTAGTTACAGTAGATCCGGTGAAAACTGTTCCGGTGTACGTCTCTGACTGACGACAAATTCGTAGTATGTTCCATGCAAGCAGTAGTCTGTTCCATGCAATTGGAGTTTTCAAATGAGTTTGGTGCACAACCCACTGTGCAAGCGTATTGCCAGCGGCTTGGGTCCGTAATCTCGGATTCAGGTTTATGCAATTTTTCAGACCCGCTGAGAATGGGTGTGAATCAGTTAATGAACCAGAACTGAAGAAAACCTCAAGGAACCTTCCCGTTTCGTCACTCAAATCCAATTGTGTTCGCAGTAAACAGTTCTTCTTACTAAATCATCCTGGCTGTCTATTCTTCCGGCGTATTCCTGAGCTTTCCTACTTCTCGCGTTTCCAAGCGATTTCTTGAACCGAGAAATTTCTTGCACTCATCCCCACAAATAGAGCTCATGAGCTTGACTTTTTCGCACCAGTTATTTTGCTCGGAACCTAATCATAACTCGAACAACAAAACATGTGTGTTGCCACAATATATTTACCTCAGGAGGCTTCATGTTGAGAACTTTAGTAATACGGCCCTGCATTATAAGGAAATGAGGGTTGTTAACGTTAAGTTGGATTGAATTGAAGAAATCTGTGACATGCTTGTTAGTTACAGTAGATCCGTTGATCATGTAACGATTCTTTCCAGCAACCACGATCTGAAAATACAACAGAACTTAGTATTATCAATGATAATGTAAGGGTTTGGTCATCATAACAGTAAGTTATAGGAGTAGGACAGTACAACATGATTTGAATACTTGATAAATCAACATGGCATAAGAAATAGAGATAAGGGGCTGACCTGTCGGGTGACAGTGATTTCATCGTGTTGTTCATAGTTGATTGGACTTTTACTGGTATCCGTATTATCAAAAACGATAGTCACAGACGCTTTGGTGACTCCAGCTTGTCCGCTCTTGTAGATCAGATCTTGCAGAGAGTTAGCTCTCACCTAATGGCATAAAGAAAAGCTGTCAAGCAGTTTAAATCATAAATTCGGAACCTACAGGAAAAGACCCCAGGGTCCATAACTATAGGACTACACACATTAAGAAACCATGTAAGGACCCGTGATGCTTGAGAGCGACCATTACCTACTTAAAAGAGTTTCTGAATATTATTCCTCCCATATCTCTGAATCTTTAAGTTCAAGAGTCCAACTGTTCCATATTTATCTCGATAAAAAAGCAGCCATTTCAAGTAATTTGATGAAAAATGTCCAAATAAATATGAGACAACAGGAAACTGCTCATCTGCTGCATGTCAGGTAACTACATCAAAGTCTACACCTCTGGTAGGTGTAGGTAGGAGGGTAGGTACGTAGTTCCTGACTGAACTACTCATAAAGAACTAACTCTGTCAAATGAACCACCATCTTCGGATAGATAGTCAGTGACCAGTGGTCATCAATGAAGGGACTACAGTCTCTTATCGAGGGTACCGGGCTAACCTACTTGAAGGTGGAAGGATTAACACGGTCGATCACCTGTCATCCCTGAATAGTGTGACTGCCTATAATTAGAACTGAGCTTAAAGCCAAACTTTTCTGTTCCCATTCACAATTTCAGTCAGAACCAGGATTATAGAAATGCCAGGATATCTTGAGAAGGTGAGGTCTATCACCCTTATTTTTGCTAGATACTGGAATTTTCCCATCAACTGAACGAACCCAAAATGAAGAGTTTTAGCTCATTCTAAAATAATTTCTTCTAAAAAATATTACATAATGGAGATTAGTGGAGCGATCAATCATGCAAAAATTCCAAAACATGTAAAAAACATGCAAACAATCCTAAACATGCACGAACATGCAAAATAAATTTCTGTTTTTTGTGTAGCAAGTTGCACAAAAACAAACACTCAGAATGGACTTCATTAGGGGCTTAAAAACGAAACATGCAAGCATGCAAAATCCGGGCTCTACTGATAACCTATTGTTCTGATACAACCGTTTGCGATTTTAACGGATGGGGGTGCTGTTCCCACGGAGTAGAGAAACAAAAATGGGTGTTCACATGATAGAAGATGACGAAAGGTTCGTCGTACGATAAAAGAAGAACAGAGTTATTAAAAAGTTGTCCATTTCCACTAATACACTCACAAAAAAAGTGAAAAATGCACTGTTATACCGGTTTTGGTGATCAAACCATGGTCAGTAACAAACAACCTGTATACCAGAAACCGGTATAACAGTGCATTTTTCGTGTTTTAGAGGAAACGGACAACTTTTTAATAACTCCGTTTTTCTTTGAAATGGGGTTCCACGATTTCTTCACGAGTGATTTAGTTCGTATCGTCGTATGTACCAATTGCTTCACCTTGTGAATCGGTCACTTACACTGATGAGGCTTACATGCAAATGCTGACCATAAATATAATAGAAATGAATTGTTGATAGAGGTTAGGTACGAATTTAAGGGTAAAGCGTGATCGCTACAGGTACGCTGTGTCCTATAGCATCCCAAGCTGATGGATAGCTGTCAGGATGTCAGTAACGGGTTACAAGGTAAAGGTTATCGGTGGAAGGTAGTTTACTCAATACCATCCCCACATCAAACAGTGCGAGAGCGAGACAGTTACTATGTGTGGTCATTCACACACACACAGGTACTGGGTATTAAAGGCAACCACTTCCCTTGCTTGTTCTATATCCCACTCAAAAAGGTACCCTCGGTACCATCTCAAAGAGGCACCGGTAGGTTCCGTATCTTTAGTACTGCCCAATTCCAATGTCCTGGAGAAGCGAAGTAGTTTTCCAATAACGTAGGTTTTCTCATAACCAGCTATCTCAGTAACCGGTTCTTGGTCGTTAACGGATTATTCTAAGCGGTTTCGTTATTCAACACCCATCACTAGTGGATACTACATGAGAAGTTTATATCACAGAACGCTACTTCCTTTAGTTCATTAGCAGCCGTTTAGTAGGATTGGGCAGAATGGATACTACATACCTAAAGAGGAGAGTATCACAGAACGACAGTTCACAAGAACTAAGAGTTGGAGGGAAACGAAAAAGAATTGGAATGAACTACTCATACCCACCACTAGCAACGTATTGATTTTATTTTCTAAATGAAAATATATTCCACCCTGAGAAGTTAGACACCAACCGCACTATCTTACGATAAGTAATGAGTTCTTTTTCTGAGTTTTCAATGATTCCAAAAGCTCTAACGTCAATCCACTCCGCTCGCCTGGGCAGGACTCCCCTACCAATTGACGTCAGAACTTCTAGAAACGTTGAAAAACCAGAAAAAAATAACTACTTATCGTAGGACAGTGCGGTTGGTGTCAAATTTCTCAGAATGGAATCTAGTTTCATTAAAAAGAATAATATAAACCGCTTTTGTGGTCCATGCGCATACCTCACTGTGCAGCTTCTAATTCAAGATATTACCCTATTCATATGTGAAGAAAGGAAATTCGATTTCCCGCCCATCAAGTGTCTACTACGTAACTGTAACATGCATTATTGACTAGGTATTCTGTATAATGTTATATGTATACACTACAATATAATGCCCAGCTGAATTTGTCCGAACATCTATCTCCTCAATGGTTGCTGATACTTATTAGGCAGATCAGTTGGTAACTAATTTGTTACTTACATGGGTTAAATTACTTATGCCCAGCACGAAACATATGGAGTCTAAAATATTTGACTTCCCAGTCCCGTTGAGTCCGGTGATGGCATTAAACTCGGGGTCAAATCCCTTGATTTCCGTTCTGGTACCATACGATTTGAAGCCATCGATAATCACACTCTTGATGAACATTGTGGAAAACTGAAGTTACAGTAGCATCACTGTACAAAAATCATGCGATCTAGTCCTACTCATCTAGTCCTACAAAAAATAATTCGCATAATAATAAACAATAGGTATAATTATGATAATAATAATATTCCTGAAGAAATGCGACCAGTAGAAATCGAAAAATTACTCCTACTCAACAGAAAGTAGAAACAGAACCGCGTACGGCGTACCGCGAAACCTCTTATCAGAATCAGAAGTTTGATGATAATGAAATAAGGCGCTTCTTCACAGGGAAGTAATACATACCATGGATACTACGGATCTCCTTCAATTCTCCATAAAACATGTGAATGCAACCGTTAAATGGATATCGACGTGACGTCGTGATCGTAGCGGCAAGGCAAGAGGTAGGTAACAGCTTAAACTATTATGTTGTATAGGACATTAGTACATGGGTAGTATAATTTATTCTACCATGGTTCAGCCAGCCTTGGTTGAATGAGTTTACTTTTTAGTTTCCGCCTTAAGAAACGAATTTCACTCAAATCTTCTTGTATTGAGTAGTGCAAACACGATGCCCATATTTCTGTAGCCCAGAGCCAGTGGGTCATCACTTCAACATTTTGTATTTTTATCTCTGTCTTTTTTTTACAAGGCCAGAAAGTGTTAGACGCCAGTTAGTTATTATAGAGAGATTTTTTGTGACAACAATTCGCAAGTCCATATCATGTGAGAGCCAGTTAGGTCGGAACTCCATCATAAATGGAGTTCTTACCCACGTAGCATCGAAATTTCGCTGTAGTCACACCATGGTTGTTGACCACAATGCTGTAGTTGAGAAGTTGAGTAGGTTTGAATCAACGATACAAACCATGACACCATGTAAAAAATAAACCAAAAACATTAGCTAATCATTATGAGTGTCATCGAATCATGGAGTTGCTGAGAGCTTTTCATCTTCATCCAAATTCTACGAGTGGTAGGTACACCCCTTGAATATCACAATGTGCACCTACGAGACCGATTCCTGCATTACACCATTATTTACCTACTCCATTATATCTCCGCTATTACCAAATCCAATTAATTACTTCACTATTACCAAAATCCAATCAATCAGTTGTTAGTTACGACTCTCTGAAATTGATTTCCGACCTCGGAAATCAACTCTCGACTAGGAAAGCAATGACTGTGTAAGTAGAGACATAAGCGTACAAATATGTATGCTTATGTTTCTTTATATGTACCTGAATCAAGATCTATAAGTACGATGAGTTCGAATCGAGCTTTGAAGGTGAAATTGTGAAAAAACGAGTGAAAAACACGATTTTTATTTTGTTTTCACTCTCCTGTAAAATTTTATTTTAGGAATTACGATCCTCTGGCTCTGGGCTACAGTTTACGCGCAATGTGCAATGAGGAGTAGCCCATGACTTCTGTTTATATTTTTCTACTCTCATCTTTTGAAAAATCCCATGCTACCAGAGCAATAATGGCGGTCCTTTGCACATTTGCCGCAAAAATGCCATGTTACTAAGATGGCTAAGTAATATTATTACCAAGTGCCACATTACTAAAAGATATTACTATCGTTGTTGTATATTACCTCGCAATGAAAGAACTATCAAAGAAAGCGAACCCCCAAATGACTTTATTGCTACCTGAACCCTAAACATTTCAGATCCTCCAAGACCATTCTGCCCACAAGCAGGTAGCCAGTAGGTAGGTGGGTTAGTGGTACCAACTAAGGAGATGAGACTCCGAAGTCCACTCGGTAAGTCCAGATGAGCAGAGGAGCAGATTATTGCAAGGCTTGCTATATACCTCTCTATAGTTGTGGAGAATTTAAATAGGTACATACCTACCTATCAATTTCAGGTAACAGCGATTTTTGACAGTGGATGACTAAATTTGACACACATCAGGTGAACTGATTTGCCTATAAGTTTCAAGTATTTTTGGAAGGTTCCTATGTCTATGTATTTAGCTAAGGTATCGCACTACCTATTTTGGAAATAAAAGTAGGCATTATTATTATAATTATTGTAAATAATGTAGGCATTATTGCTTCTGATTTAATTTAACACTGACAGGTAACTATACAAAAGAGGAAAGATAGGAGCGGAAATGCATGGTTCAATTTGGTAGAAGATATTCAAGTAGGTACGAATTATTCCGATAATTTTAAATCAGAAACAATAATGCGTACCTACATTATCTATAATAATTTTAATAATAATACCTACTTTTATTTCCAAAAAAGGAACTGCGTTCCCACCAACCATTAGAAAATTATAAAAATTACAATGAAGGTATTTTAATAAAAAATAAAATATTTAAACTCCAGAAAGACATTGCATACACCAAAAATATTCATTCCTCTTGGTTGATTAATTGTTCATTTAAAAAACCGTTTTGGCGACCAAGCGTCCAGTCCAGTCATTGGTCATCAACTAGGTAAGTACCTACCAAAACTGCAAGCAACCATAATGCTGGCAATAAACCTACACATCTGGCAGTGCAAAAATGCAGCCTTGTCGAAATTCCTTTTCTGAAAACGATCATTATGGACAGACTCAATAATACTTCTGTACTTGTGCACCCCAAAACTTCTTATAATAATAAATTGTTCATGAACATTGAAAAATTGTAACTTCGACTAGGTACGTATGGAATGTTATTTGGACCATTTTTGGGACTTGCACTGCATGCCAAGGTGCTACCAAGTATAATTTAATAATGAAACTTTCCAAAAGGGATTTCAAAAATAGAAGTATTTCAACACCCACATTTACTTACTGGGAAAGGGAACCAAATCGGATGGATTTAAAGGATATTCTTTGATAATTGAACATATTACCCCAAAACTGTAGTAGATTTTCCTTCAAAATGAACATCAGGTATTTATAGTTATAAAATAATTATATAAGTTATAGCTCTGTAACAGAATTAGCTCTATGTGTACTCGTAGATCAATAATGTCCAATATGATGATCGTCTGGACCACCACTATGAATCGAGAAGAAGAAGAAGATCCATGCAGCTTGCACTTTGCTCGACTGCCATGTTCTGGTTCTGGGTTGAATCTTGATGATCCGTGATTTTTTTCCATCAGTACTCAGTACTTGGTTGTTACTTTAACGTTCTTGGCTCTCAAGTGCCTTAACGTGGTTGCGGCCATGATCTTTGTATTTTCTTGAGGGATGTTTTTTCTTCTTTGCCACTAATACATAATTTAGATTTCAATTATCGATTTTCGCAGGACCATAATTCGATTTTTCGGTTTCCCCTTGAAACTTTTAAATTTCCAGGCCCGTTTAATCATTACAACCTTTTACTATATTTTAATCATTGTAAATAGTTCATTTTACCAAGTGTGAGAGGTTTGATTTTACAGTGCCAAAGCGGACAGTGTTTCGTGTATCGATCTGCTGTCGAGTCAACAACCTATCATCATTGATCACCGGTAAATATGTTACACACCCACCTACCTATTTCAATTTTTAGCTGATTATTCTCGATACCCAAAGTGCCTGTGTATGTAAAACTTAATTCAGGAAACGGGTCTGGGGTTGAAATACGTGTATTAAATAGCACTAGCTGCCATAATTCTATGGTAGTAGCTGCACGTTGCATCTCGATGTCTCCCTGGAATACAGGCTTCGCAAAAACACAAAAACCGATAAAAGGAAATCAACCGACGAAGAGGAATCCGTCAGGGTGCTTCCGGGTATCGACAGGTGTCGGTATCGCTGCAACTACAGCGGCGGACCGAACCGGGTGGAGTTCAGGTGGTGACCACCTTCCGCATTTTCGTAACCCGAACACGTTTTCTGAACAACCCTAGTGAAAAATGGTTAGTAAAACTAACTGGGTGCATTGGAAAAATCTTGATTTACATACCGATAAATTCAAAGTATTGCTATACACTGAATCAGGCTTACAAAATGGGATCCACAAAGATTCAAGTCAGACAAGACTTTATGATCCGATCCATTTCCCGTATTTGACAGTTGTTCTTTGTTCCATCTTCCTTTGGTACCATTCGCATAATATGCGATGTGCGCATAATATGCGATGTGCGCATAATATGCGATGTGCACATATGCGATGTACGCGTATTATGCGATCTCAGTCCGGCCAACGATCGACGCTCAATCAAACCAAATTAAACACGTCTGCCATGTTGTGTGGGCAGTATAGCTTCCTCACTTATTGTAATATGGACCTGTAGGATCAGTTGGTAAAAAAATTCGAGTCAAAATGATTGAATAGTAATAAACTGAGTACTAATAAATTACCTAATATGCGTAATAGGATCAAACATTTCATGTTCGCGCGTGCGATTTACGCGTTTACAGTACGATTCCAATGAAATTCATACGGAACTATCAAAGTATTATTCCTGATCGACCCTCCAAGTTTGAACTCATTTCAACGATGGGTAACAGTTGGTACATGATATAATATTATATCCTTCGGGCTCTATAGGCCCGAAGGGTCAAAATGTGATTTGATTATGGGAAGCAGCGTCGCCTTATCCCGATTTTCCACAATGAGTAATCTACACTCTAAAATGTGTTTTGAGAAAGGGCGTGTTTTGAGCTCGCATATTGATCGTTGAAAGTGCGCTGAGATCAAATATACGAATGGTACCCTTCCTTTTGCGATGGTTATCTACAAAGTTTTGGCTAAATTTGAGATTATACAGGGTGTCTAGTGTAACTATGTAACAAACTCAGGGAATCGATTTTATAGGTAATTTGCAACAAAAAATGCCTCTTAGAGTTTTTTTCTTACTAAACTAAAAATCCGACTTGTTTCACTTTTAAGATTTTTTTCGTCTTCTCGACCTTGTCTCTGTAAAACGGACCTAACTCCCTTAAATTATTATGTAAAATAAAATCTGAGGATACCGTTGGAAAGAGCGTTAAATTTCCCATCTCTGATACAAAATCCGATTTTTTTAGACTGGCCTAACTGGTAAAAAATGGCGAAATTTAAAAATTTGAAGATTTTCTTAAAATCACCGATTTTTCTTTAGTAGTTCGCTTTGTTATTACGGAGGTCATTCGGCGGGCACTCCTTAAGAAAAACTTGCCCAGAATCTCAGCTTTCCAATGGTATAAGAAAAAAACTTTTCACAGTGGAATTTGGCGGAGAAAATGACGTTTGAGGCCTGAAAAACGTGGGTTTTTAGGTGAAAATAAACGTTTTCTACCAAAAGCCGACTTGCTCCATAAAAATTAGTTCGATATCGCAATTCATGCACACTTTTACGCTGAATCGAATGGTGACACTCTCAGATCATTTACAACCGTCCCATATCTCAGAAAACAGTAGTGGACTATGTTCCATCGAGGAGCCTCCTAACTCCAGGTAAATGTACTTCAATATTGTTTACTCTTAAAAAAAATGTTTTTTAATAACTCGCATACACGATGAATCTTGCATAGTTATCTCGATGAGTTCAGATTACGAGGTCGTCAGAATGCATAAACGGCAGTCTGTTCGAAATCATGCCTGTGCATTCGAACCGGGAGTTAGCGGATATTGTTTTTGTGTATGGGTTTTCAAATGGCAACGCTAGAGCTGCCGCCCACGAGTATGCGATGACATGATGACTCGCGAGACATCCAAGTCACAGAACATTTCCTCTCGTATTCCGGTGGCTGGTAGAGACAGGTTCGACTTCTGGACAATACTCCGTTCAAGTGAGAAATCAAGAACCTAGCCAAAATGAGATCCGCATTTTGGACATCGTGCACGAGGATCCTGGAACAAGGTACGCGGCGAATAGCACAAGAGGTCAGTAATAATTCAGTCAAGAGGGTATGAAATTAGAGAGCATGAGAGGTTCGAATACACAGGCATGATTTCGAACAGACTGCCGTTTATGCATTCTGACGACCTCGTAATCTGAACTCATCGAGATAACTTTGCAAGATTCATCGTGTATGCGAGTTATTGAAAAACCTTTTTTTAAGAGTAAACAATGTTGAAGTAAGTACATTTACCTGGAGTTAGGAGGCTCCTCGATGGAACATAGTCCACTACTGTTTTCTGAGATATGGGACGGTTGTAAATGATCTGAGAGTGTGACCATTCGATTCAGCGTAAAAGTGTGCATGAATTGCGATATCGAACTAATTTTTATGGAGCAAGTCGGCTTTTGGTGGAAAACGTTGATTTTCACCTAAAAACCCACGTTTTTCAGGACTCAAACGTCATTTTCTCCGCCAAATTCCACTGTGAAAAGTTTTTTTCTTATACCATTGGAAAGCTGAGATTCTGGGCAAGTTTATCTTAAGGAGAGCCCGCCGAATGACCTCCGTAATAACAAAGCGAACTACTAAAGAAAAAAACGGTGATTTTAAGAAAATCTTCAAATTTTTAAATTTCGCAATTTTTTTACCAGTTAGGCCAGACTAAAAAAATCGGATTTTGTATCAAAGAGATGGAAAATTGAACGCTCTTTCCAACGGTATCCTCAGATTTGATTTTACATAATAATTTAAGGGAGTTTAGGTCCGTTTTACTGAGACATGGTCGAGAAGACGAAAAAAATCTTAAAAGTGAAAAGTCGGATTTTTAGTTGAGTAAGAAAAAAACTCTACGAGGCATTTTTTGTTGCTAATTACCTGTAAAATCGATTCCCTGAGTTTGTTACATAGTTACACTAGACACCCTGTATAATAGAGTCTGTACCAGGCCTCGTATCAAACGTAGTCGTGCCTTTTCGTTCGAAGGGCCCCATACACGACCCGACCACCGACCTATGTTCGGGTTGGGGAGAGCTGGAAACTCCACTGGTTGGGACGGACCGTTGGACCCTTTGTGGAAGTCATCGGACTGTTGGAACGGACCAAAATGGTTTGGTCTGGTTGGATGGGAAAACCACTGGACCAACTTGGTTTGGGCGTTCCCCCTTCCCTTTTCCCTGACCCAGCCGGGCTCGAGTTCGGCGAGTTCATGAACTCAACTGAACCCAACGAGAAGTGAGTTCACCTCTAGATAACCTCGGTGTAACCCTCCTGAATAACCCGCTTCATTTTTTTCCAACATCTCCTGACAGATGTTTGGGCAGTATTTGGCGGTTTTCTCTTCTTTGGCGTGTCCCTTTCGGTGTCTCTTCACTTTTGGGCGTTCCAGCCGTCAGTTTCATGAACTCAGGACCCACTTCAACCCCGATGAACCCTGTGAACTCATCAAAACCCGAGTTCTTGAACTCGGCAAGGCTGGAACGAACCACTGTGTGGCGCTGTTGGACCGTCTTTCCTCTCAATTTTGTGACCGTGTGTGGTGGTTCTACGTGTGGAAGTAGGAGGAAGAATTCGAAAGACAAAATTTCATCAATTAGTCGGTACCTTCATAATGAAATACGTAGGTTACGTACCTATGATAGGTACATGACGATAGGGGTTAGAAAGACGGGTAGCAACAATAAATTATTCCAGCTGTCTAGTTGAGCTATTTGGTTGAGTACTACCTACCCACCTACAAATTTAGTTCATTAGGTACCTATAGGTAGGTAACATAATGAACTAATTTTCGAAACATGACTCACATAGGTACCAGAATTTCTTTCACTGAGTAATAAAACCAATTTTTTCAATTTAATATAGAAAATTAACCCTATGATGCACCGATAATGGTGGCTTACAAATTCGTGGTCATTTCAATTTTTTTTAAAAGCATTATTGACATTTTGTGAGACCAGCTCGTGAGATTTGTGACGCATACAAACATTTGAAAAAACTTGAACTTCAGGATTTGTGTTACAATTATGGATTTTGTTTGTGAAACATTTCAGCGTTGTGCTCATGCGGTCTGTCAGGGCAGTCATGCAACGCACACGGTGGGCAAATAGTTTACTTTGTTTAATAATGGGATGATTACAAAATAGCGCGGGAAAAATTGGTAGGGGCAGACCAAATTGGTTTCGGTGTGTGTGGAGCGCCGTGTGGTCGGACCAAGCCAGGGTGTGGGGCGCCCAAACGTAGGTCGTTGGTCAGGTCTGTGGTGATGGAAAATTCGAAGGCCTGGATAGGTGAGTTTTGAATGGAGGGGACTGGCAAACAGAAAGGTTGCACCTATGGCCAGGCCAGGAAGGTTTCCACTACTTTGCTAGGAGGTTGAGATGAAGCGCTTGAAGTGTGAGGTGACCAGCATTCCGAAACGTTACACCTATGGCTGGGCCAGGAAGGTTACCACCACTTCGAGTACTAGGAGGTTGTGCCCGGAAGGTTCCACCACATCGGCCAAGCCGGAAAGATTGCCACCTATTCAGGATCTTTTTAAGAGAGAAATTTGAGGAGGAAGGTAGGTGAGAGAGAGAAAGAGAGAGAGAGAAGTCATCGACTTGAGTGTAGTAGGTAGAATGGCTAGCCGGGTAGGGGGAGCACATTTTATAGGCACCTTTCCACCCTTCCCCGGTCCTTCAGCGGCTGTTGGAGCCGGTGGAGAAGTGATGGAGGGAGCCGACCTAGTTGCGCTCCCCTGAGTCACGTAGGCCCGCCTTTCCCTTGGCTTTATTGGAAACAATCTAAAATATATATATATGAGTGGTATGTTGTAAAGGGGTACCACGACAGGGCCCTTAACCCTTTTTCTTCTAAAATTCACAAAAATCCTTGGTGAAGCAATCAAGTTCAATCATATCAACACAATTTTGACATTTAGAAAACCCAGGTATGTACCGATGTTGCTGCTAGAGACTTCAGCATCCTCCATCATAAATATTACTGGCGTGACAAATCAAACCACCACTCTATAAAAAAAAAAGTTAATAGGTATTTTAAAGAATTAAATAATAAATATGGATCAACTGATATCTCCTTGTGATGATGTTTGTGATAACCCATGTATCATTTATATATTTAAAGAAATTAAAATTCTTATACAGAATTAAACCTTGAGGTACCTATATAATGTTGTATTAATTTATTGTCAGGAACTAATAAATGGAAAATTATGTACTGTAGATTTAAAATATCAATATATGGGAGCAACGATGGCGACATCTGGCGTATAGGCCAGCACAAGCATAGCTTATGGCCCTGCATTGTCCTTGGATATCTATGTATCCATTAATTAGTGAATAGAAATCCTGTAATGTGTATATGAATCATCTCAACACCATCTTCGTCAGACAGGATTTCCTGTGGTATTGTTCAGGAGTCAGTGATCCTAAGGACTATTCCAGATCCATCATTTGTTACGGGAATTTATGCAAAATAACATCACCGCGCTTCTTGAACCGGACAACTTGAACTGATGAAAATCATTCCAAGCCCTCAAGTCACTGTTCGTAATTATCGAGCTCCAACCCTCAGCAAACCGCAAAACATGATATATTATTTCTAAAAGTAAATAACTATGTGTGAGCTTGGGACTTACTCAGTTCGATTAAAAAAGTTTACACTTTCTCATTTTATTAGTTCCATTTTTTGTTTTTGTTTCGTTTTCAGGTAGTTTCGGTTTATTCCCAATTATGGAAAATGATACATCAGCCGAAATTGTCAGTTCCTCCTTGAAAATAGACAAAGACGACATCAGAGCGAAGAGGCACTATTTGAAGACAGCAGTAAAAGACGGGAAGGAAGTAAAGATTTGGGAGTGTGGCCTCTGTAAGTCATTCACACATTTCTCTTCTCCAAATTTCATTTTCTTGAATGGTTTGTACTACTGGTTTGATCGTGTGATGATGCCTTGATTGAGTTAGGTACTGCTGCTGGAGTTATCACAGCCTGTACCATGATGACGTTCATTGCTGGCCACTCTGAAACCAGGTTCACATGTTGTAGCAGCTTGAAATTACACTACGAAAGAAACTACTCGTCGTACGTGAACATTAGAAGTGATTTTTATTAAATCCAAAACGAATCCTAACATCTTGTTGCTAGGTTGTGTAATAGCTACGCAGTCTCTTGGATGGAGTCGCCACATTTCTCCCCCTCCTCACTGCAGCCGCTGGTTAGGCCCAACGCTTACGCAACTGGTCTGCGTGCTTCCTCTTCACCTCTCCTCTGATTTCGACTTGATATGACCAGAGTCCCGTTCTTCTGCGTACGAGGCCTGGCTCTTGCCCTGCGTCCCTTGGCTTCTGCACCCAGACCCTGTCCCCCACGCCAAACGCCCGCTCCCGTGCTGCCCGATCATGGTAGATTTTCTGTTTCACCAGGCTGATATCCACTGTCGCCTCCACACTGGGTTTGAGTAAATCGAGCCTGGTGTTGATCGGGCGCCCATAAAACAGTTCGGCTGGCGATCACCCCGTGGTTTTTGTACGAGGTTAGGAATGTCTGCACCCGTAGATCAAAATCTGTGATGCCACTCAAGGCTTTCATCCGTTGATTGAACGTCCTAACCTCCCGTTCGGCTAACCCGTTTGTCTTTGGGTGATAAGGCGATGATGTAATGTGGACAACGTTATTGTCCACGCAGAACCCCCAGAACTCGGAACCCGTGAACTGGGGCCCATTGTTGCTCACAATTGTCCTGGGAATGCCACATCTTGCAAACACGCCCCTTAACAAAGAGATTGTCTTCGAAGTTGTAATTCTGTCCATGGGGAATATCTCAAGCCACTTGGTTGTTGCATCAACAACAATAAGCCAATACTTCTTCTGAAATGGCCCACAGAAGTCAATATGTATGCGGGACCAGGGAACCGCTGGGACCGACCATGAGTACAGCGGCACTTCCTGCTCCTGCGGCCGGTTTTCCTGACAAAACTGGCATGACCTCACATGCTGGTCAATATCCTTCTCTATGTTTGGCCACCACACGTGACATCGAGCCACCGCCTTCATGCCTGTCATACCTGGATGCCCCTCATGCAGGACCCGCAGCACAGCCGTTCTCAGTACAGCCAGGATGACTAGCCGACCTTGCCAAATCAAAATTTTTTCCTCATAGGACAACTCGTGCCGCTTTTCATAGAATGTGTAAAGCTCTGGCGGAATAACATCTTTTGAATTTGGCCACCCATACCCCACATACCGCACTGCCTTACCAATAACAGAATCTTCTAGAGTCTTGTTCCGTAGGAGGTTGGTATTCAACACCAGGTCATCTAACCTGATATGCAGCAGCCTGCTACCATATTGCTCCCCTTCAATCTCAGCGTCTGATGCCTTGGTGCTGGCCAGTGGAAGCCTAGACAGAGCATCAGCTGGATTGTCTTTCCCAGGTTTGTGCTCTATTTCATAATCAAAAGCTGCGAGTGTGAGGACCCAGCGTGTTAACCGATTTGCTGCCAGCTTAGGTATCTCATTCTTTTCCCCTAGCAAGTGGATGAGTGGTTTATGGTCAGTTCGAATGATGAAATGCCTACCATACAGATACTGCCGAAACTTGTTGAGCCCAAACATGATGCCTAGCGTCTCCTTATCTATGGCCGAGTATTTCTGCTCTGCTGCCATCAGTTTCCTTGATGCAAAACAGATTGGCCTCTCGAGGTTTCCAGGAAAAATATGGGAGATCAATGCTCCTACCCCAATGTCACTGGCATCCGTTGTGAGTACCACTGGCAAGCGCTGATCATAGTGAGCCAAATATTCAGATGAAAGCAACATGCTTTTCACCTTCTCCACCACCTTGGACTCTGCGGCTGTCCACCGCCATCTTAGAGACGGCTTCCAAGTGCTCAGCCATTGGTCTTATACCTTCTTTGTCAATGCAGTGCCCCAGGTATGCAATTCTCTCCTCAAACCATTTGCATTTGTCCCATTGTGTGCGAAGACCAGAAGTCTGGAGCCGCTTAAGAACTCCCCTGACTCGTGCGACGTGCTCCTCTCTGGTCGAGCCAGTAACGACAATGTCATCCAGGTAATTGGCTACTCCTGGAAGTCCAGCCAGAACATGTTCGATTGTACGTTGAAACAGCCCAGGGGCAAAGGAGACCCCAAACGGAAGCCGTTTGTACCGAAAGAAGCCTTTGTGGGTCGCTATGACCAGGTACTTCCGGGACTCTTCAGCCACCTCCATTTGGAGATAGGCATCTCGTAAGTCAATGACAGTGAAATACTCTGACCCCCATTGAGCTTTATCGCCAGCTCTTCAAATGTCGGAATTGGGTGATGGTCAGTGTGAATGCATTGGTTAATGGTAACCTTGAAGTCCCCACATAAGCGTAATTTCCCATTTGCCTTCACAGCAATCACCAGTGGTGATGCCCATTCTATGGGAGTAACTGTAGGGTCGACTTCTTCTAAAACATCCGCAGCCACCAGGCGATTGAGCTCCTCCTCAACTGATTTTACCAGCGCAAACCCCCCCCCCCTTCTTGCGCCCTTCTTGGCTTGAAAACTTTGGGTGTAGCATCACTTTTCAGATGTATCACGGCCCGATGATTGCGGATAGTGCCCGTGCCATTTTGGAAGACCTCATCGAACTCTTTCAACCACTTCTGGAGGGTTTCAGTTTTCCATCCTTCTGGAGAGTGACCTTCTGTTTCTGCCTGTGAAGTGTTTCGTATTCTGGCTCCTTCAGGTAGAGGCAATTGAAAAACCAGTGCCCAGTTCATGCCAAAGAGCGGTACATCCGTCACACTCGTGACCACAACTGGTACTGTTTCCACCTTACCGAAGCCTTCCAGTCGTACATCAGCTTCCCCAAGCGTCTTGACTTTCAACCCTGTGTAGGCTACTAGGGCCGGTGTCTTCCGTAATTTAGGTGCCCCTATTCTCTTCCAAATAGTTTCGCTTATCACTGATTTTGAAGCACCTGAATCATAAAGCATTTCTATCGCTGTCCCATTAATCCTAACGGTAATGTAGGCCTCCCAACCTGATTCAATTTTCCTAATAAAGTCTACTTGGGGGTTAAATTCATCACATGACTCTGACTCGGAATCCCCTCTTAACTTCTTTGCCCAGGTATCCCTTCGTTTGATCTTGACCTTCCCCGTTTTCGAGCACACTTTTGGGAGGTGATTCATCTTCTTGCAAATAGGACATTCTTTTCCTACCGCCGCGCAGTCCGATGGGTTTTGGTGGAGCGACCCTCCTCATTTGAAGCAGTGTGAGCCTCTGATGAGGACGACGTCCGGCACGCTTTGACCTGACGACGAAGCCTGCGCCCTAGGACTAACCCGGTGTGCAGTTGCTGACCGAGACTGAAAGCTCTCCTGTTGCAACTTAGCATTTTCCAATAATTGGGCAAGAGCCTCAACGTCTTCGAATGAGCTTTTGACTGAAGGATACTTCCGCAAGATCTCTTGCTGCCAGTTGGGCTGATTAATACCAAGCAGCAGCTGATCCCGCAAGTGCTCCTTCAACCCCTGCCCGAACTGACACTTGGTGGCCTGGCCACGTAACCGAGCTGTAAATTCCGCCACCGTTTCCGAATCAACCCTCCTGAGCTGATTAAACCTGAGACGTTCACAGAGGGAGACGTCTTTCCTACCAAAATTCTTTTTAAGCTCGCATAACAGATCGTCATAGGAAACAGCTTCTAACTCTTCTGGATAAAAACAGTCGACTAAAACGTGGAACGGCTTGGAACTCATCTTAGCTAAGAGATAGTTCTTTTTCTGGTCCTCGTCTTCTATCTCACACGCCCCCAGCGCAAACTTAAACCGAGGCAACCAATACTCCCAGTCCTCTGCATCTGGGTTGTAACTTTCTATGTCAAAATCTTTGAACGTAAAACGCCGATGTACATTCCGTACCTCAGGTTCCTCATTTTTCTTACCTTTTCTTCTCGTCGCCATTCTGTAGCAGCTTGAAATTACACTACGAAAGAAACTACTCGTCGTACGTGAACATTAGAAGTGATTTTTATTAAATCCAAAACGAATCCTAACATCTTGTTGCTAGGTTGTGTAATAGCTACGCAGTCTCTTGGATGGAGTCGCCACACATGTAATGTCTGGGAAACTGGGAAATGGATTGTCCAGTAACTACAGGGAATGGTGAGGTTGGTTCGACGATCTGTTGTTTTTCACGGCTGAATGAATCTTCCAAATCGGGTGACATTTCGGAATACGTCGAGAGTCCTACTTAGGTTCAGCGACCATCGGAATTTAAAAAATGACCGAAATGGCACGTTACAGGAGATTGGGGTGGTGGAAAAATACTATACAGGGTGTATCAGATAAGGTGCGCAGTACTTCACCCACGTATTCTACAACCAATTTCCAACAAAAAGTGCCTCATAGCAATTTTTTTAATCTCGCTTAGTTTTTGATTTATTTCACTTCTAAGATTTTTTCGTGTTTTCGACCTTGTCTCAGCAAAACGGCTATAACTCACAAACAGTATTATGTAAAGTAAAAGTTGAGGATACCGTTGGAAAGTGCGTTAAATTTCCTATCTTTCAAGCGCCAAACCGATTTTTTTTGCACACATCGAGTTGGCGAAAAATCACTCTACAAAGCAAACTTCAAGAAAATTTGAAAAAAGAAGGTTTTTCAAACGTTCAGTACTCCACTCTAATCTGCATTTGATCAGGTGCCTGTAGCTTAAATAATGCGCCAAAAGGTCAGCTTTCGAATGGTATATCAAAAACAATTTTTACTATTTTATTTGGTCGAGAAAAACTCGTTTGAATGCAAAAAACAGCAAAGCAAGTCGAGGTTTTTGACGCTTGGTAATGGGTTTCAAATAAGTATGCATTTTGACGAACAAAATTAATCTGTTTTATCTTCTAAGGTGCAGTTTTAAATTTGTCGAATGCGATATTTCCTATGTGATGGCGAGTTCAGGCTGAGACATGTCGAGAAACTTCACTGGTCCGTCATCTGCACGTTGAAACTCAATCAGTACCTCTGTTGACCTCAATCTCTTCGCTTTGTACAAAGCGAATTTTTCAATAATTTATCATTTTTTCAAATTTATCGAATTTTTCAAATTTATCAAATTTATCGAATTTTTCAATGCGCAAAAGGACACATTTGTGCATTCAACAAAATGGAGGCCATTTTGAAAATTTACTGTAATTACGTATTAGAAAATGCTTGCACAAATTTAAAACTGCACCTTAGAAGATAAAACAGATTAATTTTGTTCGTAAAAATGCCTACTTATTTGAAACCCGTTACCAAGCGTCAAAAACCTCGACTTGCTTCGCTGTTTTTTGCATTCAAACGAGGTTTTTTCGACCAAATAAAATAGTAAAAATTGTTTTTGATATACCATTCGAAAGCTGACCTTTTGGCACATTTTTTAAGCTACAGGCACCTGATCAACTGCAGATTAGAGTGGAGTACTGAACGTTTGAAAAACCTTCTTTTTTCAAATTTTCTTGAAGTTTGCTTTGTAGAGTGATTTTTCGCCAACTCGATGTGAGCAAAAAAAATCGGTTTGGCGCTTGAAAGATAGGAAATTTAACGCACTTTCCAACGGTATCCTCAACTTTTACTTTACATAATACTGTTTGTGAGTTATAGCCGTTTTGCTGAGACAAGGTCGAAAACACGAAAAAATCTTAGAAGTGAAATAACTCAAAAACTAAGCGAGATAAAAAAAATTGCTATGAGGCACTTTTTGTTGGAAATTGGTTGTAGAATACGCGGGTGAAGTACTGCGCACCTTATCTGATACACCCTGTATATGTATGTAACGGCAATTGCCGAACGTTAGAGCTCATACTTCGACTCTGGTGCTATTTATGAATGTCTATGTGTGCACGTGCGCGTGCGTAGGTATCCACAGTAGAAGGGATTTCTATACTGGAAAATAGCAGTAAAAAAAAGTAAAAATGTTTATTGCATTAGGCAGTTGTGTAATAATTTGCAGTGTTTTTATATTTTTCTAATGAACCACTGCTAATAGTGGTAGTTGTAGTCAGTGGCAGATTCACAACGACTAGGCTGCAAGGGATTTAATGAATAACTTTTATTATTAATAATTATTTTTTATTAGTAATATATCATTAAAACAGTGAATCATTCGTAGGGAAAAGGTGGTGCTGTTTTTATTGCATTTTTCTCAAAGCTGTCATTTGATGGAGGCCGGTCATATTTCTCGGTTCAACAACCCTACCTACCATTTTGAGAAATCAAAAATTGTTTTATTTTGATTTTTCTTCAATAATAATGGGGAATGTTTGTAGGCATTTTTTTTTTAACATTTAGAATTCTTGGAAAAATGGTAATTTGAAACTAGTTTTCAAAAATAAGCCATATTTTTCAAATGAGGGTGATTAAAAGTAAAAATATGGCAAGAAATGACGTATCAGGTCTATAATTATTGTCGTCTGATTGGCTGTTGACCGAGGAGGGGGAGCGAAGCTTAGGAGGCAGAGGTTCTCAGTGCTGCCAATAGCCCAGCATTAGAAATAGCAAACCTTCCTGGCAACCTTTGAGAAACTTTGCCGTGAACCTCACCTTGATTTGATTTTGAGAACATGTTTTTTCATATTTATTTATAAATCTGTGGTTCCATCCATTGCGGTTCTCTGCATCGTTTAAAGTGGTGCACTAGCGCTCTAAGTGGGATTTGAGTTGAACTACTCGGTGATTTACCTGGTACGTCATTTGTAGTGGGAACTCAGAAATTCAAATTTCACACTCGTTTTCAGCCTATATCCGACATAAACACCTCATGTGGTAAATAAGTGTTAATTTCAGCTATTGAACAGAATTTAGCCCCCCCCCCATAAAGGGAATTTTTAACCCACAAAAATTGTTTACTGAACATAGAAAATAACCTAAAAAGGGGGCCACTTACGGGAACCGGCCTAGGGCCATACCTAACTTAAAACCGCCGCTTCTCTCTATTCCTGTCCAAAAAATGATCGTAGGAATATTATCTTGAGGACAGTCACTTGCTGATTGAGCGGGAAAGGGGTTTTCAAAATTGAACCACAACTTCATATTGATGGATTTTCAGTGTGCATAAAATATTTCGTTATTTTTTCCCATAAGTTCATCAGAGGTGGAGGTTAGCTGCATGAGCATATGCATATTTGAAGGCTTTTATTGATGTCCACCCGATTCCAACCGGATTCGTCGCTGTCTTTTATCCCAAACGCTCCAGCCTGCCCTAACACCCCAGCCGTGACCCATGAGGGATCCCTGGATTCATCGCATTTACTGCATTCCTATAATTTTAACCACTTTATTTCAGGTGGTAAAGAGTTCAAGTTCCAGTATACTCTGGTCCGTCATATCCCCACTCATACTGACGTTCGAAATTATCAGTGCAGCATGTGTCCTAAAGCTTTTAGACAAGTATGTTATTATAATAAATATATCATTATGATTTGATAAGTATGTCATTATGATAAACAGGTATATCATGATGATTTTTTTTGTAGTTCACGCCTTTTACTAAAAGGTCTTTGGTAAGTATAGATATTATACTTGTACAACTTTTATTCTTCTTGAAAGAGCGTTTGTTTCAGCTAAGTACTCTTGCGCAGCATAAAGTCACTCACTTGAATTTACGACCATTCGTTTGTGAATACTGTCACAAATCATTCAATAGGATATCCACCCTCATCTCTCATAAGAAAATTCATTATGACATTAAACGTCATATTTGTTCCTATTGCGGCAAAGGATTCCATCAAAAAGGTGAGACTCTACGGTTTCATATTGAATCTAGAAGGACTAGTTGCAGCAGTCCAAAGCTCATCATTAGGCCGTCGTGAGAGCAAGACTGTCCTTCTATAATTTGTCCTTTTTATATGTTAGGGGGAGAATGAAAGGGAAGTGAAAGGATTATTGGTCTGCCCTTTTTATTTTCTTGATTAGTTCTAGTTCGTTTTCCTCTAGTTATCATAAATCTATTTAATCTCTTATGAAGCCCTATATCAACAAAGTTATATTTGTATTACGTGGCACAGCTGTAACAAATAATTTACCCTCCCCGTCATATGGGATTCTTTGGATGTAAGAAAGTATTGGGTCGTTCACAGCGTGGTTAATCACCTTGGAAACCGTATTCAGGTACTCGGATATTTATGGGGCAGTCAGTTGATGTTGTCGGGATGGGTTTAGAAACGCAGACACCGTGAAAATATGAAATATTTAGAGAATAAGCGGAGGTGGATGGAGTTGGCATCGCATTTTGATGGATTTTTGTGGATCATCTTGTGATGAACAAAAAAGCTTTGACTCAGTCAGTCAAATCTTTATTGATAAGGTAAATACACCCATTTAGTGTATTGGGATGGCAACCTGTCATAGTATCCTCCCAGAACCACTCCCTGTGAATTAAGATCTCGCGAATAAACATAGAAGTGGGGACGGAAGACGCAGGAGAACCGAGGAACCCAGTGGGGATCCCCACCATCCTCCACTAGCTGGAGGATGGAGGGAGATAGCCCTAAGGGCTATAAATACTCGCCTCCTTCGCCTTTCCAACCATTCTACGCTCTCCTCTAGTCAATGACTACTCTCTGTCTCCTCACTCCTTATCTCTCTCTTTAAACCTAAAAGATCCTGGGCATGGTGGTAGTCTAGCACTATAACCAAACCAGGCAACACCTCCTAAAAGATCCTGGGCATGGTGGTAGCCTTGCGCTATAACCAAACCAGGCACATATCCAAAAAGACCCTGGGCATGGTGGTAGTCTTGCACTATAACCAAACCAGGCAACGCCTCCTAAAAGATCCTGGGCATGGTGGTAGCCTTGCGCTATAACCAAACCAGGCACATATCCAAAAAGACCCTGGGCATGGTGGTAGTCTTGCACTATAACCAAACCAGGCAACGCTCCCGAAAAGATCCTGGGCATGGTGGTAGCATTGCACTATGACCAAACCAGGCACACATCCAAAAAGATCCCGGGCATGGTGGTAGTGCTCACACTATAACCAAACAGGGCACGACCTACCCTAGCGCCTCAAGTGGTGAATGCGCGTCACCTACGCATTCACTACACAACCCAACATAATATTAGGGCCTGGAATCATCCTTAACAATCCACCAACCTCTTACTCCATCCATCCTCCTGTACGTCCTCGATCTTTCTTTTGCTGGATTTTATTTTGTTTTTTTTCTCATGAAAATTCTCCGTCCTTTATATTTCTGGAATTAATTACATACATAATATTATAAATTCCAGAAAAATAATGGAGAAAGTTAATTACTTACATAAATTATAAACTGTGATAATTATCAACGAAAATAGCTCGATGACGTTTTAAGCAACTTGTTTTGCCACGTAAAATCCAGTATTCACAAAACATCATCTTAAATTTACATATAACACGAGCAACACGATGAAACAAACCTATGGTATTTTCAAAGACCAAGCGGTCTTCGTTCTCATATTTGCAGGTGACATCACCGTAGATGTACGATAGGTAGATAAATGTTTTGGACATTTTATCAGATTTTCCTTTCGTGCTTCTTAAATGGTTGGGTTGAAAATAAAATGTTGTCTGAGGCATAAATGAGTTTCGTGAGACTTCTGATACGTCTCATTTGGGTTTCACGCCTTCATTATGCTTTTATTTATTCCGTCACTGCATCTTTATGCATTTTCTCTCCCTGGATTGAACTTCATTAATCCCGAAGTCCATAGATTGGAAGTGATGAGACTGCAATCCCTACATTTGGACAGTTGAATGTTCTTTTCATTTTTTTTTTAAGCTGTTGCCTATTGATATTATCCGTTAATTAATCATGTTAAATGTTTCTAGGTAATTTACGGAATCATATGTATACTCACACTAATGAAAGGCCTTACAAATGTGATGTGTGCCATAAAGGGTTTAATCAGAAGTCAAACTTGGTTTGTCATAAGGTGAGAAAGTCAATCCGTACTCGGAATCGTTGATAAACAGGCTCAGTTTGAAAGCTGAATTTGATTTGTTGTAAAAATCCGTTTTCAGCTCTCCACTCATTTGAAAAAGACGTACCATTGTGAGTTTTGCAAGTTGCAATTCACGAAAGAAGTTTCTTACAACTCCCATATGAGTGGAATTCACAATTTAAAAAATTTCAAGTCGGAGGACGAGGATTCTTCGCCCAGTTTGCAGTTGTGAGTTGTCAGAACGTGTATATAAATATAGAAACGTCCAGTCATAGGTTTCCTCAGCAGGTAGACATAATATGGATGCGACATCGATAAACAGACCCATTCAAGATCTTTTAGAGCGGTTTTCACCACCTAGAGTAGAAGTGGGAGTTACAGAAAAATAAGCGTGCAAAATGCATTAATTTTTTCTGTAACTCCAAGTTAACCGTAACTCGCACTTAGAATCTAGGTGGTGAAAGAGAACATTACAAGAGAAACATTTGGTTCTTACTAGTTCACACATGATTTTCTCTCTACTTCTATGTGCCTTTGTTCATTTCTAATTGGTTTTGTAGTGATCATGACGGTGGCAGAACCAGAAATTTTATTCTCAAATTACCTGTGGTTCACGCCAGTATCTACAATAATAATAACGAAGGCGAGAGTGGCCCTTCTGGAGCGCATTCATTCAAATTTTCATCTAAATCTGGCATATTCCTAAAAGGATCTGAGGTATTAACTCGAACTACCAACTTTGGCTGTGTTTGGATTTAAATTTCCTGTTGAGTTGGTTTGGAAAAAATCATGTTCGCTACAATTTTTTCAGCTACCGACGATCACGCCTATTCCTGTGAAGTATGAGAATGAAATGAAGTTTTCACAGTTTGGTTTGATGAACTCGCAACTGTCTCTTAAAAATCACAATAAAGGTAACTTTTGCTGTAACTAACTCCTAAACAAACTTTTCCATTATGAAAATATTGCTTGTGTCTTGAGTTATCGAATTTAGGTTTGAGTAATTGATATTTACCCCTCGTTTTTTAAATTTCAGAGCTGAAGAACCAGACGGCAGTTGTATATACAAAAACTCAGCCAAATGTACGTGTTCTCAAACCACGAGTGAATGTTCCGTCACATGAAAATACGTTTGACGATTGCTGTTTATGGCATGCTGTTGGCAAGTGTTTGGAGTGTTCTTCTAAAGCACTAACTGTGGATGGGGCCGCATTTTTGTCAAGTTCAAAGCCTTCCCCGTCAATACTGGATCCAGTTGGTAATCCTGTTACTTTCACATATATCCTTTGTAGTTGGTGAATTTGGCAATGAAAAGGTCTGTGGAGTGTTCAAGCTTCATTATACGGGAAGCTCGTGTTTTAGTGAGTGCTGCTTGTAAACATGTTGTATAGTAATAGGTGGTTGATATCAGAATATTGGTGACTGACCTGGCAATATCCTTTGCAAAAACGTTTTACCGACTCGTTGAGGGAGGTGCCACATCACGTCGGGCCACATGCTGTGTGAAGCCGGCTTCAGAAGACTACAGAGGGGCATACACAAGTGGTCCAGTTGGCCTTACGGCCCCTCGCCGCTCCAAGTTCCACCGTGTATGGGGAAATTGCAGCCAAATTGAGAAACATGTAAATAATCTGATGATCCCAGTAGACTAAGGGAGGCAGTCGTCCAAGGCTTTGTCCCACAGTGCTGGTCGGCTGTGCACCACAAAAATTAATAATTCAATCTTCCACATCAATTGTTGAAAATAAGCAGCAAAACTTAGAGCTAGGGAGGTGGGAGCGATGTGAGAGACGAGTGATTTTTGCTCTAGTGTGTAGAGCCAACATCCATTATGTGCATCTCGATGAAGAGCGGTGCTCCTTTCCACACGCCTTGCTCGATATGCAAGAGCCGTGAGCCCTCTCCGCTGTCGAGATGAAAAGGCTTGTGAGCGCTCGCGCTCCCTGTGTGAAAGCTATCATTATAATTCATGCATTTCACTCCTGAGAGCCTTGCCCTCAGTCGTGAGCGACTTACCACTTGTAGTGTGAAAGAGGCCTAAGGCCCCATTCACACAAGGAGCCGCAAGTTTCGTACTCACGAGCGAGAGCTTTTTCCGCTCCTCTCTCCCACTCTTCCACACAGTGAGCCTTTTGGCTGTGGCGCGGCACTTTCGCGTCGTGTCAGTCACGATGGACCGTAGGCGAGCTATGGCCATTTACCTTCTTCGACGACGAAAACGCTGAAGTTCCGGAAATATTGGGTACATTCTTTCAACCAAAGGTGCGATGAAGCAGGAGTTTTTGCCACACTTTATCAAGAACTTTGACAGGATGGCAACAAGTTTTTCAAGTACTTTCGAATGTCATTGGCCTCATTTGATGAGCTCTTTGGGGTCGGTTACACATTTAATTTATCAATAACTCAACATCCACCTCCATCTTCACCTGTCACAGGGGCGCAAGAAACTGGGAAGCGAGAGCCGTTTTAGTGCGTCTTGTGAATGTCACACTCCGACCCGCGGGCATCCTCCAGGCGGCCGCGGCCAGCCTGAAGCCCTTCGTAAATTCTAAGGATTTTTTTAAAATTTGAATTTAACGCGGAAAATTTGTAGCGTGTGAATGCTTCAGATCCGACGAATCAGATGTGCTTTGGTGCGCCTACTGGCCCGTCGCATCAGGCTCGTGGTCCAACCGGCTGATTGTATTTACATACGATGTGACGGTCCTGATGCCTGATCTGGTAGCGGTAAGTAAGTGATTGCGCTGTATAGTATTCTTATGTGAAAAACTGCGGTTTTCATCGGTCCTAGTGTGATCTCATCAATATTCAACATCAAGTTCAACAGTATGAATAGAAGGATTGAAGAGGAGAAGAGACAGTTTCGAGAGAGGTGGGAACTAAATTATTTTTGCAAGATGGTCAAAGAAGAAGTAGTTTCCCTGATTTGTTCAAAAAACATTACTGTCCCACCGACAAAACTCTTGCAGACGCTATGAAAGTGAGTCAGAGCTCATTTGTTCCGAAGTTCAAAGAACATTATAAAAGAAAAACGGAGCCAGATTTCTGGCCAAATCCTGAAAAATCAATAATGATGGGAAAAACTTTCAATTTCTACAGTCGAGAAGATAATAATTTTCAGTTGTAACACTTTGTAAAGTTGAAATACAATATTTGAAGTAAAATGCGTATATTATTTTCCAACCATTTATTAGATACTCACCTTTATTTGAGTTAAAATTTTGATTTACGGGAGTCCTACGTTACGCTCCCAGGCCGGGCAAACCGTTGCGATGCGCTCCTGAGAAAGTTATACGCTGCCGCTATTACGATGCGCCTCGTCAAATGAAATAAAAACTACGAATTTCGAATACCCCAATATCAGTGGCATGTGACAATGGAAAAATTGCTGTTTCGAAGCCAGTAAGTACGGAAGTGAAGTTTGGAGGACAGTACTTTGACGTGCTTGTATACAGAGATATCTGTTTCATTAGCCTCTTGCAGGGAATTTAGTTTAGGATAAATTTCCGCTTGTACCTGCTGCAACTCATAAAAATACAGGAAAGTGTTCGGGTGAGGAGAGTTGAAGTCTTTGTTATAGAAAGCATGGAAAGGTTCACACGTTTGTGGTGCGTGTGACGTCGCTTGACTTGCATGCCCAAATCTGAGATGGAAAAAGAGAGTTGACGGCGATGTTGGTGTCGTGGATGTACTCTAAGAACTCTTGAGCCTTAGGTAGATCGGGTTTGTCCATTACGCATTCGCAGAAAACGTCAACTTCGTGCGGATGACAATAAGGGAACCCAAAAACCCAATGGAGCCATTCGCACTACTTGCCTCATCTTTGTAAACGGGTCATCCCAAGACCTTCTATTCTTCTATACCTGCAATTTTAGTTGTAATACGAGTATGTTTATTCGTAGTCGTAGATCTATCTTATTGTAATTATTTATTTTTTATTTATCCATTGTAACTGTATTTGTATTTTTACTGTAATTTTACCTACCATGCCTGATGAAATCTGCATCCCAACAACACAACCTCAGGCCAAACGAGCCTCACTGCGTTCTGATCTGCATTATCCGCAGGTCCACTCTAAACGAACGGGAGTGCATCGTAAAGGTAAGCGCACACTAGTGACGGGGCGGGACGGGTCGCACCGCGGCGGAAAAATGCGCCTGTTTCGGTTTAGTGTTTTTCTTATGGAGACGCGCACACCACAGCCGGGGCGGTGCGTGGCGGGGCGGAGCGCATGGAAACATCGCTCGCTAGGCGGATTTTTCCGTCAGCCCGCCGTGGATTTTTCATGAGCGAAGCTATTTGCTTTTCTTTCTACTGTTTCTATTGGTCAAAACGCTGCAAATTATTACACAAGGGATTATTATTTGCAGTCTAGATGCCCCTTCTGCGTAGATCACTCACTGTTTTCTGTCATCAGTACCTAATGACAATAATAATAACAACAATAAAGTTTATTTGCCATCTTCAAGTTGGTACAAAATTATTTGTTGGAAATGAAATGCGTTTCTATACAAAAATGAGAACATTTAAACTTCTTGAGCCCCACAGGGTACGTATAAGTACATGAGACCCTACCCTCGTGCCCCCCCCCCCCCCCTCCCCCCCGGAAAGCCCAAAATCAAACAAGTACTGGGGCCGGCCAGGCAATTTTATAGATTCATAAATCAAGAAGTCTACCTATTATTATTATTATTTGTTGTTATGCATGAATGTTATTTTGTTCAAGTTAAAAAAGCATACCTAACTGCCCCTCAACAAAATCCAAAACAACAATCTTTTTCATAAAATTAAATAATATCACGGTGCAGCCAACTCTATTTCACGTGATTATAATGAGCTGTTACTTGCACACCAGATTTCATTCATTTTGGTTCATGGTAACTAAGAAAAAAACGGCAGACGGTCATAACGTTTTTTAATTCCATTATTTCGGATTCAACGTGGTAGGTAGGTAAAACGGAAATCATCAAATTTTGAGAAGAGGTTAAATTTTTTTCTTTTCATGCACGATTTCAAAGGTTTGTTATTGGAAATAGTGAACCAAAAATAAAACATCTTCATGGGAAGAATCCATGGCGAACGAAACAACGAAGAATGAAACAACCAAATGACCGCTTTTTCCGATGAGCTGTGGCCCGGCCCGCCGCCTAATGTGCTTAGCGACATTTATCCGCTGCGATGCGACCCGACCCGCTGCGGCACTAGTGTGCGCTTACCTTAATGCGGCGGAGTGGACTTTCACTTCGGAGTGGCCCAGTGGGAGCCCAACGTAGGTCGCCCTGATTTACGACCCCCAGATACAACAATGATGATTCAATGAATAAAAGGAATAAAAACAATAGAATTAACAAAAATGAGATTTGTGAATTCTGTTTGCTGGTCTGTGTTTGTGGGGGGGGGGGGGGGGGGGGATGGTGTGCCTGGCCTTTCAGGAAGTGGCCCACCGAGAATTTGAGTTTGACACTCCTGATCTAGGGCCGAATGGTCGGTTAGGCAGTGTATTGCAGGTCTCGCTGCACCTTAGAAGCCAAGTTCGCAATGTGACAGGGGCTGTAGTCCTGCAGTGCCCCTTCACAATCGAGGAGTCATATTTGAACCACCCCTATATTTTTGCTCTAGACATTTGTAATATTTCTACGTATGAACGAACATTGTTAGGAAAACTCGAGTTTCAATTGCCTGGCACATTTACAGTACATCCTTCGGAGCATCCCATCGTCTTTCCTTCAATCCCGACCTTACCATCCCTGGAATCCTTCACTCCTCCCATTCCTGGAGAGTATCAAGAGAATGTGATTCCAAAATTTGACTCCGACACCAGCGTTTTCAACTCTCAGACAACTCAGGCGACGCCTGAAAACCCTACGAGTGGATGCAGCGATTCGGGCTTCCAAGATTTGGCGGGGGATCAGGCGGATCTATTAAACAACGGCGTTTCTGATTTATTCACAGTCAAAACAGAACCCCTGGACGTAAGTTCGATTGTTTCAGAAAATCCCATTTACATTAATACTATCATCATGTAGATTTACATAAACACTTTCCAACCCAGCCATAACTGTCCCACAGTGCGGATAACGCAACATATGCGTCATGAGTCAGCTGCAAGGTCCCCCACACCTTGAGCGCATTCCACCTATTCTTGTATTTATAGTCCGTCAAAAGGTTGTATACGACATGGAGGACGTCAGAATTAGGGTCTAACGACGAATTAGTTGTTTTACCAGGAAATTTTCATTGCTGTAGCTTTTAACCGGTTAAAGAGGAAAAAATTAAATAAATAAAAATACCATTTTGAAGGTAATTCAATGCTCTGCAACTTCTTCTCTCGAGTTTGGCTGTAAATCTGAAGACTGAACCGCTAGAACGAAAAGTTCGTCAAAACACATGTTTGTAGGTAGTAAAAAAGTTTTTTTAAATTTCATTTTTGAAGGCGAATATCTCACAGTGTATTAGAGATAGAAAAACGGCAATGTTATAGGAAATTTAATTCTCTTATTTGATGCCCCATCCAGTCGAAGGAAGTACTTCCATCATTCCAGCAATGTCTATGCCGGAACAGAGCAGCACAAGATAACAGTTTCCCAGTGTTTGTAATGTAATGTAATCATTACAAAAGTAATTGCTCCTTCATAACTGTTGGATGCCCTTTGGTCCCAGGGTCTACCTGCCAGTTTCAGGAGCCCAGGTTTCGATTTCGATTGCAGGTCATCAATTACTGTAGCTTTATTCCGATAACATGCTTGGTCTATGGAGCTAACACGAAGGAACGACCATGGATGCTCTACTAGACTATTGAATAACCATAGCCTGAGAAATCTGGCGAGTTGCTGTTGAACTTTGTGAAAAACGCTAGGTACATTGTATGGAGGGAAATTTAAATGCCAACTGAACAATGGTTGGAGTTTCTTTACTCCTAGTTTTTGGGTGCCGGGGCTGTGGCCTTATAGACACAACGCCCCTGGCCCCAAGGGTTGAAATTTGGTACACGTCCTCAGGGGCCCTCGAGAATGGACAAGTCAACAACAGGTTTTTATGACCAGGGCAGTCCAACATTGTTTGAGCGTTCACTTTCAGCTTTGACTTCTTGAAAACAACTTCAATCTGAGGCATGATTTATCATGATCATTCATTGCTGTAATCATTCGGCCCGGTGCACATGAGCTGCAAAATAATCGGGACGCTGAGATTGTTTTCTATCCTGTCCCTTTGATACCCATCTGAGTTTCTGTGCGCATGAAGACAGGACGCCGCGTCCTATCTCTTTGATACCTGGGAACATTTTTCCCTTCCAACTGGGTGGGGATTCTTTCTTCTTCAGTGTTGTGTGTTGTTTCTCGCGAGATGGATCGAGCGCAAATTGAAATGTATAAAAAGAAGGTTTTATTTTCGTACTTTATGTACAAATACATTTATGAAGGTAATCATAAAAGAAGATATTGGGTTCATCCATTTAACGATACCTACGAGATATTTAAAAGGCGCTTTCAACACTATTTTCATAGAACTGAGGGAAGATGAACAAAAATTCTTCAATTATTTTCGAATGTCTATTCTTTCATTTGATGAATTGGCTGTAAGAATCAGTGGTGCATTAAAAGAAGTTGGTGGTTTCGAAGATACCGTATTGGTTTATTATTCTGTGAATAATACACCTATGTATTCGCTCAGCAAAAAATTTTTATAACACCCCCTCAAAATTTTTTCTTTTCCGTTTCAAGGTGCGTAGATTCCAAAAATGCAATGTCCGTATGCTGTACGCCTTCCGCCGTATCACGTGTACAGGCTTCTAAAAAATTCGTTCTTTCGCACACATGCTCCATTTGGGCCCTAGTTGTGTCCCGAAACTTTTCAGCCCGATCGGAATATACCCAGGGGTGTTATGAGTGAAAATGTGTATAAAAATAGGTACTTTTTGTGTTTTAGTACCTAACATGTTAGTAAAATGAGCTTTTGAGGTATCGTTTTTCATGTTTTTGGGGACGAGAAGACCGAACATCAAGTCGATTTTGACCAGAGTGGAAAATTGAGGTTTTACCAGATGTTCAGCTCCCAAAATTGATTTTTTATGAGTCAAAAACCTGGGAAATCGTCTGAAATCACCATCAATTTGTAGAATAGCTCTAGAAAAAGTGTCAACACGTGGATCAAGACGGTTAAAAAATGGCACGCACTACCGATGATGAAATATAGTTTTAAAAAAAAGGAGCGTGCCTAATTCGTGTTCTGGGGGCCAAAATTGGTGGAAACCACCAGAAATAGCCATTTCAATTATTTTGTATGAAAGAAACAATAAGTAAACAGCCAACATTTCTGTGGGTATGTCCAATAGAATAATAAACCCATGTGACAAGGACTTTGCAGCGTTTTATTGTAATACAAGTTATCTAATGTTGAAGAAAAAGCACCAGATAGAACGGACGCAGCGACGTCTTGGCACTGTCCCATTGCCACGTGTGTACTAGCGAAACGTGAGGGATAGAAAATGACGCTGATAGGGGGAGAGACCAGCGGCAGCCCCGATACCTAAGAAGTGTCTCGCCCAAGATCCGCTGTGGACTGGTGGCGCTGCAGTTGGCTGGTGAGCGTACTACTCTCCTCCCGGCGCAGCATTCAAATTAATTTCGTATCCAGAACGCAGTGAGTGCGCCCTGACTATCAAACTCAATAGGTAATAACATTAAAGATAACCTGCAATATCGCCAAGCCATCGTCCACAGCGGATCTTGGGCGAGACACTCCTCCGATACTATCGAGATAGGCCGAGGGTATCGGATAGCTATCGGCGTCCCTTGTGCATTGGTCCGTTACTCCCAACGTCTTTCTGACTATCCAATTGAAAACAATCTCAGCGTCCCGATTATTTTGCAGCTCATGTGCACCGGGCCTTCTATGCCTTGCTGATTGTTGGTTTTGTTACATACCAAGTATCCTCATCGGATCCCGTTGCAAGAGTCTCCAGACGTTGGACCGCCACTATTCAATTTGGCCGACAGTCTGAAATATGTAATTATCCTATTTATCATTTCAATGTAACTATTCAAATTGATTGGGCAAATGAAGAAAAAATCCAAAACATTTGGTGAATTCTTTCGAAACGCTTGTTTGTGATGTTAAGTTAATGTTTTCAGATTCAAGTAGGTTTCGGACGTCACACGAGCGTGTTCTTTTATTATTTACTCATTTATTAGACTATATACGGACATATACCCAATTTACAAGATAACCCATTTCCTCATTTATGTTTCAGAATTTTAGATTTGGCCTGGATTTTGAAAGTAACTTTGATTTTCTTGAAGAAGCATTTGAAAGTGGCCTGCTGGATAATGTGAATATCTCTCCATCTACGGCTGATGTAAGTTTGCCCATTGCACCTGTGTAATCTATGCAACTCTCGAACTGAACATGCTTTTATGATGAATATAATTGTTTTTGACTAGATTAAAAAGAAGAAGAAAAGTTACAGTCGTGCAGCGTAACGTATGAGCGGAAAAAAATCAAAAATATTTAAAAACCGCTGCAAATTATTTCACGACAGTTCATTATTTTCAGTACCTGAATAATAGTAGGGTCATTTTTTTGCAGTGATAACTACCTACTCACGCACACACGTCCTGTATCCCGACATTTAGGCCCGCCCGATCATTTTTGCAATTCTGATGGCCACTGAACCAAAGCAGGACTCCAAGACATATTCCCAGTTTTCACCTAATTTGGATTTGTTTGGCCGTGAACAACAAACTTGTCAACAAATCAACAAATCCTGTCAACAAATATTTGAAAAGTTCCACTCATGCAGCATGGCTGTAAGAGCGAATTTTCAAAGAAATATTCTTGCTAACCATCCCGATTTCCGTAAAATTAAATGATTATAATGATTTTTCGTGATTTTAGCCATTTTTACCAATTTTTGACCATCAAAGTCAAATTTTACCCATACCCTTTTTGATGAAAATATTTTTATCATCAAAATAGTCCCTCCTTCGTGAATTACCATCCCAAACAAACGTCAGGTAAATTAATATTGATTTTCGCTCTTAATACCAATCCCAATTTTAGACCTTCAAAAACCCAGGTTTGACCCATGAAAAACAACTGAAATCGTATTTTTCTGTCTACTCAGCCTTCCATGCCACTTCCAGTGATTTTATATAAATTTTTCGCGATTTTAGCCGTTTTTACCGATTTTTGATCCCCTAAAAACTTCAGATTGGACCCAATTGGAAAATTGCTCGTCTTCGAGCTCATCTTTTTGTTTCGCAGTACCAACATTTTGGCGAAATTCGTAATTTTTATCATGTACCCAAGGTCAGATATCGTCTGGAGTGACATAAATGTATTTATAATATTATAGGCACTTATACTTTTTTTTGAAATCTAGGGATAAATTCAGGATGCTGTGAAACGGATTTGCCTACAGGAAAATTTCAAAAATTCATGTTCTGAAAATGTTGGACCCTTTCCAATAGCGTCATTTTCTTTGAAAATTCGCTAAAAAGTACCTGTCAACAAAATCCAAAATAACCAGCCTTCTTCAAATTAAATCACGGAAAAACAAACTCGATTTCCATGTGTGATTATAATCAGCTGTTCCCTAGCAATATCTGGGCTGAAGTTATGTGTAACGTAGGATTCGCATACCTTTCGGTTCAAACATCAGGGCTTTACTGTGAACGAATGGCTGGACTTACAGAGCTCCGGGTGGTCTAAAAAAAATCCCAAAGTTCGGAATCAATTTAAAATTGTATAAAAACCATACCTACTCTCCTTTTGAATGTTTCCGAGCTACAGCGTTTTGAAATTTCAACCCGTTTTTCACTTGTTATATGGCTGACAGTAACACCGAGCTTCGAGGGCTAGCTGGGCCTAAAATCCAAGTTTAATTAATTTTGGTTTAGGGTAAATATGGATAGTGAGAAATATGGCGGACGGATGGTAATGTTTTATAAGTAGAATAAACCATAGCTTGACTATCAGATAGTACCGAGGGCAGTCTGATTTTAAATTTGGATTGTTCATAGTTAGAAACGGTCGAAAATAATATATTTATTATGGTCATAACTAGGCATTTTAAGCAAATTTTCGAAAAGATTTTTTCTTGGCTAGATATTGCAGTGTTAAAAAATGTATAAGTACCTACATGCATTTTAGAAAAATGCTTCGATTCTTTTCCGTTTCAGAGCGTTCTGAATCAAATCCTAGGTTTCGACTTTTTTTTAGATGACTATGTATTTGTCCATTTGGCCAGTATCGGACTTCGGCTACCAGATAGGAAATTTTAAATTTAACCGAAGTATTATTAATGGCAAATGGAAGAGTTAGTTATGCAGTTAGTTAAGAAGATGAGTAATTTTCAGAAAATAAAAGTGGGTTAAAGTCAAGTTTTTTGGGGTCAACATTTCAGAAAATTCTTTCGTTCAAATTAGGTAGAGGTGGCTCACAATAGCTTTGTTCCAACGCCGTGAATATAACATGTACTAGTTCATTGCGAGAACCCAAGTGGTGGGAATGAGTTCATGAGTTTTTCGGTTTATGAAGTGAACCGCTGGAACGCTGGACTAGAAACCTTCCTAATAAAAGACTATAACAAAATACAAGCAACACTAATTTTCATTTGTGTGAGAATACCAGACAAATGAAAATGTTGGGGAGGTTTTAGCGAGGTTATCTTCGAGTTTTCAGTTCACAACCCTGCCATCCATTTGGAGCAAGAAGTTCTTGTGCCGGTTCAAGAACTCAGGGCGGGTAAAGCAGTACGTGAACTTCACCTCGCTGGAACAAACTTCATGTTTCGGCCTGAATTGCAATAGTTGAGCTGGAGACAAGACTGAGCAAATACACTCACTACTTCTCCCACCAACAGATCTCACTCTCCTAGGCGCCTCAGATTCATTCAAGCCGAGGCCGAAAAATTCTGAGTTATCCCTAAAGCCCCAATTACACCTGCCGAGTACTGGGCCGAGACAGTGCACTCGGCCGAGTAAAACGCAGTGTGCTCGGCCCATAAAGTACTCGGCCTAGTAATGGGCGAGTGATTTTGGGCGAGTCAGTGAATAGAACCATGTTCTATTTACTCAGCCGAGTAGCGGCCCCCCCACCACTCATCCACTCGCTCAGTTGCTTCTCGCCAATCCACTCGGCTAGTGTAATCTGGTTTGGCGGGCGATCGCGCCTTTTGGTTTATTATTCTGTGAATAATACACCTATAAATTCGCTCTGCAAAAATTTTTTATGACACCCCCTCAAAATTTTTTCTTCTACGTTTCAAGGTGCGTAGATTCCATAAATCCGCCGTACCATCCATATCTACTTCATCTTCACTAGGGCCCGCCCTAGTTGTTTCCAAAAACTTTCCATGTTTAGGTTCTAACGAAGTTTCAGCCTTAAATTTTGATGTAAAATCGTCGTTTTTCCGCACACAGTTTGGGTCTCGATTTTGGAACACATTTGGGTCCTAGTTGTGCTCCCAAGCTCGGCCGCCCGATCGGAATACACCCAGGGGTATTATGGTGGGGGGGGGGGGGGGAAATGGGTGTACAAATTGAATAATTTTTTCTTCTCACCTTGTGAGATATTGTTATCCATGGTTTTTAGGGCGAGAAGACCGAATATGAAGTTGATTTTGACTAAAGAGTGAAGAAGTGAGGTTGCACGAAGGTTCAGCTCCCAATATTCTTTTTTTTATGGGTCAAAAACCTGGGTAACTGTCTGAAATCACCGTAAAGTAGTACAATATCACGACAAGTAGTATTAATAGGTGAATCAACACAATTAAATTACACTATCAATGATGGGAGATAATTTGTAAAAAAAAGAGCCTAATTTGTGTCTTTGAGAAACAATAAATGAACAGCCAACATTTCTGTAGGTATGTCCAGTAGAATAATAAACCCATGTGACAAGGACTTTGCTGCGTTTTCTCTTTTTAATTCGCTGTGCCATATTGCGCGGAAGACTACAAGACGCAACTGTCTCGTCTCTGCCCAGCTGAAATGTAATCACCTACTCGCCCATCAAAGTAGCTCGGCCGAGTACTTGACGGACTACTCGGCCGAGCTACTCGGTAGTTGTAATTAGGCCTGAAGATACTCCAATAATTCGCTCATACGGTCATGCATGACCAGAACTTTTAGCGAATTTTCAAAGAAAATGTAGCTATTTGGCTCGTTCCAAAATTTCAGATAAATATGCTTCCTGTAAACCTGAAACCCCTCCAAAATCCGTTGCATGCATAGGAGATCTAAATTATAGATTTTCACTTTCGTATAATCATTCAGCACGATAAGTCCCTTAATTTCCGTGGTAAAAAAAAAATCGTTCTTGCGCAGAAAAATCTGTCTCCACAAGAGTAGTGATGAGTTCGTTACCCATTACGATCGCATTGTGCGCAGCGGTCCAGATTTACAATTTTTCACCCAAAAAATCGAAACAAAGGCTTGCTTGCGGGGTGTTATCAAGTTTTTTGGAGCGCCGAATCGATTGCACCCAGTCTCGGTCCGATTAGGCTCACCTAGCATACCAGCTTATAAAATTGTAATCCACAATACAAAAATTGCATATTTTTTATGTAGGCATGTGAGGTGTCGTTTACAGTGTTTTTTGGTCGCTGAATCGATTGGGATTAGTTTCAGCACGTCAGACTGCATCGAGTGAAATCACAATTTTGTGGTTCAAAACACCAAAAAATGATTTTTTTTACAGAATGTTTCTGCACGACGCGCCACTCTGGTCTCAACAAGAGCCCAGTCTGGTGTAGCGACTTTCCCTGGCAGATGACCATTAAGTTTTCAATAATTTCCTAAACTATTTCTTTGAAAATTCGCTCCTTAAGCCATGCTGCATGATTGGAATTGTATTAAGAGATCTCCTTCACCAGTATTCAAACCATACCTATTACAAGGTGTCAATTGACCTAGAAAATTGTGGGAAAATCCGAGGAATTGGCGGTTACGGGGAAAATACGAAGAGAGCAAGAGAAACTCACTCACTCTCAGTACCTGCTTGACACCCATGTTATAACACCTTGTTTATACTGTCAATTAACAAATCCTCTTGTTGTTTACTCCCAAGGCGTCGACCAGCACGTACTCTCCGGCGAAATTCGATGAATCTGCATTTATTGATCTGTGACGTCCTGACGCGCCAATGTGAAATGCATCCATACTTCCTGGTGGTGGTTAATTTACTTGCACTCTTCTTTTAAATGATGGAGTTTGACTTTCTTTTCATTTGAACATTAGTACTCAATAAAAGTACTTTTTAAATAGTTTCAGCATCTTCATTGATTCAAATGTAATACACGAATATAAAACAAAACAGTGGTTTTCTTTCGAACCTTTTCAGATCTATCATTCATTGATTAATTTTATTAATTGCTTGGCAATCAATTTCACTCATTCAGGAAGCTACTAGATTTCAAGATGGTTAGAACCCAAAAATTTATTTAAAGTTAGCAATAGAGAGTTTTGACAGATTTCTTTTTTTTTAAATTCACAACCTCTAGGAAAAGTGGTGGCTAGGAGTCAGTTTTCAAAAACAAGTGGTAGTTTTTAAATTAGGGTGGCTAAAAAGATGTATCAGGTATATTGGCCTAAGGAGGCGGAGCGAAGCTTTGGAGGCAAAGGTTCTCAATGCTGCCAACAATCCAAAATTAGAAAATGGCAACCTTCAAGAACCTATGCTGTGCCGTGAACCTCCCCTAGCTTTGATTTTTGAGGACATGTGCTTGGTAACCCTCAGGACACTGTCTGACCACTCGAGCTCTAGCAGTGCAGGGGGCCATTCACTAAGCCAAAGAGAAATCTCTTTTCAGTTTGACTCTTTTGGCAGAAGAGATTTTTATAGTATCCATGACAGGGTTATTCAGTAACTTCTAAAGGGAGAGTTGGTGGCCACCTTCGCATTTTCAATCTCTTTCAGAGAGACCTAGTAGATGTATTTTCTCGAGAGACCCTTTCTAGTTTGTTCGATAGTGGTCATTCATCATCCTTCCTTCATTGGCTACCGTATTGGTCATTTTGATGTATGTTTTTTCATCTCTTAAAGGTAAGTCGATTGTTCATGAAAAATATGTACATGTTATCGATTCATGAGTAACAACGTCTAATTAGGTATGGGTTGAGAGCTATTCAGTAAAATAGACGAACCTGGGAGACACTGGAAGAGACTATCTCCCAAGAGAGACTACTCTCCAGGAGATTTTCAAAATAGATTATCTATTTTCACTATCTTTTTTAGTGAACAGGCCCCCAGATAGTTGACAAGGTGGACACTACGGGTATGTAGTACTGAACGACCCATACTTTCTCCTTCATATACATTAAATCTGATCAACATGCTTTCCAGGTTAGGTAGGTTAGCTAGAGATGATATATCTACACTCCACACCACTCCCGGAGACGAGAGAATCCAAATGAACTTTTCATGCGACAGCAGTAAAGGAGGTTGCCCATGTCTCAATTTCTGCTCTGACTGACAAAGACGAAACCGTTATCTGGAGACGAAATTATTCAACATAAAGCTAGAGAACGGGATAAAATTTGTTACTTTGACCAGACATTGGTTAATGAAGGCCATACAAAAACCTACATATGGGTGTACCTGTTTTGTTACAGTGGGTGTCTACTGGACCAAAAAACCCGTCTGGTGGAAGGAAGATTGTTACTCACATTGGAAGTCAAATAGGGTTCATTACCTACCTCTCACGAGTTCTGTCAGCAAGTATTACTGTAGAATAATACGACTATACCTAACAAAAAAGTTTCTTTCACGCCATTTCTGATCTATTAGTTCCTACCTACATGGCTTATTTTTAATCACCTGAAGGAAAGTGCCTTATCAGGTGAGAATGTGACCCGCAACAAAAATATCATGTGCAACTCAACTTGGATTCTCTCGTCTCAGGGAATGGAGTATGTCATGGTACCCTTAAAATATACCACTCCAAATTGTACATAAAAGAATGTTTTTGAACAATTAAGACGTGGAGAAGGTGAGCTGCGTGATGCAAGGGCCTACCTCAAATTTACCATCACCACAGAATACATAGGTACTACCTACTCATTATGTCCTCATCTTCACTGACCGATCCAAAATACTTCCAAGGATGGTGGGGGGATAACAACTCCACCTTTTTTGAAAGGAAATTATCCTAGATATTAAAAAGACCCCTGCTTTCCCAAAAAAATTGGGAACTAATGGAAAACCGCTGCAAATTCCAAATCCAGTCATGATGTATAATCCATGGATTACCTACTCACCAGAGCACACGATTTCATACAAATTGAGATCAGTCTAATTGAAGCAGATACCAAAGACACAAAATGGGGTTGCTGTAACGATCAAAGATCGACTGACTTTTATACGATAATTTATTAACTAGTTGAGGTTTAACCAACAAATATGGTGCTAAGGAGCAGCAGCAGGCTGACTGGATTCAACGAACTCGCCAGCACCCAGTTCTTTGACAAGTTGCTTCCGAGACAGGAAATACTCCTTGTACCACATGATGTGATCTTTCTTCTCTTCGGCGCTCAACCAGTGGTTCCTTGAGAGACCAACGATGACGAGATCCATGAACTGTCGAATTGGCCCCCGATGCGGACACCAGTCCTCCAGATGGACGTCCAAGAAGATGTGGTCCACAAATGATACTTCTTGCTCTTTTTCCAGTCCTGAAAGGTGAAATAAACGTAACTAACATCATCACAAATTAAACTAATATTTAGGAATAGTAACCAGCCATTTCAGGATGGGGTCCGACATCCAACTGGCATGCCAGTGTCGTGAACGTGATCAGAAGACCTCTAGTGGATTTGTACATATAATTTCGCTCATAGCCTCACTTCCTTGGGCTGGGAAGGAGGCATCAGTATTCGAACCCATGGACCGCGATCGCTGGGCCCCCAAGTGACAACTAGGTGCATATTTTGAAAGGTTTGTTGGGAGATACCTACGTTTTGTTGGATTTCCAAGATTGATCCAAAACGTCGATTCGAAAGAAATAGTTGTATTCCTACCTTGTTCATTGTCGATAGGGAATTTCCAAAGCATCCCTTTCTCAGTCCACAATATCATCTGCTCCCAAATGTTGCGAGGGGGATGAGTGAAGGCTAACTTCAGTTCTCTAGCAGCGCAATGGTCCCAGGCTGTTGTTTTCGGTCCTTCATTATATTCGACGTTCGAACTGAATATTCCTAAAGGTTTTCCTTGCTGCAAATCAACCATTTGCGATTGCACCCTGAAAAATATAATTGTTTGATGTTATCTATTAGAAAAGTTCATCGTCTAATCGGATGATAATGAGAAGTGGAAGAAATTCCAACAGAAAATTAGTTGATAATTCATTCATGGTCACGTCTACGCGAATGAAATCACCAACATACCGACGGTGCGAGAGATAACCCATAACTCCAAAAACGCTACCTCAACAGGAGAGCAAAACAAACTAATACCTATGACCAACTGAGTGCGTCAAATTTGTACAAATATCGATCCTGTCATCCATCCAATTACTTTTTAGCTTGGTTTAATATGATTCAATAAATTATGCTTCATTTACAATTTCCATGTTGACTTATGGATGCAAATTATTGATCAAACGTGGGCTATTAAGAGGTATGAAACCCCCACTGCACGGTGACATACGGTTTATCCAGGTAAAACCCAAGACTTCTGGTGAGACAAACCCTACCTCTAATCAACAGTTCACTATACAATCTGTTATTACATTACAAAACTGTAACCAGGACTGTGGAACCACGGAAGCATGAATCTGCAGTTATCATCTGTGATTGTGAATCCGGAGTCTGAAGATGCCAAATAGGTACCAGTTGTTTTGAATAAACTGAAAAAATCAAGATTTTCCTCACGAATATCATCTCAAAAGGGGGACTATCCAACATACCGTCTCTGGATTCACCACTATAATAAATATGATCGTCATAACCGTTAGAAAACCCCCAAACGAGTCCACTGGTAGAAGAACCTCATTTTGGCAAGAATTGGAATTACGGGTTGTCACAACCAATTGGGATTTTGATCGACTGTGAAAGGTTTGAAAAGTCTAGCTATCAGTGGGCCCGTATCTATATAACCATTAACATAGGGCATACCAAAGAACCAGTCCACCGAACAAAGGGGTTACCGTTTTTAGGGGCGCCCCTCAGGCTATGTCCTAATTGGGAAGGCATCGCGCGATCGGGCGATCAACGATGATCGCACGATCACGCGTTGATCGCGCGATCTAAATGCCTGTCCTAATTCATTTGCCCGTCGATCGCCTATTTAGTGCGACCAGACGATAGCGCGATGAAAAACACGCCATAGCGCGACCACCTCAGTTCCGTTCTCATTGCCGGAAATGCCTTCATATGCGTAGATGCTGAGTTTTTGTTCATTTTCCGATGCTTTTTAAAGAATATTCTCATTCTCAGCATAGAAGTTGTCACAGTGAAGTACAGTAACCAAAAATAAAGTACAAAACTTTGAAAAAAAAAATCCAGTCATGCAGTGTGAGTATAAGAGCGAATTTTCAAAAAATATTCGTGCTATTGTGTAAACAAATGATATAGGTAGCGAGAAACGATACCACTTTTCGTAGAATTATATAATTTTATTCGTGATATTTAGCCATTTTTACCAATTTTTGACCCTTACAAAGTCAAATTTGACCCACTCTTTTTCAAGAAAATGTTTTTATCATCGAAATATTCCCTCCGTCGTGAATCACCGTTCCACACGAATTAATATTGATTTTAGCCCTTAACACCAGTTTTTGACTCCCAAAAATCCGAAATGGACCTCTGTTCTGTATGAAAAACAACTGAAATTTTTTTTTGTCTTACTCACCATTCCATACCACGTCCAGTGATTTTATCAACTGCTCGCGACTTTAGCAATTTTTATCGATTTTTGACCCACCTTAGAATTTGTTTAAATTGCTCATCTTCGGACTCATCCTTTTGTTTGGCAGTACGAAAATTTTGAAATTTTTATCATGTACTCCAGGACAGATATCGTCTGGGGGTGACACATAAACAAATTTAAATATATAATACATCATCATCATTTACTTCGAAAATCATTCATCATTTCCCTTCATTTCCTTCATTTATGAACATTCATTCATTTCCTTCATTCATTTCCTTAATTTTCTTTGAAAATCCGCTAAAAAGTATGTCTGGCAAGCCTGGTTACAACATTTTTGACTATATCTGCAGCCACACAGTCACCAGTTTCAAGGTACCAATAAGCGTCGAAGATTGGGTTCACACGAATTTCGTTAATTAAATGTTCTTCAAAAGTCATTACTGCACAAATACTGTTGATCGCGCGTCGAAAAACAAACTGGTTTGTTTTGAGGCGATGAGGCGTTTGGCGGTCGCGCTGGCTGGTGGAAGTCCGTAACTGAATAGGACACTCCCCTCAGAAAGGATAGGTTTGTTGCTTACGCGATGGGGCGATGTACGCGATGCGATGTCAAAACAAACAAGTGCGGGCGATCTTCCCCATCGCGCGAGCGCATCCGAGGTTCAAAGAGGACACCTTTACTACTTTGTTAAGTTTGATATTTTCATCGTCCGATGCAGCGACCATCGCTCATCGCCCGATCGCGCGATGCTTACCAATTAGGACATTGCCTCAGAAGAGTTTCTAATGTGCCCCTATTGTTTCCAATTATAAGGAGAGCATCCTGTTGCCTTTATTTCTCATCGCTAGAGCAAATGAGTGGGGGGAGGAGGGGTCACGGTTAACGATAGCCAGGCCACAATTATTGTTATCTGATTCCACTGGTTCTTTTGTAACCGATTCGGTTGCTAATTAGGCAAGAAACTTGGCTAATCAAATCTGAATAACCATCCAGTGGGCCATACCTGTTATTCATGCATTCCTCAACAATATGTTTAATTTACTTGAATCACCTGAAGAGGAAATATATAGGTACATAAAGGAGATGTGCTTACGTCTGTCCAGGTCTACGTCGAGGCATCTGATAGCCAGATCTCATCAAATCCGCTCTCCTGAAACTCTTGTCAGACTGTCTCATATCCCCTAATGTAGACCTCTGTGGTTGTTTTTCTTTTTCCACGTTCAGTTCGGATAGAAGCGAACTGGAAAATGAATAGCAGGTTCAACAAGTGAAAAGAAACACATGAATCCTAAGATTTTGCTGTAGGTAATACCCATGCCATATTACCCCATATGTCTAAGCGTTGCTTTGCGATAGGTTTGCGTCGTTCGACACCAGCAGAACAGCATGCATACCAAACAGGACTTTATGATGTGCCAACTAGTTAAATCTCAATCAGTACAGATCTGGAATCTTGTACCTCAAACTAGAATTTCTAGCTGCTTTGAAGACGCTCTTCTTTAAAGCTTCGTTCCTTTCGACAACTTTACTCAGCAGCTCTGCTTGGTTCTTCTCACGATCACCTCCAATTTTCTGTGCTACTTGGTCAGCGGCAGTGACTATCTTCTCACCTGCAGCATCAGTAGGTTTAGAAAGGGTAGAACATGGTTGACAAGAGAGAGTAGAGAGTTCTTAGGAGATACGGTTATAACACTACCGCATCCTCTGTTAGGGCGAACAACATGGATGCTAACCCGTTGCCAAGGGTTACGAGACAACTGAGCATGATAGTCCGTATCTTAAAGTTACGCCAATTCAATACTGATTCCCACCTTCCCCACCCACTTCCTGACCCACTTCCATCTCAGAAGACAAAAGAGCTACACTCAGACAAAAGAAACCACTACACGCACCAGCTCTGTTAAATCTGAAGTAAGGCAGCCTGTTAAATTTAAAGAACGTCAAATTAGTTATTGCAAAATTAAAGTTGTATAAAGTTGGTTTGGTCTGGCTTCTTTTGCAACTGGTATGAATGTGTGTGTGACTGCAAAACCAGCTATAAAGAAAAACGGAGTTATTGAAAAATAGTCTATTTTCAACAGTATTAACAGCGTATTTTTGGCGTTTTTCGTGAATTAGTGGAAATAGACTATTTTTCAATATCTCCGTTTTTCTTTGAAATGGGTTTCCACGATTTCTTCGCGAGTGATTTACTTCGTACCAGCTATAAATTTGTGAAAATAGATTTTATTATGACGGAAAAAGATATATTAACTAAAAAAGCTTAAGCATTTGAAACCATTTCATTTTTTAGGTTAAGATAACAATGTACAGTACTGCAGGTTAAGAACACCAGAACAACACCAGTACACTGCACAACAACTGTACACCAGTACGGAACACGAAAAAATGCGCATAACTTGAGTTACGATTATCAGAAAAGTTCGTGAACAAAGTTGCTGAATTGTTTGTTGTTGCTAAATTTGGTTAAAGCAAGAAAGTTTAATCAATTCGTCACCCTCACTCTCCAACAAAACTTCGATTCTATGGGTTCTGGTTCATATCATTTTCATGATCTTCTCCATTCATGTGTGTTTCCGTAAGAACTTCTCTTTCCTCTTGATTCTCCTGAGCAGGAGCGGCTTGAAAGGGAGGTAGTTATTTCGGTTTTGGTTAGGTTGATTCATCGTGAGCACGTTTTCACCGCAGCACGTAGTAGGAATCTAAGGTTTTTCAGCATGTACATATGTTTACAACATGCCGGTTTACTTTTACACACGGTCTAGTCACTACGTTTCACGGGATCGAGAGGCGGTGATGGATGTACGCGGCCAAATACGTCAACCGTATGACACTCAACCACTTGCCGCATGCGCAGAAGACTTTTTTCCGAGACATACGGATGACGCATCTGAGCAACCGTACCTCCTAGGAACTCTTCAGTTCATAGAAAAACATGAAAACCTGGCAGATACAGAAAGTGAAATACAGCTACCATTTTTCTGTTACAAATACCTATGGAATTATATCACAGAATTGGCCAGTTAAATTCTAACAACGAGATGAAGAAAAAAGGGCAAGGGACCAAATGGAGGATGGATTCTTCCTACTGTACAATGGGGTCACCAAAAATGTAACAGCGAGAGCAGGAGTTGGGCTCTTTGCCTTGTGGCACTAGTCCACAAGGACAAAGTACAAGAGGGAAGAACCAAGTAGAAATGAAAAAATCATTAGTCGACTACTTCATTGTCAGCAATAAAGCTATGACACAAGTGCGCGATGCCAGAGTCAGGAGAGGCCCAGAAATCGCTAGTGATCATTACCTGCTTGTTATGGATCTAATACTGGAATCCCCAGACGGAGGAAAAGAAAGAAGGCTAGAGTGCAAAGGGAAAGAAGAATCAAGACGTATAAGCTAAGGGAACCAGCCAACCAGAAACGGTCTGAGGAGATAGTTACACAAAAGGTTAGTGATCAGCAGGTGGACACTAAACGATCTGGAAGCAGTGTGGCTCCACTTCAAATCAACCCTGCTGCTGGCAGCAGAGGAAGTATGTGGTTCCAAATTATGAGGTAGCCATAAAAAGCAAACTTGTTGGTGGACTGACAATGTTAAAACACATGTACAAGAAAGGAAAAAACTGTGGAAAGCCTAGCTACAAACTAGGAATCTGAGGGACTATGCTGCTTATAAGGAAAAAAGAGAAGAAGTAAAAAGAATAGTCAAAGCAGCGAAAAATAAAGCCTGGGAAGAATTCGGGACATTCATGGAGGAAGCTAAGAAAGAAAATCAAAAGCTTTTTTACAAGGTGCTCAAGAACATGAGAGAAGAGAAAGTCAAATTAGTTATTGCAAAATTAAAGATGGATATAGCTGGTTTTGCTTCTGCAATAGGTTGGATATAGCTGTTTTTGCAACTGGTATGAAAGTGTATGCGATTGTAAACGCAGCTATAAATCTGTGAAACTAGATTTTATTATGAGGGAAAAGTAGGTCTAAACAAAGAAATATTAAGTATTTGAAACCATTTTATTTGTTAGGTTAAGAAAACACTGTGCAGGTAGGTAACTAACAGAATGTTTTACAGTACACTAGTACAAAATACGAAAAATGTGCAAAACTTGAGTTAGGCAATTATTAGAAAAAGTTCGTGAAGGAAGAAAGTTACTGATTGTTGTCATTGCTAAACTTGGTTAAAACAAGAAAGTTAATAAATTCTTCACCCTCACTCTCCAATGATGTGTGTGTGTGTGTGTGTCTCCATCTCCATAACAACTTCTCTTTCCTCATGATTACCCTGACTAGGAGCGGCTTGAAACGGAGGTATAGGTATTTGGGTTGCGAAAACGTTGGTGTACTTGGAAAGTTATCTTGATCACAATATTTCACCATAGGACGAAGTCCAAGTAGTCGGTACGGTTTTCAACATCAGGTCACTGAGATGCGGTCTAGTCGCTACGTTTGCTGGACTGGAGACGGATACGGCCGATTTTGGCGCATGCGCAATCACTTTCCCGAGACATACGGCAGACGGAGCAACCGGATCTCCAAGGAACTCTCTAATTGATAACAATGATTTTAAGAACTGGTGTTTTCTTTTATGTCTGTGTTCTTTTGTCTTTTGAGATAGAAGCTGGTAGAATTCGTGGTACTTCAAGATACAGTCAGGAATTGCACACAAAGCTTTCCACAGTAAAACAAAAAGTTTAGTTTTTTTGGTAGTTTTTTAGAGAATTTTTTGTTTAAAATAAAGGTATTGCGATGGGTCAAAAAAGTCTAGAACCGTTTTTGTTTTTTTAATTTTCATTGCAGATACCTACCAGTTTTGGGGAATCGAACACTGACGTTTCAACATTACACACAAACATCACAACATGTGTGTGGTGTGATTCCAGACGACATCCGACCTAAATGGCGAGAAAAAAATTGCATCTAGTGGCGAAAAATCAATAATCCCAACTGATCTGTTGCGAAACGTAAAAACAGGATTGTTGGTGGGCAAAAAAAAGCGTTCAAAAGTCAATAATTTAGGGTAAACATTTAGTGTATGTGTAGACATAAACAAATAGCCGCGTACATCAGTAGTTCATCGTCCATGGTGGTACAGTGCTGACAGCGAAGCGTTCACTACGGAAGACTTGGCTCGGCGCGGCGCGGTCGTCAATTTCCTACCAAAATGGAGTGGCTGAAAAACGGAGCGGTTGGCGCGGCACGAGGGAGTTTGGAGCGGTCGTGAATGGACCGCTTTAGTAACCCAGGTTTGCGCCAGCTAACCACACACCAGCGATGGGCACGCCACTATCCTACACATTAGCTTTGTTCGTGCTGTCCTCCAGGTTGGTTAACGACATGGGTACTTCATTGTTTTTGTCGTTCGACTGATAACATCAATAGTTAACCTTCCTCAAAAATACCTACCTAAATTCCGTTCACTTCGTTCCTTAGCTCTTTTTTCCTTGAACTTTGGTCTTGGAGCGTCGACGGTTGTTTTTGTATCCTCCTTCATCAACGATTCATCCTGATAAGGAAGAGCAAGTGTCAATAATTGGAAACAGTATATTTCATACACGAATGCATTCAAGTGATGATAACTTGATGAGGCGGTGCAAGTGGTATTGCTCATCTCATTGGAAATTTGAAGTTGAGAGACTAACGAATAAAAATTAGTTTGTTGAATGAATAAATTATGAACATCTGCTACTCCTGAACAATGCACAGGAAAACAAGAAACTAGTCTTACGTTTATAATGGTTTGAAGAAGTGCATTTAATTTGTCTTTAGCCTTTCCTTTCTTTTCATCGCCTCCGTCGGCACTCTCGCTGGAACGTTGTACGCTGGACGCCGATATACACCTCACACTGTCGACCAGACGGGTCTTCCTGAAAATATAGCAGGCACTGTCAATGTACGACATCGAAGAAACCTCTTACGCACACACTTGTTGTACTTTAGCGTGATTCGCTCACAGATTATTATGCGAGCTCAAAAGAATTATGAAATCTGTATGCAACTTTTGGTCCCTTGTAAAGCTGTACCTACCAAAGTAACTTGGTAATAGCAGCAGAAGCTGTATTTACAGAAACACGGCAATGAGGTCATCAAAACGTCCTCATTTAATTAAAAATTGACTACTTACGTCTCGTCATAATGAAAAAAATCAGTCATGCAGCATGACTTAATGAGCGAATTTTCAAAGAAATATTCGAATTAATGGCTATGGTTTTGAATAAAGGAAAACTTCGGTCTAAAATTTGGTTTTCTATGTATATTCTCTTCGTATTTATTTTAATTTGTACGTTTTGTCCATCCTGATTCTACCGTTTGTTTATTACGTAATTGTACTAAGTGCTTATTTATTTGATCGCTGTGGGTAAATTCAAGGAGTTGTACTAATCGTTTGCCTCCCCCTTTTTTGCTTCGAACTCTCGTCTTCAATTAATACTTCTCACATTTTTCAATCTGACCACTCTAAGGGGGTGGGGGTAAGAGTTTAAAGATTATCCTAGTTTTGGGTAATTTTTGCGCACTTTAAATGCTCTAATTTAAGAACGGATTTAGATATCTAAAATCCGATTTCACTATCGTGTTCAGCGTGCAAAAACCTTTAAAATGAGGGGTCACTTGTTAGAAAATAACATTTTGGGGATTTTTGGGTAATTTTTGCGCACTTTAAATGCTCTAATTTGAGAACGGATCAAGATATCTAAAATCCGATTCCACCATCGTGTTCAGCGTGCAAAAACCTTTAAAATGAGGGGTCACTTGTTGGAAAATAACATTTTGGGGATTTTTGGGTAATTTTTGCGCACTTTAAATGCTCTAATTTGAGAACGGATCAAGATATCTAAAATCCGATTCCACCATCGTGTTCAGCGTGCAAAAACCTTTAAAATGAGGGGTCACTTGTTGGAAAATAACATTTTGGGGATTTTTGGGTAATTTTTGCGCACTTTAAATGCGCCAAAACCCTCCTTAGAGTAGGCCAATTTCGCCCATCTTCGAACTTAGCCTTTCGATTGCCAAGATAGATTTTTTTGTGCAAATTTGAGCTGTTTATCTCAATTCTATCGAGAGTTATCGTCTGGAGTGACACATATATAAATAAATATATATATATATACATATAAAAAAGTGTTAAATTTCAGGAATCGTTTTAGAATGGTCTGAAACGGATTTCTATGAAGAAAATTTCCAAAAATTTATATTATTTAAATTTCGAAGCCATTGCAATAGCTTCATTTTCTTTGAAAATTCGCTAAAAACGGCACCATCCCATCTCATCTAGTTTTAAACCAACAAAAATACGAGGGTATCCTCCGTTTTTTATCCTTAAAAACTCAAATTTGACCCCTTTTTATGAGTAAAATATGAAGTTAATAGATTGATTTTAAGTTCTAGTTGAGGCCACAGTCGATTTCCGCGATAAATTTAAAACGTACATTTGATTTCTGATTAAACTTCTTTTTTTTTATCAAATAAGTACATCCCATTTCTCATAGGCACTCATCCTTACGAGGAAAATTGGTTTTCCCATGAGAGAAAAATACATAATTAAACCAGTAAGTACTTGCCTAATAGATATCGATTCAAAAAACGTGTTCCTAAAATAGCGAGTGCTGATTTATTCATCGTACTACGTGGCCAAATCGCTTCTCAATGAAGTAACGATGTAGGTACCTACATGGATGGGTACCTAACTTTTTTCGAATATGAATATTTTGGAAAAATCGAGACTATTTGGGCCTGCAAATGGAATGTCCGAAAATGCAATGTCCGTCCGTCTTATCATCCATATCTAGGTTCATTCTCAGTCTAGAAAGTTCGTTCTTTCGCACACAAGCTCCATTTGTGCCATAGTTGTGTCCCAACACTGCAGCCCGATCGGAATATACCCAAGGGTGTTACGGGTGAAAAATATATGTAAAAATAGTTTTTTTTTGGCGTTTTAGTAACATGAGCTTGTGAAGTAACGTTTTCCACGTTTTTTAGGACAAGGAGATTGAATATGAAGTCGATTTTGACCAAAGAGTGGAAAATTGAAGTTCTAAAGAAGTTTCAGCCTTAAATGTACGTTAAACTTCGGTCTAAAATCGACGTTCTTTCGCACAGTTTGGGTCCCAATTTTGGAACACACTTGGGTCCTAGTTGTGATCCGAAGCTTGGGGGAAAAATTGGTGTAAAAATATGGGGTTTCGAGGTTTTAGCGAACATGAGCTTGTGAAGTATCGTTTTCCGTGTTTTTTATGGCGAGAAGAGCGAATATGGAGTTGATTTTGACCAAAGAGTGAAGAATGAGGATGTAACGAAGGTTCAGCTCCCAATATTCATTTTTATGGGTCAAACACCTGGGTAATTGTCTGGAATCACCATAAATTTGCATAGTAACACTAGTAGTATCAACAGGTGAACCAAGACAATTAAATGACACTATCAATGATCAATGAAAAGTTGTTTAAAAAATTGGAGCCTAATTCGTGTTTCTGAGAAACAATAAATGACAGCCATCAGCCAACATTTCTGTAGGCAAATAAAAATATGTGATAAGGACTTCGCAGCCTTTTTTGGATTGCAATATCCGAGTGCAAGGGTAATTTCTTGGGGTGGGAGTGGTCCTAATTACTGGACAGCCAAATTACATTAAATCTGTACATTATGAAGCTAATTTCCCAGGATGTGTTTGCCTGAAACCAGGTAAAATGTTTATAACGCGGACGCGTACCTTTGGAATAATGTATTCTATCTTTGAAAAATGATGACAATATTCAAAAGATCCTTTGTTAAGGAGTGAGTTGAAAATGCCTATAAGTAGTACCTACCTCGCTAAAGAGCTGATTGAAGACAACATCGCTAAGACCCTGAGTGATAATGAAATGAACCGAAGGAAATTTTAAATTAACATCAGTACCGACTACGTAAGACAATTAGTTTGAAAACAATATCTTCCTACAATCAAGCCGGAACAGCAACTCCTATTTTAAAAAACGCTTAAAGCATAATCCAGTACTGATAACGGTGGTGAAAATAAAAAATGATAAGAGCAGAGCCTTTATCACAACAGGCAAAGAGTTCAGAACAGGGATAGAGTGAGCACGTCGACCATGCCAATGAGCTTTTGACACCAGCAGGAGCAACGACGCGACAGCTTGTCTTTTGGGGCGGAGCCTAGAGATGTGGTGGATGGGGAGTATGAGTAGGTAGTTTAAAAAACCTTGGCTTCTATACTGTTATTAACCTCCTTTCAAATTAATAATCTGGCTAGGCTACTGTGGGGTGGGTTTCCACAATATCGATCAATTTCGTGGCTACCTGCCGTCATTTCTTTAGTCTTTAGTCTTTATTGATAGGTGTACAGAGGACCTGGGTCACAATGGCAAAATTAATTGGTAATTGGCGTACAAGATTAGTAGTAAAAATTTGTATTATTGAGAGAAAATTAAATCAAAAATGAGAGCAGGAAAATGAAGAAAAGGTTAGAGGAATGAAGAAAAAATGAAGAAAAGGTTAGAGGAATGAAGGAAAAAAATTTTTCGTTAAAAAATAACTACAATTCAAGTTTATTCAATTAAAACGAGACTGATGAAGTGTTTAGTTAGAGCACAAAATTTCTTACAAAAGGTAGGTGATCCCTAATCCTTGTATCCGGATCTCCCTTCCACATACACCAGGTTAAAATTATTTTCAGTTCGTTTATAATTTTTGCCATACGAAAATCGTTTACTACTGGTAATCTAACTGAAATCCTCATGTTCTCACATTTCCCTAAAATCCAGTCATATAAAACTTAGAGCCCAAGAAAAAAACCCACCAGATTTTTGCTGTTTGCATTTGCAGTTGCCCCAGTTTTACTCAAACCGTAGAATCGTAGGTACCTAATAATAATAATAATAATAATAATCCTACCTAATAATAAGACCTACCATGAAGATGGGTAGGGATTAAGAATTTGGTACTTGATAGTGGATCAAATAGTCGTAATCCTTTGAAATGTCTCGCAACACTCGTCGATCAAAACGCATCACAACACCATCAGCATCACTCATCACCCACAACCGAATATATCTATAAAGAAGAAGAAGAAGAAGAAAACCACTTACGTCCGACATCTACAGATAAGCTGAGAACTTCCACTCCACTTTTTCTACCCGGATTCTGGACCCATGTTTGATGTTTCTACTTTCTACTAAAAATGTTTGCAAGTTCCGATCTCTCGACGTTTTCTCAGTTTTATGTAGTTTTATTGTTGTCCGAAATCCGAATCACATCATCACAACGTGATACCTTCTGTTCAGCATGATTTTTGATTTTCTGTTGATATGATTGGGTGAAGTTTTGTTCCAGTAACCAGGATTAACTTATCGTTTTGAACGTAAGTAGACTAGTAGGTACTTACTGATTAGTTAAGCGTACTAATGTACTAGGGCAAAAAATGTTATTAACAATTGAAATTGAACAGAAGCTCCCGATTCATCCTCCAACACATTCGCACGATGTATTTATTTTGTACATTTTAACTGAACCGAGATTACCTTGTGATTTGATTGATTAATCAAACTCCAACTGTAAACTCAATATTTTGTTATTTTCCCTGAAATCTACATACGCACAATCTAAAGTGCGAGTTACAGTTAGAGTTACAGAAAAATAGGCATGCAAAATACATTGCAGCATTCCCAACAAAATAGTTGGAAACTGCCCCCCTCTTGGTTTCTTGAATTTTCCCATTTAGGTATCATGTAATCCATCAGACCTTATGGGGATTTTTCTTCGTACTGATTACCATTCATAACGATCAACTCGTGCTGTGATTCAATTCTGGACAATATTGAAGCCATCAGTTATCGTTATTACCTCAAGACGATGATTGCCAAACATGAAATCGAATCATCTGCAATTGTGTACTTTCAGATCGGTTTCTCGATTAAAACCCAATCTACTTTAATATGACAGAAATCACTTGGCGATTTTGTATGGTAATTTTTAGTGGACAGTACGTTTTTTCGAAGGAGGGGAAACTTGTATGGTTTAGTAAGGTTTTATATATAAACTGTACGAATTATTATTCTTTTGTATATATACGAGGTCGCGGGTCTACATCACTCGGATCCGACCTGAATAAAATGTGGCTGAAGGCAATTTTACTGTTATGACGGTTGTTGTCTTTGGGAGGTATAGTATGTACCTATGGAGGTGTGGAACATGAAGGTACGACGATAAAATCCACTCACCGATGACGCTGAAGACAGTGCTTACCCCGGCAGGGGTTTGCAGAGGCGGTTGAATATTCAGCAATTGCTGCAGTAGGCAGATGGGTGAGGGGAGAGGAGCTCACAGACCTCGCCGTGGGAGAAAGAAAATGCTCGCGGGTTTTCTCCGTACCTATTGAATATTCGCGGTGGTTTAATTTCCACAAGAATACGCGGGAACTATATAACTGGAGTAGAAATTGCGGGGTTACAAATAATAACGGGTAGAGCAGGTTAATGAGAGGTGGCAGGTTTGACTACTCATCGAAGACTAACTTACTGCAGTACGACGCAATAATAAATGCCGACGGGAAAATTCCTGTGACTGTTCTGCTTATCTGCATCATGTGATACTGTTTGTTTTTCTTCAACTATCTGGCCTAAACACCGCCCACCCAAAATTGGAAATTTTTATAAATTTAAATTTTGTAACCCCTGATATTTAATAAATATATATTTTCAATCAAGTGAAATCTCACAAAAATATATCAAAAATTCATGCAACAGTAATACAAGACAATAACTTAATAATGAAACAACAATAGAAAACAATGTGTTGGCTCATCTTGATCTTTAAGATTCTCCATCACCGGGAATGTTAGGCAGAGGAGCTAGCTTAGCGACTGGTCTCACTAAGGTACCACTGGCTTGTCTGCACAGTGGCCGGACGAGCAATTCCATCCGCTCCTGTGTGGAGTTTTTCAATCCTGCCCAACGGCCAATTCAAGGGCTTGGAGTGTGTGTTCAAGATGATGACCACGCCTCCTTCTTTCATTGGTGTATTCTGGGTCCACTTCTACCTTTCGATCAGCGCGTGCAGGTAGTACGTGCTCCGTCGCTTCCTGAAGAGTTGAGAAACTTGCTGCACCCGTTGCCATCTGGACAAGTGAGTAACTGGTTCAGAAGAGTGATCATGTTCCAAGGGCGAGACGAGGGGGCGACCAATAAGAAAATGTGCAGGAAGAGAAAGAAGAAGGTATCTGCAGAGTTTCCAACTGAGCAAAGCGGTCTGCTATTAAGAATGGCCTCGATCTTCACTAGAACCATCGCGATTTCTTCATATATTATGTCTGTGAGCTTGTAGAGATATGAAGAAAATGACGCTTGACAGCCTTCACAGCAGCTTCAGCTAGGTCACCCATCCACGGGGTGTATGGTGGATTGGTGTAAAATTATTTTTTGCACCGGAAGTCGATCGACAGTTGCATGAGAAGACGAGCTCAACGCCTGGAGAACTTGTCTCAGTTCAGATGCAGCTCCGTGAAAGTTTGTGCTGTTGTCACAAAATATCTCGCGACATAAACCTCTCTGAGAAACAAAACGGTTCAGCGCCCCAATGAAACTCTCTCGAGAGATCTCCTGCTAATTCGAGATGTATGGCTTTTGTCGCCACACATACGAAGACACACATGTAGGACTTGAAAGCAGGGGCATTGCGTCGAGTACTCTGCTTGATTAGAAGAGGGCCGGCGAAATTGACAGCAGATCAAGCAAAGGGCGAGCAGGGAGTAATTCGAACGGTGGTAGGTCGGCCATCAGTGGATGAGATTCCTTGACTTTGTGTCGATAACAGTCATGCACTTATGAATGCATTGACGTAACAAGCTTCGCAGGGACAGAATCCAGAATTCCTTGCAGATCAGCGATTGGGTTGCTTGAGGCCCATCATGCATTAGACGTTGGTGGTAGGCGTCACAAATGAGAATCGAGAGATGGGCATCTTTAGGAAGAAGTGTTTTGCTGCTTCAGGTAACAAGGAACGAGACAAGTCCTCCAACTCTAATAACTCCCTGCTGAATGAAGGGAGTCAAACGACGCCTACGCGGAGGTACAGATTTACCAGTTCAAAGCCTGAATTGCACATGAAAAATAGTGGCGTTGTCTAGTTTTAACGCATAATAAAAGACCATCTTGTAGTTCAGAAGGTTGCAGAGGTCCAGATTTACGCAGGTTCTGGTGTCTAACGTTATAAATCGCAACATCCACGCCATAACTCTTGAGCTTAGCTAACGAGGAGAAACGTTTGGTGAAGGAGGCGAAAAGGAGTGGAAGACCATTTAGAGGCCAAGTGGAGACAGGAGAAGCCACATCGGCGATGTTGAGAGAGGTTGATACATGATGCCACTGAGCGATTTCTGAACAGTCTAAGACTACTCGGTTAGCGACGTAGGTATGGAGGCGATGTGGTGGCGTATTTAGCTATCCAAGGGCGACAGTTTAGTCGGTAAACAATTTAATATCTTTAATGGCTAAGCAAAACACCAAGGGTTGACTGGCTTTGAGCGACTGCAACAGTAGAATAGCGCCATTCAGTTCCAAGCGGGGAGCTGTGACTACCTTCAGCTGAGCTACACGGGTTGTTGAGTACAGAAGGGTGATAGCAACCGAGGATTCATCGTCAGAGGAACAGCAGAGGTAAAGAACTGCAGCGCACCCAACGATGGACGCGTTCCCAAATTTCTCTGAGGAGCAGCTTAGCTTGGAATACAACTGGGCTTATCCATCCTAGAGGATCAAACAAAGAGGCTGCTCTTGACAGAACTCACGTTTTGTATACGCATCACCAAGTGGTTTCACATTATAGGTGAACACAACATTGTTGGGTTCCCATTGAAGTCCCAATACCTGAAGAGAGGAAGGTTCACCAGATTCAAGAAAAAGTGAAGGGATTTGATGTTCCTTAGGCATTTCATTGAGAAGAGAGGAGGAGCGGCCAGGTTGCCCATTTTCGAAGTTCAAATCCACCAAGGCCCATCAGAGCTATCAGTTCATCATTGAGTTGCTTCGCTTCGTTTTCGGTGGACACCGAGAGTCATAAATCATCCATATAACAATTTTCTAATATGGCTTTAGAAGCTAAAGGGAAACGGTCACCCTCATCTAGCACAAGTTGCTTCAAGGTATGTTGTGCAAGGAAAGGGACTCGAGTCCATAAGTCAATATTAATTGTTGAAAATCTATTATGCATGGACCACCGCTCTCCCAATACAAAATATGCTGGTATGAGGTAAGTGTCTTCAGGATGAATCCAGATTTTACGGTACGTCATTTTGATGTCTGTAATGAGTACCACTTATGTCCCAGTTCACCTATGTCCTTTTGTAAGGGCGGGCCTGCAAGGAGAAATTCGTTCAGACTTCCTAGTAAGGTTTACAGTAGTTTACAGTAAGGGCCTTATTTCTTAGATTATCAGGGAATAGCAAATACGTTGCTAAATAATACGTGATTGTGTGCTGGAGGCAGGAAAATCGCGATGAAATGAGTGAGGAAATGGAGTAGGTTACATTCGCCTCTGGTAGTACACGTAGGTATTTATTATCCACCTGTTTTACAGGGAGTCGAATTACTTACCTTCGAACATGGATGAATTCGATGCCGAGAGACGGACGTGGGATGAGAGCCAGATCCGGAAGTATGACATAAAGATGAAATCCGTCCCGAAGTACCGGTACGATGACCCTAAAGTCAAAGAACTTATGGCAGCTAGTGTAAGAACCTATATCAGTACATGTAATACCAACTGTATCTATTATTTTGTAATGCGAATCCAGGCTTAGTAATCGGTAGGTACTGAAATATAACTTGAAGTTGAGACTCTCAGGCCTCAGCAGTAGTATCCATGCTAGAAGGTTAATGGTAAAAATTTACAAAACTAAGAAAGTAAATAAATAAAAATACTGGATATAGAAATGAAGTCAAATGATGCAGTCACTGAGTTGGCTATAAACGCAAATAATACTGTCAGAGAAGTATTTTATCAGTATGGATACTAATACATACCATCACAACTTAGCGTACACCAAAAAGATATACCTAGAAATACTCAAGTACGGACATTGGCCTAATTGCTCCAGTGAATTGGACAATTAATTAGGTATTTCCCATGCTTTTCGGTTATGTATTTTATTTTGCTTTTACCAAATTGTTTCTATACTCTTATGCCTAATTTCTTCTCCTACTCCTAATTATTCTTTCTCTCACACCACGTACTTGGTACATGCCATCAGGCCGGTCCTCCACTGGAAGCGATCAGGCGATGAGAGGCGACTTTGAGGAAGTGACATAAGGCTACTGGGGTCCTCCGTTAGAGGCGACTAAACACGCATAGTCTGTAGGGATGGGTCGAATAACGAATAACAGTTACAAATAACATGCTGTTCGAAAATAACGAAATCGTCGTTACTCAGTCCATAAATAGCAGTTTAAAAAAATGAATGAACGAACGTGGATGTACATTTTGCTAGTAAAATATCCATGAACCCAATCTTGCGTCTTGGGTATTTAATTTTGCTGTCCATTTAAATGTCCGCGAGTGACATCGAAGTGAAATGCTACTGTCAGTCTGTTACCAAGGTTGCTAGGTCGACAATAAATTTTTTCTGTAGATCTACAGATTTTAAATGTGGTACGAATACTCAGGTTATGCAAAGAAAATGCGCTGGGGTTTTTTTTGTCTTGATCCACCGATCTACCATCATTTTATTTGTTCAGGCTTGGCATGGCTGACTTTATCTGCTATTTTCTGTACTTCGTTAACCGTTTCTGTTCCACTATTCTGTTACATTTTTGTTATTCGGAGGTTTTGGTTACGTTTCATTTCAACTTCCGACGCGTGTTCGATCCTTTACTCCGTTATTAAACTTGTATTTCATACTAAGAGATTTCGTCATCATTTACCTATTTGGGGAGAGAGGAACCAGCACTAGCTTTATTCGAGCCAGAATAACTAAATAGGTGCTTAGTAAACGTTTATTTTAATAATGGGTAGCATAGCACAATTTGCCCCTCCTTGTGTATCGCAGGTACGTTACCTGCATGATACTTAGTAGAAAGTTGAGAAAAAGTAGGGTAAAATGCAGATAATATTTTGAAATAAAACTGACAGAAATAATCACTATGGCGAATAAAGGTAAGTAGGTGTAATTCCATTGACAAGTCGTCGAACTTTTCGTCATCCGCTCTCAGGTGATCATTCATGTTTGTCTCTCTACCACCATCTGTAAACTGATAACCAGTTATAAGAATAACATTCAGAACAGAATAACAATCAGGGATTAACCAAAATAGATAGTGAAAAGAGATTATCTATTTTAAAAGTCTCCTGGAAGAGATAGTCTCCTGTGGGAGACAGTCTCTTCCAATGTATCCCGTGAACAGTTCCTATTCTTACTCACGAATCGATAACATGTACTTATTTTTGATGAACAATCGACTCACCTTAAAGATATGAAAAAACACCCATCAAAGTGACCGATATGGTAGCCGATGAGCGAAGGATGATACACGATCACTATCAAACAAACGAGAAATGAGAAAGGGACTCTCTCTTTTGAGAAAATACAACTAATTAGGTGTCTCTGTGAAAGAGACCGAAAATGCCAAGATGGTCACCAACTCGTTCTTTTAGAAGTTACTGAATAACCCTGTCATGGATACTATAAAAATCTCTTTTGCCGAAAGAGAGAGTAGGGCCGAAAAGAGATGTCTCTTTTCCTTAGTGAATAGGCCCCCTGAAAATAACGCTTTAGCCCTTTACTAGTGGTGGTGAAGGGACAAGGGGATGGGGAGCTGATATGGCTTGAAAACACGACCAGTGGGATCCGTCGCTTGTCGCTTGGTATCGCCAAATCCCATCGCCATCGCTCAAATACGCGTGCAGTGGAGGCCCCATAATGTACTTTACCCCATTGGGGTCAGTCGCTTGTGTACGGACGAATACGCGTAGTCGCTTGGTCGCTCGTTATCGCTTCCAGTGGAGGACCGGCCTTAATGTGAAATGTATGTAACCTGTCTTCCTAAATCTCGGCAGTTATCGTGTGATTACTTTGTCGTGGTACCCTTATAATATACCACTCCTGTATGCACGTTAAGATTTTTACAAATAAACAACAGAGAAGCCGAGCTACGCAGTGCAAGGGACACGGCCCAGATAGCTCTCCCTCCAACGGCTCACAGCGGTCTTTCCGGTGGGTCCCGGGGAGGGTAGAGGCGCCTTTATAAGGTGCTCGGCTTGCCTTGCTCGGACATTCATCCAATTTCTCTCCTGTGAGTGCCTTCTCTCTCAAACCTTACCTCCTCATCACCAACTAAGCCTTCTCCTTCCCTCTACATTCTCAGCGAGGTGAAAACCAGGCGAGTATTTTCCTGGATATTCAGTGTGGTGAAAAGCGAGCGAGTATTTTCCTGGATATTCAACGTGATGAAAACCAGATGAATATCCTCCTTACTTCTTATCCAAATACCCAAGGAGGTGCAAACCGCGCTGATATTTTCCTATCCCAATATTCAACGTGGTGAAAACCGGGCGAATATTTACCGAAATCTCAGAGGCGTATCCAAGGAGGTGAAAACCGCGCGGATACAATCCCTCGTGCTCCTCTCTCTTCCAAAACTCCTTCCTATTCAAAATCCAGCTTAGAATACCTTTTCCTCCAAACCAAATTTTACATTTCAAATTTAACCAAAATCAGAGTCATCGCAAACTGCATGTTTTATTTATAGAAACCTGTGATAATTACCGACTCGCAAATGGTGGAACCAGCGTACAAAAAGTGGGATCTCAATTACCTGTCGAAACACATTTCCAACACAAACTCCACAGTGATCGTATCCAAGGATCACAAATTCAAGTATTACGATGACAAGTGTGTCTTGGCATCCGTTAGGGCGAAATTTGTACCGCCCAACAAGAAAGTCTCCATGAAGATTGGGGATTTTGCCAAGAAAATCAGAGCACTTCCACCTGGTGGTGAAAGGTTTGTAGCTGGCACTGTTCCGTAAATTTATTACATTTACATATTATCGTTGAGTCAACACTAAAATATTTCCTATTTATGCATATTTTCCTCCATACCTATTGAAAGTATGAGTGCAAGAAAGAGAACCATAAACGTGTGTTGCGATGTTCAGGTTGTATCTCCAGCAAGCTCTCAACAACACCCTTGGGCCGGTAATCGTTAGCGATTTCACCAACTTTAAATGGGAGTGGATCAACGGAATTAAGAAAGAAATGGGGTGGAATTCTCTGACTTCAAATTTGCTTCTAGTTGGAATGGAAGGTAGGTAGACTCTAATTAGTGTATTAATAATAATTTTAAATTAATTTCGTGTCTAATAAGTTTGATACCTGCGTATATCTCGTGATCACTTTCAAGGGTGCGGGATTATTGATTCTAAACCGGTCTGTACAAATCAAGTTCCTTACCACGAATCCTTCCCATCCGCAGTGGTAAACCGATTTTTATTACATTACAGGGGTTAGCTGGTTGGTTCCTCGATGTCATTAGATTTTCATCAAAATCTCACTTGAACTTCCGTTTGCTCTTGAGATTAAAAAAAAAAAAAGCTGCAAAGTCCTTGTCACATGGGTTTATTATTCTATTGGACATACCTACAGAAATACTGGAAATACATTTATTGTTTCTTTCATGTGCAATAATTGAAATAGCTATTTCTGAACATTTCCACCAATAATGGCCCCCAAAAACACGAATTAGGCTCGGCATTTTTTTAAACAGATTATCTTTGATCATTGATAGTACCATTTAATTGTCTTGATTCACCTGCTAATACTACTTCTAGTGTTAGGAATTATACAAATTTATGGTGATTTCAGACAATTTCCCAAGTTTTTGGTTAATAATAAATGAATCTCTGGAGCTTAACCCTCGTTATAATTAATTCTTCAGTCAAAATCAACTGAATGTTCGGTCTTTCCACCCTAAAAAACATGGAAAGCGATACCTCAAAAGCTTCACTAAAACCTCAAAAATCCCTCGAAAACCCCTATTTGTACACCAGTTTTCCCCCCATAACACCCCTGGGTGTATTCCGATCGGGATGCCGAGCTTCGAAGCGCAACTAGGTTCCAAATGTGTTCCCGAATGGGGACCCAAACTGTGTGGGGAAGAGCGACGATTTTAGTCCAACATTTAACGTACATTTAAGGCTGAGACTTCGTTAGAACCCCAATTTTCCACTCTGGTCAAAATCGACTTCATATTCTGTCTTCTCGTCCCAAAAAACATGGAAAACGAAACCTCAAAAGCTCGTGTTACACAAAAAATACCTATTTTTACACCCATTTTTCACTCATAACACATATATTCCGATCGGGCTGCAAAGTTTCGGGACACAACTGCCCAAATGGAGCCTGCGCTCTGTTCTACCAACCCTGTGCCATTCTGAACCCTAAAAACGTTGCAAATCCCGACAACGGTTTATTATTTTGAATAGAACACCCTCCTGTTACAAATCACAGTTTTCTGTATAGATAGCCGACCCTTCCGTATAAATCACTGCCCCTCTGTAATTTATTACCTATTCGCTACTGCTAATTAATAACATGCGTTGAATGTTCAAGCATTAGCTAAAATGGCAAAAAGAAACACGAATGTAGTTCTGAAGGGAAATTGTTGATGTGAAATGAAAAATACTCTGTCCCGGAACCGGGATTCGAACCTCTGATTTTAAATGTAAGAGCCCGAGCCTAGACCACTACCCTAGACCTGGCGCCCAAGTGATGTGCGCTCTCGACCCAGCTTGATACCCGCATACACGCTGCTCTTTAGGGCAAATTTTATAGACCGTTTTATGGCGACATCATAGGATGCTTCAGATGGTCTCAAAAATTCAGGAAAAAATCGAACTACATATTTAAAAATGCGAGGAAACCCACGCCTCAAAATAAGTTCTAAGATATCCGGATATTTCAACCCCTATTTTTCAAACGGGATCCATATACCAAATTTCGTGAATTTTGGTTTATGGGAACTAAGGCGATGCGATATTCGCATGAAATTTTGAGGGGGGTTAAAAAAAAGTTTTTTCATGGTCGATTCCAAAGGTTCATTATTGAAAATAATAAACCAAACAACTCATCTCTGGTTATATTTTATCAGTCCTGTTTTACTGTAATTGTAATGTAAAAAATGCATTCTAAATCCTCAGGAAACTAACCTCCAGTTATATCCTGCAGTATTGTCGGCTTATTACGTGGTCTTTCACAGTAGAGCAACGTACTGCATTCTTTGCTGGTGTCACTCACCACATAGTGGCTTGGTCTTTTTTAGTCAGAGGAGAGCAATAAGAGCTGTTGCAAGTATTGCCTGCCGGATTGTCGTGGTGCGTTTCTGGAATGGAATGGAAGTGGACTATCCCTGCTTTTTACATCTTTGAATGCGTTATGTCCATAGGAACGTTGCAGATTGTTATCGTCCTTCTCATGCGTGTAATACGAACAATTCAGATTCATTGGTATTCCCACTAGCCTGTTTGAATATCAGCCGAAATTCCACGAATTGGCGGGGAATCACGTTTTTCAACTCAGCCATTATATGTATGCCAGGCAAACCATAGGATTTTTAAGATGTTATGCAAGGAATTGCTGATCCAAATTTTTCCGTACACTTTTGAAGACTATCTTGACTTCGCCAGGAAATATCTGTAGATACTCGTGGGATATTTATGGTTCCCTATTTATAGCTTGTTAGTTCATAAGCCATACGTTTATGACCATTGTCATATACCACAGTCGAAACGACAAAATAATATAGCTCTATTGTAATCTATTCCACCTGTGTTCTTTTCTAGTCCTGAAGAAATCAACTCTAAATATAGAAACATTCCTAAATATGGAACCTTCCTTAAAAATAGGAAATTCCTAAATATGGAAAATAGGATACTTATATGGAAAATATTAGGAATCCTAAATAGGATTCCAAAAATATGGTTCTATAGGATTCCTATTTAGGAATAGGATTCCTAGTTAGGAATCGGATTCCTATTTAGAAATCCTAAATGGGGTTCCTAATCCTAAATAGGAAACCTAAATATGGAAAATAGGAAATTCCTAAATATGGAAACCTTCCTAAAATAGGGAATTCCTAAGTATGTCATCTTTCCTAAATAGGAAATTATTCCTAACTATGGAAAGAGAAAATTACTGCCGAGTAAACATGTTCTATATTCTAAATCCTGTCCTATATCCTATATTCTGAATAAAACTAATATCTGGTTCTATTCGATCAGTTAGTAGCCAATGAAGTAATTATTCTCCCCGCCCTCCCGGAAACCACCCTACTACTCCCTAGATTCACTCTTGTTATCTCTTAATGATACACGGTTTCACGAAGTTATCCCCTGAACTTCAGTCAGGCCATTCCTTATCTGTGTGGGAGACGCATGTTTACCGCCTGGAATCTCGCAGTTTCGTTTGCGCAGTCGCAGTGGAGGTCCCTAAAACCGGGTACGAATTATATATGCGTTGTCCCGCGATGCGCAGTATTGTATTCGGTTTTTCAAAGTTATGGTGATGCATAACGAAGTGAAACGCAAAAAGATTGCCCCCTAATCGTCAAACACATCGCTCCAAGAATTACAATAATTTCAGACTGCTGGACTGCATATAACGGCATTCACATGTCAGTTATCGAGTACTACATTACTGTAAACCACGGTGAGAACTTCATTGATCCGATTAGTCAAGCACACACGCAAACCATTGAAAGGTTGTGGGGAACGGCAAAAATGCGGAATAAACTGGAATATGGAACAGCAACCCAGTTGGATGGGCTGTGTGAATTTTTGTGGCGACAGAACCTCCTGCTGGGACCGACCCTTTTGAGCAAATTTTGCATAGCATTGCTTCATTTTGTACACTAGAATGACAACTAAGTAAATCTAGCGAGTAACAGAGTGGTTACTGTTTGTGTGTGTAGGAGGGTGTAATGCGTAAGTACTGCCAATGAATATAGAAATGCTACATGCCAACCAACTTTCCATTCGTTTTCTACTCTTAATACTGATTAGTCCAACGGTTATTCTTCAGGTAATGTTACGCCTTGCCACTACGATGAGCAGGAAAATCTTTTTGCCCAAGTCCGAGGATACAAGAGGATCCTTCTTTTCCCGCCCGAACAGTTCGGGTGTCTGTATCCCCATCCTGCTTGGCACCCTCATGATCGACAGAGTCAGGTGTTTGCTTGATGATTATTTGTTTCCAACCGTAGATCTACCAATGTGTAACAATGCATTATTATTTCACCCATTGATAATATGATGCAAACCCCTGACAACCACTTGTGCGTCAAATAAGCAACTATGGGGTGATGATTCATGGGGGAAGGAAAATGTCGTGGAGCATCTGTCATGGTTTAGCATTAATTTGTCAGCTCTTTGTTCGCATCTCTAGTGAGAAAAACAAAAAATCCCGAAATCAATCTTTTCACAGAATTATTAGAAGAAGAATCAGACATAGAGTTCAATGCAGAAAAATCGCGGGATCAGGACGTATAATGGAACCGTTGGAATCAAAAACCAGGTTCTGCACCACTGAGCATTCATGATCATGGTGGATATAATAGGTATAAACCCCGTTTACGTTTGTGGAAACTACCCCAGAGTTGCTGGTTTGAAGCCTAAGTCTTTTGAACTGGTGATGCTTGAAAATGTCATTTAAATGTTTCGAATATTTTTCAGGTCGATTTTGATGACCCGGATCTGACCAAATTTCCGAAATTTGCCGAGGCCTCGGCGTCAGAGGCCATTGTCGGTCCTGGTGACGTCCTGTACATCCCATATTACTGGTGGCATCACGTGGAGTCGTTGATGAACGGAGGCTACACGATATCCGTAAACTTTTGGTTCAAGGTATCAATAACAATCGAATTAATTTTCAGTTGTGAGTTCAATAAGGCTGTTACATGCTTCTGGTCTTGTGGATATTCTTTGTTGTCTCCGCAGTTTTGGATTAAAAATGAGATGAGTCTGTAAACACATTACACCTCCATAGGGTGAGTGGGCAGAACGTGTTACTGCACTTTTGTGCATTGGAACGTACCTGATGAACTGGACATTTGAACACTGTGCCTGTGACAGCACTTATGCTGCGTGGTGTTTTTTGCACAGAATGGGTCTTGATGTTTGAAATCTTGAAGGTGTAGTGTTGGAGTGTCAGATTTCTCTGCAGTTAATGATAACAGTAGGGTTAGGTTTAGGTTACCATCACCATGGAAAGGGCAGCCGTTGGCTTTTGTGCCTTTAATGATGATTTTTTCCCTTAGTTCCCTAGGATTCCCCGATCAAACCTTGACTGGGCCCAGTAGCTTAGTTCCAGGAATCTCCTCCGTGGGGGTGTAGGGTCCCAGTACGTGGAATTGTTGTGGTTGTAGGGCTTCACAGTTAAATATGATGTAGTTTCCTTTTGATGTGGACTGAACCCATTCAGGCCCCGGTTTGACACGAGGCCGCGAAGGTGGCAGTGAACTGTGACAAGGCCTTTCGCCTTTCTAATGTCTCCTGTAATTAGTGGGAACCAAGAGGTCAAGAACGGCCACAGATGAAACGAACTGTTACGGTTTTGGTTCTGTTTCGGGTCCCAAGGTTGCCATTAGTCCAGTAGTCCGTTGCGAGAGACAGCTTTGCAGCAGGAAAAACGAAGAAACAGTTCCTGTTGTTTTGGCCGAGAGCCAAAATTTTTTGAAGCATTATTGTTGTCGAAGCTGTTATTTTGAAACAGCTTTCCCGAAGCTGTTTCATACAATAAACGAACTGTTTCGTCTTGTTTCTCAAAAAGAACAGAAACGCCCATCTCTGTCTCTTAAGGTTCTCACACACTATGCAGGAACAGGATAGGAAACGCCGTAGGTAAGACGCGGGATGTCGGCCGGCTGCTGCTGTCATGTTCTGCGCCTGTACCCACACGAGGCAGGACGTTCCTCAACTCCCCCCCACTCCCCGCCACTCACCATGCTCCCCTCCTTTCAAGCAAGGGTGTGAGGGTGAATGCGGGGAAGGCGTGTGTGAATGTGGGGAACGTAAGCATTGGAAGGTGGGGGGGAACATCCCGTGCCAGGCACCGCCATTTTTCGCTTCTCCGGCGTAACCCGTCCTGTGCCTACCCCATGTCGTCCCACCCAGTGTCTCCATTCAAATACATAGAAGCGAAAAAATACGACCCGTGTCCGGCGGCTGTTTCCGGTCCTGTTCCAGCATAGTGTGTGAGAACCTTAACCCCTCATATTTCCGTCAGGCCAAACCCACCGGAGCCATGGTCTACCCGTTGAAAGCCCCTCAAAAGATGGCCATCATGCGCAACGTCGAGAAGATGCTGGTGGACGCTCTCAGAGACCCTGAAGAAGTCGGACCGCTGCTCTGCGACATCGTTTTGGGTCGATACCACGACATGTCCTCGTAGTAGGTAGTACCATCACTTAACTTGTCAAAAATCCTTTGATGTCCTTCCCTCACCAGGTCGTCCGTTCTATGTCGATATCAGTTGTAAGTAACATTTGTGATACTTAGTGGTTTACTTATTTTATTTTTTTAATTCATAGTTTTAATGATATCGAGTACGTACACAATTATTTTCAACAGATTATTTTAGCTTTAAGACCTGAGACTTTATAGTAGTTAAGTACTGCGTACTACCCACGTCGCTAAAAATAGAGGCAATGCCCTGGTATTTTATCTGTTAAAAAAAAAAAATTAATGCGAAACCCAACGTTTCGAACAACGAAGTCATAGTTTATTGCTGTAGCTCGCTGATAACTTCCAGTGTTTAAGGGACCTTTCTATTGTAATTTGAAACGTTAAATTAACTACCCGTCGCCTATAAATTCCTCTTAAAACCATTTTATGACTTATTATCTTCCAAAGATTATTTTATAAGATGACTTGCGCTGTAGAAGTTTGTCGGCTGTTCGATTAGAAACACGCTCGCTTCGTTGTAGGTAGGTGTAAAGGATACCTACCTAACATTATTGTAAGGGTGTTATAGCCCACAGACAGTGTCATAAATACGTGATTTTTCATACTATAACACCTAATAAAAATAAATATTTGCAGACCATAGCTACATAATATCTACCTAATTAATTGATTATTTCTGAATGTAAATAAATTATTTAAATAATTTAAACAATAAATTATTATTATTATTTTAAATAGACAGGTACCGTAGTGATTTACTTCAGAAATCATTGGTAACGGATGAGTTCAGTCTTATGCACACAAGTTAATGCTTTATGCAAAGGTAACATTTCTGAATCATTCATCACCGTCACACATCAAATCATCGTTGCTTACTGGAAATGTTCGTCATTATGTACAATTTTCATTCTCATAGCTGTCGAATTCATTCTTCGTATACTTCGGTACTGAAGTGGCACATGAGCAGAACTGCCATACTACTCCACGCTTGATCATCTATCGAGTACCTACCTTTATATTATAGTTTATAATTGTGCATGTGTAATATTCAGTGGGAGTTCACGTTTCTAAGACCCCTGTTGGAAAAATACCCTAGGTTTCGGACAATAAATACTGCTTACGTAGTTGTTCTGTATATAATGAGCTAAAAAGAGAAATATAGCTTATCGTAGAAGAGTCAATTTTCTTCATTCCCCTGTTGATGGATGGTAACATACGTAGCATTCATAAGTTCGGTTACTAATCGAATCCACGAATAACTTTCAATTAATCGAATCTTCAGATACTTCATAGGTAAGTTTTATGTTGACAAGTTCACAAATAAAACGAAAAATATAGTGAATACATAAAATTCAAATGTGGGAAACCCATCTAAATCTTTCAAAAAATTTACCTTGTATTGAAATTATACAGAAGTTAGGTACGTAGATCTTGACACATAACGCAGATGGGTAATATTTTGCCACCTTTGTGTCCTAGCGTTTTCACAACAAAAATCAACCCCCCCCCCCCCCCCCCCCTTTATGGGCAGGACCCCATTTTAGTTCACATCAGTTTAGGTGAAATGGCCGCCATTGTACTCAAGTAATCCCAAATCTTGTGGAAGAATATGAAAGTTTATTTACCTCCCAAACGAGTGAAAATACACCAAAAGTGGTTCAGGCCTTTGTGTTTTGTCTACAGCTTTCTCAAAAATGGCGAAAAATTACATAAAAAGTAGTGAAAAACAACTTATCTCATTTTCTCGACTAGAGGACATCTGACAGTCATGAGGTTTGATAAGGAAACTGATAGGAAGTGGACGAATGCACTGCCTACTTGATTTCCGTCGTAACTCTTCCAGATCATTTTCAAATGGAGGTGGAAACTTTTGCCCCCACCTACCCTAGTTCTATTTCCAAGATTTTTCACAGACGTCAAAGTGGGCAGAGGGGTCCCACGCAGGTGAGAGGGGGAGCAATGACGTAGGAACCTCTGGAAACTTTGAAAATCATAAACAGAGAACTATTTATCATAGGAGTGGAGTGTGTGTTGGCGTAATAATTCTCAGGATGGAATCTAATTTAATTTAAAAAATAATATAAACCGCTTGTGACCCATGCAAATAGCCCATTCGACCGAAATAAGTGATGACTACTGAACTATCGCCTTGCCTACTACCAATTTCCAGCTCTGCCTCTGCCCTCGAATTGGCCAACTGACCAATTTTATTTGAGCCCCCCCCCCCGCAACCGGCCTTGGCCGCTGGGTTGATTGTTCAAGTTTTTTTTTCTGGGAAAACTGGGTTTAAATCAACGATAAGTCTTCAAATGTATTTTAGTTTATTTTCGAGACGCTATATCATAACAGGTAATAACGTTAACCTTAGAGGCACTTCTTTATCCTATTAAAATCTCTACGATCTAAGTATCATTTTGAAACAATGAAGACTAGAACCGACGTTCCATTCACATTACAAAGTTTGCAGTATAAAAGTTGAGAAGCAGAACGGCACAAACATTTTGAATTCATTGAGAATTGACGATTTCCTTATTCCTATGAATCAACAGCTTTAGCATAGGTATCTATATTTAAAAAAATCACCAACACAAATAAATTAAGCTTATTTACAATAAATAATTAAAAAGGAATGTTGTTTTTCCATTTTCAAAGGCAAGATGTTGCTATATAAAATCATTCAGCAGTTCATAACACGACGATAATAAATATATCACACTGTACAATACTACGCAAGGTTGTTTTTTCCCTTCAATATATTGACATGAGTCAGGCAAACATTTTCTTTTGAAATTCCCTAAGTCTCAAGGTTATAGCGCGGGAGGGGGGGGGGGGGGTCAATACATTGAAGTTTGCCAATTACAGGTGTGAACATAATGGTAAATAATACCCCCTCAAGCAGGAACATTTTATACAATAAATAAATTATGATAACAATTATTATTCAGAGATGCGCATGATTTTGGTGGGTGTGGACTGAATTTGTCGGTAGGAATTCGATAGCGCCACCGTGCTTAGATTTTATTAGGTATTTCAAGAGGACGTTAGTACATTTGGAAGAGCAATCTTGGTCGCTAGACAATAGTTTGAAATGACTATTAATTAAATATAATAATAAAAATTCGTACAGTCAATCACGTACCTAGTAATTAGCACGTTTTCTTCAAAGTGCAGTCTCAAGCGTAGTTTTTTTGTTGAACTTCTTGTTCTGGTTGTCGACCGGTTGGGCTGGAGGGGGCGTTGCCCTGGTGAGCCTGCTCTGTTCGTTGAGTTCGTCTTCATCGCTGCGATCTTCGGGTATCGTGGATGAGAGAACGTCGTAGTTGATGGGCTTGATATGAGCAGTCGCTCGCCCTTTGAGCCTTTCAACGGCCGACTCCTTGGTCGGAGAGTTCTGGCCCCAGCCTTTCTGGATGAGGAGGCGTTTGAAATCGTTTCTCGAAGTGGACTGAACGGGGCCGAGGCGGTCAGAGGCGAGAGACGCCCTGTCTTGGGGCCTCGTCATTGCTGGAGACGCCGGAATCAGTTCCTTCCTGGGGTAGACCTTCCTGCTTAAACTTCTCGGAGACTCGTCCAGTTTCTGCACCTGCAGTCTGGGTAATGTGTTGTACCCGACGTTAGTAGTTTTCGTCGTGTATTTCATTTGCGTGATATTGTTCAGTGGAGGCATTGGTTGGGGCATCCCTTTCATCAAGCTCGAATCCAGCCCGGCCGATGGAATGGAAGCGACGGCTTTGGCCGGTATAGCTTTAGGCCACACAGGAGCAGCGCTCTGAGGTTTTTGCAAATTCTGTATCCTCTTCTTGGACTCGTGGATAACAGCGTACAAGTCCATAGCCGATCTGACGTTCTTTGGTGGAGTGTTGGTCTTCTGGATTGGCGAAGGCACCAGTGTGAAGTCCATCGGCGAAGAAGGCATATCGCTTTTGGTCGGTGTCGACGTCGATCGCGGCCAAGTTGATTGCCCACTTCTTTCCATCGGCGAATTCTCCGAACTTTTCCTGGGCTCTGCGCAGTGCTGGACGTCTCCTTCTGCACAAATAATACAAAAACCACATCCAGTCAAACAATTCACGATTACCTACCTACAGTTGGTCACAATCTTAGTACTGCTTACCAACAAAATACCACTCGTATCCATCGACATAACGGTGCTAACTGAATAATTCCAAACTTTCACTCATGAAATGATTTTATGAGCCAGTTTCCAATGAAACCCAGACTAACCTTGACTCTCAATCGCTCTTGGTTATTAGGAAGGTATTTAATTAGTTCTTTAATAAAGGTCATTCTAGACAAGCCTCTCGACAAAATAAAATTAAATGCTACTTAGAGAACAGAAGCTTTTTGGCAGTAAACATCGTAATTATTATTATTTTGCTTAGCGAAAATTTGCTAGACTCAACGTCAACAGTGCTTCAGAGTAGCCCACTACCAGCTTTAAAGAAACAATTTATAAGCAGACGTTTTTACTGAAAGCTACTTGAAGTTTTGTAACAATTTTCTTAAATTCACTCAAAAGTGAAAAACACGACACACATACATTGAGCTCTCCCAGATTGAAAACAATCAACAATCACGTTTTGTATACAGCAATGAACGTCACATAACATAAAACAGTATTGCTCACCAGTCTTGGTTTTCCTGATATACCTGACGTACAACTTATGACATACTCATGACAACACACATCAAGCAGCATGCAGATATTGTAGAAATGTCTCACCTTGTTATAGTTCCATCCCACGAGTAGCTAACATGTACTTTTCCGTGCAAACACAAAAATTCGTGCAGGGAGGATGGCACTCCAAATAAAAGCGACGAATATGTACACAGATACAGACATATGTACAGTTAGAAGCGACTGTATGGTAGCAGTATTCTTATATCCCTTTTCAAACGTTTCATTAGATAAGAGGATGTAACATATCTCTCAGTGTCTTCAAAACCTGCTGATGGCATCTTATGAACTGAGTAGTTCTGAACCTAACAGTCAATTTTAGTCCCATCTTTTGGGTCTGGATGTTGTTGGATCTATTTCCATGGGGAAAATTAGTTAGACGGCTAAAATCAAGGAGGCTGGGCAGCCTGTAGAGGACTGCGCAAGAAGATGGTTGAGAGTTCAATATCAGTCCACCATTCAAATGATGACTAAACATAGCCATATGTCAGCCCTATCGAAAACAGATGTTAGATCTTGTCTATAACTAGGCCCTTAGCACTATGTGGGTGACATCAGTGGTTTCGGTATATTATGAGTTCACAGGATTTGAATGGTGCTTTCATATCCAGCAGCAAAGGAAGTTGAAGAACGTGCGAGATCGGTTAGCAAAGGTTGCTTCCTGTTCGGCAGGCTATCAGCTGTATTTGCAGTCTGTGTAAAAAGTCCCAGGTGTCCTCTGAATACTCATGAAATCAACAGTGCCCTGAAGTGGAGAAGCCTGCCGCCATCCCAAAGAAATGTCTAATTATTCAAATTATTAGAAATTCTAATTAGCGATTGTATGATAACAATATTCTTATATCCCTTTTCAAACGTTTCTTTAGATAATAGGATGTAATATATCTCGGGTAATGCATTGCCATACCTCAATGTCTTCAAAACCTGCTGATGGCATCTTATGAACTGAGTAGTTCTGAACCTAACAGTCCCAACGTCAGACCCAAAAGATGGGACTAAAATGATGTTGTTGAATTCATTTCCATGGGAAACCTATTTAGAAGGCTAAGTCAAAGAGGCTGGACAGACTGTAGAGTACCGCGCAAGAAGATGGTTGAGAGTTCAATATCAGTCAACCATTCAGATGTTAGAACTTGTCTGTAACTAGGCCCTTAGCACCATGTGGGTGACATCAGCAGCAAAGAAAGTATAGGAACGAGCGAGATCGGCTAGCAAAGGTTGCTTCCTGTTCAGCAGGCAATCAGCTGTATTTTGAGTCGGTTTAAAAAGTCCCAGGTGTCCTCTGAATAGTCATGAAATCACCAGTGCCCTGAAGTGCACTATTTTGGGTGAAGTATTTTGGGGACAGGAAGTAGAGCCTTTCACGTAAATTTCTAGAACTTGCCTGCTGCCTGATTATAAAGAGTAGCAGGTATGTTGTGAAATGGAGAAAAGAGGACAACTGGAAGAACTCTGCATCTCAATTTCTTCTGTGTCACAGCTCCCAAAGTGGTATAATAATAATAATTTACTGTAGAAAAGCCCTGCCTGTGCAGTTATCAGAACTGATTCTGGTTGGTTATAGTTTAGTACCATTCGAGCTCTCAGAATTCATATTTAGCAGAATGTAGTTTAATTCCAGTTTAATTAACAACAGTTAATGGGTAGGTAAATGGTCTTTTGAGTTATGGAAAACAATTAATTATATTCTTTGGTCATAACGGAAAGGAAGAGTGGATGGAGTCCATTATAAAGCCCTGTAAGTCCAGATTAGTATTCCCATTGCCGTTCAGATCTTCAATAACTTTTCTTTGGAGTGTGAAAGAAAGTGCTCTAATAATCTATATGAGTGTTTTTAATGAGTGAATTAGACATTAATCACAGACATGAAAAGCTATAAAACTTGTGTGCCGATAAGATGACGTCATGCAGTGAAGTACAAATACTTGTCAGAAGAATAAGCACTATCTACAGCACATAAATCTGGAAGTGAATATTTACATTATTTACACTAAAAATAAACAGAAATGGTGCAAAAGCAAATTAAAATGCTGAAATCGTAAGAACCTTACTTCTACAAGTATTGTAACCCTTATCGAGGTTGGGCAACACATTCATACCTACTAACACAGCTATGTGCAAAATCTACTGACTTACAATACAAAATACCAATGAAGCTGTTTTAATATAATACAACGTTAACTTTGAACAAGAAACAATGATAGCTACCTTATTGCCAAAGTTACGAATAAAAGGCATTAGGCATGAAGTATAACAGCTTAATGAAAACTGGCCTATACATTTGGGTTAACTTGGGTCACGGTTGTCTACTGTTGAAAGCACTGACGTACATGATTATTATTTGATTACTTGATATGATATTGTTACGGGCTGACGTAAAAATACTAATTCTGTTGGGTTACGACATCATTTTCCACTCTACGTTAGGGTGCCCCTTTTAGAGAAATTTAAATTGTCTTCATTACCTACTTTCGGTGAGTACTGGAAGAGTGAGCGGTGTCAAATACTGTCATGTAGACCAATTTTTTCACTACAGCAGAAACTCTATTAACCAGGGTCGGATAAACCGGAAGCTCCATCAACCAGGGTTGTTTTGACCAATAACAGCTGCTCCATCAGTCGAGGTGCCGAACAAGGAGTACCAATGACTTTGTTTATATTTTTAAATAAAATTAGGTTCCATTTTACGAATTTTGAGACCAACCGCACTATCCTGCGATGAATAGTTCTTTTCCTATGAGGTTTCAAATTTTTACATGGGCAACGGGGTCCCACCCAGGCGGGAGAAGTGCAATGACGTCACTTGTCAAAACTTCGAAAACTCATAGAAAAAGAATTATTCATCGTAGGAGAGTGCAGTTGGTCTCAAAATTCTTAGAATCGAATCTAATTCCATTCAAAAATATAAACAGAAGTCATGGGTACTCCTCATTGTACCACCATCTCAATTATCCCGGGTCCATTACAGAAGATTATTTATGTGAAGAGTAAAAGCCGCTATGGAGTATTTGTGTAAACTATAAAGCAGGGTTCACATGGACATGGAAACGTGTAATGCGTCCACTGCGTAAAGCAACCTGATTGGCTGCTGGTAAAGAGGGAGGTATCTTTCCACAGGTTGACTTTTGGCGCGGATTGTACCGAATACTCTCAAGAAATATCCTTCTGCAATTACGCAAGTCCCCATATCTGTGCAATCCCCCCCCCCCCCATCCACCCCCCCTCCCCCTCCTCCTCTCTGTAACCTTCCAGCATGTTTTCTGGTCTGCCTATCGTTCTTTCGCCCTCCACATGACGCATTCCCATGAACCATCACCACATCATGACGCTTCACCATGTGAACCGGAACCTCCGCACCCCCCCTCCATAATTTTAAGCAGTCCGCATTACGCGTGCACTCCATGTGAATGCTGCTTTAGAGTCTGCTGATCAGCAGGTTTAATAATTTCTTACTCTGAAATCGGATGCACGTAGTTAATAAATTCTTGAAAATCTGTGTACAAATTAGCAATGAATTCTTTCAAACTAAACCAAAAAAATGTGAAAAGGGAAATCAGGTTTGGCCAAACTCATTCATTGGGGAAATTTCGTCAACAAATTTTCTTGTAAAAAATATTCAGAATTCTTGGAAAATGGTTGTTTTAAGCCCGTTTTCGAAAATAAGAGACATCTTTAAATTAGGGTGATAGAAAGTAAAAATAAATGGAAAGTAAAAATGCGGCAAGAAATGACTTATCAGGTTTAACGACATGTGATTGGCTATTGGCTCCAAGGAGGCAGCCTCAGCGAAGCTTAGGAGGCAAAGGTTCTCAATGCTGCCAACAACCCAACATAAGAAATGGCAAACCTTCTTGACAACCTTCAAGAACCTTTGCTGTGACTTTTTGTGAACCTCCCGTCTGATTTTGAGGGCTTTTTTAAATTTATTTGTGATTTTGCGGTTCCATCCATCCATCCATTGTGGTTCTGTACATAGTTTAGTGGAGCACTAGCCCTCCAAGCGGGATTTGAGTTGAACTACTCGGCGATTTACCTCACAGTACATCATTTCAACATAAACACCTCCGTATGTGGTAAATATGCGTTAATTTCCGTTAGTGAACAGAAATTGCCCCAAAAAAATTGAAATTTGTTACCCACAAAAATTGCTCATTCTTCCCTATTTTCAAACATCCGGTTATCCGTCGCTCCCTGTAGTTGCCAGAGTTTCTACTGTAGATAGGTACCTACTTAGAACAAGACATTTTCAAGAATAGTGGGAATTTTCAAATTCATTTTCTATCCTTTGTAGTACCTACTTATTACAAAAAACGAGTGGATGGCAGCATGAATGCAAAAATCCATATTACTCGGTGAATTACGAGTACATTTACAAAACGAGCGTCGCTCAGACTGTCGACTCCCTATCTCAGTAAGTATTCGGTGCACGACTAGAAATTAAATAGAATGAATTAAATAGAATGAATATGAGCTACATTCGTTATAGTGCCGCCTATAATTATTATGCTCATATTGATTTAACAAAGTCTATTCGAATAATGTGTTATCCACAGAAAAAATTAGAAAATGGAAATATTGAAGGCACTGGCTGGTCAAGCACCTGGACAAAATGGAGCCAAATAGCGGAGAGCAATGGAAGGGTGATCAATTCACAAATTCTGTTATAACATACAACACAGCAAAAAAATAACCTGATGGCGGGCATACTGCCTTCTGCACTTCCCTTTTCCTCCCTATTTGGATCTTCTTGACAGCAAAAGCCCGACAGACTGTGCAGCCTTGTTATGGGAGCCCTACCCCACAGTTACACCACATCCCTACTATATTCTGCAGGTACCTAGAGATAGTGATAGGTACGTAAGAACTATTTAGTGATGCACATGTAGGAACCAGCCACAAAGCAATAGCAAAACCCACAAACTTACAGCAACTAGCCAGCAACGACGAGGCTTTTGGTCAATTTTGTAATTTCTCAACTTCTTATATATTTCAGTCGTCACAACATTAAAATGGAAGTTAAATTTTTTTGTCAACTTTTAGTGCATACAACGTGGGATGAAGAGCATACGAGTACCTACCACTCAAAAAGTATCACTCACAATTTACAAACACAATAATTTTGGATCAAACATGCATGTGCTAGGTCGAAATACACAGGGTAGAGGTGCAGTTAGGCCATGTGAAGTGGGTAGGTATGGAAACTATTTAAACAGGTAGGTATGGATTTATTGAAGGACTGTACTGAAAATGTGAAACCTAACTAAAGGTGCATGAACGTTTTAAATGAATGTGAACTCGAACTAGGTACATATTCATGGACCTACCTATTCCAATGATGAACGGAATTTTAGAAAATCGCGACAAAACACCTATTACAAACAGACATCATATCGATTCTTTATTGTGAACACAATTTAATTGCCCCTATCGTATTGGTTTTTTATTTTAATTTTATTTCAATACGCTTCAAGGAAAAATTCCTTCAAAATCGGATCATCTTGTAATGTACCCACTAACCAAATTTAAAAAAAATATTATTTTATAATATTCTTGAATTAGGAGGAATAAGTCGTGGGTATTTTAGAAAATGTCACTTACTATGACATCAAGAAATTTCTGACGAACTGTGGGCAAACTAATCCTATTCCCGAACTGAAAATGACACTTCATACGAACATAACAAAATTTTGAAATTATTATTTAAAAAAAATCGACTTTTAACCGTTTGTTACTGCTACATCATTTTGTACAAAAAATATTGTGATCAGCCTTGACGCACCTAGGTAATACTTAACTTTGAGGATTTAAATGTATTGATTGGTCAAATAGTATTTCATGTTGGTAAAATTTTCAACATTTTGCTCAGATAAAATTGAATTTGGTGTCACTGTAGAACTATCACAATAAAACTACCAAATGTCCGTGTTTCCGACTCTTTTGATGCTATTACCTTTCGTTGTTCGAGCCGCTTGCACCGCAGAGAGGAGGCTGTTCCCGGACGAATAGCTCGTCTTCCTCGCTCCCACACCTTTGCCGTAGACGTCGTCATTAGCCAAGCGGTAGCTGTCACTTCTTTTCACAGCGAATTTGTCTTCCTGGGGCTGGTTGATGTTGACGTATGCCCCTCTCATGGCCACTGGGCTCATGGGTCGTCCTGGAGCTGCCCTCACGACCATCCTCGGCGACGTAGCTCTCGTTAGAGGAAGAGTTTTCGTCGAAGTCGGTGACGCCAGAGGAGAAATCGGCTTCGAGACGTTCGTGTTAACAGGTTTTTCCGAGCTCGGTGAGAAATACTGCTTTTGATTGTTGAATTTTCGAGAGCTCGGAGGCGATAGAGTTCTGCTGGAAACTATAGTCGGTCCAACCTGTTTGGACGTGTTGATTTCTTTCCTCTCAGCCACAGGAGACTGGGATTTCACAGGTGACCTATTCACAGGATTCGGAGTTATTACTTTCCTGTTCGCGAACAGAGGACTGGCTGTGTTCAGCGGTCTCACTGCCACGCTCCTCTGGGGCACGGGGCTCTGAGTGCTGATCGTAACGCACGGACCAGGCTCGAAAGTTCCAGTCGTATGGACAGCTTTCCTTCGTCTCAGACTGTCCGAGGAATACACAACTCTGCCTTCTGCGTTCAAAGTCACCCTCGCTCCAGACCTTCGCGTGTCGATTTCTGTTTTAGGCAAATCCGCCAAACTAATATACTCCTGGTCTCTGGTTAGAGTTCCCGAAGGTGGCACGTACTTTACGGGCGAATGGTGTTGATTTTTGACCTCTGCGATGGTAACGTAATCTCCAGAATCGATACTCCTGTTATAATGGCTAAGACTGGCCTCGTCGTCACTTTGAGGGGGAGTAATAACACACATGGATGGAATTCTACTTGAATTTATAGTTGTTTTCTCGCGTATTCTCTCCACTCTATCGACGCCTTCCAAATCAGAACATTCCGACATTTCTAAATCGAGCGAAGGACTAGCTATTGAGTCCACTGGTGAGCTGCACGTATTGTGCCCAGAATCTGGCGAATCTCCACATTTCTCTGGCGACTTTCTGTGTTCGTGGTGAACGTCGACCGTTATTATGCAGTTCTTCCTCTCGGCGTCCGTATGTTTCGTTACGTTGTCGTGCGTTAAATTCGATTTCGATCCGTTAATTTGCTTCACCTCTTCGAACGAGAGCATTTTCACGTCGGGCTTCTTGGTGAGTTTAAGGCTCTGCGTTTCTCTAGTGTCCGAGGTCGATTTCTGAGTCCTTTCTGGCAAAGTTTTGTTCCCAGAAAGCTGGCTACAGATTCTTTCAGGTACCAGAGGCGGTGGCGGGATCAGAAGAGTTGTACATACTGTCCCAGCAGAACTGGCCGTCGTAGAAGTCGAACCTCTTCCGAACAATTCGTACTCACTTTCGGCGGTGAGCGTGGAATTGTTCTGACTATTCACCGAGAGTGCGGACGTGGCGTGGGCGGGCGTCGGAGGCTCTTCTTCCCTCAACGTTTTGAGTCCGCTGTCCAAGTGGAATGACGTGTAGTAGCCCTCAGTGTCGCAAGAATACATTGAACACGTTTCGCCATCGTCTGGTGTCAAAGTTGTGCTCTCGCTCGTGACTGAAGATGATGCTGAAGTCAGTGGAGGCCGCTTATGTTTCGGGCACACGCTCCCACTGCTGATACTAGACCTGCAACAAAAAGCCGCGCAAAAGCGATGTTCACAAACTCCAGGAAAGCTAATCTATTGAAGGTTTACACGAAAAATCAAAATGTCAAGAAATACCTAGGAAATCTGCTCAACATCTTTAATAGGCAATCAAGTATATAGTATCAGAATTTTGCATTTTGACACTGGATTCAAATTTAGCGCCCTTTAACGAATTTAGCTCAAAACACAAAGTTGTGCGGCTGAAAAAGGGACAGAAAGAAGACGTAGAGAGTTCTTAGGGTTCCTAACAGACTGGGGGTCCCATTGCACCTTTTTGGAACGCTCCTACCGAGATAATTCAATTAAGAGAAAAGGTAAAATAAAACAGGTATTCTCTGTTTCATACCTAGGAACATGGGATGTGGCAGTGGAGTGCCCACTCTCGCTGGACTGGCTCCAGTTACCACTGGACGAATGCTGACAGGGTTCTTCCTTGTCAATTTTCCGCCTCCCGCCCTGACTCGCGTTCCTCAACTTCACAGCCGGCTCCGAGTTTTTGATTAACTTCAAACGAGATCTTCCCCATTCCTTGAGGTTCTCCAGGTGGGATTTCTTCTCAAAGCTGTTGGAAGTCGCGTCCGGAGTTGTTTTGCCCATGTTGGTATCGCACGAATCCCTGCAAGCACCCATATTATAAGAAAAAGAGAATAAAGTTGAAGGAAATCAAGAGATGACCACGGATATAAAACACCTACAAGAGGGTTCGAAAACTCAATGGAGATCAAGGGATGAACATTGTCAAGAAATAATGCAATTAGTCGAATGGAACCGACCGCATTTCTGGTATGACGCTCATTAGGTACCTATTTGCCTACCTCCGTAGTTTTAAATACAAAATTCTATAAGAACTGTGATTTTAATGCATTTTTGCCGCGACTTTGACAGAAGCACATGATTTAATTTTACACAGAATCTATGCTCCCTGGACAAGAACAACGAGGAGCGACTTCTGTTTATAGGTAGGTACTACTTTCCCATTTTGGAATCCAGCACGAAAAAAATAAAATGTAATGGTTCCCCTTCACTCAAAATTTGAAGGTTTCCGTTTCAAGGTACGTGGACTCCGAAAATGGAACAAAAATCTGCGTAAATCACTGTTTTCTGTGGTCAATACCTACCATCAAGCTCCCCCAAGGAAAGCCCTAAATCGGGTACTGGAGCCGGCCTGGGAATTACAGTTTCATAAAAATGCGCAGGATTCAATAATTCGATCAGTAATAGTTCGAGTTACAAAAGTACCTATCAACAAAATCCAAAAGAGCCGTCATTCTTCATGAATAATATCGCAGAACAACCAGCTCGACTTCATACAGCCATCCGTGTTATCAGGTGTTCTCTAGCGATGGTATCTGAGCTGGATTTATACAGTTTCATTCAGAACGCCATAGCTTGAAGACGTACAATAGAAGGGAATGGTATGGTTTTTTTCATGTTCTGAAATTAATCTTGAGCTAAAGAATTTTTTGAGACCACCCAGAGCAGTGTGCATCCAGCACCGGAAAGCTTCGTCAACATGATCGTGAATGAAACGGTATAACTTCGGCCCAGATATCATTGCTACGGAACACCTGATAATAATCACGCATGGATGTATGAAATGGAGTTTGTTGTTCTTTGATATTATTTCATTTGAAGAATGATGGCTGTTTTGGATTTTGTTGATAGGAACTTTTGTAACTTGAACAAACGTTACGCTTCATGAATAACAACAAATAATATTAATGATTCAATAATTGAATCAACCGCGTACTAATGCAACTGTAATGAATGCCTGGATGGCTCCAGTAATCGATTTAAAGCCCCAAATCGAAGCATAAAGGTAGGTATTGACCAGAGACAATGGTCCATCCGGAAGGGTCATCTATAAGGTAAATAATAAACCATTTTGTAATAATTTGCAGCGTTTTTAAATGAAAGTAGGTTACATTCAAAGAATTTTGGGACCAACTGCATTATCCTACGATGAACAGTTCTTTTTCTATGAGCTTTCGACGATTTGACAAGTGTCGTCATTGCACCCTTCCCACCAGGGTGGGACCCCCTTGCCATGGATTCAGAAGGGGTGTTTAAATTAAAGAGATTCACTAGCTTTAGGTGGTAGCCTTCTATTGCCTACTAGGGTCGACGAACTCCTGGAGGAGGGATATCTTTTCTGGAAGTGATACTACAAAAGAAGGGGAATACAGTGGGAGAATTAGCCCTGTATAATTAAAAATGTTCATTTTCTTAGCGAAAACAATCGCACGTCAAAAATAAATTGGATTTCAGCCATGAACTGGTCTATTCAGCGATCATTCTTTTGTGATCCTGGAATTTCCTATGAGAATTTTCCGTAACTCCGGGTTGGCCACCATGTTGGAAGCCACCCTGTATAATTAGGTTCCAATTTGGTCGCTGAACGGGTCTATGTACAGGAAATCCTTGGAGAGGTTGGATAATAGGTACCTATCTAAAATTAATTATTTATCTATAGGTTCAAATGGGTGAATAACGAAGGAAATTCCGTCTAACCCAACAATAGCCGCGAGCTCTTTAGTAGTATCCGTTCCAGCAATGGTGTTCCTCCGCTTCCCTCTGGGCCGCCTCTTGTTCGACCTCCTCTTGACGGTGTCGTCCCCCGTCATCAGCGACCGCCTGAGGCTGCTCATCCTTTCGAAGTTCTTGCCCGTCACGTCAACTGCCACCACTTCTGGTGGGAACCTGCGGACGGAAGACATGAATTAATGTCCTTCCAAGAACAAATTACTAGGTAATTTACCCGCGGTTCGTCATTGCGAAGTGCTGTTTTATGGGGTATGGGAGGCACAAAAGGATTCATTGAGTTGTAAAAACCAAGGCACGCCAACTAATACTGAAAAACCTCTTAAGAAGTGACCTTTGAATATAACTTGAAATAATTATCCAATAGATATTTGGGATGATGATTGAGGAAAAGGGACCAAAGTTGAACAGAAATAAAATAATGAACTTCATCACTGCGTTTCAGAAGCCCAGGCAACAAAAACCCGCGTTATCGTACAGCGAAAAGCAAAAAAATCCTGAAGGAAGTGCATGAAAGGATTCTCAGCCTTGGTTAACACTGAAAACGTCATTGATCGGGAACATGTGAAAAAAAACCACAGTCATGCAGCATGGCTATAAGAGCGAATTTTCGAAGTTTTCGGCATCTTCCTCCTCCGCCTAAAATTTTCTGAAAATTAATTTTCGGCCAATGTTTTCCCAACTTGATACCATACAAAATTAAAACAGGAGTAGTTTTACGCAAAGTAAAATTTGGGGTGGAAGGAGGGGGAGGGGGAAATCAAAAATGTTTTGAATACCAGAAGAGTAGGTATTGGGTACGTAACAAATTTTTTGTTCCATTTTTTGCCGAGTAACACCTCGGTTTGTAGATTTTCCAACGCTGAACACGATGGTGAAGTCAGAATTGCGATATCCCATTCCGTTATCAGATAAGAGCAGACGAACCAGGAAGAACATCTCAAGAAATAACCACGTTCCTTCATCTTCAAAGTGCTCCAGTTTGAGAACGGAATGAGATATCGCAATTCTGATTTCACCATCGTGTTCAGCGTACAAAAACCTTTAAAATGAGGTGTCACTTGTCAGACTTTTTCATTTTGGGAATTTATGGGTAATTTCCCCCCCCTAAAACTCCCCAAAACTCCCCCTTAGGGTGAACCGATTCTGCCCATCTTCGAACTTAGCCTGTCGATTGCCAAGACAGATTTTTCGTGCAAATTTGAACTTTTTATCTCAATTCTTTCGAGAGTTATCGTCTGGAATGACACATACATATATAAATATATAAATATATAATTTATACATATAATTTTTGGTGTCTTTCGGCAGTGAATTCAGGATGGTCTGAAACGGATTTTGGTATGAAAATCTTTCGGAAATTCGAGTTTTGAAAATTTTGGACCGAGAACAATAGCTTCCTTTTCTTCGAAAATTCGCTAAAACATGGAAAACGATGCCTCACAAGCACATGTTCACTAAAACCAATTTTTCCAAAATGGTTTTGACAGTTCTTCCATTTTGACTGAAGTGTTATAGAACTGAGTATAACACTTTTCAGTCAAACCATTCTCTTTTCGTTACGTTTTTTTATTCAGGTCAATAGAAATAGACAGAGCTATGAACCTATGGAAGCAGAAGATTCGGAAGCCATCCAACTTACCATGCAGTCCATCAACAACCTCTTAAATTGTTTGTTACTGACGATGGTTTGAGCACCGATACCGGTATAGGTAACAGTGTTTTTCGCGTTTTTTCGTGTATTAGTGGAAATTCCGGTATCTTAGGGAGTAGAAATTGCCCAGAAATTCAATCAAGAATGGAAACGCTTGCATACGAGTCTGCAACACATTGGGACATTTTGTCCCAATGGGAATTTAGGGATAATTGACGGTATCATTTACGGGACGCAAGCAAGATTACCACGATCCGGGTTACATGGTGGTGCAAGGTTACCACATTCGATTCTAGTAAACAATGACTTTCTTCACTACCTGTTGCTGACTAACTTGTTTACCCGCCTTTTTGTCACCATGCTCAGCTCAGCTACCGCGCCAGGTACGGGGGTACGGTTAACAAGAAAATGTTCAATAAAATCACACGATTCCAACGAGTGGTGAACGATTTTTGTACGATGAAAAATGGCAAACATGAAGTTCCGTAGAAACGAATCGGTTGTAAGCGAAAATCATCAGAACATCAACTGTAACGCTTTTTTATAACGCAACGCTTTTCGAGTCCATGTGCCGAAGTAAAGACATAAAATGTCAAAAATTGTTATTAAAGATTCTAATGTCCCAAATAAAAAATCAAGATCATCCATAATCTTGTTTTACATCTTTATTTACATTGTACATACATATTTCTATTTAAACATGTGTTGACAGTTTTCTGTGAACCCCCCCCCCCCCCCACACTCAAAACTCTTGGCCCTCCCTAAGTCGAACTATTTCCTTGGTCCCTTGATATTCGAGTTATCGAGGTTCCACTGCACGTTTTTGTAAAACTTGAGGAGGCAGTGAATTATCTCTGCGTCATGCCCTCCTTTGAGAACTTCAAATTTCTATTTGCTACTTTAATTATATGGTAACATTTTCTCGACAGAGACGATTTTCGTTAACCCCAAGCAATATACTTTGGAAAAAAAAACTGAATACCCCATTACTCACAAAAAAAAAGAGCAACTGAACAAAAAGCCCCCGCATTTCCACTCCACATCTTTATTTATTTGTAAAAATTTTTTTTAAACCTTTTTCCATTGATTTTCCATTACTTGCGTTAGTGCCTTTCGGCGTTAATAATTATTGCAATTACCAATTAGATTACTTGTAATTGCATTAAAATTACTTGTAGAAATAAAATTACAATTATGTACAGATATATAATTATTGTAATTTGTATTATTTTGACTCACCCATTACAGTGTCATAAAGTAATTGCAATTGACAATTACAATTATAGGTACGTAACTGTAATTTTATTTCTGAAATTGCAGTAGTTATTTGGTAAGTAATTGTAACTGAAATTATGTTTTGCCCAACTATGCTTCATACCTGCACACCTTTGACCAGTTATTTGGCTGAAATGTTGAACATGTTAACATCTGTCACTCTCATCAAACGCAACGTAATATTTGGAGTCATGAAACTCATCTTGGTGAAGTTCTTGAGAAATACAATAATGTTTTTGTTGATCCTGCATGATGTCATGAAATGTCCCGCGTTGTCTGAAATGTCTTCTCAGACTGTGGTGGCAGATATTACGAAATTCCAAAAGAATGATGGGAAAGACGGAATGAAATTGCCTTTCAGATCATATTTGTGGAAAAACACGAAAGTTGAGAAGTGCCATTAATTCGTCCATTAAAAATCTAATAAACAACGGAGCCGGTGTCGGCAGTAAAAAAAGCGTTTTCTCCGTTATCGGGGAGCCGACAGCAATTCATAAGGCAAACGCAATCGCCTAGGGCTATCAATATAACATGTAGATAATTATATTATTTTTATAGCACAAGTCGAACTGGACGTTTTCCTAACCAAATTGGACATTTTCCAGACCAAACTATACATTTTCCAAACCAAATTGGACATTTTCCAGACCAAACTATATATTTTCCCAACCAAATTGGACATTTTCCAAACCAAATTCAACATTTGCCAAATCAAATCGGACTTTTTCCAATCAAAATTGGACACTAAAAATTTCTGCATGTTGTTCAATTAAGTGCATTTTTTAATTATACGAATAACTGCGTAGATAGAATAACTGAACAGATGTTAGGTGGCTATATTATTCTCAGAAAATACAGAAAATTTACAGAAAGAACGTTACATTTATTTAGTAGTAGAATAATTTATTGAAGAGTTGAACGCCGCCACTTTAATGCTAAACCAATCTTCGTGCTAGGAATAGGTGCCTAGTTAATTTTGGTTTATTATTTTCAATGATGAATCATTGGAATCGAGCATTAAAAAAAAAATTCTAACCCACCCTCAAATTTTGGTGGTTTACGTTTCAAGGAATGTAGAATCCGAAAATGCAATAAAAAAATTTCTGTCTTTCCGCCTTACGCCGTACTGGCCACTTTTCTTCGTTACCATGAACAAAATTGATGAAATTCGTTTTTTTTCTTCTTGTGAAACGGTCTGATATTTTCCGGGCCAGATCCTGTACTAAATAAATACAAGGAGAAATTTTCTCCTCACTTCATTATCACCAAAATCTTCATATGCATTACTGAAAAATAAGCCTGGAAGTTTCGTTCCCTTCTAATTTCCTCACCGGAATATTATAGGATACACTCATTTTAACGACACACAAAAATCAACTGTCCCTACACGTATGCCCTGTGGAGACATTATGACAGTAGAACACTGGGCCACATAATAGGAAGAAGGAACATTTCAAGTATATAGGTAGGCCTTGGTTAAAGGATCTTATTCGTTGCTGATATGAAATGTCCAACTTCAAAATTGTTTAGTGTCCAGTTTGGTTTGGGAAATGTCCAATAGATTAGGAAATGTTGAATTTGGTTTGGAAATGCTATATTATGTTATATTCCAATATTTATTGGTACCCACCCATATCAAGATCTTGGGGGAGAGAGGGTGGTAGTAGGTTTTTTAATAGGTTTGTTCGCACTGGCTCTTTCTAACAGTTAGCTGCCTCCTAGAAACCAGTAAGCAACTATCCATGATCCAATACCGTCTTGATGAGCGTTTGAGTCTGATGATGGTTGGGAATCGAGAAGGTCACTTCCCACTTTCTTATCCGCCCTATTTTCTGCGTATTGGAATGAAGATCAGAAAACTGGCTCTGGGTAGTCAGAAAAACACTGCCAGCCGGTCATGGATACTTTACAGTCCGAAGAGTCCGAAAATCACTGCGAACGGACAAACGCCTTCCTGACGGCCCAGATAACCGTCGGATGGTCACTACGAACAAACCTGTTATTGCTTAGCCTCCTGAACAGACATTTTCATTTGGACAATTACTAAATTTCATGTGGCAGCATCTCTGGTTGCCCATCCTGATCCTGACCTCCATAAACAGTAAAACTATTTTTAGTAGGTGCCTCACTAGATAATGAGAGGAGTAGGAACCTGTCTACGAAAGCAGCACATTCTGTCAAAGAAGAAAATGGAGCCCTAACGTCTCATTTAATTTTGATGCAGTTTTTCGTGAATCAGTATAACCCAGTTCCTCAGCTTAATTCAAAATGACAAAGGTATAAATAAACCACAGAGATGTAGGCAATTTTTCTGCAACATTAATATATCACTTCGGTGTCGTCTGTAACTGAGTGCAACGATCATGCGCCGAACAGTTAGAAACCCTTTTTTCCTGGGCACTAAAGTAACCTTTTTAGCTCCCCGATAGCTACTAAAATTCCATTCAACAGTGAGCTTGATAATTTTTTCTCAATAATAATTTATTGCAGTTCATCGCTTTTAGTTTCGAACGCAATGAAGAGAGGTGGAGGATAAGTACCTACGACCGAAATAGGTACTAAATAAAATACGAATGAATCTTGGAAGCTATTCTCTCGGGTTGGGGCATCAAAATAAGTACCTAAATAAAAATTAACTTTCTCCAGTTTCATAAAGTGCCTACATCTACGCGAAAAAGTTACGAGGGCTTGTAGGAAGTTTGCAATGCGCGGCTATTATCTAATTTTTGATATGAATGATCAATGAACAAAATAATACTACCCAAACATAGTATTGTAACGACCTCGACAGTTGATGAAGATCCATTTACCGAAGGGACCCATCACAATGTATCTTTTCGTCATACAAACATTCCATCAAAGAACCACAGACATCATTTTTCGTCTGCAATTTTGCCAAATGGAACATAATTTATTGCCATTATTTTGTACAAAAGACGTCAAGAAAGACTCTCTCCATGCAGTACAATCCCGTTGATTTTGATCTGACAACTGGCAAAAATACCATTTTTCGGTTAGGCTTGTAGGTAGGTACAAAGGTAGCGCATAAACTCACGATTTTAGCGTAGTCCGGGTCCCATCTATTGGTAACATCCCTTCCAAACAATGCCACGCAGCTTTGTGGACTGAATTTTGTGCCATCTTACATGCTATTATTTAACATTTACTACCGACAAACATTTCCATTACAACTATAAGGGAGATGGCATTTCTCCACTATGTCCATGCTGAACACTCGTAGCATTCACAAGCTATCGAGCTTTGCTCCAAATGTATGTTTAGCATTAATTTCTTATTGAAGATTTCAGATGTTGATTAGTTTCATCGACCTGCAACTGATATAGATGGACCTGTCATCACAGGGGAACGTTTCGTGAAGGACTTTTAGTTTGGAAAATGAATCTATTTTTTGGTGAAAAGAATCGTGAAAAATGAAGGTATAGGTATATACGTTTGGCGGCAAAATGTACAAAGAAAACAACCTTGGGTATTACCAAGGTAAGTACTTATGAACAATGAATTTTATTGATTAGGAACAGAATGCGAAAAGAAAATCAAACAGGCGTTCATCAAGGAATGACGCGAGGATATTTTGTACTATTTATGTTGTCGTGATCAATCATATCAATGAAATAAGAAACATAAACAGGAATTCTCAATTTGCACAAGAACTTACCTCAGAATAGCTAAGCAAGGAACGTGAAAACCTAATGGTAGAAGGTGTTTCCCACATTATGGTTGGCAACTGCACGGCAAACTGACTCGTCCTATGTCTTAAAGATTCGAAGTGGAGGAAAACATCCAAACTAATGAGCTCTGATACTGAAGACTATATTAGGTATCTATAATTACCTTCTACCCAATGTGCTTCTGATAACTGTCGTTGAAGAAAAAAGAACAACACACAATCACCTCTCTATAAAAACCAGGAATATTCGAGATAGTTGATTTTAATGGGTGCCTCATAAAGAAACAGCAAGGCGCTCAATCGGCTCATAAAAATTTACATTTGGCGCATAAAATACCAACAAACCCCCCTTAAATAACTAATATATATTCCAAAATAAAATTCATCAAGTTCTTGTAAACAATAGAATTTAGCCCTTTCCTCCAAATCTTCAAGTGGACTGAACTTGTACTGGTAAATCAATAAACCTGACATTGTAAGAGCGAATTCCTAACAATAATTGTGTTTAATCGTATTAGTAGGTATATGTAGGTAAATTGGTTTTCCGCACATTGTCCAAAAAACCTGAAACCTTTGATGTCAACATGGATCCATCTTGGTGGAGTTGGGATGGGTTTGGTATTGCAACTTTACAATAATGGGTATGGTATGGTATTGTAAATTTACAATAATCACTGACGAACAACAATTTCAAGGAACTTTTGGAGTTCGGTGGCGTACTAGGGAAAGAGATAGACGTTCCCCACGATTTCAAGCCAACAGCTGTCAGTGCGAATTCCTATGTGTGTGATAATATTTTTCCCTTGTAATTTCTTGATCAATACTGGTCTGACATTAAACACAATCATCGAAGGTAGGTATTCCTCACACAACATGTTTCGTGACATAACATTCAAAATGCAATACCAACTGTGGTGACAACTGTAAACCCAATTGTCGTGGTATCCTCCCAGAACCACAACTCTTGTATGTAGAAATAAGATCTCGCCAAATAAACCTAGAAGTGGGGACAGAAGACGCAAGAGAGCCGAGGGCCAGCCTGGAGATCCCCACCATCCTCTACTAGCTAGAGGATGGAGGGAGACAGCTCCCAAGCATATAAAAACTCGCCTCCTGCATATTTTTCCTTATTCTACGCTCTCCTCTAGTCGCTGACTACTCTCTCTCCTCCTTACCTCGTCTCTCTCTCCTAACCAACGGACACACTTCCTAAAAGATCTCAGGCATGGTGGTGGTCCGCCCATAACCAAACCGAGCACACATCCAAAAAGATCCTGGACGACCAGGCAACGATCCTAAAAGAATCCGTGAACGGTGGTGGTACGCCCATAACCAACGGACACACTTCCTAAAAGATCTCGGGCATGGTGGTGGTCCACCCATAACCAAACCGAGCACACATCCAAAAAGATCCAGGCAACGATCCTAAAAGAATCTGTGAACGGTGGTGGTACGCCCATAACCAACGGTCACACTTCCTAAAAGATCTCGGGCATGGTGGTGGTCCACCCATAACCAAACCGAGCACACATCCAAAAAGATCCAGGCAACGATCCTAAAAGAATCCGTGAACAGTAGTGGTACGCCCATAACCAACGGACACACTTCCTAAAAGATCTCGGGCATGGTGGTGGTCCACCCATAACCAAACCGAGCACACATCCAAAAAGATCCAGGCAACGATCCTAAAAGAATCTGTGAACGGTGGTGGTACGCCCATAACCAACGGTCACACTTCCTAAAAGATCTCGGGCATGGTGGTGGTCCACCCATAACCAAACCGAGCACACATCCAAAAAGATCCAGGCAACGATCCTAAAAGAATCCGTGAACGGTGGTGGTACGCCCATAACCAACGGTCACACTTCCTAAAAGATCTCGGGCATGGTGGTGGTCCACCCATAACCAAACCGAGCACACATCCAAAAAGATCCAGGCAACGATCCTAAAAGAATCTGTGAACGGTGGTGGTACGCCCATAACCAACGGTCACACTTCCTAAAAGATCTCAGGCATGGTGGTGGTCCGCCCATAACCAAACCGAGCACACATCCAAAAAGATCCTGGACGACCAGGCAACGACCCTAAAAGAATCCGTGAACGGTGGTGGTACGCCCATAACCAACGGACACACTTCCTAAAAGATCTCGGGCATGGTGGTGGTCCACCCATAACCAAACCGAGCACACATCCAAAAAGATCCAGGCAACGATCCTAAAAGAATCCGTGAATGGTGGTGATTCGCTCATAACCAAATTCCGGGAACATCCCCCCTCGCACCGCTCGTGGTGGATGTACGCTCAAACACATTCATCACACCAATCTTACAGGGTTAAACCTGCAATTAGATCAATTATTATAGAAAAATCACTTCTGAAAACAAACCAGTTCCTCGGAAAACTCGGAAGAGAGTGAAGTGATATCCGCATAGAGCCCGCACTGAGCCGTGACTGCATATGAAACTACAACCCCCGTTTTGAGGAAAGGAAGGGAGCGACCCTCAAGTTCTCCCCTTTTGATTAAAGTGCGGGAGGTGGTGTTTCTCCCTGTAGATAGCACTGGGGAAATAAACTTCATCTGTCTTTGCCAATGCAGGTTCGTCATCCGCTATTTTACACCTTAACTATTTACGCTGCCTGTGTATTGAGTATCCTCATTAAATATAATGGCCAACTAAATCCACAGATAGGGCACCTACATGTATCTACCCTGACTAACTATAAACTGGGACCGACATCTGTTACAGTTAATCGGCTTCTTCATCATTACTATTTATATTTACGTCCACCATATTACTGAATTGAAGATGGCACATGTTAGACTTAATGCCCCCATAAAAATGAGAAAACTATGAAGATAACTTAAATCACTTGCGGCGGAATAGTGGAAATCCATAGCAAAAAACTTCAGGATAAAAATAAAATAGTCTATTTCCACGTACACTAGCAAACTGTAGACCGGTTTCGGTTGTTACACCATCGTCAGTACACTATAGAATCCACTTCTAGTCCATCCACTATAGAATCCACTCCAGAATTCCATCACTATAGAATTCTGTAGTGTACTGACGATGGTGTAACAACCGAAACCGGTCTACAGTTTGCTAGTGTACGTGGAAGTAGACTATTTTATTTTTATCCTGTAGTTTTTTTAAACTATGAAGCATTCGATTCAGCGCAGGGTCATCATGCTAATAACACCCTACTGCAATTATTACATTAATTTGTTTCCCGATTTCTTGTGTGTAAAATGACGTTAAGAAATCGCAACTGGGATAGTTATTAACTGTCATTATTGACTGATGTTAGTTTAGTTTTAAATATCAAGTAGGCAGTTGGTAACAATAACACTGATGGATCTCGTGAACCATGATGATTAATATTATTTTCTTTAATATTGGAGAAAAAAGGTTATAAGTTATAAGGAGGATGAGGAGGGTAAAAACGTTCCTCCGCTGGGAAGGTAGTCCCATAATGTGTCAAATAGGTAAGTACAGTTATTACAGCAAACCCATCCATTTTTCCAATTGTTCAAGATCAAACCATACTTGCGAATATGAATCGTCTTCATAACTGTTATAACTAACATACAGGAGTCCTCCTTCTTCCTCCAGATTCAATTCAAAACAATGTTTCGCGGAACAATGTGAAGGGCCAGGGTATTGTTCACATTTTGGACACAATTTTGCCAGTATATTGTATCAAGCATAATTCCTCATCCAAAAATGGGAACAAAGCGAAATAATGAAGGAAACTGAGCCGTGTTTGCAATACTAGGTTCGGCGTGAGTACATACATGAAAAATTGAAACGAACATGATATAAGCAGGTCGATTTATGTTGTGATATTTCCATTATTTGATGGTTATTTTACCCTCAATTACTTTTCAAGGAAAAATTGAAGCTGTTGGTGTTGCAAGATATACCTACAATACACCTGAAGAACCCCTCACGTATGCCATAATAATTATCTGTCTTCAATAATAAGAAATAATGAGTTGATTGGATGCCAATCAACACAGCCCATTATTAAACGAACGAGAAAATAGGGGCTCAAATAGAATAATATTATGATCTCCAGATTTTAGTTGCGAACAATGAATTCATGTGTTGTATGCAATCAATTTCGGACTGATGGTAATATTGAGAGTGAAGTTCTCCATCTGTTCGGAAGAATTATCATCTGTCTGAAAGAAATTGATTTCTTTTCCAGGTTTCAACGTATTACAACTCAAATGTACCAAGTTGATTTGTGGGTAACGCCGAACGGTATGAAAAGCTCTCCCCAGTTGGACTGCACCCTTTCAATTATTTAGGTTTCATGAATACATCAACGCCCAACAATCATAAATTCTTTATCCAGCACACAGGTGCACGGAGTGAGCGCGGAAATTGCGCTGTGATGATACGGCTCTATCAGTATGGATGAGCCGTGCGCAATACGTTGTTCAAGACACGTCCAACCCTATGGTTTTATAGACCCAGTATTACTTTAATAATTTATGTTACTTGATAGACACGGGTTCTGTTAATAACGGAATATTATCTGCACGAAAAAATAAATCTGTATAACTGCCTACCCACATCCTGATAACGTACGTATTACGTAATAATACATACTGCCAATAATTATATTCTGACCATCCAGAGTGTTTTTCGATGGTGGAACGGCACAAAGTCGCCTTAGTTGAACACCTAAGACTGACCTGACCTTATTGTAAGCTTTTCCTTTTCTTTCATATCAAGGGCATGACTAGGACCTGACCGCTGAAGGCAGAAACGTAACCCAAATAAAACCAATTCAACCGAGTCGACGTTGTGTCATTTCTCCACCGGAAAACATCATCGATATTCTCCAAAACAACCGCCATGAGGGCGCCACTTTCAAAGTAACTTCAAATACATACCTATACTCTGACCAGAAATGGCGAAATCTATTTGTAAAAAGGTGAACTCACTTGAGGGCTACAGCGTGAACTTGCTCTTCGGGGGAAGGCAGAGTGTGATCGGTTACATCCTGGTCCATAGAAATGACCTGAGAGCAATCAGCGTCCACAGTCACGCTGCCAAGGGCTTCTGAAGACGTCCATCGCCGAAGACTGGTGAAGGCAGCAGGCTGCAACAATTAACAATAATAACTGTATCAACAATTTATTATTGGCGGGTATAACTGGGTTTTCAGAATATAACTGATGGGTTTTCAGAATCTGTCTTTTCCCAAGTCTGAATAAAATTGTATCAACAATTTATTATTTGTGGGTATAACTGGGTTTTCAGAATATAACTGATGGGTTTTCAGAATCTGTCTTTTCCCAAGTCTGAATAAAATTGTATCAACAATTTATTATTGGTGGGTATAACTGGGCTTTCAGAATATAACTGGGTTTTCAGAATCTGTCTTTTCCCAAGTCTGAATAAATTGGTGCTACGATTCACCAGTCAGTTTCATACCTTCGATGGGCAAAACTTTAATTGCACAAATTAACACCCCTCCCCCCCTTCGTCATGCATCTCATGTTAGCGGATAAGTAAGTGACGGCAACTCATATTTTGGTTCTGATTTTACCAATCTTGTTATGTAACGGTGTTTTCTGTCGTTTTCCCGTCATTTGTGAACATTACTTCCATGTAAAATATCCTTCTGTCAAGATCACCGTTCTTATCGGAATATCTCACGTATCACAATAGACCTGGCAGACTCCTGTACACCAAGTACCTACTCGTTCACATCGTCCATCTCCACCACGGAGGTGCTACTTCTCATCAACCAATATCTGAAATTACTTTTGGTTTATTATTCTGTGAATAATACACCTATGTATTCGCTCAGCAAAAAATTTTTATAACACCCCCTCAAACTTTTTTCTTTTCCGTTTCAAGATGCGTAGATTCCAAAAACGCCGCAAAGTCCTCGTCACATGGGTTTATTATTCTATTGGACATACCTACAGAGATGTTGGCTGTTTATTTATTGTTTCTTTCATATAAAATAATTGAAATAGCTATCTCTGGTGATTTCCACCAATTTTGGCCCCCAAAACACGAATGAGGTACGCTCCTTTTTTTTTTAATAAATTATCTCTGATCATTGATAGTACCATTTAATCATCTTGATCCACCTGTTGACACTTTTTCCAGTGTTATTCTACAAATTGATGGTGATTTCAGACGATTTCCCAGGTTTTTCACTCATAAAAAATCAATTTCGGGAGCTGAACATCTGGTAGAACCTCAATTTTCTATTCTTTGGTCAAAATCGACTTCATATTCGGTCTTCTCGTCCCCAAAAACATGAAAAACGATACCTTAAAAGCTCATGTTACCAACATGTTGCTAAAACGCAGAAAGTACCTATTTTTACACACATTGTCACTCATAACACCCCTGGGTATATTCCGATCGGGCTGAAAAGTTTCGGGACACAACTAGGGCCCAAATGGAGCATGTGTGCGAAAGAACGATTTTTTTAGACCGAAAATGAAGCCTGTACACGTGATACGGCGGACGGAATTGCATTATTGGAATCTACGCACCTTGAAACGGAAAAGAAAAAATTTTGAGGGGGTGTTATGAAAATCTTTTGCTGAGCGAATACATAGGTGTATTATTCACAGATTAATAAACCAAAATGCAATGTCCGTCCGCCGTATCACGTGTACCGGCTTCATTTTCGATCTAAAAAATACGTTCTTTCGCACACTTGCTCCATTTGGGCCCTAGTTGTGTCCCGAAACTTTTCAGCCCGATCGGAATATACCCAGGGGTGTTATGAGTGAAAATGTGTGTAAAAATAGGTACTTTCTGCGTTTTAGCAACATGTTGGTAACATGAGCTTTTGAGGTATCGTTTTCCATGTTTTTGGGACGAGAAGACCGAATATGAAGTCGATTTTGACCAAAGAGTGGAAAATTGAGGTTCTACCAACTGTTCAGCTCCCAAAATTGATTTTTCGTGGAAAATCGTCTGAAATCACAATCAGTTTGTATAATAACACTAGAAAACGTTTCAACACGTCGATCAAGACGATTAAATGGCACTCACAATGGTCAAAGATAATTTGGAGAAAAAAAAGAAAAAAAGGAGCGTACCTAATTTGTGTTTTGGGGGCCAAAATTGGTGGAAACCATCAGAAATGGCTATCCGAATTATTTCACGTGAAAGAAACAATAAATAAACAGCCAACATCTCTGTAGGTATGTCCAATAGAATAATAAACCCATGTGACGAGGACTTTGCAGCGTTTCTTTCTGTGGACACGAAAGGTCGGTAACTCAGAACAAGAAAATCACGAAACGCAGTTGATAAATCCTCAATCACCTCGATTAGAGAATGGGTGAGATTTAAAGGTAACAGGCGAGATAACAATATTACGCTTGTGAATACCTTCCACCACGCGAAAACAAATTGTTTAGACCTCCGAGGCCCAGAGTATACAGGTACGTATAGACCAATATGTAGGACATCAAGTTCAAATGGCAGAAATCATACCTACGCAGCCAGGAACTCTATTGATCGCGCCTCAGTAACCGAACATTCTTGAAGGTGGAGGGATCGATCAACAAAGAGTTTCATAAGTTGCGTGTCCACCAAGAATCAGATGTCCAACGGTTGGCCAGCTCGCTTCAAAGAGTTTTCAGTCAACCCTAACTAAAGAGACGGAAAAACGTGGAGGGTTAAATGCCGAGTGGCTCATTTTAACCTCACCTGACTTATAATTTTAAGGGTCTTCGCCCCTAAAGTCCATTAAGTGCATGCGAAACATTAGTTTTCCGATCGAGTTGGATCCAGTCATGTGAATGATGCCCAGGTTCAGTGCCAACCATACGGAAGGTAGGTACCTAAGTGGATATATCGAATGCCATAATGTCACGGACAAACTCCCGGATAATAGCGTAATTCGTTTGAACGCATAAATAGGATAAACCACATCTTCTAGTGCATATGCACGTCATTTTAACGAATACCAATAATGTACCAAACGCTATTGGATAACAAGTATTATTTGTCGAATGTGATGACTTGAGTTGGTTGTAAATGGGAACATTGACTACTACTAACTAACTTCCCTATATTATAAAAATGAATGTATGTTTCTTGCCCTTTATACACGGCCGTACCGTTCGTCCGATTGGAATGAAACTTCTTCCTTGCACCCCCGGGACGGTCATAGGCTATCCGAATCTTCCCCAAACCTACTCCTTAGTCCTCTTTCACACGGGCAGCCGCACGGCTCGTGGCTCGCAGTCAGGACCGATTTCCGCTCTTGACTCGTCCTCTTTCACACGGGCAGCCGCACGGCTCGTGGCTCGCAGTCAGGACCGATTTCCGCTCTTGACTCCCACCTTTCACATTTGAGAGCCTTTTGGCTCTCGAGCGCTCAGTCGCTAGTTCCGCCCAGTTGAAGAAGCATGGATCGCATGCGTACTTTGGCCATTTACCTTCTGCATCGTCGACGCTGTCTTTGACGCCAAAAACGCCGAAGTACCAGACGGTGTTGGGTCCATCCTATCAACCAAGGGCGGGATGAAGCAGGAGTTTTCGCCACGCTTTATCAACAACTTCGACAGGATGGCAACAAATTTTGATTACACACGGAATTAATGACCATTTCCACGTCTACATCCATATTTGAAATCAAAAAGAAAGCAAGAATGAATTTTGACGTGACGAGAATCCTTCAATAGATAGCAATAAGCTGAGGAGCGAGAGCCGTTTTCGCTCTTCCTGTGAATACCTGCATCCTCCCCTTTGCATTTCATGGAAGAGCCAGAGGCGCGTGGCTCCAAGTGCAGAGCCGTGAGAGCTCTTCCATGAAATGCAAAGGGGAGGTGAAAACGGCTCTCGCTCCTCAGCTTATTGCTATCCATCTAAGGATTCTCTCACGTCAAAATTCATTCTTGCTTTCTTTTTGATTTCAAATATGGATGTAGACGTGGAAATGTTAATTAATTCCGTGTGTAATCGAAATTTGTTGTCATCCTGTCGAAGTTGTTGATAAAGCGTGGAGAAAACTCCTGCTTCATCCTGCCCTTGGTTGATAGGATGGACCCAACACCGTCTGGTACTTCGGCGTTTTTGGCGTCAAAGACGGCGTCGACGATGAAGAATGTAAATGGCCAGAGTGCGCATGCGATCCATGCTTCTTCGAATGGGCGGAACTAGCGACTGAGCGCTCGAGAGCCAAAAAGGCTCTCAAATGTGAAAGGGAGAGTCAAGAGCGGAAAACGCTCCTGACTGTGAGCCACGAGCCGTGCGGCTGCCCGTGTGAAAGAGGGCTTACCGTCGAACTGGCCGCCCTTGGCAACGGGTAAATACGCCTTTAATAAGGAAATGATGTCGTCGGAACAACTTTCGGAAACGATGAAGGTCGAAACCGGACTGGCTGAAAAGTTATTTTCTTCCTGTTCCCAACGACACCAGAACGATTTCTGTGCGATAAACCGTTCGTCCGCTATAAGAAAATGGTCGAATTATAGTCACTCGAAAAACTTTACTATAAAAAGTGTTACGCGTTTTTATGGCAACTACTTGGAGCAACAGTGAAAGGCAACTATACTTGGAGATGAAGTGAACCCGTACCAATCTCAACCAAAGTGAACGCGAATTATAGTAGGTAGGTACCTACTAGAATAAAAATTAGTTGAATAGTTGATTCGACAATTTGTTTTTTCCGGCTGCAACGCGCCGGATAACCGGCTAGTTGAGTAACAAATTGCAATAAGAATTTACAACATTTCGTAAATAAGTTGGTAATATTTTGAAATAAATATCTTTCCAATGATCCTCATTAAACATAACTAGCAAAAGTCCCCTTCGGATGGAGAAAGCAAGCGAAATTAAACTACCTGGGGGGGGGGGGGGGGGGGCGCCTTCAGTTTTCAAAACGCAAATGCAAAATAAAATTCTGAAAGTTGCCAACCATGTTGCTAACACTTCACAACATAAACAAATCATCCGGGACGTCGCTATGGATGGCCAATTTGACGAATAAGGAGGAATTCAGCAGGGGAAACGAATATCCATAAACCTTCCCTGGGTAGTTACTGTCATTTTGCAAAAAACTGCACTAAACGTTAAAGCGTGAACCTGTCAGAATTACTCAATTATAGTATAAGATTATTGAACCACCAACTGAACCACCACCACCACTAAGACTGTTTGACTATGAAATTCCATGATTTCAAAACATGCTGGCAAACTTTCACTCTTCGACTCAAACCATATTTATGTGATACAAAAACGAATTGGTAAAAAAAATATTGGAAGAGTCATCAATGGCGGCGGGCTCGCGAAAAAGTCCCCACCATACCAGACGTCTTCAAAGAACTACTCAAACTTCAGACTTCCAACTCCAGCAGTCCTAAGTTTTTTGGTTATTCCAACTTTCCCCTCGTCCCTCTAAAAACGTAATCCTTTCATCTGTTCTAAATAAATTGCAGTTCAACGCTGATATAAGCAAGCTTAGTTGAGGTCCTTGGAAGTTTTTCCTCCCGAGCCTACTATATTATGTATCAGAGAACTTAAATCGTCATTTCTTTGTAAGATTATTTTATTATATCTTGTACTGTATTGTATGTATTATTGTATTTTTGTTGTAACTAAGTGAAAACTTCGGTCACGGATGACTATAAACGACAGTTTACAATAATTTACATGATGTAGGTAACTAAAAACGGCATTTTTCTACTGAATCAAAGGATAAAACGCTGGGTTTATTATTCTACTGGATGCTGGCTGTTCATTTACTGTCGCTTTCATGTAAAATAATTGAAATAGCTATTTCTGGTGGTTTCCACCAATCCCCCCCCCCCCCACCAAAACTTGAATTAATACGCTCCTTTTTTTTCAAATTATCTTTGATCATTGATAGTGCCATTTAATCGTCTTGATCCACGTGTTGACACTTTTCCTAGTGTTATTCTACAAATTGATTGTTGGTGGTCAGACGATTTCGCAGGTTTTTGACTCATAAAAAATCAATTTTGGGAGCTGAACATCTGGGTACAACCTCAATTTTCCACTCCTTGGTCAAAATCGACTTCATATTCGGTCTTCTCGTCCCCGAAAACATGGAAAACGATACCTCAAAAGCTCATTTTACTAACATGTTACTAAAACACAAAAAGTACCTATTTTTATACACATTTTCACTCATAACACCCCTGGGTATATTCCGATCGGGCTGAAAAGTTTCGGGACACAACTAGGGCCCAAATGGAGCAAGTGTGCGAAAGAACGACTTTTTTAGATCGAAAATGAAGCCTGCACACGTGATACGGCGGACGGACATTGCATTTTTGGAATCTACGCACCTTGAAACGGGGAAAAAATTTTTTTTGAGGGGGTGTTATAAAAATTTTTTGCTGAGCGATTAATACATAGGTGTATTATTCACGGAATAATAAACCAAAAGCCAAACGTCCCAGCGCCAGTGGTAGTATAGGTATGGAATTCTTGCCAGACGTCACCAAATCTTTGCGAATTTTTAATAAGTCACATTACGGATGCCTTGGACAAAACCTGCGCAGGCATCACCTCATCTCAATCTTTACTTGAGTATAATATAACACCTATATACGTCAAATACAAAATACTCCATCAGTATTCCTTATTGAACAATATTAATCACGAATCAGCCGTTCACAATGACTCTGCTACGTTAGCTCACATTTTATATTGGAGCTGATTCAACAGACGTATGGGAGGTAGGACGCAGGGTCAGAAAACCTCGTTATGCCCCCCCCCCCCCCCCACTCACCACCACTAGGGTTCTCATTTTGTTACTTCTTTCGAAATATGTACATACGTCGCACAGTGTCATCAGGCACGAGAAGTTTTGACGTTTCATAATGAAGGTACGCAGCGAATGAGCTTGTGACAGAATGGGAACAACAATTTTGACCTGAAGGGATGTTGGGTATACCCAACTTTTGATAAAGGTCGAAAGGGCAGAAATGAGAGGAAACCAATCCCAACGACCAGGGGCCAGGCCCAAGAGATGAGACGGTTCTGACAGTCATGGATGATCAATCTCGGCGTGGGAACCTTCATCAATGGCTACTCCAGACAGCTCATTCATAATGGAAGAATCGTAATCAAGCCCAGGTAATGAAACTTGCCACCGGATCACGGCAGAAATTGGCTCTAACGGATTGAATAGCCAATTTGAACAACAACAATAAGCATGCAATCGGAGGAGTACCTGGAGTCATAACTAATGACAAAGTGCTGCACGAGGGGTACCCACTCGAAAAACAAAACGCTGCAGTCCTTGTCACATGGGTTCATTATTCTATTGGACGTACCTACAGAAATGGTGGAAATACATTTACCGTTTCTTTCATGTGCAATTGTTGAAATAGCTACTGTTGATGGTTTCCACCAATTTGGCCCGCAGAAACAATAAACTCCTATTTTTGACAAATTATCTTTGATCATTGATAGTGCCATTTTATTGTCTTGACTCACCTGTTAATAATACCTTAGTGTTATTTTACAAATTTACAGCGATTTCAGACAGTTTCCCAGGTTTTTGAGTAATAAAAAATGGATTTTGGGAGCTTCGTGAACCAACTTCATATTCGGTCTCCTCACCCTAAAAAACATGGAAAAAGGGTACTTCACAAGCCAAAGTTTACAAAGACTTTAAAAATACCTAATTTTGCACAAATGTTCACCCATAACACCCCTGCGTGTATTTCAATCGGGCTGCCGAGCTTCGGAGCACAACGGCCCAAATGGAGCCTGTGTGCGGAAGAACGACGATTTTATACCAACATTTAAGGTACATTTAAGGCTGAAACTTTGTTAGAACCTCAATTCTTCGCTCGTTGGTCAAAATTCGGTCTCCTCGCCCTAAAAAACATGGAAAAAGGGTACTTCACAAGCCAAAGTTTACAAAGACTTTAAAAATACCTAATTTTGCACAAATGTTCACCCATAACACCCCTGGGTATCGAACTAGGGCCCAAATGGAGACGGCGTGCGATATAACGAATTTGTCAGACCGAAAATAAAGTAGATATGGATGATACGGCAGACGGACATTACATTTTGGAATCTACGTACCTTGAAACGTAAAAGAAAAAAATTTGCTGAGCGAATACATAGGTGTATTATTTACAGAATAATAAACCAAAACGCCTCAACAACGGTTTGAAATGCTGCCTTGTGACGTCATATAGGCTTACCTGTCTAGGTTTCACACAGTCTTAGCAGCTAGAGTACGACGCTGATGTCAAAACGTAGAAAAAGGTCTCAGAGATCTCGTCCATACAGAGACAATTATTATTTGCTTTAGGTAGTGTTTTCTAAACAGGTTCTTCAGCTGCTAGGTTCTAAAATGTTTTCTAGATTTTTGTCATTTGAAACTTAGAAATATGATCGAACCCCACACTGTAACCAAACGAAATTGAACTACGTCGCGTTGTTGTTGTTGGACATAGCTTTTCCTTTACTACTACTATTTAAGCACTGCTATAAAATATGACCTTTCTGATGTGTCACAACACATTACAACCCAAGGTTCTACAGACTGTAAACCTGTTCGGCTCAAAACATGCAGACACCAAACTGCCGGTAAATTACCGCTAAACGACTCGCTCGAACAGACCTCGAGCGAAGAGCATTACTGTAGTAGACGGTACATCCTCAACTCAAGGTTGACCGGTGGTGAACCAAAACTAAAAATAAAATCGATTCGAATCGAGAGGGTCGAACTTGAGAGATCTTTTTCTTGTTGCCTCACGAAGAATTGCTTCGTCCGATGACCAGGAACCGAGTTTCAGTGAGGGCCATCCAACGCTTTTAACTCGAATTCCGCTCAGGCCTTTTGTCTTAAGATCAACAACAAGTTTAACTACAACAAAAGATGTTGAGAATTAATAAGCCTACCGCAGCTAGCGCTAGGCGCATCTGTTTTCCCAACAGTGATCCATATTATGTAACACTTTTCTTCTTCAGAATAAATGCTGGCGTTATGACTGCTACTAAATTTCAGACCAAATTCTATTGTGGACAAAATAGGCAATTGTAATCATGCATTCTATAAGTTAGCTATCAATCATGATTTGCCCTGGTCTGTATTTCCGGCATATTTCTAACATTCATCGACTGAGATTCCTTCAACTTGCGTCTCTCGGCCAATAATCGCTGTTGAAAAAATGATGTTGACGCAGATCTTGCAAATAAAATATTTAGGAGTTCAAATCGGTATAAAATTGGTTTGGGTTACAATTTGTACATGTAATTTTGATTGTAATTTGATTGGGGACTCACCTGCAGTAATAACTACTCGTACATGAAAAGCATATAATTATGCGTCAACGTTTGAGCATTCGCTGCGCATGAGCCGAATGCTCAGGTGTGGACGTGTTCCCGAACACGAATGCTCGGCTCGGAGGCGATCCGCCCGGCACGTGCTCAGTTGTGGACGGTATCTTAGGTAGTACTTTTTTTTTAAATTTTTAAAGCCATTTATTCACATAATGAGCATATTACAAATAATCGAAGTATTTGATACTTCATTGCAAAATTATAAAACAAAATCATCATATATCTTGTTAAGAGGAACAAAACAAAACATGGCAATATACTGATCTCCAAAATTTAAGAAAATTGCCCGGAGATCAGGAGTTGCTAATAAAAAATTACTAAAACTAATACATCGAAACTGAAATTGGATTCACTAACTCAAAGAAATTTGACTTTTATAGCAGGAAAAAAATAAATAAAATTAAAAAAATTAAAAAATACATATGTACCTACACACAGGTACTTAGTGCAAATAACACAAACTAAAGAAGTAATTTCAATAAGGGAATATCAAAATTCAAATTAATTAGGAATTGCTGCGAAAGAAAGTCATTTAGGCAAGTTTTGAATTTGTTAAATATTTCAATGGTTTTAATAGGTATGAGAAGGTAATTCCATAAACAACCTAGGAGCCAAAAAAGAACATTGTCTCATGAAGAAGTCACATTTAGGGTACGGGATTGGTATCATAACGCCATGGTGATGTCGGGTTACACCATGCAATCGAGGGATATATGGAAGCTGATACTTGAAATAGTACTGGAGCAGTTTAGACACATAAATGAGTCGGGGAGGAAGAATGTTAAATTTTAAAAATAATGGTTTACTATGGCTTTGGTATCCAGCTCTGAATATAAGACGCAATACTGACTTTACCGCAATCTCAATTGAATTGAAGGACCCCCAAACAGGAATACAGTAAGTCAGAATAGAATATACAAATGCATGGAACGTCATTTTTAAAGCAGAGAGAGTCAGGAATTTACTAAGAAAAGAAAATATGAAGGAGGATCTTCTAATAGAATTGCTTACGTGTAGAATATGGGATTTCCATTTTAAAAACTTATCAACTAAAACACCCAAGTACCTTTGACTTCCTACCACTGTTCGCCCCTCTCTCGCACAGGCAAAATGTTCTTTCAGTTGTCCTTGGGAACAAAAAAACAAAACAAAAAATCCTCTTCAGGCATTCTCAAGAAGTTTTCAAATGTCCCACGTCGTTCAGCTAATAAGCATTTCTGCAGAAGCCACGTGTCTCGCGCTTTAAAGATCTTCTTGACCCACCACTTTCGTCCTTTTCTTTGTTGGTGCTGTTGTTTCAAAAGCGGAACCAACACAGAACAACTTGCAACGAAAACGTATTGCCTTCGAAATTTAGACAGTAACGCGCTCAACGCACCATTTGGAGGTGAGCGGCTCAAAAGTGGATACGGCTTTACGTGATATGATATTTGTTGCTTGCTTTTATTTAGAATATTGATATCGATAAAGGACCCCGCACTTTTTCAATGTAGAAGTAGTGGTTTCACTAGATCGAGCCAGAATTTGGCACGGGGCTTCCTTTCAGTCTCCTGAACAGAAGTATCAATGGGCACAAAAAAATCTACCGTCAGGATTTTGAGCTATGGCCAGATTAAGCGCTTCAAGTTCGACTTTTTAAACACCTTCAATTGCTTATATCTCTCTAGGGATGCATTTTAGAGAAAAAAGTGCACGAGTAAAATCGTCTTAAAATCGTCCAAACAACTCGATGCCATACTTGTTTTAAGTCAAAAAATGTTTCTTCATTTTTGGCCAATAAGTCCCCGTGTGCTTATGTATAAGAAAATATAAGAAACATTTTTTGACTTAAAACAAGTATGGCATCGAGTTGTTTGGACGATTTTAAGACGATTTTACTCGTGCACTTTTTTTTCTCTAAAATGCATCCCTAGAGAGATATAAGCAATTGAAGGTGTTTAAAGTCGAACTTGAAGCGCTTTCTGGCCATAGCTCAAAATCCTGACGGTAGACTTTTTTGTGCACATTGATACTTTTGTTCAGGAGACTGAAAGGAAGCCCCGTGCCAAATTCTGGCTCGATCTAGTGAAACCACTTCTACATTGAAAAAATGCGGGGTCCTTCATGTAAATAGTCCCAATTCAGAATTGAATCCACTCCAAGGAAAGGTTCAACATTGAAAATAAACTAAAACAATCACAGATTTTGGCTGGGAAGCAAAGGTGTGAAAAAAGCATTGCACAAAAGCGACCTCATCCAAAATCTTGACATAAAACTAGCCCGAATACATATTTAATATGCTATGCATTTATGTATACAATTCCAGCCGAACTACAACATGCGCATCTATTTTGGAGTTTAAAACTAGTGCCGATGTATTCAGATATAACGCGTAAAGCGGCGCACATTCATATTATTCACACTAATGAAACTAAATTAGACACGTTTAGAGTGTCTAATTAGGTTTAAACTTGTGTACTTCTAATCCCTGCAATGGGACTAACCCGGCTAATTCGCACAGGTGCCACCAAAAATTAATCAAAACGAAAATACGTAGCACAGAAATCCCATTCTACAGACCGGAGCAGTAGAAGCAACAGAAGGCCTGCTGAGGTGGTTAGAAGGAAGTTTAGATAAACAGGACGAGGGTGGATAATACAGTTGCTCCTAGTGACAATCATACTCTCGGCCCCACAATCACCCAACAATTCGACTAGCGAGAGCTTCAGGGTATGGCGAGAACCACAGGTTGTATGGTTATCTAAAACAACCAAATCTTATCACATTATCCATTCTGCAGGCCAGAGCTTAGGCCTGTTGATAAGGAGACTCTGGGCAAGGTGGATGATGTAAATACCAACTCGAGAGACCTTCAGGGTCATTTCGCGATATCTCGAGGGAATTCGCCCGCAGGATGTTCCAAGTCGCGAATGCGCTCGGACGTCCTTGAGAAGCTCGCCGGTTTTTACCGCGTTGAAAACTCATTTACTCAAGGACGCCGTTCCACAACAGGGTAAGCGCATCGGTGACAAAATCGGTTTATATTATTTAAATGCAAGTAAGTTCCATTCTAAGAATTTTGAGACCAACCGCACTCTCCTACGATGAACAGTTCTTTTTCTACGATTTTTCAAAAATTCCAGCACTTCCTACGTCATTGCACCCCTCTAGCCAGGGCGGGATCCCCCCTGCCCACTGTGACGTAGGAAGTGCTGGAATCGTTGAAAAATCACAGAAAAAGAACGATTCACCGTAGTGAGTTTTGCTGCAGTTGGCAGCAAAATTCTTAGAAGGGAACCTACTTTCATTTAAAAATAATAAAATAATAAATAAATAAAATACAAGAACAGCCCATACGCCTCTTTCTGGTTCTATTCCAATTTCATCTTCGAGCGGGTGGTTGTAATGAACATCAAGAGACGTGTGTATCCACTATTATACCAATATGGTGTTCCCGAAAAGACATTCGTGATGCTCGTAATCACAAACTGATCGATCCATCATTTGTGATAAGCGGACGCTCAACGAACTGACGGTACATACTGTGGGAATCTGAACTAAAAATTGAAGGCAACGACGAGGGGCTGGGGTGTCCGAGCGGGCTGGAGCGTCCGGTCTTTTATCCCCGTTTGGGACAAAAGCTCGCGGCGTCTCTTGTTTTCGTCTCGGGCGGGGACCAATACAAGGATTGACAAAGCTTGCATGTGCTCATCCGACCAGCGACTGGCTCTTCACCTCTGATATGATTCTCTGATCTGATCATCTCTGATTCTTAGCATGAGCATGAATGATCCTGATCAAGACCTCTGCTCATTCGGCAGATGGTCAATTATCATGAATTCTGTTTGCATTTTTCCTCAATAGTTTACGATGCGAGACAGACAATCATAGGACTGAATCGGGAAAATATGCCTCCTTCATATTTTGAGAGACTTTCGAACTTGGAGATTTCAAAAAAGAGGCGGGGAAATGGGCCCTGCCGTTGCCTGTGACGTTGTACGGACATGGGTTCTGATTGGCTGGCCTGTGGCAGCAGATGGGAGATGGCCAGTGGACGCGCTATAGCCGCGTGACGTAAGCAAGCGGCTTCTCTGAATCACTTTTTTCTTCATCCATAAAGCAACTTTTCCCTCAACCTTTCAACTTTTGCTTCCTCACTACCCAAGGTAGGGAAGCCTTGGATTCGTGAATGAGTAAAAAAAATTTGCGTCCTCCAAAATGAAAATTTCTACTACCATTTTGCGTTTCAGACATCGAGGAACATTTTTGGTTCCTTGTCTGTGTGTGGTAATTCCTTGTAATGCCCATAACTACCCGAAATAATGGTTGAAATGGGCTGAAATTTCGAGGTTAGGTGCGGGTTGGGTCATAGTTGGTCCCATACCAAAATCATTGGACAAGTACTTTAAATTTAGTCTGCGCATGCGCAAACGTGAAATACTTGAAACGCCTATCACAACCCTAAATATCGTTGAAATGAGTTCAAACTTGAAGGTCGATCAGGAATGATAGTTTCAAATAAATTTCATTGGAATGGTAATTTTATATGAATTTCATTCGTCAGCGCATGCGCGAACATGAAATGTTAAAAGCTTCCTTGTAACGCTTCTAACTACGCGAAAAATAGTCGTAGAAAGCTGAAATTTTGGGGGTACACGCGGGTTGGATCGCAGATGATCCCGTATCAAAATGAACCTACCCAACTACTCTATACGTTCATGTGTGATTCAACTGAGGTAGCTATACTGCCTACCCGAATTGGCAGACGTTTACTGATTATAAAATCAGTACCAAAAGTGTTCTTTGCGGATACATGGCATTTGTCTATTCTCCCACTGCGTTCGAGCGAGAGTTCCCCCGGGATATGATAAACCGGAAGAGGCCTGCGACGTAACGACGAACTACACAAGTAAGAACTGCGCGATTTTCGGTTCTCACCTTCGACAACCTAAATCAGTGACCTTCGTTTCGGAATCACCTCAAACTCAGAGGGCTCCCCTCTACAACCATCTCATTTTGACCCTATTCTCTCAGACTCAACTGCAAACAAACTTATACAGACCTTTTCGCCGAAATGGCATTTCTGTTATACCCACAATGGCATTTGGCCCTTAACCTCCACTCCTCCCGGGTGCATCACAAAGAGCTCCATTGCTGCACCTTGGCACACTTCTCGCTTCACGAGCCTGGCAGCCTATTAACGAGAATAGCTAACTAAAACTATTCTGTCTTCAAAGGCGCAAAGACCATCACACCTCAGCACTATCGCGTGGAGACGGCAAATTATCCTTTCCAGCTTTCCTGAACGTTTCTACGCAGCTTTCCAGCAGTTATATCTTAGTTATTCGGTGGTTCTTGTGTTTTTCCGTCGTAATAAACACCATGACACCGTCTGAAGCGTGACGAATTGATGAGGTACATCCAGCTCCAAGCGATAAACGAGATGAACAAGGCACCCAAACATGTTCCCTTGTCAGCAGACTCACTAGTTTGGTTTGTGAGTTTACCCACAAGACGAAACTTCCAAATGGAAATCCTGATCGATTTAGGTACCTATCCATATTTATATGATGACAGTTTCTCCCGATATATCTTCAATAAAATAACCTCGATAAATTAGGTCTAGCGGTTAATGGGTACTATTCCGTATCTGGTCGATTCACAATATTTTGTGTCATTGTTTATCGTTGTAGAGAGAGCGTTGACGTTTGACCGCACGAAGAGGGTGGCAGCGAGAAGTTCCGATAAATAAATCCAACTCAGAACGCCGTCGAGATAGCGTTTTATCGCGATCCCCGGTAGCCAATCGGTCGTAAATCCGCGGAAACATCACGAACAAAACGATGCGACTTGGCATCCGAATACTTTCCCCGCCATTACCACCATTATCAACCAACCGACTATCGTTTGGCGACAGAAGCTCTGCTGTGAGTAAGGGATTTTGAAGTGGAAATCCCTCAGAAACCTTAGCTAGTATACGGGTATGTATACGGGTTACGGGTACGCAAACGTATCTGTTGATATCATCCACTGTACTCCATGAAAGAATAACATAAACTAAAAACCAAATTGCGATAAGAAGGTTGGCAACTATCGTCGGCAGGCACGTGGTTCGGGTAGGTATTTTCTCGTAGGTACCCAAGCGTATCTTCATACTGATTTTGCCAGATCTGAGTGCAGGGTGGCTAAAATGTGTCTGAAATATAGGTAAACCGGAAGCAGGGATCAAGGTCGATTCCTCGTGCCTTTTCCTTCCCTCAGACAATATGATAATAACGTGACTCATCTCATTCTAGAAGGGCCGGATGCACCTAGTTACATTTATGGGTGCACTTCGAATAAAATAACGTAGAAAGTTAATTGGAAGGAGAAATCCTATTCTCTCAATTCTTATCTTAATTAATTAATGAGAAGTAGGTAGGTATGGAAGTAGACAGCAGTACACCGCACCGTGGGCCCGGTGCACACTTGCTGCAAAATGACGCGCGACACCGAAACACAGAGGAACTGCAAAACTCTAATTCTTTGTTTACACTGAAATCATGAGTAAACTCATCTCCCATCTCATTCAGTTAAGAGTGTGTACCACTTACTACTGCTCATCATCATCGTCGTCATTCATTCATTATTATTCTTATTATATACCACCTTTTGTTCCGTTACGTATATACAACATGTTTGTAATTGAGCTCGCCCGTACTTTTTCTAATAAATAAATGAATGAATAAATAAGTAAACTGCTGTAGGGATGCACACGGGACGCCGATACCTATCTGACGCCCCCGTCAATCCGAATAGCTATCGAGGTTGACGCAGGTACATGTCTTATCCCTGTGTATGGAAATGACATTTTGCAGCTACTAAACATTCAACGGGTGTAGTTCCGTATGCCCCCCCCCCCCTCTTTCAAGCGACAATTTCTGCCACATTTTTAATGGAGGGGGGGGGGGGCTTCGAATACTGCATTTCATTGTCTATTGAAATGTTATAGCCTCATTTAGTATGACAAGAAACAAGCAAACGTAACTATTTCCCCGGCGAAGCCACCATTAGAGCTTTGGCTTTGATTTTAATGTCCAAACATGACACCTATTTGTGTCTGATTATACCGTAACGACCAGTATTATTCCGACCCCCGAACCGGTGTTCATGGGACATGCAGAACTTCTTTGAAATACACTAATCCTTATTGCCACTGTCCCCTTCCACTTCTCTCTATACCCGTCTCCTCCTACTCCTTTACCAATTTTTGAACCTACATTTTTTAAGTTGGGGGGGGGGGGGGGGGATACTGATCTTCTTCACCGGGGAAATATTTCCGTCCCCCCCCCCCCCCCCCCCCACCAAAAAATAATAGTTTCGGTACTATAATACTAAATGGATAATCGAATGAGGCTATTACATTTCAAAAGACAACGAACGAAATACAGTGTCGTGGTATCCTCCCAGAACCACAACTCTTGTACCTACGTAGAAATAAGATCTCGCCAAATAAACCTAGAAGTGGGGACAGAGGACGCAAGAGAGCCGAGGGCCAGCCTGAAGATCCCCACCATCCTCTGCTAACTAGAGGATGGAGGGAGACATCTCCCAGGCCTATAAGAACTCGCCTCCTGCACCTTTTTCCTCATTCTACGCTCTCCTCTAGTCACTGACTACTCTCTCTCCTCTTACCTCGTCTCTCTCCTAACCCAAAAGAATCCATGAATGGTGGTGGTACGCCCATAACCAACGTACACACTTCCTAAAAGATCTCGGGCATGGTGGTGGCCCGCCAATAACCAAACCGAGCACACATCCAAAAAGATCCGGGGCATGGTGGTGGTCCGCCCATAACCAAACCGGGCACATCCTCCCTCACACCGCTCGTGATGAATGCGCCAATTCTAAATTCCTCACATACAGTATTCGAAACACTGTTTTTTAATTTATTATCATTATAATTTAATTTTATTAAAAGTAGAGAAGTGCGGCAGAAAGTGTCCCTTGAAAGTGGGGAGCCATAAGGAACTACACCCCATTCCACTTGTGGCACATTATGTAGATCAACAGTTATCATTATCGGTAAATGAAAATGACTACCATACGAAAAATAGACACGGCAATCGAAGATACGCAGAGAGAAAGTTGATGATCATTTCTAGGTTGATATCAGAGGAGTTTGAAGAAATGGGAACAAAAGCTATTGTATACAGTGCCGGCGACGGGACCACTAGGCGCACTTTTTATGATGTCCTCATAACAGTTTGCTTCTCACTGTAAAAATAAAGCAATCAATACCGAGACCTAGTTAATCAAGAACTAAACCCAGGAAAAGGGGGAAAAAAGTACGAACTAAATCATTGGCGACAAAATTGTAGAAACCCATTTAAAAAAAAAGTTATTGAAGAGTAGCCTATTTCCACTAATACACGAAAAATACATTGTTAAACAGGTTTTGGTGGTCAAACCATCGTCAGTAACAACAATAACAATAAGTTGTAACTTACTGTAACAATCAAGTTTGGAGTTTGTAACCTCTCCATGCATTGTAGATCTGAATCATAGATTTTAACTTTTCGTGCGTGTGCGCGCGCGCGTGTGGTATGCAATGCTGCAGGTTGTTATTGAGGTTCGGTCAAATAAAGCGAGATGTACCCCAACGTTTCGATGGTTCATTCTATCATCTTCAGGAGGTTAGTGAGTTCTGAAGAAACTTTGCACCCATAGTCCTCACTGACTCCATCAGACTCTGTAATATACTGCTCATATGGCTAGTTAGAGAGATTTTCGAACTTGGCTGAATTGATCTTGTGATATATATACATACATATGCCATTCGGTCTCAACAAGTGCCCAGTCAGGCCGTAACGAGTGCTCTGGCAGATGCCCATTAATTTAAATTTTCAATTTCCCAATTTCTTTGAAAATTTGCTCCTTAAGCCATGCTGCATAACTGGAATTATTAAAATTAACTATATTTTATTGAAAGAACGTCTCTTATAATTCTGTCAATATTAAACTGTGTGTTACTGCGCACTTAAGTAGGTTTCATTCCTTCAGAATGCTGATGAACTGTAGGGGCTCTTGAAACAAAAGGTACTGGACAACAAATACAAACATTCAGTCTACTTTCTCTAGTGAAATGAGTAGTTTCTTGTCGGGAACGAAGTGCAGTACTTGAGATCAAGTTCTTTTTTCTATGGGTATTCACCGGTAGCTTTTGTTTCGACTACATTCGTCGCATTATGACGATCTTGTTCAGTCGCTGAGTCACTTGAATGCTTTCACGACGAGCTGAGCCTGAAGACTTCATACACTTACATGTAAAATACTGGTTAACATTGGTATTTCAAGAAGAAGTACGACTTGAGAGAAGGGGGGTTTTCCCCGTTAGCTGGCTGCTCGAATTCAGAACACTTGAATAATATACTAAATTTACAATATAATTATAAAATTACAATAATAAAAAAAAACCAATTTTTGGGTTCTCATTTTCAACGTATTGTACTTTTTTCTTATGTACAATATTGTGATTAACTGAATTGTAAACCTACCACCTTAAATGCCCAGGATTCGTTCGGTTATTCAAAATGGGTAATTCAATTTGGAAAAGAAGATCACAAGTCAGTGTTGTTCGAGGGTTAGGAATTTGAAGCGTTTTTACTTTATAATTCATCAAAGGTTATTGAAAATGGTTGGATTTCCATCTGATTGGAACTCCATAGGGTCTCAAACACCACAGTTGAATTATGTATACAGGGTGGTCCCCAACCATCCGTACAAACTTGGAGGTCTCACGGAAAATGTCACGCTGATCACGATATCATAATTGTACCTATGTGTCCCGGATTGGACCTTGCCCATTTTTTCTTCGTTTTTCTAGGGTTGTAGGGCGAAAAACACCGAAAGAAAAGCTTCGAAATGAACGTGTTGTGACCAATTAAATTGCAATTCGAATGATACCAAACCGAATCCACTAGATAAGATGGATAAATTGTTAATGAATTTTCGAAGTTTCTTGGAAAATACAGGATGTTTACACATTTTTTAAATAACCAAATCCTTATAATTTGAATGTTTTCGGTAGACTCCGAAATTTAACCATTTCAGGAAGACTTTGAATTCAACCATTTCAGGAATTGGAATCTCTAATGAATACCTCCGAGATTACAAATGTGTAAACGAGTTGTCGCAAGGGGAATGGCATTGAATGAAATGTTTGTCATGTAACAGAAATGTACCCACAATTAATCATACTTGCTACCATTTACCTACCATTGTGGTTGCCTACCATTTGAGACAGAAATTTACCATTTACACCATCTTCATCTTGTCATGGTCTGACCATACTTCAGATAATCTAGATTATGACGCCGATTGATCGCATTATAGGCGGACTTACGAGTATCTTTCGGTCCCATGGTAGAACCAACAATAGAAATCGTGACTGTGGTCCCTACCATTCCTCATCGCGGATGGATATCAAGTTATTATATTTCATAACCAATATTCACAATGAGGGCTTCCACGTCTGGATCGTGACAAAGCCGATCGTGCGTGCAAACGTCGATAACCCCTTCCTCGCCATAACGTCTCGGTCGAGGTGGCCTTCTGATTTACGACTCTCATTACCCGGTTGACATCTCTGGAGGGAAACGACCGTGAAAGCGGACGTTCTTCAGGTGAGGGCAGTCTGCAGGTGGCGCAAAAACCATCGCGAGGTTCCTCCCAGGCCTAATACGAACTCCGTGACGTCATTACATTACGTCATCTTCCACGCTTGTTGACCCCATTAATCGTGAATTTTCTTTACTTACCACCACCACTGTCTTACACTTGTTGAAAACAACGAATAATAGAAGGGACTGGTGGAGTATTGATAACCAGCGCAGCTAGTGCTCTTGTGGGGTTTAGGGCAACCAAACCTGCTGCCTTGAAACTTGGACGTCCATGTCACTGGTTCTAAATGTTTTTTCAGTTGGCAGCACTGTGAAGTTACCAACGCTTCTCGCAGGTATAGTCACTGTTACTCAGGTAAAAGGTTTCATAAAATGGAAATTGGTTTTCGGAACTTGTGGTGGATGAAACCTTGGCTTCTCAGGTCGCTATAAGCTCGCCAGTGATCCGATAGAATTGTACTTCCCGCTGCAACGTCACGTTTTATAATGGGGAGTAATGTGGCTCGACCACGTTTTTCAACATCGAAAAATCGCATTTCTAACAGGCAGTTATGCCGGCAGCAAAGGCCAAAAACCCACGGAGGTACAAGTATGTTATAGCCCCGCCAATATCGATTGTATCGATTATCTCAAATACATCGATCCTTGTGGTATCGATGACGTGTATCAGACAAGAAGGTGGGTGTACAAGAAGTTTAGTTCCCATTCCGCCGCTCGCATTGTCAAGCGATCTGGATGCTCGCTAGCGCTCGCATCTCAAAAAAGATAAACAATCCCAGAAACTACCCCGTGAATGAGCAGGTTGTTTGGGACTTCTGAATAGATGGTACAAGTATGCTATAGTCACTCTTATTTTTTGGTGTCCTTACAATGGTCTTCCCGTATTCATTTTGAAAGTTGTTATCGGCACCCGGGATGTAGGCATCGGGACGCCATATTGAGCCGTCATCGATACCACAAGGATCGATGTATTTGAGATAATCGATACAATCGATATTGGCGGGGCTATAACATACTTGTACCCCCACGGACCTTGGATAAGGGATGTAGATACCATACTGAAACATCGGAACACTAGGGTACCCAGTTTGAATACATAACACTCTTCTAGCGGTAATTTTTTCTGCTGATTCAACAGGGCTAAACTTGAGTCTTTACACTGAATTCGTCTACAAAATCAATGCGTTTGTTCAACGCTCTGACACTTGAAATGTGGTGGATTTAGTTATACGGGGGAAAAAAGATAGGGAACTTTTTTCTGGCAAATTTACTCACCTCCATTTTTTCATTATTGTACATAGAAGTTTCAATCAGGTTGACAGATTTCGAGGTATAAGCAAGAAACGGCGGAAAAACGGTATGCCCGTACTCAAGTTATAACTCAGTGTCAGGTAAATGAGAAGTAACGAAGACAGCCGCGCCAGGGCGGTGTGGTGGGACTGGCCTGTCGGCGTTCTAATCGCAGTTGGACAGTAATAAGTATGTGGTTGTAGTAGTACTTACCTACTGTTATAACCAGAGCCCTTCACAATATGGCACTTATTTTTGTGAAATAGGGCCCTAAAAAATATGGCAGTATGGCACTTATTTTGGCCAAAATATGGCACTTATTTGTCTCAATATGGCACTTATTTTTCAACCCTCTCCGATCACCCCAGCTATTCTGAGAGGATAATATCACACCATACAAGTTATTTATACTAAATGATTTATTTTATTTACAAAGCTTTATACAAATAATTTATTGTTATTATTATTATTATTAAATAACAACATCAGGTGTGCTGCAACGCTTTCCATTGAAAATCCCAGCCGTCGATCACTCAGAAGGTATTTCATTTTTGAGAAAGTCCATTCCACATCAGCTGATGTTGCCGGGGCGTATTTCATAGAGAGGACATCAGCAGGTTCCCAGCCTTCCTTCAGAGTGGCTTCCTCACCAGACAGAGTGGCGACCCGTGGAAACTCATTCCAAAAGGGTTAGAGGCATTAGTAATCCCTCTACATAATGGCCTCAGGGTTCGAGAAACCTCATGTCATTCAGACATTTTCAATTCAAATTTTTTTTTAATTTTTTTTGAAGGAGTATGGCGAAAAAAGGCAAAACATGGCATTTTCCCCAAAATCGGCAGAATATGGCATTTTACAAAAAAATCGGCAGAATATGCCATTTTAACATGTTTAATGTTTTAGGGCTGGGGGTCATTCTGTGAATTCCGACACGCAAATATGCAACGTTTTTCATTGGTTACTACACAGTTACTACCTTCTGTTGTAGCAACCATAAAGAATATCGCACTCGAAAGAAACAAGAGTCAATAGCTACGTTTTTCATTGGTTACTACACAGTTACTACCTTCTGTTGTAGCAACCATATGTTGATGGCGAGTTCTATAATAAGTACAGTAAATAATGCAACATTATACTTGTAGAGTTCAGTGAAATTGTGGCTTTCATTTTTTCTTGACATTAAAAAAATATATCTAATTTCTCCCTTGCGAGGGAAAAACATTAAACATGATTTAATGTTTTTCCCTCTCAAGGGAGAAATTTTTTTGTATGGCGCCATGGCAATATGGCATTTGAAGGGCTCTAGTTATAACATTTGATCGCAAAGTATAAAAGCCATTCTATTCGAGATACGAGTATAATAAGCAACATTCAACCTCCCCCAATTAAAGCCACTAGAAATGTTTTTTCTACAGCCTACACCCGCAATACCGACAAGATATTTCTTGACGTGCTAAACTGCAAAACGTAGCGTGGATTGCATGCTAAATTGCATAACGTGGATGATACTGCGTTTTCAATCGATTCATGTATCAGAACGTATGAGAACCCTCAAGTACCGCAGTATAAAAGAAGCTCAAGACCAGTAGGTACCGATTCCCATTTTCCAGGAGCCAATCCGATTCCATCTAATCGAATCAGGAATCGGAAACATTCTTTCACACTTTTTTTCCCCTCAACTTTTGGAGCTCAGCGTTGCTGCTATTAAATTGAGAAGGAGAAACGAGGTGGTGGTCCAGGGAGAGTGAAAAAGTACGGCATTTTTAGGCTGTAAGAGTCCGCTCAAGTAAATTAGGTATTGGTGTAGTCGAAGGGGGGAAAACCCTCGTTCCCTCAATGCCATCAAATGGCCATCAATATCAAGGGCTGAATTACACGAAAAATCGATTGTTAAACTCCCACGTGGAAGAAGTAATGAGTTCACACACAGGTTCTCCAACAGCATTGTAGATACTTCTTGATCTCCATCAGAAGTAATATTCTTTCATTAATTCATCTATCTTCTTTCTATTTTTTCTCTCTTCAGTCTTTTACCCGTGCTATTTGCATTTTTGATGTTGTTATTTTACCTTCGGAATTTTATATATGCCCATCAGGCTTTTATTTTTGCGCCCTTCAGGCTCTTCTTTTTTTTATGCCCCTTAGGCTCTGTATTTGTCATTCTGGCTATCCCCTTTTTTTTAATGTATAATAATATGTTATTTCTCTATTGGTTGCTTTTTTTTTAAAGTGTGTTTGATGCGCGAGGTGGGACTGTGTATTGTCCTATGCATCAATAAATATATTATTATTATTATTATTAACAGAGGGGAGATAGCTACAATTTTTTAAATTCCCGCTTTTTACTTCAGTGCTTCAGAATATAATTATCACAGTATGAGTCAAATACTTATAACAGTTAAGCCCATAAAAAATTAACGGAAAATAGATAAGAATTGATTTTTTCCTTGGTTCAAGTCAACATCGTTCATGGGTTTGTTATCTAAACAAAAATTATACATGATCTTTAAAGGTGCTGGTTGGATTTTGAGTGAGATGATTAAGTTACACCTGGTCTCCATGGTCCTTTGGTTTATTGGGTGATTTGCACATTAGTCTCCAGAGATTTCAATGTCCTTGTTGAGAGTGGATAGAAAGGATAAAAGAATCAAGCTTTATACTTAGTTTATTATTAATCAGCTATTTATTGAAGTAAAATAATTATAAGCGCTTTTTAGTAGGGATCAATTTCATTTCTTCCAGCAAGAGTTGTTAGTGAGCAGGTATAAATTAATACTATTTGTTTCTAATACCTATCAACACACCGCATTAAAAGCGTACCCTACACTAACATTTACATTAGGTACCTATACAAATTTTACTTTAGATTTACACAAAGTGGCTGTCTGAAGGAAAGAAAAGTAGAAAAGATAACCAAGAACTCTCAAAGAAACAAATGGCTCTTGAAAGCTTAGTGGTTGGTTATTTATTGATGCCTCTGATGAACTGTAGTTAACCCCAAGCGCCTGGTCTGGGCTCAATTATTTCAATTAAACTTTTTCTTGCTTTTGTTTCAACTTCTTTTCGACCGAGGAGTTTTGACAGAACCAATCCGTGCTACAGATTCGTCACGCGAGCCTTTCACAGTTCCTAAGAAAATCTCAACTTTCTCCAAGAAACTAAAGCTTCAATAACACGATAATACGATCAGATAAGTAGTTATGAGGATCGCAGGAGATTTACTGACGTAATCAGTCAGATTAAATCCGAACCAATTAAGTAAAATTTTGGAGTGACCTTGTCTAGGATACCACCACAAGGTTTGGTAGCTCCTTCAACTTTACGATGTAGCCTTACAGTAACTAGTTTTGAGGTTTGAAAAGTCCATGCCTTGTAGGCTAAACTACTCAATTAGAGGTCTTCATTGATTAGTCAAATTCCAACGGTGGGATCATGGAAACCTTAGAAAGAACGAGGCAACAGGAACCAGGTACTATACTTCCATGCCACCTACTTAATTGTATCACTGGACAATTCCTTCCCGCGCAGCGTGTTTTATTCAACAGAAATATTTAATTTACTTAGTTAAAAATAAATTTCCCTTAGAATTGGATCAGTTTTGTGAGGTTCAAATCTCTTCAAGTCTCTCCAAAATTCTTTCCGCTTTTCCCTACTTTAGAGCAACTATTAAATACTTTTAATTAATAAACTTAATACTATATTTAATTACTTCGCGAAAGTCACACAAAAAACTTCGGTAGGTACCTACCTATTCCAATTTTTAAAAAATGAAAAATAATAAAATAAAATATCCAATGTTTGCGCAAAAAGAGTTTGAAGCTTGATTTTGATATTTCCCTATTTTTAAAAACTTTTATGACAATTTTATTGAGCGGCTTCTTCAACGGGTTTTCAAACATTAACATCTCCTCCTTTATGAGGCGCGCTATAAATTGTGTTCACAACAAGTAGGTAAGTAATAAAAGTTGAGGATAATGGTCTAGGGCTATTAAAGTTGAGGATAATGGTCAGACGTGGGTCACCAAAAAGGGCAGGTAGTGTTAATCAACTTGGTCTCCCTCTAAACACGCGGATTTAGTAGAATTGCCTTTTTAAACTATAAAAGGTAAATGGTGATTGAAAGAAAATGAACAATTGATAAGTAACAGCTACTCATTCCAGAAACAACTCCAGGGATTACTACACAGGTACTTATTTTCAAGAACCAATTAACTCTCCCATCAGGACCTGTCCTGTCAGTATACTTGATAAAATGTTTTTCAGAGACCTAAGCTGAGCGAAATACTTATACTTTCTATTTTAAAAACCACAGTCATGCAGCATGGCTATAAGAGCGAATTTTCGAAGTTTTCGGCATCTTCCTCCTCCGCCTAAAATTTTCTGAAAATTAATTTTCGGTCAATGTTTTCCCAACTTGATACCATACAAAATTAAAACAGGAGTAGTTTTACGCAAAGTAAAATTTGGGGTGGAAGGAGGGGGAGGGGGAAATCAAAAATGTTTTGAATACCAGAAGAGTAGGTATTGGGTACGTAGGTAACAAATTTTTTGTTCCATTTTTTTCCGAGTAACACCTCGGTTTGTAGATTTTCCAACGCTGAACACGATGGTGAAGTCAGAATTGCGATATCCCATTCCGTTATCAGATTAGAGCAGACGAACCAGGAAGAACATCTCAAGAAATAACCACGTTCCTTCATCTTCAAAGTGCTCCAGTTTGATAACGGAATGAGATATCGCAATTCTGATTTCACCATCGTGTTCAGCGTACAAAAACCTTTAAAATGAGGTGTCACTTGTCAGACTTTTTCATTTTGGGAATTTATGGGTAATTTCCCCCCCCCCCCCCTAAAACTCCCCAAAACTCCCCCTTAGGGTGACCCGATTCTGCCCATCTTCAAACTTAGCCTGTCGATTGCCAAGACAGATTTTTCGTGCAAATGTGAACTTTTTATCTCAATTCTTTCGAGAGTTATCGTCTGGAATGACACATACATATATAAATATATATATATATATATATATATATATATATATATATATATATATATATATATATATATATATATAATTTTTGGTGTCTTTCGGCAGGGAATTCAGGATGGTCTGAAACGGATTTTGGTATAAAAATCTTTCGGAAATTCGAGTTTTAAAAATTTTGGACCGAGAACAATAGCTTCTTTTTCTTCGAAAATTCGCTAAAAATGGACTAGACAAGGCTACCGTTGTTATTCTCATTGCTTGGAAGTAGCACCATGCACAGGGAGCTGAGGTAAGAATATGTTCGGTAGGAATATATTCATCATGGAGTAGGTACTTATAGAATACTTATTATGGGAAGAATACTTATTACCAATATCAATGAGATTTTAAACTCTAACCCAAGTTGCGGGATGCAGGTCGAGATGTCCGAAGTGGAAACGAATCGAAGAAAGTGAAAATGAGATGGTGAGTTGCTCGTTAAAGGAAACACCAACTGGATGAGATAGAAGAAGCTCCCTTTCGATATAAGGGCCCTTTGTTTCTGAGGAAGTATAACAGAAAAATTCTCCAACCACTCCGACTTAATGACTCCGGATCAACCCTTAACTAAGTTGGAGGCAGCGAAGGGCACGGCCCCTGGGCGATGGGATCACGATCTGACGGGACCTTTGTAAGTCGAAGGAGCACAAGATGATGTGTTTTCTTCATCTAACAAAAAGTGAACCCGGCGGCATCCTGAAAGCATTCTCACGCACAGGAGGGACCTCTCCTATTGACGTAGTACGTAACAGGTGTCCCAAGATTTCCAACAATTTTAGAAAGACAAAAACGCTTCCTGAACAGTTGGAAATCCACATCGAAATACGCAGTCTTCTATGTCTCGAATTTAAATCCAATCAATTTTCTCACCATTCTAGTCTTTAAAATAATAAAATAAAATAAAAAATTGAAAGAGAGCAGTGCTGTTTTCATTGCACCTTTCTAATGAAACGAATTCTTGAAACATATTGTAGACCATAGCGTGGATAGCATGGATAGCTGTCGTCGCTATAGTGGTTTTATCTTGGAGAAAGTGGGTGTTCAAAAGGTTTTTTGAGGTGGCCTTACAGTTTATTGAGGTTTTAGAGCCAAATGAAATGTCCTTTAATGGTTTTGTCGCTTACCCCCTGAATGCAAAATATGATTTTTCTCAATAGCAAACGAAGGTAATCACCATAATGTCCATATCTCATCCAGTACTCACTCAAATACCACCAATAATGTGTGCGGCTTACCTCCTATTTACATTTCTGAGTTTGAAGACATTTTGCAATCACGGAGCCACCACCAATGATATGCGTCGCTTACATCCCATTTGCGTATATCTCAGATTGAACAGATTCACGTCACTTACACTGCAGAATTACTGTCTCTTACACCCTGAATGCGAAATTCACATCTTCCTTTGGAGTGGGGGGGGGGGGGGGGTCGCTTTCATTTTATTTGCTTATTAGCTCAACTCTACATTATATGGCGCTAAAAATGCATAACTCGGTACAGATTGAGACGAATCGAACTGCAGCAACAACTCAATTTCGGAAAAGTTATCGGTTACCTACCCTATTTGCATAACTTCGTCCATAACTTAAGAAAGCGCGTGTACAAAATATTTCGTATCGCATTTATACCGTCATGCCGTGGGAAGAAGAAGAAGAAGATCGCGTTTTACCTACTTTACCTATCAATGCATAACATGACAAAAAACGCTGCAAAGTCCTTGTCACATGGGTTTATTATCCTATTGGGCATACCAAAAGAAATTATGGCTGTTCATTTATTGTTTCTTTTATGCGTAATAATCGAAATAGCTATTTCTGATGGTTTCCATTAATTTTGGCCCCTAAAACACAAATTAGATACGCTCCTTTTTTTGGTTTATTATTCTGCGAATAATACACCTATGTATTCGCTCAGCAAAAAATTTTTATAACACCCCCTGAAACTTTTTTCTTTTCCGTTTCAAGGTGCGTAGATTCCAAAAATGCAATGTCCGTCCGCCGTCCGCCGTACGCCGTATCACGTGTACAGGCTTCATTTTCCATCTAAAAAATTCGTTCTTTCGCACAGATGCTCCATTTGGGCCCTAGTTGTGTCCCGAAACTTTTCAGCCCGATCGGAATATACCGAGAGAAAATGAGTGAAAATGTGTGTAAAAATAGGTACTTTTTGCGTTTTAGCAACATGTTGGTAACACAGATTCTCAGATATCGTTTTCCATGTTTTTGGGGACGTGAAGACCGAATATGAAGTCGATTTTAACCAAAGAGTGGAAAATTGAGTTCTACCAAATTTTCAGCTCCCAAAATTGATTTTTTATGAGTGAAAAACCTGGGAAATCGTCTGAAATCACCATCAGCTTGTATAATAACACTGGAAAAAACGCTGCAAAGTCCTTGTCACATGGGTTTATTATTCTACTGGACATACCTACAGAAATGCTGGCTGTTCATTTATTGTTTCTTTCATATAAAAAAATTGAGATGGTGGTGGTGGTGGTGGTTTGGTGTCCCGAAACTTTTCAGCCCGATCGGAATATACCGAGAGAAAATGGGTGAAAATGTGTGTAAAAATAGGTACTTTTTGCGTTTTAGCAACATGTTGGTAACACAGATTCTCAGATATCGTTTTCCATGTTTTTGGGGACGAGAAGACCGAATATGAAGTCGATTTTAACCAAAGAGTGGAAAATTGAGTTCTACCAAATTTTCAGCTCCCAAAATTGATTTTTTATGAGTGAAAAACCTGGGAAATCGTCTGAAATCACCATCAGCTTGTATAATAACACTGGAAAAAACGCTGCAAAGTCCTTGTCACATGGGTTTATTATTCTACTGGACATACCTACAGAAATGCTGGCTGTTCATTTATTGTTTCTTTCATATAAAAAAATTGAGATAACTATTTCTGGTGGTTTCCACCAATTTTGGCCCCCAAAACACGAATTAGGTACGCTCCTTTTTTTTTCAAATTATCTTTGATCAATGATAGTACCATTTAATCGTCTTGATCCACCTATTGATACTTTTTCAAGTGTTATTCAACAAATTGATGGTGATTTCAGACGGTTTTCCAGGTTTTTGACTCATAAAAAATCAATTTTCGGAGCTGAACATCTGATACAACCTCAATTTTCCACTCTTTGGTCAAAATCGACTTCATATTCGGTCTTCTCGTCCCCAAAAACATGAAAAACGATACCTCAAAAGCTCATTTTACTAACATGTTACTAAAACACAGAAAGTACCCATTTTTATACACATTTTCACTCATAACTCCCCTGGGTATATTCCGATCGGGCTGAAAAGTTTCGGGACACAACTAGGGCCCAAATGGAGCATGGATGCGAAAGAACAAATTTTTTTAGACCGAAAATGAAGCCTGTACACGCGATACGGCGGACGGACATTGCATTTTTGGAATCTACGCACCTTGAAACGGAAAAGAAAAAATTTTGAGGGGGTGTTATAAAAATTTTTTGCTGAGCGAATACATAGGTGTATTATTCACAGAATAATAAACCAAAAGTAGCGTACGTAATTCAAGTCCCAAATTAGTGGAAACCACCAGAAATGGCTATTTCAATTATTTTACATGAAAGAAACAATAAATGAACAGCCAGCATTTCCGTAGGTATGTCCAGTAGAATAATAAACCCATGTGACAAGGACTTCGCAGCATTTTTGGAATCTACGCACCTTGAAACGGAAAAGAAAAAATTTTGAGGGGGTTGTTATAAAAATTTTTTGCTGAGCGAATACATAGGTGTATAATTCACAGAATAATAAACCGAAATTGGTGATGGAGGGGCGGAGACCATCGCTGATGGCCGTCCCATCCGTAGACGTTCCTTCAAAAATGACCTTCCTTGGACGGCATTTTGACCATCCGTAGCGACCCGTAACCATCAGTTAAGGTCAGTGTTTAACGGGACGTCGGCTTTCACAGAGGCGCCTGTGGTGTCCGTGAGGCGACGACGTTCCATCGCGTTCCGTGCGCGCTGGGGAACACGACGGATTGTACTCCGTGGTGGGTTCCGTAACGAACAACCATCCGTCAGGATCACGGAGCCACTCATCTGGCGGAGGGTCGTCGTTCCGTAAACCAACGGTCGTGACGAAGAACGGGTATGAGGGGCATCCGTTGTTTGTCCATCGTCCGTAGTGTGTCCGTAGGATCTTGTTGTCATTACGGAGGGGTATAAAGGTGGTTTCCGTCGTTGGAACGTCCTCCGTAATCCGTCCTTGGTGAATCGTTGTCATTGAGGAGGGGTGTAATTGTGGTGTCCGTCCTGGAATGTCGTCCAGTGTGTGTCCGTGGTTGACAGGTGTTATTAAGGAGGGGCCATAAAAATGTGGCTTCCGTTGTGGGAACACCGTTCGTAGTGTGCCCATAAGAGCCACTTGTCGTCATGGACGGGCGTGAAGGTGTCTCCCGTCAAAGGCGGTGGTTGTCAAAAGCGCGAGGTGGTCCAAAAACACCTAAAGCGGGAATTCGAGAAGAAAGATTTAGGTTCAATTAATTAGGTTCATAAGCACCACTGCTTCCTATGTCAACAGCGCGAGCTTGAGCCGTTACTTTTACTTACGTAGGTACTGTTACTGTTTCTTTTACCAAATGCCTACCTACAACCTTCTACTTTTTTTTTTTTTTTTACAACTTACAGAGCTGCTTCCAATATTGACTACAGGTCAGTTATAAACAGAACTTAACTTTGCAAAAATAAAACGATAATGCTTGTTAATGATCAAATAATAAGTCAAAATCAATACTGTTTATGAAAATGCAAAAATCATTCCAAAACTTCTTCACCAAAACACTGAACTCAACTGGCCAAACGTAGCCCGACAAAACCACTTTACGGATACCTACTGTACCTACCTGAATCAAGGAAACAGGAATAAAAAAATCAGAAATGTGAAAAAAAAACCAGTCATGCAGCATGACTTAATGAGCGAATTTTCAAAGAAATATTCGAATTAATGGCTATGGTTTTGAATAAAGGAAAACTTCGGTCTAAAATTTGGTTTTCTATGTATATTCTCTTCGTATTTATTTTAATTTGTACGTTTTGTCCATCCTGATTCTACCGTTTGTTTTATTACGTAATTGTACTAAGTGCTTATTTATTTGATCGCTGTGGGTAAATTCAAGGAGTTGTACTAATCGTTTGCCTCCCCCTTTTTTGCTTCGAACTCTCGTCTTCAATTAATACTTCTCACATATTTCAATCTGACCACTCTAAGGGGGTGGGGGGGGGGGGTAAGAGTTTAAAGATTATCCTAGTTTTGGGTAATTTTTGCGCACTTTAAATGCTCTAATTTAAGAACGGATTTAGATATCTAAAATCCGATTTCACTATCGTGTTCAGCGTGCAAAAACCTTTTAAATGAGGGGTCACTTGTTAGAAAATAACATTTTGGGGATTTTTGGGTAATTTTTGCGCACTTTAAATTCTCTAATTTGAGAACGGATCAAGATATCTAAAATCCGATTCCACCATCGTGTTCAGCGTGCAAAAACCTTTAAAATGAGGGGTCACTTGTTGGAAAATAACATTTTGGGGATTTTTGGGTAATTTTTGCGCACTTTAAATGCTCTAATTTGAGAACGGATCAAGATATCTAAAATCCGATTCCACCATCGTGTTCAGCGTGCAAAAACCTTTAAAATGAGGGGTCACTTGTTGGAAAATAACATTTTGGGGATTTTTGGGTAATTTTTGCGCACTTTAAATGCTCTAATTTGAGAACGGATCAAGATATCTAAAATCCGATTCCACCATCGTGTTCAGCGTGCAAAAAACCTTTTAAAATGAGGGGTCACTTGTTAGAAAATAACATTTTGGGGATTTTTGGGTAATTATTGCGCACTTTAAATGCTCTAATTTGAGAACGGATCAAGATATCTAAAATCCGATTCCACCATCGTGTTCAGCGTGCAAAAACCTTTAAAATGAGGGGTCACTTGTTGGAAAATAACATTTTGGGGATTTTTGGGTAATTTTTGCGCACTTTAAATGCGCCAAAACCCCTCCTTAGAGTAGGCCAATTTCGCCCATCTTCGAACTTAGCCTTTCGATTGCCAAGATAGATTTTTTGTGCAAATTTGAGCTGTTTATCTCAATTCTATCGAGAGTTATCGTCTGGAGTGACACATATATAAATAAATATATATATATATACATATAAAAAGTGTTAAATTTCAGGAATCGTTTTAGAATGGTCTGAAACGGATTTCTATGAAGAAAATTTCCAAAAATTTATATTATTTAAATTTCGAAGCCATTGCAATAGCTTCATTTTCTTTGAAAATTCGCTAAAATGATATATTAACAACTTTTTTGTCATGTTTTTACCCTATCAAATATAAAGTTGTTATTATATTGAAAGAAATTTGAAATATCAAAAGTACCAGCGCAAACGCACTGAGCGGAGGATGAATACTAAACGATAAACCCCAGGAACAATGACAGTGTGAGTTTAAGTGGGAGTTATGTAAGTACACTGAGTAGGTAAACATTTCAACGAACAGAGGCCTGGGTCTTGGTCAAAAGTCGCGACTCCTCCGTTCGGCGACGATCAGCGATAGGAGCCTAGGAAAGGCGTTCTGCTTCAAGAACTGTTACTTTATTCTATTATAGTGGCTCGCGCTTTTAAATCTAAATACTAGCAGGGAACCTCACGCTTTTAAAAATGAAAAAATTAAGGGAATTAGCGCTTATGATACCTACCCGGCGGGCGAGCGCGCATTTTTGTTTATTATTCTGCGAATAATACACCTATGTATTCGCTCAGCAAAAACTATAATAACACTCCCACAAATTCTTTCTTTTACGTTTCAAGGTACGTAGATTCCTAAAATGCAGCGTGTCCGTATCATCTATATATCTACTTCATTTTCTGTCTAAAAAAATCGTTCTTTCGCACACATGCTCCATTTGGGCCCTAGTTGTGCTCCGAACTCGGTCGCCCGATCGGAACACCCAGGGGTGTTATGGGGGGAAAATGTGTGTAAAAATAGTTATCGTTATACACGTTCTTTAGGATGAGAAGACCGAATATGAAGTTGATTTTGACCATGAAGAATTGAGGTTGTAACGAAGGTTCAGCACCCAATATTAATTTTTTATGGGTCAAAATCCTATGTAATTGTCTGAAATCACCATAAGCTTGTATAATAATACTAAAAGTAGTGTTAACAGGTGAATCAACGCAATTAAATGGCACTATCTATGATAAAAGATAATTTGTAAGAAAGGAGCCTAATTTGTGTTCTTGGGAAACAATAAATGAACAGCCAACATTTCTTTTAGGTCAGCCCAGTAGAATAATAAATCCATGTGACCAGGACTAGGCAGCTTTTTCTCTTTTGGTTTATTATTCTGCGAATAATACACCTATGTATTCGCTCGGCAAAAAATTTTTATAACACCCCCTCAAAATTTTTTCTTTTCCGTTTCAAGGTGCGTAGATTCCAAAAACGCTGCAAAGTCCTTGTCACATGGGTTTATTATTCTATTGGAGTTCTAGAGATTCTTGTTGGCTGTTAAATTTATTGTTTCTTTCATGTGGAATGATTGAAATAGCTATTTCTGATGATTTCCACCAATTTTGGCCCCAAAACATGAAATAGGTACGCTTTTTTTTCTTTTTTTTTTTTAGATCATCTTTGATCATTGGTGGTGGCATTTAATGGTCTTGATTCACCTGTTTACACTTTTTCCAATGTTATTATACACATTGATGGTGATTTCAGACAGTTTTCAAGGTTTTTGACTCATAAAAAACCAATTTTGGGAGCTGAAACTTTGGTAAAACCTCAATTTCCGCGTCTTTGGTCAAAATCGACTTCATATTCGGTCTTCTCGTCCCCAAAAACATGAAAAA